>CM023622.1:11231159-11831159 GCA_013358685.1 Antennarius maculatus | reverse complement strand
TAAAGGGGCAAAAAGCCAACGAGTGGGAAGAGACAAAAAAATACACATATGTCCAACATTTTATGAAGCCAGACAAGTGTCAGATGAAAAAGCATGGTGTTCACTTTGAATTCAGCCAGCACAGTTTTATTAAACTTTTAATTCCTCCGCATTGTTTTTGTTAAATGAGCAGGATTAATATAAGATGGAAATTAAGAAAACCCAGCAGTTAAACAACTGAGCTAATCTAATTAAGAGGTTGAGGTTGAAAAACTCAGAAAATGCACCCTGTCATTAAATGTGAAATTGTATTGTAGTCATGAACTGTTTGCACACAATTGTTGTAGTCTTTGAGAGTAAATCATTAGCATGTATAATCTTGTAAAACCACCTTTTGTTAGTACATACATATCAATGAAAAAATGTTTGTGACAACTTGTTTTGTATTCTGCAATACAGAAGGCCGCAGGTGCCACTGTTCACCAAAGCAGTATAACAGCCATTGGAATCGACTTCTATTATTGCAGAATCTACTGTCATTATTTCCAAACAATAACAGCATTAGAATATGGGATTTACTCACATTTCCAAAGTCTGCACTCTGAGGCAGGAGCTCACAAAACTGCACTTGAATTCAGCATCACCACAAGGCAATTTGCAGAGTGAAAAATAGCTAGACTCAGCTAGCAGTATTTGACAATGATGAAATATGAGCTCCACATTTTCCTTAAGGTGTTTGAGACGGTGAAGAAAACTGTAAAGAGGTGATGGAGGCTTAACTTCTTCCCAAGCATTAGGAAGTTAACCCAGGAACTTGGTGTGTTGTGGGGTTTTGTTTTTTTTCTTGGGTGGGGGGGTTGTGCACATGAGGGAGTCTGTGCATCCAGTATGTACATGTGTGTGTACCTGTGTGCACAGAAGCCCTTTATCAGATCCTGGCAGACTGAAGCACTGGACGATCGATAGAGCTTTGGCCTGAAACAGGGAGACAGTACCTGGATTTCAGCTGGCCTCTGCCGTTCCTCTCATTGATCTTCATTACCTCCACAGAGTGAGTCTCCTGCAAAATGGTTAGGACGCTGAGGTCCGTACACACAGGAATGCTTACTGTAAAGACACTCTCAAAAATGTATGTATGAACTCACAATGTACAGTCGCAAAAGGGAGTTAGGGAAGACAAACAAGCAATGTTCCATGTGCAACATGTTGCTCAAACAAAATAAGACTATGTTAAACATTAATGTTATTTAGGGTATTATATCTCCCCACCTATATATTTGAATAAGCTCATTTGAAAACCTCACGGTGTCACGTTTTAACTCCACCCACTACCTGTCAATTAAGCACCCAACCAATCATGGTGCCAAACCAATCACGATGCATCTGTCAGAAGGAAACACGTGAACAATATGGCTTAAGGCATCAGGCAGCGAGGCTTTTTGTTGCGGTTAAGCTTTTCGTTCACACGACAACGCAGATATTTGGGACAAAAATGCTGGCCAAAGTGAAGTTTTTTGGAAAATGCCGGGTATGCGTTGTCGTGTGGATGCTGTAACCGAAACTTTTTTTATCTGGGGGGCATCTCCCTGTGACGAAAAACCTCTGTGACCTTAGTGCGTGTGACCCGTGTCTACATGTACACACAGAATGGACGAAGTTAAAACCGGCTATTTTCTGACGTATGACAGCTCCACATTGAAGATGCGTTGATAAACATGCTTGACAGTTGGATATTTGTTCGTGTCTTTCTTTCTTCATGAGTCATAAAGTTTATATATGTATTTATTTATTCATTTATTTATTCATTCACGTTCCTCACCAAAGACGCCGATGCCAGTTCTGGGTCAGACCGGGATGAGATGCCTCCTGGTGGGAGAACTCTGTGATAGGTGCTCTTGGTTAATAATAAGAATACATTTGTTTTCATATGTTCGGTATGAAGTCTGATATTATTGTTTTATCGTGGAATTTCCACGCATTCCTGCTAGTTGTGATAGAAATAAATACATTATTCACTCTCAATGTTTTTGTGAAATTATTTATTTAAATTAGAATAAGTGCCTTAGATTAATGTGCACTTCATCTCACATAGCCAAATTTATGTTGAGGAATATAATCCGCTGCAATGATTTTCTGGCTGTCATTATTAGAACCTGCTGGAAGTTTATTTTTAGGCAGTATGAACCTAGATAGGACTGTAATTTCATAGAAAGGAGCATTTCAAGTCACGTCAGCGAAACCTATTCATGATCAGTCCATTTACAGTAATTTTTTATGATCACATATTCACAATTTCACAATTGTTCACAGATTTTTAAGTAGCAGTAAGATGCATAGATTTTTCTCTCTTGTGTGACCATAGAAAAATAAGCATACAGATTATGACACACTATTAAATGAGAGGCTTCTTTAGAATCACTGGATTACCACCTGAATAAAGTAATGTAAACGACAAGTCCTTAAGGTACTCAGGAATCATGGGTAACTCAAACATATACAGCTCCATGAAGATCAATCAACCTCATTCTTCTTTTAAAGACTATGTGATTTTACTGCAATGAAAGTAAAGTAACTGTGAGTTAAGTTACTTTTTGCCAACTGCTGTTTCACTGTGAAGAAAGAACAGTCAATCTAATCTTAAAGCCAGCATTTTAGTCCCTGGTATGAGTAACATTAACAAACAGCGGACCTTATTGTACACCTCCCATCATGCAACTCCTCAGCCACCGGTTGATGATTGCTCACATCCCCATATTCGTCAAAACTCATTCATCATTATTTTACTGTTTTTAGGTAAGCATCTTAAACATGACTCCAAATCAGTAAAATTGATTAATAAATTATACAAAGTGTTTGTATCACAACAGTAACAAACAACATGGAATAATAGAGTAAAATTAATTACAATTATGTCATCACATATTATGGAGATAGATAATAGAGAAATGTCTTTTGACATCTTCACTGTAAACTGTTTCAAAAAGGATAAATATGGCAAAACAGTTACAATTATAGCTTTCATCAAAATAAAATAATCAACACCATGGCTGCCTTTATGGATAAGTATATATCCATGTCAAAATAAAGTTTATTTATTTGCCTTATGGTCTTTCATTGTTCTTATTGCTAACCACAACACAATCAGATCTAAACCTATTTAAGGCCTTACATCCAAAATCCAACTTTCAGTTAAGCTGCCAAGGTTCTTATCTTAATGATGAGAGTGGTATAATTATTTCTGAACTGGATGTCCTTGACAATAGTGATAACAAAGCAAGCAACAAATGCTGCTTTCAGACAGGGACAGAGCTTGAAACACCCATGTAATCCTCTATAGATTTTTAAACACTCCCAATCCAAGATAATTTACAGACAACAAAAGGAAGCAGGCCCAAACAATTGTCGCGGAGATTCGTGCATGCTTTAGCTAAATTGCTTCTATATTGCTTGTGTGCCTCTCCTCACCTTTCCTCCAAGATGCCGGGAATTTAATCCACCTGAGGGAAAGTGAGTTTTAAAAAAATAGGAAAAGCAAAGGAAAAGAGCAAGAGAATGAATTTATTGAATAACCAAGGCTCTCATGTGTCATTCTCCCCTTGTGACTTTGGTTAATTTAATTCCTCCCCACCGTCCTATCAAGCTTTGTCTGGAAGTAGATGGCATCAATGCAAAGCCGGAAAAACACTAAATGATTGTAACTCAATTATTGCTGGGCCTTCATTGATTGTTTGCCTGGAAAGAAGTTGAAAGACAGACAAGACTCTTATTTTCTCCACCTCTCCCACCCTCTGTAATCCCATCAGGGAGTGAGTGATGTGTGTCCATAAGAGTGTTTGCACCAATTAGGATGAAGGACGTTGAACTTTTATGAGTACTTGTTAGGTAACAACATAAAAAGTAAAGAATGAATGCAATTACATGTGAGGATTTATAATCGTTTAAAAGAAGTAGCAACTGGGTGGATATTTACTCTGGGTTGTCTGTTTGTAATGGGGTGATAATAGTCACATAGCTGTTTTTTTTTGTATTTATTCTTGGTCCCCGGAACCTCCACCACCAGTGTATGAATGATTACACATCAGAAGTTTTCCATCAAAACAGCTTTCCACCTGATTCTATCTTCGTGTGCTGGGATGGACTATTAATATCACTGTGCTAGCTGCCTTGGTGAGTCTTTGTGATTTGATGCCAGCTGCAAACACACATAGCATCCACCTGTTCAGTGAATACAACTTGGGATGAGTGGGCCTGAAGCCTTGGTGGATAAAAGGAAAAAAATACAGAGCTTTCATAGAGGACTCTGAGAGGAGATGGAAGGAGTAAAAGGATGATGTCACTACTAAAATGCCAGCATAGAGTATATCCCCCTGGCCAATAGCACACAACATCACAAAACAAGCAAAATTCTCCATGATTACACATCATTTATATGATGCATAGTCTAACATGCTGCCATAGAAATGCATAGTGTGGATGTTCCTATTAATTCCTATTAAATTAAAGTCAAAACTAGAATACAGTTTATTCATTCATCCTCTTGACCGCTCTTCTGCTTTTGCGAGTCAGGGGGGATTGCTGGAGCCTATCCCAGCTGACTTACAGGCAAGAGATAGGGGACGCTCCAAGCTTGACGCCAGTGCACTGTTGCGCCACATGAAAGACTCACGCTCATATTCACACCTACGGGCAATTTGGAATGACTGGTTCACCCAAGTTGCATGTTTTTGGATGTGGGAGGAAGCCAGAAAATCCGGAGAAAACATACAAACTCCACACAGAAAAGATTCAAACCCGGAATCTTTTAGCTGTGAGGTGACAGCGCTACCCAATGTGTAACTGTGCTGCCCAGAATAAAGTTTATATGCTCTGGAAATGAATTGTAACCTCATCTTACCTGATCTCATCTGTATGCGAGAGAATCACGGTTGTCTCACCTAGAAATAGATGGATGGATTGAAGGATGGTGTTAGAAAGAGAAAGAAAGTTGGAAGACTCGTCAGCGGAGATTTTTTCCTCATCTGACAATGATGCCTGTAAATGTATACAATTAATATATATTTATACATAATACATGTTATTGATCACAAATATATCTGTGGAATTTGTCCACAGACAATTTTTTGACACTTGGTGACGTCAAACATGATTGAAATCTTCATACCCTGCCTTTGTGCGTTCTCTGTGTCCATGGCACTTGTTTGAATGTATGGAGTGAAGGTATGAAGAGAGATGCAGTGTTCATTAGAAAATTTTTAAAAAGTTGTCACCAAGCAAAATAGAGGAAAGAAATGAAATTCTCTGGCTAAATTTATTCTGTCTGTTACGTGGCCAAATAGCAAATTAAGGCGTAAAGATTTGTCATTATGTCACTTCACATCTGGTATAATAAGAGAGACTAGATAAAGCCAAAACAGTCAAGAACATGTCGCTGTCCAACTTCTGTAGAACAACTGCTGACAATAAATCAGCATAAGTATCAAAGTTTAGTTTTTAACATCCATGCTATATTGAAGGATATTTATTTTTGGCTGGAACCATCTTATGAGAAACATTGAAAAGGTTGATCTCATGACTCAAACAGTTGACATGTTTAATAGTACTCTGAGTAGGCTGCAATTAGTCATGCTGAGTGTTTTTGCTCTTAAACTTGCCATAATGTGCAGCATTGATGTACTTTTAATTTTATATGTGGGATGGATTTAATAAAAATGTGTGAACTAATTCTCTCATTTATATCAAATCATTTTAGTGCTTTACTACAATCCTTCTCGAGCTTCCCCAATAAATGTAACTTGTACAAAGAAGCACAGGGTGAGGTCTATTCATCTATATCCACTGGACATCACGGCCATAATATAAATATCGTAAATTCTGGTATATAATCCTCTACTTTTTGACACAGTATGAAACCCTGCAACGATGCAGTTACTGTAGATTTTTACTGTTCAGAGTGAAACAGACAGGTGGTCCTGAATCCCATAGCAAAATTATGGGATCAGCTGGGTGGCTGTGTACATGCTCGGAACTCTGTGCCCCATAACTGGTATGACCTGAGGCCACCCTTCAAGAGTGGGACGATATGCCACAGCAGACAATAAATCAATATCTGAACAGCATGACACATCATTGTCAGGCTGCAATTGATAATCAAGAGCACATGTCCAATTATTAAGACATTGAAATTTTTTGTTATGGTATACCCATCATTGATGTTTTCTTTTGTAAATAAATAATAAAATGTTTGAGATGAGGAATCTCACCATTGCATGCTAAATACTTTCACGATATAATATCGCTGCAGCATGAACTTAAACAGTTCAAAAAATAGCTTGAGATATTTTAGTCTGAACAGTCTTTTACTAAGACACGATATTGGCACTGGTCTCAGAGCCTAGTCGAAATTCTGTACAAAAATTTAACAAAAAAATGTAGAGATTATATTTACACAAGAATATTTAAAATTATTCACAAAAAAATTCATTTAAATTTTCATGAAATCCTTGATGGTTAATTTGATTATCAGATATATGTACTGTCAGTTGATTAGACATATCGTATGTGCAAATATGTGAAAATAAATATGCAATTTAGCTCAGACAAAATCTTGGTAAAATTCCCTCTTTATTCATTGTAGATTGAGGAGCTATGCTTTCATGTATTTTTTAAACCAGAAATAAATATTGATAAATATTGGCAGATAATTTTATCATTTGTTTTTGCGATGTTGATTAAAATTTGCCTGGACATTGTTAGCTCTAATTTGCTTTTCAAATGACATTTTCAATTTTTGTGTGTATGTACATTATTGCTAGAATTCTACACACTGTTTTAGGTAAAAAAAAAAAAAAGACCACTGGTCATAGCCTGCTTTATGGGGGTCTTGACTGATCTGATTCTCTTTTGTGCAGCTCGTAGTCCAGCATTAAAAGCATTGACTGTTTTTAGCTTTGTCAATTTGTCCCATTGACGTCTCCTCCATCAGCAGTTTTCTTCTGTAGGTGAGTGAAGCCCTACTTCCCCTTTCAGAGTCATTGAAATCTTTTACAAAGCTTCCTTGAGGCCAGCAAAAAGACTACCCTACTTGGCAACTTCCAACTCCTTCAAAATTCAACCAGTTTCTATTACAGCTCCTAGCGCCTTCTGTGAAATGGCCCACTTTGTTTCAGATTTCTTTGTTTCAAAGCTCTTTGTATCATGCAAATGAAAAAAGTAGCATGACAAACATGGGCATCAAGTAAATGTTGCAAATTTACTCTCAATTCAATACTGTGAGATCAGTTTATAGTCCTGCTCTTCTGTTTGCCCAAATATTTTAGACTTCTCCAGCACCAGCAATGAAAACAATGACAAAAATATTAAAGCCTAGCAGAGCAAACCCTAGCAAAAGCTCATCAGAAGGCAGTGTAGCTGCAGGGAGGCACTCATGTTCTCTTATGAGGCTTGTTTTATGTTAGCTATGAGCAGTTCTCTTATCAACAGTGTTGTATCAGAGGACTTTCACGCGTCTACAGTATGTCTGTGATGTATCAGACCTTTGGCATGCATGCGCGCGCACACACACACACACACACACACACACACACACACACAGTCTCCAGAACATCTTGTTAGTTCATACCATTCCATAAATCTATTTTTAATGATTGGCCAAGCAATCAAATGATGCTGATTTTTTATGTACAGCTGTCCATTCTATATAGTCCATTCAGTTAAATTGAAGTAAGGCACAACCCTCATGACCCCATCCACGATTGCCCACATTCATGAACAGTCAGCAGACAGCCACAGGGAAGGGGTCTGTGTTACTCATTCTCCAAAGAATGACCTGAATAACTCATAACTCTTTTTCACCTCTTCATTAAGCCTCTTTGTGCTGAAGTTTAGTGCTGTTAGCCACCCGGTCTGTACCACACAGTTGAGATTCAAATTTGCTCCTGCACAAGAGATACTTTCACGACGTTTCTTTCACTTTCCCTCTTTCACAGGTACTTTCACTCTCCATTGCTAGCTAATGAACACCTATTTCTGTTTTGGCAAAGGAAAGATTAACTGACATGGTTCGTCTTCATGCCCCCTGGTCATGACTGCCTATATTAAGGGTACTTTGAATCCTTGAATCCTACTTGTGTTTGCTACAATCAGCGTGGCACTCATTCACTTATAAAATGATTAGAAATGAGAAATAAGGAAACATGCTAACACAATATGTAAGGAAAATGTAATTATGATCTTTCTGGAGCATCTTCTGTTCATGATTTCTCTTCGGATTAATTTATTAAAGAGGAGCATAATTAAGGTTCCATTCCCCACTTCCTCCGTATTGTTAATACCCTCTGAAAAAAGTTGAAAAAGTAGACAACAACATCCAATTTCAAATAAATACAAATCGGTTTCACTATCTCCTACATTGAACAACACACGTCCGTTATCATGCAGGAAGCGGTTTTCTTGAACAAGGTGTAGGATGATATTATGGATGTTTGTGAAATGATAATGAAATGAGCCACATAATGGAAGATAAAACGTCTAAGGAGGCTGCAAGCAGTCATCACAAAATTTAGCCAAAATACTCCTTGCTGTGCACGTAGTGACATTGTTTGCTGAAGATGATAGAAAAGTGTCCATAATATGGGAGATGTAATGGTAATAAGGTTTTTGAGAAGTGTTCTTAGTGTAATTGTGTTTTCATAGACCTGAACTATGGAACCATAAAAGTGATTTAAATCTGAATAACCTACTCTATAAGGTCAGCAGTTATACTGGAACATCCAGATAATTATACAGAAGTTATTGATAGACAACAAGCATTACAGACTATTCAGCATTTAATCACAAAAAGCCGAATTTTCTGCTCCAACAGACAACAAAACAATATAGTTTAGTTTTACATTCAGCTCACTGGTCCCTCAAACCACAATCAACGCCTGACCCACATACAAAGAGGAATGGTTGCTCTCTGGAATAGCAAATCCTAATCAAATCAAAGTGGCAGAAAACACCATAAATGACCTGTGCTTCCAAAGCACCACAGAAAATTTGTAGAAGCAATTTTCAACAACAAAAATAGCAGATTTACCACTCGAACACTGAAGGCAATTTGGACAGTAGTTTTTTTCTGTTTTTGGTTGGGTTTTTCTTTCGCATAAGTAAACAAAAACTGTCTCATATCTAAACAATAACTGGATAACACCAGCTGGAATGAAAACTGTCAGGAGCAGATTTCAGCAGCTCTTTCAGGCTAGAATAAAGTAACGCCCATAAAACTATGAGTGACAGTTTCCAGCTTACTGATGCTAAACAAGGAATCTGAAAGAGGTCTTGAATACTGTGTGTGCATGCATACATACAATGTTATACGAAAAAAGGGAGCAATGAACACAGCAGGGTGGAGCTAATTTAATGTAAAAAAGATTCTATAATTATATAATTACAATTACATGTATGCAGTTGAGCAAATAACACTTTTATGTAAGAGTAATTGATTATCCCTATGGTAAGCCAGGTACTTCAACAGCATTAGTTTATACATTTCTGTGGATTCCATTGAGTGTCATTAATAGGTCTTTGATTGGCTATAATCACCAGGTCCCTGCACTTCTAAGTTCACAGACAGTGCTGAATTTTACAGAAAAAAATTCACATTCACCAATATTTTGACAAAGTTTTCTTTGCACAGACGGGCATCCTGTGGAGTCACCGTAATGGACAGAAAAAAGGCAAAAAATAAACGGGAAGCCCCTCACTGAGCCATCCTGACATCATTCACAGTGATGGTGGAGACATGGTGCTGTCACAACACAGTGCAAAGAAGAAAGACAGGAATGACCCCAGCTCAAGGAAAGACTGTGACAGTAATGGCACAGGTTTCTGAGAAACGGATAGGCAAGAGTGGCTGGTGAGTGGGTGGTAACAGGGGAAGGTGGAGGGATGAGTTGTTGAGGATGAATAGAAAGACAAGGCATGAGAGCACACAGGATGGCACTACATTGTTTGGATACTTCAGTGAAACATTTTGCTCCTTTCAAATCAGAAAAACTAATTTAATAGTCTTTGTATTTCATCTATACCTTCTATTCTGTCTTTCACCATTTTTTTTCTAGGACAGTTTAAATAACATTGTTAGTATAAAACACTTAATTTCCTGAGATTTTACATCCACATATATCACATATATTTTATTCAACAATAATTCATTGTTCTGGTATCGATTCGTCCATTTTCTTGTAGATGAGATGATCGCAATTGTCCTGCAAACAGTTGCTTATTCACCTTACAAGTCATGGGTCTGCTGAAGCCTACGCCAGTTGGCTACATGCAAGAGGCAGGGTACACCCCAGATTAGACACCGGCTCATTGAGGGGCCACATGAAAGACAAACAACCAAGATTCTTCATTAACCCCAAGGGAAATTCCAAAATAATAGGAGAGATGGAATCCTTGGCTTAATTTTGTCAAGGTTCCATCAGACCAAGAATGAACCATCCAGACATGTTCCTTCCACACAACAAAAGGAAGTTGCAATGCTGCTGTCCCAGGAGTTAAATAGGCTTCCTATCAACTCAGCTTGGTTGCTGGGTAGCTCAATGATGAGGGCCTTAATGAAGAACGACAGGCAGACAGATGTGACATGCAGCTATAATTTCTTTACTTTAAGTAAAACGCTGCTGGTGTATTAAATTTTAAATTGTCAGTGCCAATAAATGTGCAGTAGCCTGCCCTAATACTGTATCATCACTAGTGAGAACCAACTGTGTAACTTTTCTGGGATGGAAGTCCTTTCTTTATCATATAGTATGTGACTGCTTAGCTTTAATAAGAGAGATGGTAACCTCAGCTTCTCCTTCTAGTTCACAGTTCTTCTTTCTTCATTTTTTTCTGTCAAATAGGAAGGGGGGGATAATGAAACGATGGAACATCAGCATTCTCTAGAGGCCAATGGAGGGCATAACAGATTCTTAATCTTGGGGCATTCATCTTTCCATCTGATCTCTCTACCGTCTCCTTCCCTAAGTGCAACATACAGTGGTGTAGTATTTATTATCACAGAATCCACATGTGTGCAGACTGTTTTCTGTAGCAAGACATTCTTTGTGAAGAAAAAACAGGATCCAAACAGAAAAACCTGCATTATAGGAAACTAAATAGGCTCCCTTTGTGGTGTATCAGGTTGTTTCTTTCTATTACGTAGTAGATTTTTATACTATCATTTGTTACCATATGACACATATTCATGTCTTTTTCTGCTGTAGGTGTTCTATTCATGACACATTAGTGTGTTCATAAAGTTAACATAGAAAATACAAGGGGAAAAAATTCTACACATAATTTAAACTAAGCACTCTATGAGGTCTGGAAAGACTGGCAGAAATCCATCCCGCCCTCCTGTGGAATGTATTACCTGCTAGGAAGACACATGTATTCATTTATTCTCGCAAATGCTTTTACTGGAAAGTAAAAGAAAGCAGAGGGATGAAAAAGGGTTATGAGTGGAACCTAAATATGAAGTCATGGTGTCCTTTTGTTTTTTATTCCTTGGTGTTGTGTTTGTGAAATGGATGCACTGGCGTCATGCCCAGAGTGTCCCCCGCCTCACACCCTATGCCAGCTGGGATAGGCTCCAGCTCCCCGTGACCCGCTGCGGCGGATAAAGCAGAGGAAAATGAATGAATGAATGAATGAATGTTGTGTTTGAATATTTATCTTAATGAATGTACACAATTATCACAGTTGCATAGACGCCCAGTTGATCCTCAGATGCAGGGTTCCAAAGGTTAAGATTCTCACAATGGCTCACAGCTTGGATTTTAATGTAATGATTCCATCAGGTTCATATTGTATCCAGTGCAACGCAGATTGTCTCATCCACTTGTTTCTTACCATTTTTCTACTATCTATTATTGTCACATGATTTCCCATTCCCAAAGCCAACCGACAGTTAAACTGCCTCTCATTCTTTTTGCTAATGTCATCTCTGTCACTTTGTTGTCTTCCCTAAAAATAGCTTGAGGCAAGTTTGCTCACGCTAAACAGGTCCAGATTGGAACTGGCACCAATTGAGATTATGTGTGTGTGTGTGTGTGTGTGTGTGTGTGTGTGTGTGTGTGTGTGTGTGCGTGCGTGCGTGCGTGCGTGCGTGCGTGTGTGCGTGCGTGTGTGCGTGCGTGCGTGTGTATGTGTGTGACACTCCACCCATCCTTCCATTGCTTAACATTTCTATCAGGTCCACACCTCAAAGCCAACCCTCCTAGGATATCCAGGCCAGACCAGGTAAAATAAAAACAACGTTAGGCCGTTCAGGAGGCACTTGAAAGTCAGGAGGCACCTATTTTAGACAGCATCTCTATGCCTAAGGTAAGGTGTTTTGTCTGCATTCAAAAGAAGTATTAGATGAAGGAAACAAGATCTAACGTAGATTAATTTCAGCTTTAAAGGGAGAGGTTAAATAACTACAGGGGCTAGAACAGTTTCATTTGACTCGTTTTCTGTGATACAGCATGGGAAAATCGTGACACATGGGATCTGAGGGAGAGCTCAGTCCTGCTGCGAACAAAAGAATGAGATTTGTAATAGACAGATAACTGGAAGCGGTATGAAAAAAACTATACATGCATTGCTTTGGCTTTGTTCCTCTGCCTGACATTCCTTTAAATACCAAAATATAGATAGATTGAAGGTGAAAAGGTGAGATGTGCAAATGATAAAAAAGAATGAAAAATAATGAAATGAGAACCAGAAAGAGGACAGAGGAGGAAAAGGGGACACAAAACAGCATTTGAACCCCACCTTGTTGGCCTGGCATATTGACTCACAGAAGTAGTGTAGACTTGGTGGATAGAGAAGTATTTGATCTCGCTCAACCTGTAGGACAAGTCATATCACCCTATTTATCACTCTGTGGATGAGGTGGTCATATACATGAATGGCTGGGTAAATCTACAGACGTATGCACTGAGAGTCAAGAGAATTTACGCATGTCTCAATGGGTGGTTTACAATTCTAAAATTAATATATAATGGATGATGGATTTCTGAGGACGTCTGCCGATTGATTTCCCCCATGCACACAGTGTGAGGAGCATGGACTGGAGCTTTATTTGTTTTCCACAGGCCACAAATATTGACATAACAAGTAACGAATGACATGAGATTCCTCAGTTAGTTACAATCCTCAGAAAACATGGTACAGCTTGTCTGTCATGACAAAAAGAAAGAACACATAGCAAAGAAGAGCCATAGATGTGGCCAGCTGATTTCAGCTGGGACAGTGCAATCCACAGCAAACAGGATAACAAAATGTGCTTCATCTTTGCCATCTCTCTGACACAAGATGTACTACTGTCCTTGAGGTTTTTTTTTTTTCTTTTTCTTTTTTACTTGCTGGGCTGAATATCACTTCAAAGTCTGTTTGCATGGGCATTTTGTTAATCAACTCAGGAGACTCTTGTGCCTAAACTTGGTTGAATTTATTTTTTCAAACATTACATACCTGAACATTCAAAACAAAAATATCTTGTCCTTTTTTTTATTTAAATGAAAATGAGAAATAATTTTGTCCCAGGTGTACAGGCTTCGATGCAGTCAGCGGAGATAAAGCGTAGGTACGATCAGCAGTAATTGAATCTGTCTGGTTTTCAGTAGTTGTTATAATTCCAAAGACATTTACTGAGTCTAGGCTTTTTATGCAGTGGAACCTAATAGTCAAGAATGTTGAATTAGAGGAGGAAAAAATAGCAACATGATAGCTCAATACAGTATGTCAACAGCATTGCTGAACAGTGAAGGGAAGTGTGAATTCAACAACTGGGTTAGATGAGACAGAACTGAACTGGAACAATCAGCAGCAAGGCTGTTATCCCACATGTTCCCTGTCAAGCTGTGAGTGTCCACCAGAATGAGATGTAGATGTATAAAAGAGATATTTTTCGATTGCTGGAAAAAAATCCCTCATGAATCTTAACACTTAGACCCTGTATATATTTATAGTAACACAAAAAGAAATGTAGTGAATTATTAATATAGTTGATAAATATATAGTTTGATTGTGTTTGCCACCCTCACTCAGTAGTCACTACTGTCACTCCAATCTCCCTATCAACACAAAGTCTTTCAAATAAATCCTTTAAAACACTCTGCCTCTTATGGACATGCATACACACACACTTTAGCACAGCATTTTAGCCCTCAGAGAGAGATAGAGTAAGAAGTAGTAAGAAGACTCAAAGGCAGTCGACAGAATCTGAAAGTACACCCACACAAAGGTGATCCAAAACAGTTCCATTCCCTACGTTTGCACATAGACATGGTAATATTTCATATGAAAGTCCCTTTCACTCTCAAAGCACTAGATTCCCATGGAATGACTGCAATTCACGAAAAAAAAAATCTCTCAACAGTCTTTTGAAGGACACAGAGTGTAATCATGATCATTTGAGATCAAGAAGTGATTGTGGCTGATCAGACAACATTGTTCAAATAGCAGACAAACTGACTGAGACAGTTGGTTAGTCTTTACCGCAAAGGGAGCCTCACTCAGTCAATACTGAAACTTTAGTTTTGTGTATTTGGGAGACTTTGTTAAATGATATTCCATTTTCTATGATCTTTATAGTTTATTTTTATCTCAGGTTGTGAAATGTCTTAGAATAGATTCTATAGATCTATGGGATCTTAACCCTTGTGATATAGCAATGTCGTCACTGTTTTGTTAACCTGGAGTTCAATGCAACAGATTTATGGAAGCATTTTGTCAATATAGTTTGAAAAATGTGGTAGGATGTAGCAAAGGATGCCAGTGTATAGCAGTTTATGAATTGATGATTTCTTATGAATATAAAGACTTTTTTTGTGGGTGGGGGGTATATAAATACATAAAATGTATTTAGATACAGTAAAAGTAGAATGTACAGCAGTCTTTTGTCTAAAAGTGGATGTTGGATTGACTTACTGCTTTTTTTTTTTACCTCAAATTGTTGTTCTTTCATCTCAGAAGGGGACACATTTAAGGAACTATTTTTGCCTGGGATCTTGAGGAGTTCACTCACTTCCATCAGTCTCCTCCATCCCCTTTTTTGACCTCTGACACAGCAGTGATGAATTGGTCTGCACTGGAAGCCCTCCTCAGTGGGGTCAACAAGTATTCCACTGTATTTGGACGCATTTGGCTCTCCATGGTCTTCATCTTCCGGGTGATGGTGTTCGTAGTGGCAGCCCAGCGCGTGTGGGGAGATGACAGCAGGGACTTTGTTTGTAACACAGCCCAGCCAGGATGCAACAATGTGTGCTATGACCACATTTTCCCCATTTCCCACATCCGTCTTTGGGCACTGCAGCTTATCTTCATCACATGTCCTTCACTGATGGTGGTGGGGCATGTCAAATATCGTGAGAAGAAGGACTTGCAATATGTGACTTCGCATAAGGGCTCCCATCTGTATGCCCACCCTGGGAAGAAACGTGGGGGACTGTGGTGGACCTACCTGGTAAGCCTGAAGGTTATGAAAGTTGACCTTGAGGTAAATTACATATAAAAGAGTAGTTTAATTATGTCTGGCTATAGTTAGTAATCATAAAAAAGGAGATTGTGAGTGGCTGTGCAGAAAAGGCTTAAAAGACATTTGGTATTGGATTGTAAGGAAAAGTCCTAAAAGCTTCTTTTGCACAGCTTGGTCCAATCAGACACCATCACTTTCCCTTCAAACTAGAGTGACTCTGATTCAAAATATTTGCTTTTTAAATAGATCCTGAATTGGGTTGTTAACTTCTGGGAAAGTATATTGGCTGAAAAATTACCAGTATACTTCTCTTATATAAGGGTGTTGGTATCTTAAGACATACATGTAAATTTATTTCACAATTTAATGCTCTGTTGTGTTTTCACACAGTTGAGTCTGCTCTTTAAGGCAGGCTTTGATGGTGGCTTCCTTTACATCTTATACCACGTGTATGATGGTTACGACATGCCCCGCCTGACAAAATGCTCCCTGCCTCCATGTCCCAATGTGGTGGACTGCTACATATCCCGCCCCACTGAGAAGAAGATCTTCACATTTTTCATGGTGGTCTCCTCTGCTGTCTGCATCTTAATGTGTTTCTGTGAAATGATTTACCTCATTATCAAACGCATCAAAAAATTCATGAGGAAGAAGACTGAGGCAGAAATGAAACTGTTTGCCGAAAGTCATGAAATGAGACCACTGGCGGCACCCAGGTCATCGGTCAGAGTAGACCCTACAGCCTCAAACCAAGACATCACTGAAATCGTACCTGAGGAGAGGCCATCAACAAAACAATAATGAACAGCATGGCAGCAGTCATGTGGGAGTGCTAAAGGGACCAATACTAATAATTAATCAAGACCCCAAGGATTACTGATGCTTAAAACACAAAAGAAGAAAACTTTTTGTAAATATTGTCATAAATAAAGACTATGTACAGGAGAGCACAACTCCTGCGTACAAATTCAGTCATCCAATTATTTTACACAACATGATAATGGCTAGACAGCAGATTTTTAAAAAGGTTCGTCCTGTAAGTGTATATACTTATCTGTATCTGTGTATAAATACTGTATGTATGTATTTAACTGGTATGTTTAAGATATTGTCTCAGGTATTTTATAAATGGCACTAAATATATAAAATATTGAAAGTCTGTGGTTTGGATTCCACCTGGGACATTTCTGTGAGTTTTCCTGTTTTCCTCATATCTGCGTGGGTTCTCTCCAGGTTCTCTGGTTTCCTCTCATCTAAATTGTCTGTAGGTGTGAATGTGAACATGAATATTTGTATGACTATGTGTGGCCCTGCAATGAACATCAGAGTTTACCCTGCCTAGATGTAATAGGGTCCAGTATGACCCACAACCTGTATTTAGGACAGTTTGTGATGTAAATGTAATGTAGAGTCAATGTCTACTCTGAATATAATAAATGCCATGAATGGCTAAAACACACATGTAAACATGTGACAGTTATGCTGTACGAATTGAAATGAAGCACTTAATAGTTATTTTTTTCAGATATTTATTGTTAAAGAGAAACTTTGACTTCTGTGGACATTTCTATAGTATCAGTTAGCCCATTTCAGTTTGTTGCTGTCTTCTTTGTTTTTTTTTAAGGATTTAATCAATGACCATGAAATACACAAAACAACTGATAGTTGCAGTGTAGGCCTTGTATCTGTTTGCGAGGTTTAAAAATGTGTAATAATACAAAAGTAGTAGAATGTCATGATCCTGGGTTTTGTACTTGATTACTTGTTATTTTATTTTGTAGCAGAGATTTCTTGTTGTGTCTCATGCTTTCCATTCATTTTTTTATTTCTTGTTTTTTGTATTGTAAACTTGCTTTTGCTGTTTTAGTCTGTGTGCAAATCTCAGATCATTATCTCTCCCTGTGCTCATTTATTAAATACAGTATATGCTTGTTTATTAGTGCATCTTTCTGTTGTCTTCCCCTTGCAGTTTTCCCTCTGATTTTCTCCACTGACTCTGTAATTGTTCTTAACTGTGGGTGACTGTCTCCTCCTACTTGCACAACCTGTTTCTCTTTGTCTCGTCTAACTGTGTATTTAGTCTGTATGTTTATCCTTTTTAGTTGTGAGTTTGTGATACTCACAAACTCACAACTGTTTTTTTTTCGTATTAGTTTTCGTATTAGTTTTCCATTTAGATTTTTTACTTATTATTATTAGATATTTTTGTTTCCTGTACACCAGTATTGTTTCTATTCTCTGCCACATTCTTTTTTGTATTTTAATTCATTAAAAAAAAACTGCACTACGCTCCTGTGTCACTGTATGTATTTAGGTTCTAACTTCTGTATCGCTGAAATATGGTAAATCCATCGACTGATAAACACCTTCACTAAATCCTGAGGATTCCTTCAGCTCAAGCCTCACCCTGAAAATTCATGAACTCGTACGAAAGATGATGATGACACCATCAAATGTCAGGGTCAGCCTCAGACAAATGAGCATCACGCAGCAGTAATGTATTTTCAGTTTTAAATTCAGTTAAATTTTTTAATTTGTTTCTACAAGACATGGTGGCTCTTTGAAGAAAGTAGTGTATTGTCTGTGCGCCATAGATTTTTGTATTTTATTTTATTTATTCATATTTATTTCAGTTGAATGGAGTCAGGGAAAATTGTAGATAAGAGCCATTATTGTGCATGCAATAATGCGTGCACAATAATGTTTTATCAGTTTACAATGCATGCGATTTCATATATCAATTTATCTTGATATTAGGGAAAATATTTTGTTTTTGAAGGACATTTACTTTTTTGGTGTTTGCCTGTTGAAAAGGTCCCCCCTTGAAGTTATTGACAGAGTCATAACAAAATATTGCTTTATTCATTAAATCATTAAATAATGTACACTGTGTTAACTCTTGGTTCAATAGGCTATGTTCATTCCATTATTTTTTAATAAACATTGAACCAGTCCGGACCTCAGCTTGTAGAAAATTTGTTTTGTTTTTTGGAACCTACGTGTATTTTGACTTTGACACCCCTGATCTAAAGCTTATGGGGGTTTTTTTGTTTTGTTTTTGTTTTTTCACAGTGCGCACGTAACTCAGAAAGTATTTGATTATTATATGGGAGTGCCTGTGTGTGATTCACGTTAGGGTTTTTTTATTCTGACGTCATGACTTTCCGACTCTGTTATCCAATCAGAGGTAAGGAAAGTTGGTGCGTTTTGACAGACCCGGAAACGCACCAATAGCTTCCCTGAGCGGAGGGCGTTGGTTCCGCCTTTGTGACTGCTAGTTGAAGGAAGTGAAGTCTGTCAAACATGAGTTTTCACGGTCAGGTATCTAAAAAAACAATATTTTATTGTCTCCATTGCTAATTGGAACAACTTCTGTTCCTGTTAAATAGTTGTGTCGCTTTTCTACTGTGATATAACGTAACGTGTTAATGGTTTTTGTCATGGAAACAGAAGTAACGTTAGCCACTTATGCGTTTGCTAAGGATAGCAAGCTGGTAAAATTTGACTTGAACAACCAGCAACGTATGTGTTGTTAGCAGTACTGTATATAGATGTAAACATGCATTCAGTACTATTTACGTCTATATACGGCAGCACGGAACGATCAGTTCTCTATGCCCCGTTTTGAATGTAACCGGACTGTATTGAACACATCTCGTTTATTCAGTGAAAGTGTGCAACAGTTTGTAGGTTAATTAAGGTAATCATTACCTTAAATAGCTTATAACTGTAATTAAGTGAATTATTGGCAGTATTTTTTTGTGAATAAATTAACAAATGAAATGTTTTGTAAGTTTGCCTCAATCGCACAACGCAGTATATACACTGTGCTTATCCTCATCACAGCCTGTTCATTTATTAGATATCTCAAAAAACTAAAGAGATTTGGTTTGATTTTCAGTATGTTACATGACAGAATGCAGCTGAGATAAAGTTAAGATCTAACACACGAAACGCATTTCTTAAGATGTACTTGTTGTTCTTTGAATTTCATCTTACAAGAAGCTAAAAGAGGCTTCTTTTAAGATGGAACCCATCTGTTTTCTGTGTTTATCATACATTCTCAATTAACTCGTCCATCCCTGTAGGGCTATCCGAGAGGTGGCCACCCATCACCAGGTGCTCAATATGGGGGAGTCAGTGGACCCTATGGACATTCCACAGGTCCATACGCTGGCGGAACCCATCCATCAGGAGGTGCTTACGGTACTTATGGTACAGCAGGTCTTGGAGGGCAGTATGGCTATGGACCAGGAGGTGCCCCCAGTGGGCCTTATGGAGCTTATGGGGGACAGCCCTATGGAGGACATTATGGACACTCTGCTCCTCAAGGTAAACATAGACTGACATTGCGGCTGGATAATCTCCAGCCCTGTCATTGTTTCTTGGAGTTTAACAGGGCGTTTTTTCTGAACACAAGGACATTTCAGATAGACTTTAATTGTCCTCCTTCATTGCTTCTCTTTTCCTTACTGTCTGGTGGAATGATGGATAGAGAATGACTTGATGTTCCCAGACTGTCATGTAGAGACAGGGTTCATTTTGTGCCCCTCAGCAGGATTTCACAGCTGGAGTGATGACTCTAGTAATACTGAGTGAGGGCTAAACTGAGTGAGAGACAGATGGGGTAATGTGTGTGTGTGTGTGTGTGTGTGTGTGTGTGTGTGTGTGTGTGTGTGTGTGTTTGCACTGTTTCCTGTAGCACCTAAGCTTTAGTCACAACTTGATAGCCCATGTTGCTATGACTTCCCACAGGGACAGAATCCATCAGAACCCATGGCCCCAAGTGTCACCTGTCCTTCTCTTCCCATTCATTTTTCTGACAATCAGCTCTCCCTACACTCATCCTCGTCTCACACCATATTTTCGCCTTGTTTGATAATGGCCTCGTGCTCTGGCACCATCTTGCCCTTGCCGAGATGACTGTTCTTCAACCCTTGACCCTGCTGTGACCGATTTTCAGCAACATATCTTATGACAAAGTGACTATACATACACACATACAATATAAAAATATGATGATGAAATATTCTTTAGCAGAATAACAGCTGTTTTTGCAGCTGTAGAGAGTATCATTTTTCACTTTTTGCATTTTGTCTTCAAGTTAACAAATCCACAATATTCTAATTAAAAACAATTAGATAGTGGTTTTAGGTGTTATTGACAGTCACTATATGGCATCATATACACAAACACAGTTGTAACAGATTTTCTTTCATGTGTTCTCTCTGCAGTACTATGCCAGCTATGTCTGCCAATTATTAATCTCAGTCACGTTTGGAAAATAAAGAGCAACAGCTGTAGGAAGTATATTAGGCAAGTCTTTTATATTTAATGTGTTTTGTAAGCCACCGCCTTTGTCTCTATCAATACTATGTAAATTACAATAGTATTTTATTTGGAATGACTATAAGATTTGGGTGAATCGGGTGTGGCTTGTGTTAAGTGACATGATTAGGGATGAAATGGGGTTGCATGAAGGCATGTTGTGCCCTGAGCGATTGAAAGCTGTGGGATTTAAACCAAGGGTGAGGACACATCTCAATGAGCATGCTGCTTCATCATCCCCCCAATGTTTCTATGATAGAGGGCCAGAAGGATCATAAAGAATTATTAATCGTACCATGCATATATTTGATGGTGATAAGAAACTGGAGCACAAAGTGGCATCCACTGCGTGGAGGGACCAGGACAACTTTGAGGTTGCAGAAATCACCGAAGCAGTTCAGTTGTTTTAGAGGAGGAAGAGAAGAAGAAGGGAGAGTTAGAATCTGAGATGAGTGGGGGAGATTTCCTTTTATGGGTCTGTACAGGAGGTTGAACAAGCAAAAGATGGTGGTTGGTGAAGAATGGTGGTGAAGTCTTTAGAGCTTTAGTTATAATAACTTTACTAAACAGAATGTAAATAACTGAGTCAAGCACAGAGATATTATTTTTTTATGATCAAATTTGTGGTTGTCAGTTAGCACAGTTTCAACTGACACAGCAAAGGAGTGCTTTTCTATTTCTCAGCAAATAAATTAGTATTTTGGGATAGAACAAGAGCTTGCTAAGAAAATAATCGTCAAATGATGGGCATTTTGAAAGGCAATGTCTCTTCCTCCACATTCACCATCCATTTCCTAGTCTGATAGTCCCTCTGTGCAGGTAACGTCCCTCCTGGTGTTAACCCAGAGGCATACCAGTGGTTCCAGACTGTCGACTCAGACAGAAGCGGCTTTATCAACCTCAAGGAGTTGAAGCAGGCCCTTATGAACTCCAACTGGTCTTCTTTTAACGATGAGACCTGCCTCATGATGATCAGTAAGTCACAATGCAAAGTTTGTGTTGGTGAGTTGGTTAGAAATACTGTCACATACAAGTAACACAATTTTTAACCATGAAGCGGCCGTGGAAAAGAGAAGAAAGTTACCAAGGAAAAAGTAGTAAATAAATAGTTTGTGAAAGTAGCCGGGCCGAGACGTAATCTGGATTCATTTCAGAGTTAGCTCATAAATCTTCTGTTTCTTGAAAGAGACATCAAGGCAGCAGCAGGAGGCTGTCTAAAAAATGACTGTCGTGTTTCTCAATCCATTTGTAACCGCCAGCCAGTGACTTGTGTTTTTCATTACCATAATATGGTATAACAATAACAATTTTGTGACTTTTGTATACTATGCCCTGGTAACACATGATTAACTTTCTGAAAACATGCAGAGAAAACATATACACCTCACATTTATTCAATGGTTTGAAAGAACCACCAACGAAAAGAGTCATTATTTTGTTGTAACGTGTTTATTATTTCCTATTAGACATGTTTGACAAGACGCGAACCGGTCGGATCGATATGTTTGGCTTCTCAGCACTGTGGGACTTCATGCAGCGATGGAGAGCTCTCTTTCAGCAGTTTGACAGGGACCATTCAGGCTCTATCAGTAGTGTGGAGCTGCAGCAAGGTATGTCTGATTTACCATTTTCATGTTTTCATGATCTTTTTCATGACACTGAAATAACGTCAAAAACTCTCAGGATATATCTACAAATCACATGATATACGATTTCATTTTTGCCCACTTCATAGCCCTTGCCCAGATGGGCTACAACCTGAGTCCCCAGTTTTCAGAGGCACTGGTGAGACGCTTCGCCACACCAGGTAGACGACCCGGCATCCAGCTGGACCGTTTCATCCAAGTTTGCGTTCAGCTTCAGTCCATGACTCAGGTCTTCAGGGAGAGAGACACATCTATGAGGGGCAATATCCGCCTCAGCTACGAGGATTTTCTGTCTGGAGCCATCACCAGGCTCATGTGAGCCTCATTCCATTGCTCTGAACATCCATAAAATGATTCCACAATCAGGTCATATGTTTGCTCTATGTTTATAAGTGACGCAACCATTTGAAATATAAACAGTTTACAAGCCACTATCCACTCTTCCATGATATGTAAGTAACACCTGGATGAAGTTCAGTGGATAATATCAATACAGCTAAAGCTTTCAATGGTGGGTAGATGAGCAGGAAAGTGGTTACAGCTTCATAGCAGTCTGCTTTAATAAAAGACCATTGACAGCTCATGATGCCTTGTTGACCAGCGCCAGTGGCAAACTTTAGCCAAATGTTTAACTGAGATACAAGTTAGAAACAGAGGACAGTAGAATACCAGCTTTTGCATGCATGATATTGATTCTGCTAAACCAGTCCTGTCCTCTGCAGCATCCTGTGCCATAAACTTAATTTTCTTTTAAATCTATGCATATATGGAAATTTCAGAATTTCCTCATTGTATCTCCATGCAAAGTTTGCACTGTTTTACATTGCAGTATGTGAAACTTAACCCAAAAAAAAAAAACCTCCTTAACACTCTGTTACAAATTGATTCTAAATGTTAATAACGAGTGACTATATTATAATTTTGGTAACTTGTACTCATGTAAACCAATGCCAGGCATGAATAAAATCAGTCATGCCTGAAACGTATGTCAGTTTTTTCATGTAGAGTATTTGTTACCTAAATCATACCTTATTCTGTCACATGAGAAATGACATCTACAGTTGTTAAGTTTGTGTGTATAAAACAGTGTGTAAAAGCATCACTGTTAAGAAGTAAAAATTCCACTTAAGTGCACGACTAATTTGTTACCTTACTTTGAGGCTCTGATGTTTTTAATCTATAAAAGATTTTAAAAAAGAGAAACTGTCATTATTGAAAAAAATAATTTTGGAATTAGTGTTTGCTGTCTGGGGCGGCACGGTGGCGCAGTGGGTAGTGCTGTCGCCACGCAGCAAGGCGGTTCCCAGTTTGAGTCCCTCGGTGAATTTGCATGTTCTCCCCGTATCTGCATGGGTTCTCTCCGGGTTTTCCGGCTTCCCCCACCTCCAAAAACACGCACTTAAGGTGGATTGAGCTTTCCAAATTGACCATAGATATGAGTGTGTGCATACCTGTTTGTTTGTGTCCATGTGACTCAGTGGTACACTGGCGTCACGCCCGGAGTGTACCCTGCCTCACGCCCCTAGTTGGCTGGGATAGGCTCCAGCACCCATGACCCACTACGGTGGAAGAAGCGGATTTGAAGATGAATGAATGAATTTTAATTCATTCTTTAATTTTCTTTGACAGCAGTCATGGCTGGCCCTAATCCGAACTCTACCAGTGACCTTTCACCCTACAATGTCCCAAATCCCCCTAAAACATTTTACCCTTGAGGAGCAGAATAGTTGCAGGGAAGATCTTCCAACCTTGTCATATCATCCTCCTCTTCCTCACTATCTGTTCCTCTGCTTTTTCACAGTCTGATTCAGGATTCTGTCGGCCTCTCATCCATTTTACAAATCAGAAACAATCCATTTTTTTAGCTTAAACTTAGTCCTATTAGATCCTTAAGCACACATTGTGTCACCTCGCGTTACCTCTTTGTTGCTGAACCCTGACAATGAAGGTTTCAGAAAATTGTTTTAAATCACCTAAGTCCTAATTGTCATCCCTATTCAATGAGGACATTTCCCACTATTGATCATGTCTGGAATTTGTAAATAACTTGAGCAAACAGCAGGCGTATGTTGCCTCATTTAGCGAGTTTAATTCTAAACTGTGTCAGCCTCATTTTATGATTGAGACTGATAAGTTGTTTTGGCTAGCACAGGTCCACATCTTATTTAGGAACAAACAGGAAGTGAGGGAGTAATCCTAGCACCACAAAGGTTGATGGTAAAGCAGACCTGGCTCTAGAAATGTTTTCCTAAAAGGGATTAGCAAATATGTCTTCATCTGACAGCAGTGATCAAATGCCAGCTCTGACGACGTAAAGATGGAGAGTATGGAGGGAGTAACTGATGTCAAGGCTCATTTTGAAGCATGGAGCATAATCACCCACACAGAATCCTCTTAATCATGACAATTTAAGTAATTTTGACATAATGATCAGAAAAAAATGGCTTATAGGCCTTTTTGTTTTACTTTATGCTTCTACAGGATTGACTGATGATTCCTAGCTGGCCATTGCTTCCTGACAGGCTGCATTTCAAGTGCTATAGATCAACCGTGTGCCTTGATTTGGGATAGTTTTATGGGAAACCTTTGGGCCTGGGAGCTAAAATATCAGTGTCATCAATAATGTAGCGATTTGCAAAGAACAATTACGGATTCACTACCTAGAAATCAACCTAAGGCCGATGCTGATTTATTGTTTTCCTGCTGGATTTTATTCAATTTCTCTGAATCCCTTTAAGGAAGTTGAAACAAACTGGAGTAAAGCTTCCAAAAGTCTAGTAGCTTATATCTATTCAGTATGCCTGGTCTCAGACAATGTGTCTGTCCTTTGATGTCAAAAATGAGCTTTGAAAAAATAAAGCCATCCTTGCATTCAAGGCTTTTGTCATCCTAAAGAGCAGCTCATGCCTTGTCATCGCAGCACACAACATTGGTGACAGTTCTGTCAGTGTCTCATGAGTATTTATGAGAGGAGGACTTTTAATGCAAGAAAGTCATTGTTGTCTGAACATGGAAAAAAGAAAATATTTTTATGGCTTCCAGTCATTTGATGCCACAGAGAGGGAGAAACAACTATTTAGCAGATGTTATCTAAGAACTCATCTACTTGTGTAAAACCACAAGATGAATTTTAGGTTGTCCATAAATTATTTAATATATAGAATACTTAAAAAGCCATAGTTAAATAAAATCTTATTTAAATTTTTGGAACATTGTTTTCAGTTGTGAAATGATGCAAAGTTAATTATAGATTTTGAAACACTGTTAGATTACTGAAAACTAGAGCGTGGGTGACCAAATCTGAACCTTGTTCCAGTGATTCTATATTTCATAAATGCTCTTACAATGATTGTAGGCATTTATTGTCTCTAAAAGTAACTATTGTGACTTTTTATATTTGCAGTAATAGTTATGATTCATTTATTTCGTCAAAGACATTTATGTTTGTCACCAGTACCTTGTGGGAAAAGATAACAAAACATGTAAAACCCTCTCGATTAAAGTGAATGTAAGTCTCAGGTGCAAAAAAAAAGAAAGAAAAGAAGGAAGGAGGTGAATAGTTTGATATGGAAGGTTTGAATTAATACGTGTTCTCTGCTGATTTTTTTCTCATTCATTGATTTGCAACATGGGGAAATAATTTGTAGTAATATCGATCAATGTCATGCATGGATTGGGATGATTTTTGAGTTAAGTGAGAAAGATGACAGGTGGGGAAGTGAGTGGTGGTGAGATGGATGCCATGATGGCAATCGGTCATAAAAGAAATAAATGAGGGCACTAGCTCAGGTGGAGAGAGAAAAGATAGTAAAAGTAGATCTACTGTAATTAACAAAAAGACATGAAAGGAGAAGTTGGGGGAGTGAAGTATGTGACTGTTTGGGGGATGAAAACTTCCATTAAACATACAAGACTGAAGTGCAGATGATGAAGAAAATTATAGTGTTACAAAGGTCAGAGTATCCACAGTTGTCAGAGTGGGGCAGCAGACGGTCAGCGAGTGCAAGGGGATTATTTCTGGATTGCCTCTCACAGCTAATATGAAAGCAGTGGAGGAGCACTTGAGGATGCAGAAAAGGTCAGTTAAAAAAAAAACAAGAAAAGTGGAAAAATAAATACATTTCAGGAGAGCTTGCGGTGAATTTCCTCTCAGAGGACTTTTACTTTTCCTAAAATACATAATAAGAGTTAGGGACTTCACTTCAAAGAGATTTTTTAACTGCCGAGAGTATAGCCATGTGGCTAGGGTGCGCAAAAAGAACAGGAGATAAATATGAGGGAACACGGAGGGATAGACTTTTTTTTTTATTGGAGCTGTGAAGACTTGAGAAAGGAAGTTTAGGTGCGACAGATTAGAGCACAGGAAAAAGTCTCTTATGATGAGGCGGTTAAGATGGACAAATTGGGAAAACAGCCTAAGGAGCTCGACCACAATAAACTGCAAATGGCAGTGAAATAGAGATAATAGAGGGGAGATACGGGGAGAGAAGAGGAGGCTGGTCACCTTCATACAAAGAGCGATAATGAGGATAGGCCTGAAACTGAAGGCATTCAAATATTGTGGCAGCAACAGTACATCTTTCGGGAATGATTGGTTTGAAATCAGACGAAGCAAGAAACAGTCTCATTGCGTGTCTGCTGATGTAGCTGAAATACTCTTGAATGAGGAATATCTTACTCAGTAAGCTGGAAATAAAGTTATAGATGGATGATACAGAGATTTTATGTCTTCAGGAGTCACAGCAGAAATTTAGTTTTGATTATATATGGATATGTAGTAATCAGGTGAACTAAGAAAGATGGTGGAAGCGGGAGCTTAGTGTGTCATTTATTAACAAGGGATTTTGGGAATTTCAAAAAGAATGTGGTGGTGTAATAAATGATTAACTGTGAAGTATGATAACACTGGAAGAGGATAGAATTTGATAAACTTCTATCCTTCTAATCCTCTTCATACGATAGAGTAATCATTGTGTTGTGTGGGAAAATCATTTTAGAGAGAGCAAGGTAATCTTATAGTGATCTGTGAGAATTAAAAGAAAGACATTTTGATGATTGAAAACTACAAAGAATTTGTAACACGGTATATGAGAATATTAAAAAAAAAACTTATGCAGTATATGCAGTATATGCAGCCAAAAGTTCATATTGGAGAATGTTTTGTGACCCAATAGGGAAAACAGCCCAGATAGGGAATGAACAAAATAATGGAAAAGGACAGAAGGAAGTGGAATAGTCCTGTACCAGTGTATGTTATTTGTTTATCTCCAATAAATAGTAAAGAAAAGGTTGGTTTAATGGGTCACACTCGGGATGAGGTGAACTGGGGAGCCAGAAACAACAGCTCTGAACACACAACCATGAAGGAAAAATTAAAATACTGTATTGAAGATGAGCATGTTTCATTCACTGTGGGAAAGTTAAAAATAGCACCAGTCAAAGCTAGCACAAGAGCAGCATGAAAGGATGAAGTATGCTATGTGATGATAGAACACAAGTACAGAAGAACAGAGCAATTAATATACCGCAATGATATAATACTAGCGGGAACCCGTGCAAATTCCACGATAAAACAATAATATCAGACTTTGTTTTCTTTGCCATCACAAGAAAACAAACCGCTGTGTCCGACAGAACCGTAACGGCTCTGTGTGTGTGGGACAGACGAACGCGAAGACGAAGGCCACTTTGACATCACGCCAGCTTTGTGAGTTTGGTCCTAGTGAATAAAGCATCGGGGTTCTCCACACGACGATGTGAGGTCTGTCACAATCAAAGAATATGTATAAACCGCTATGTTTGACGAAGCCAAAACGGCTCCGTAAGTGAGAGACATGGACAAATGTGACGACGGGAGCTTACTCGGCTAGCAGCCCGAACTTCCGGGTAGATGCCGGAAGCCTGACAGCATGAGGTTTCCAAGTGAGCTTATTCAGATATATATAGGTGGGGATGATAGAGAAGTGTAGGAGGAGGGAAAAAACCTGTGATGTAGAAGGAGGTCATCGTTCAGGAAGCCGGAAGCAGAGAATGAAGTAAGCAAACCAAAAAACTGTGGAGTAATTACCTTCACACTGGAAAGTGACAGAGTGAATAGTTGTTTGTGTGTGTGTGTGTGTGTGTGTGTGTGCATTTAAGCAAATCAGGTTACAATTTAAAGATAAATCTGTTTTAGCTAAAGATTCAGGACAATGTGTAGAGGTTGAAGTGACTAAAAGACATAAAAAATATATATCAGTGACTACAAATCTCTTAAAAGCATATGATATGGTATGGGCTCCATTAAATGAAAACTTAAACTAAACAAAGGGCTGAAAATAGAATAAGAATGAGGTTATAATGGGGTCACCACAACTAATGTGATAACATCAGTAATAATCTTTCTTATGATAAATTGCATATTCGTAAATGTTTAAGTAACGTTGATAAGGTCATCATTTGCAGATAGATGATGGTGCCCTTTGGATGAGAGAGAAAAATTTGTCTCATACATTTACAACGGGAAACTCAAATGAGATGCCAGGGTGGAGATTGAGTTTAGAGAAAAATTCTAGAACAATATTCTTCACAAGTTAGAGAATCAGAAGAAATGCTAATATGAAGTTGAACATTATTTAAAGTCAGCTAAATCATTTAGAATTATAGAAGTTATTTTTGACTTCAGATTAAAATGGAGGGGTCATACATTAAAAAAAAAAAAAGTAAAATGTGCTGAGATGCCTTGTAGAGTTGGATGGGGTGCTGACATTGCATTCTTGAAATACTTGTATAACTAATTAGATAAAAGTTTGATTACAGCACCAAAAAAAGTATAGAGAATTAGATTTGATCCGGATCAAATTGCTAAAAGTGGGATTTAGAGAAACGGTCATGATTAGAGAAAGTGGGATTAGAGAAACAGGAGATTATGAGAAAAAAGTCAGATACATGCAAAGCAAAGAAGGAACACAGAAGGAACACAGATATTTGACACCTGATTTGTATCATTGCATGTGACAGACAGACAGACAGTGTAGCGACTTGAAGACCAATAAGTCGCTGAGAGGCTGACGACGGGGCCTTCCTTTATCAGACGCGCTTCCAGGCAAAAATCACCACGATACAAAAATAACACGTTTAATCCTTTATTAACGAAAGAAAAAAGAACAATAATCAACTCATAAAAACTGTTCACAAATTCATAAATAATCACAAAGTCGTAGTGATGTGTTGCGTTTTGCGTAATTGCGGCGGTCAACAAAAATACAGCAACCCTGCTCACCCTCTCTCTCTCCTCCACACAGGTGAGAAGATGCCCCATTTAACCTATACTAACGTTCACGCCCACATCCGCTTATTCCCTCAATAAGATCACAAAAAACAACATCACAAACAACAGTAAATACAATATTTAAGCCATCATAAGTATTCTTTAACCCACCTCAGGTCATAATACAAAATACCTATAAATTCATTCATGGCTCCTACAGACAGATAGAAATAATTAATCCCAAAGGATATTCAGTGTAACATCTGCTCACATAAAATACATAAATACACATAGCAGTAGCTGACAGAGACAGAAAGACATTACGTAATTACATAATTACATAAGTACACGTAACATAAAAATGGATGAACTGAAGATGAACCGAACTATGGACTGACACCGAGGACCCCACCAAAGTATCTCCACAGTACATCCCTGCCTTCACCCCCCCTGTCTATCCACTCTTGGCTGACCTTGATGACACTGCAGCTTCAGCTTCACCCCCCTCCTTCTGAGAGAATGGTTTTACTCCCTGATGGCACGGGGCACAAAGAAGGTCCTCAGTCTCTCTGTGGATGAGCTCGGTGACAGCAGTCTGCCGCTGAAGGAGCTCCTCTGCTGGGCGAAGGTGGTGTGCAGGGGGGCTGGTCCTCCTCTCTAGAACAGTCTCAGCAGAGTCCAGGTCCTGGCTGATTACAGAACCAGCCCTCCGGATGAGCTTGTCCAGGCGCTTGGTGTCCCGGTTCCTGGCACCTCCACCCCAACACACAATGGCGTAGGACAGCACACTGGACACTATGGACTAGTAGAATAGTCTAAGCAGTTCAGAGCTGATGTAGAAGGAGGCCAGCCTCCTCAGGAAGTACATCCTACTCTGACCCTTCTTGTACACACAGTCCATGTTGGTAGAACAGTACAATTTGCTGTCCAGCTGCAGCCCCAAGTACTTAAAACTCCGCACAACGTTCACCTCCTTGACCCCGATGACCACTGGCTGAAGCACCTATCTCAGATTTGTAGTGGCCGTTATGCGACCAGACAGTATAACATGATTACCAAGGGATAGAGTGTGGCAGAAGGGATGAAATATCGTAAATTGATGGGGTCATAGTCCGGGAAATACATGCGATATGTAAATCCAGCAGATGGCAGTATTGTGACGCAATGGCTCTAAAATGCTTCAAAGAAGAAGAAATAAGCTGCGTATCAGCCAATCAGGTCTAACCAGGAAGCCGACACACGGAGATTCCGTCAATCCGCCGCAGCAGCAACGTGCTAAGTAACAGCAAAGGTGAGATAAGACTAATGTAAGAAAACTATGTTATATCCAGGAATTACAGATTTAAATAAAGCGTTTAGCAGTGTCAGAGCAACTCCTTAAATCAAGTAGCAGGTTGCAAGCAGTTGCGTCAAGTCGGAGATTTGATTTTATATAAGGTTATAAGGTTTGGTTATGTACTTGAAACAATAAGGAATATTCATCATTAAGCAGTGTGTCGTTATTCTTTGTCAAGTTGGTTTGCGTCTTACTTTCCGCCATTAGGTTAGATTAACTAGGGATTGTTTCCTTTACATATTTGACAAAGTAGTGATTATTGTGTAGAGTAATTTCATTTTGAGAAATACCCGTTGTGAATAGATTACAACAGACAGCAAAACGCATCACGTTCCGCTAGATCGCATATATATAGCAGTGTTAGCTGTGTTATTAGCAGTGCTAATTCGACCAAGGTTGGTATAACAAGGCTAAGACATTGACGTTGTTTGTGGATCTTGTTACATTCTTAGAAAATATTGTTAGATGTTGTCGACTCCAAAGCTCTGAAAATTCTTACTAATGTTGTTTTGTGACATGGTGATAGTTCTTGATGGTAAAAAAAATATGGGGGGGGGGGGCATGAGAAGGACAAACAAGCCTTTCATCTGTCATATAATTTACGCCGTGAAGTTGAGGAAATTCCACATTCACTGTTGATGGTGCCAAACATGAATGAAATGTTAATACCTTACACTTTGTGTTCCTTCAGTTAGTATTTTCCCTGCTAGCTTCAGAGTGAATCCACTCACAATACTGTTTTGTTCCCTTGTGGAGTACCCAGGTGCCAGTGTGGTACGCTGTCATGTGGCCTGTGATTTGGACAGCAATGCGGACATATGCTCCTTATGTCACCTTCCCAGTCGCCTTTGTGGTTGGAGCTGTGGGCTACCACCTGGAGTGGTTTGTGAGGGGGACCCCAACTCTTCGGGAAGAACAAAGCATCCTGGAACTCAGGGAAGAGAGGAAGCTGCAGGAACAAGCGGGTATGGACAGCACCCAGGTCCTCAGCCTAAAAGAGAAACTGGAGTTTACACCCAAAGCAGCTCTGAACAGGAACCGACCTGAGAAGACCTAACCTAAGCTGCTTTGAGAGACTTGCGTTTGATTTTGATCAGTAGGAGGGAACCATGGAATTTGGGAACAGAGAGGGTGAACCTGAGCCAAAAACACATAGTCAGCCGTACACAGTCTCTCGTGGCCACCCAAAACATTCATGTTATCTGTGTAAATACCATCTAGAGAAGCTAAAGCGTAATTATACAAACGTACTTGATCCATTATGGAGTCAAATCTAGTTTGTGTGCTGTATATGATTCTTTGACGTGTCTCTTGATGTTGCACATGCCAAAGCTATGTTTGGAACAGTAACATAATGATTACAACACATAAATATAGAACCAGCAGGTGTTCAAACAGCAGGGTGGTACCAGGACTGAGTGGAACATGATCATTTTCAGTTGTATTCACATGCAATTATGAGTTCTAGGACACAAATGTTGCCTTTGCTAATAAATTAGATAAAAAATAATTTCTTGTGTAATAATTATCTTCATGTTACAGAAACTCAAATATTCTTTTTTATACTTTTTCTATGTTAAAGGACTTTTGAGTTTAAACATAACAGAAGGAACGGTACCAGGTCTTTGTTCTTTTTAGTATATGATGTTGTCATACAAAATAATCCGTTCATATATGAGATCCCAGGAAGTTGAAGCTGCTTTCTCCTGTTTTCTTTTTTTCAACATCTAATAACTTCTTTTAGAAATACTGGATTGTTTGCACAGAATAAGTTTAAATTATGTGTGTTACTGAAATATGATGAATAAAGACATTGTGGCAATTACTTTGTAATTTGTGTTATCAAATTTTTTGTCTTAGTGAACCTTTGTTACTTTGGTAAAGTTAAAATAAATTGAAACAATCAGATCAGAAACAGAAAGAAGCATCAAAATTAAAGGCAGTAAAGTAATGGCTTTGTTCAATCATCTTGAAGAGAAAAAATGTTTTCAAGGGTAAAGTAGACAATGAATGACAACTCACTGTTTGTAAACTGACCTTTGGTCTTTTCCGATGGGGTCAAAGCCCATCAGACATTTTGAAAAGTCTTAATTTTTCCATCCTTGGAATCTAACTATCATGAATTTTCTTTTCTTTTGATTGCACAATTACACAAAGAGGAAGTCAGTTTCATGTACAAATGGACCCTTTCCCTGTTGGTATTGCTTTATGCAAAAAGATGTAGATCATTTAGAAATGTTAGCAGTCATTACATTTTAGTTTCGCAAGAATTGCCTACATGAGGTAAAATTTAGCATAAAGGAAATGTATTCTCAGAGTTGCACTCTTAAAACAGAAATTATACTCTTAAGAGAAATGGAAACAAAACATGAATTGTAATGATTGTGTATGACACTAGGATATTATGATTTGAATATCCAAACACTTAAATTTTGTAGTTACATTTGCGTGAGGAGTATTGTGTATTCTGTATAAAAATGGGCAGAAAATGTAACAAAATTGAAAAGTAGAATGGAAATCACAAAAATGACTCAATCTAATTTAATTCCACAGTCGTTTTAATAAAACTACCTGCATTTAAAACCCCGGTTCAAAGGTCAATGATAAATACAGGTATACATTTGTGGTTATTGGTCAAAGATGTTTTGGGACAGGACGTCCGCTTCAATCATCACAGACCTCCATGTAGAACAGCAGTGGGAATCGTGTTGTTCTACATGGAGGTCCTTAGTGATTGAAGCGGGTATCAATAGAATATTGTAAGGCTACCATTAACTTTATCAGTTTCTATGAAGCTCATCTCTACCTTAAACTCCATCTCTAATGCAACAAATCTAAAGGCAATGCAAACAATGATTTAAGATATTGCCAAGTGTTATTTATTTTATTATTTATTTAGTTTTTGGAATAACATGTTCCAGGTATGTTGCTCAACAGGAGCTCTTCAGTGATGTTGTCTTTACCTGACATGGAATTTGGCATCCTTCTGCGTACAACAGAGGGAAAACATTCCACATATTAAATCAATGAAAACTTAATTAACATTACTAGAGCATATGACAATCAGGACACAATGCCTTGATAAAAACTCTTGCTGCCTAAAGATGGATAAGTTATGAGCGTCATAGGCAGTAGAAAATTAACAACTGTGCGGTAACTCACATTCAGGAAGAGAGAGGATTGTAATTGTTTTGTTGACTCTTACTCCAGTCCTGCAGCCTTTCCTGTGTTTAATAAAGAAACAGAAATGTCCATCCATTTCTAATGCTCCTTGAGCTTTCTTAATAGAGAATTACCTTTACAGCATGCCAGGATAAGTTCCACAACACTACCTGCCAGCTACTTATATGTGGAAAGCCCTTAATACCCAGATTTTCTTTGGCACCGGAGCGATGAGGGCTGGAATATCTGCAGTCGTCAGCTTAGACTTTCCTCTTCAGTTCACTATCAGTGAAATGACCCATGTTGCTCCGATGACCTCACATGTGCATGTTCTGAATGGCAGTTTCTTCAAGATGGTAGAATTTTCCGTGTGAAATTGATTACATTGCTGTTAAATTATGCCGTGAGTTCAAAAGAGTTAAAAAGGAGTGTGTTGAGGTGTGTCAAAGGTATTTGTAACCTCTTAGGAACAACTGGGAGGACATGTTGAGTGCTTAACAATGGCTCAGCTCCTCTAAGCTGGACAGCACTGTGGGAACTAAGGGCAGAGGCTCCAGGGAAAGGAGAAGGGGTGTCTGGACGTGCTCCATTGTTCTCCATGGAAGGTGAGGTTAATAGGTGTAAGTTATACTGGTTGTTTTTTTTAAAGGACATCCAATTCAACATCCTGTGCGGACATGCAGGAGACACTGCTCCCTGAGCAGCAGGAACAATGGAGCTGCCCGTCTGCTCACAGGGTATTACATCCTCTGTTGGGAAAAGGCAAATGTGTACAGAGAATACAGGAACACAGTGCTGTGACTCAAACACAGCCACAAAGAATAAACATCTGTAAACATCTGAAGGGTCTCACATTTTTTGGGGGAAGATGAGAGTAAGAACATTTGTATAACAGGATGAATGATATGGCTGGTCCAGTTAACCAGGCTGGCAGCAGCTGTGACTCAACACTCAAATGTCCCGTACACTTGGGGTACGGGTGATGACTCTTTCATACGTGTTTCCATCCCTTAAAACTTCTCTTTGTGTAACACACTGAACCTGTCCCATAACACAGGTTTGTCAAATAAGCCCCACTTATTCATATTAGTCTGATTCATTTTCAGTTCCATAAAGTTCAGCAGGGTTTAAACTCTTGTACTGCAAAACTAACCTGATTCAGGGTAAGCTATATCAGTCTAAGTCTCCTCTGTTGTTCAAACAGTCCCAGTAATGCTGATCCAACAAGTAAAGGAGATTTTACTAGTGTGTGGTCATATTTTTGACTTTGTTAACCAATGTAAGTCAAAAAATCTTTTTTTGAGGAATCAGTGTAATCAAATAATAAATGACGCAATGATACAACATTTAGAACTGAATCTAGAAGCCTTCTAAACTGGTCCTCCTGCTGCTTCCGTCTTGTTTATGCCAGCCTCCATCTACTGCAGGTAATAGACTCATTCAACCCCACTTCCATGTCCAAACTATTTAAGAGAGACCATCAAAGAATCACGAACAAGCTTATTCAAATGCCACTTCACCTCATGCAGAAACACACACACACGCACACGCGCACACACACACACACACACACACACACACACACACACACACACACACACACGCACACGTGCACACACACACACACATACTCACACATAACCTCTCTGAGATGTAAGTAGTACCAACCATCCTAATTGACTCCAGACAGCACTTTGTCCATTTTGTCCTTCTTTGGTCTCTAATGGGGTGACCATGACACTAGTTGAAAAAACACAGTGGAGCCTGGATAAAACAATGGAACAATACCAACTGTATCCCCATTGTCAGGGTGAACTATCCAAAATGACCAATCCCTGGGGAAAAACAATACTGGAACAGGAAACAGATACAGACCCAGTTCCTGCCCCCAGTTTAAATTTAGGAACTGCTCACAGGATTTCAGTGGTGTTCTTAGACATTAAATTGTTATGGATGCAGATAGCTGTGTCCCAGTGTTGTGTTTCAAATGGTTTAAAGTAGCCATACCATACTCTATATTCTATGCCTTTAGTACATACAGATGCAGCATAAAGATATATCTAATAAACATGACTTCAATGGAGCTCAGTTACTTTGGCTGATTTAATATTAGTTTTTGTGTTTGATGTCAGAGGTCATTTTTTTCTCAGGCCATCAAATATTGATGCTTTACTACAGCCTTGAATATCTCATACTGATACACGAGGTTTTTCTTCTTCTTGCCTCTGTGTGTTTGTGTGTGCATGGGAGTGTTTAAAAGCTCCTCTGTCTGCTTCCTAGAGATATGCTTGCAGCAGAACAGCTGGCAGGAAGAACAACAGAGCAACCCAACGAGGTTGGCACAAACGTGAACCCTTTAAAGACCCTCCAAAACCTGAAGCAAGCCGGAAGACATCCTCTAAGAGCGTCGACCTTTGTGTGTGACAGTTGGGCAGTCATAAAACCTACAAGAATCCATTAATTTGATGTCACTTTTTACTTCCACTACTTTACGGTCTGGATGCTTGTGTGCAGTGGCATATGTGGGTTCACCAAACTGAGAAACTGTCTTTATGATCAGAAGCATGTATTTCACCAACGGAGTGAGGAAATGCATCAGCAGTGACTTGCAACAATGTCAGGAAACAGTCAGAAAGGCAGCTGATCCCAGAGGCTGTATGTATAATCATTACAGACGATAGGTCACACAGATCAGTAACTATCACTAATGACTCACACAAAACATTTATTTGAAAAGCTTTGCATGAACAAATATCTCAAGTGTTTAACTTTACTACTAGGAGTGTGTGTTTTTGGTACCCTTGAGTTAAGGAAGTAGTCAGGAAATTAATACAAGTTAATTGAGCCCATGAAAGGGTGGATATTATGTCATCTTGATAGAATGACTTAAAGCCATAACATCACTTTTATGGGAGCCTTATAAGAGGGCTGCAGTTTTTTCTTGTGATGGGGCATACACTAGTAAAGTAAAAATGACTTTGAAGCTGCACTGTTGTTTTCATCTTGGGCAGTTTATTACTACTTACTGTGGAGGCAACAGAGAAACGTTCTGCTGTGATCACCTACATTGGTGACGGACGCGGAAAGGAGCCTTGCTGTTCTACCACCTGCTTTGATCGGCAGGTAATGAGTTGATGCGGGTCGATTCAATGAAATCTGTTCCATGACCCCTTGGCTTTTTGAGAAAACATATAAATGAACATAAAAATCATTCTGACACACACATACAAATGGAAACATACACTCAAACCTACTTGAGAAAACATTTCACAGAAATACCAGCCAAGTTCTTCTGCATGGACATTCAAATGGGCAGCTCTGTCTAGATTATTCTCAACAATTTATATTTAATATTGGAAGAGACTGCTGACAATATAAACAAATTCCACTCTGAGAGCTCAGTCTTCCTACTATTATTAAATCATAAAGCTTGTTGATAAAAGAAAGAGTTTTTAAAAAAATATGTACTTAACCTGCTGTTCAGCCACATACAGCAGCAATATATTAGCTTTATGAGAATAGTCCCACATGAATTTCCCATAAACCTCTTTTCCTGCTATAGATAACCCCTTATCATCATGGAGACATTTTGGTAAATTGCTGGAAATGAGAGTCGTATTGCAAAGGGTTTCGGCTGCCACCCTGAAAAGACATATGGCTGCACTTGCAGCCTGGGTGGGCACCTTTGTGGAAGATGCTGAGTTCTGGATTTTATCAATTGCTTTCCACACAAACAGCAAAGACAGTCAGAAGCCCCCCAGGGATATTAAATAGAAAGTGCATTCCTACCTGGAATGAACTTTTACTACCATATAATTGATGCCTTTCTTCCACGGATTTGAAAACCACCATTAAATCAAAGTTATTTCCCTCCACTTTCTCCCTGAGGAGGTTATGCTCATGATACCCTGTGAGGCTCATCCACTTCTCCACACCTCCATCCTTCTATTATTCCCACAGCACTTTCTCCTGAGTGATTCAGTGCCTTTGTATTGTGACAGTATTTGGATAGTGGAAAGTGTGTCGCTGGACACTGAAGAAAGACACATTTCAAAGATATTTTCCCCACAAAGAAATCTCATCCCTGCATTCAGAGAGGAATATGCAAAAATATAATGTGCACAAAATATCCACTTGTGTGGGACGTAGCATTGCATCCATACTATTTTCTTCCATGATGGGAATTTATCAGTATGTGATCAATTTGATATTTGTAGCTCATTCAACTTTATTAACACAAAATAATAAATATTGGTATGCATGCCAGTAACAATACTTTAAGATCAGCATTAAATATAGTTCAAAGTCATTTTCTTTCATTCTTGTACCGCTTTAAGTCCTTTCAAAATTGAGCCACAAATGCATCTTTATACATCAAATTCTTTCTCAGGCTCCCCAACTGTTTGGATTTAAAAAAGAATGTTTGTGTTTCTTCATTAATCAGAGCTCAGAATCTTGTCTGTAAAGCTCCACCCTCTCCCTCTTTTTTCACAGCTAAAATGTAAGTGGTCAGTGACGGTGAGAAGATATTAATAATCCACGGATTCAAATGGTTTGGCAATTATCCTCTTGGGAGCTGAGCAGGATCCAGAGACCAGTACATTCCACTATGTGCGAACACAGGCATTGGAAAGAAGAAGGGGGAATCAAAGAACTCCAGAGGTTACAGTGCAAATCTCAGAGGAATATGCTTAAATGTTGTGCCACTGCATAGTCTCCCATACAAATACAAAAACAACCCTCCACCTCACTCACACAGACAGATACACACATCCTATTCAACACCAAAAGCCATTAAATGTAACATGAAGGCATCTTATGACTGCATCTTCTCATTGTGAAGTCTAATTTTCTGTGCCTTCGGGAGTCCTCTAAAAATGTTTCATTTTGAAAAGGACAATTTATCCGATAAATCTCGGTTTGAAAGGCTCCCTGCCTCTGAGGCATCGAGTTCACAGTGCAACAGTTGTTCTTCATTTCTCCTTCATTTGATTGCCGCACTCCTGATCATCAGGGTGTGCAAGAAATTATGCATACACACACACAAAAAACAAAGAAAACCCTGGAAGTTTAAGAAATCACAGTCAATTTTTAAAGTCATAAACAGCACACTGCCCTAACCAACCATGTCATACATAATGCATCTGGTTTGAGAATCCCATACGGGCACCCTTACTGTTTCTCTCAGTGTGCTGTGAATGCTTCTTATAATTTACTCTAGGTGAATGAGTTGTCCTCTGAGCGCCCATACAGTTTGAGTAACTCGGAAGCACGTCGCTTTCAGCCTCCTCCGGTCTCCAGTTCACCTCTATTGTAAGATCCTTGTAGCTTTCACAAGGGTTGTTGTAGCATGTAGCCTGGCCCTGGATGGGGAGGTCGACATGGCTGCTTGAATTGTAAGGCTGAGATGGCTCTATTTGAAATTCTTGACTCTCCTCACAAGCTGCCATCTGCTTTGCCCGACGTAGGTGGTTCTGGTGTTGGGCCCGGTAGCGTTTCTCCAGCTGAAGGGAGATGGCAAGCTGAAGGAGGTGGAGGAGCTCGATGAGGTTGAGCAGCAAGGAGACGGCAGCGGTCACCTGAGTGTAGATGGTGAAGACGGTTTTCTCCGTCGGTCGAGAGACAAAGCAGTCCACTGTATGAGGACAAGGGGACCTTTTGCATTCAAACTTTGCTGCAATGGAGAAGCCACCATAAAGGAACCAAAGCCCAGTTATGAAGCCAACTTCAAGGAGGACCTTTACCAGGATGCTGAGAGCGTATGCACACAGCAGCCTACCTTTCAGTTTAGGTTTCTCAGGAGGAGCCTTGTCGGCTTTTGTGTGTTTCCTACCATCCTTCTTCTCTTCTGCATTATCTGTAGCTGCTGCTACAGTTCTTCCTCTCTCACTTGCATCAGCACCTTTGACCGTCTGCTTCTCTCCTCTACCCTTATCCTCATGCTCTTCTGTGCTCCTCCCAACTTTTATAGCCACATATCCAAAATAAAAGATAGTTGGTGTGGAGACAAAGATGACTTGCAGGACAAAGTAGCGAAAGTGTGAGATGGGGAAAGCTTTGTCATAGCACACAGCAGTGCAGCCAGGTTGTCGCGTGTTGCAGACAAAATCAGCTTGCTCATCATCCCATGCAGATTCGGCAGCAGTTCCCAGTACCAGCATACGAAAGAGGAAGAGTACGGTAAGCCAGACACGGCCAATACCTGTTGAATACTCTTGGCCTTCCTCCAGCAGGTGCTCCAGAAAGGACCAGTCAGCTCTGGACATCCTCTGCTCCTAAACAGAGTAAATAAAGATCAAATGAGGAAAGGTTTCTTGGAATATAATCCATATAATCCATCTTTTTGACGCGTATTTGCCTTGCGGGTCACGGGTCTGCAGGACGCTATCTCAGCTGGCTAAGGGCAAAAAGCAGGTTACATCCTGGTTAAGATGCCAGCTCATCACAGGACCGCATGAAAAGCAAACACACATGCTCACAGTAATTTTGGTTTATACCAATTCACCTGAATTGCATGTTTTTGAGGTGGGACGAAGCTAAATAATCTGGAAGGAACTTACCCAGACAACTCGGAGAACATACAGACATACAAACATACAAAATATGCACAGACAGTAATTGAATCAGGAACCTTCTTTCTGTGAAGTAATAGCACTACCCACTGCGCCGCTGTGCTGCCCTTGGCATATAATCATGGATGTTAAACTAGGTCAGATTCAGAAAAGAACCTGCGGTATTTCTAATGAAACTCACTGGCTTTTAAAGTGCATATGCACTGTAAACCACCTGACAATGAGTTCTGTCTAACTGTAGCCACAAGTGAAAATTTAATTTAATAGCACTGTGACCTGTCCCAAAGTCATGTGGTGGAGGCACTAAAAAGGGGCAAACTATCTATGTAGCGGCATTACATATATAATATTAATGGTGGACATTACAAGAATAAACAACCAAAATAAAAATGATATTTCCGTAATATCTAAGGCTAACCTTTTGTTATATTTTTATTGCACTGCAATTAGTTCATAAATGCAATACTTCTTTTGGAATTTTTGAAAAACAAATTACCTTTTAGGTGACACATTACCAATGCCTGTGAAATCTAAAACTGTGACCTTATGACAGGTTATGCAGAGTTTGAGGACAACAGTTACAACTAGTGATGAATGAATCTTGCAGCTCTGTGCACTTGAAAATAAAACGACCAGGGAAGCAACTGCATATTCATTAAACAGTACAGTTAGCTCCAATCTTATACATTTTTTTCTGTGATAAAATTGATGTATCTATGCTACATTGGTTTGTTTTAGAAGGACATTTTTGTTAGCATTTCCAAAGTAGAACAACAGTCCACAGTATTCCACGAGTTGAACAGGCCTGAACCACGGCACATCATTGCCAACCAATCCACTCACACTATTCAGTTCCATATACTGAGTGACATTTTCATCAAAAAATGTCACTTAGTGTAGGCCACATCCTTTTCATCCATAAGGATTCAAAACTTAGTTATTTCATGCTTTTGTACTGTAAACATGACACACTGATAGAACCCTAAAGCTGCCCCAATAAATCTAAAGAAAATTACCTAGATGTTCATACAACAAAAAGCTGTGCTGTTACATATTTTGCCAAGTATAACACAATCTTATATCTGATTAGTGTCTGGATGGACTAGATGGGCCCAAATTATCCCACCAAACCATCATTAAGTCACTCTGTCGCCTTATTGTACCCTATTGCCTAACCTAGTGAGTCTCACTGTATCTTTGATGTGAGTCATGTAGTTAGTCTAACCAAAAGCAATGCATAAGTATTCTATTATTTCTATAAGCAGCAAATCAGTAAACAGAAACCCAGAGAAGCAGCAACCTTTTCAGCTTTGGTTGCTGAGGAACACATGTACCTGGCTGCAGCCCTTTATTAGTTCTTCTACATGCTCACATTATTTTTCAGAGTGAGCTCCAAATCCAGATCTTCAAAATGTGCAAAACAAGGACTCCATATAGTTAAAGCAACTAAAACAAAAACACCTAGTACTAAAGTTAACATTTAATTTGAATGGAAATAGTGTACGCTTTCATTGTCCACAGTAAACTTGGAGTGAATGCGTCCAAATGAGGCCCATCTAACATTCACAGTCTGCGGCATTTTTAGCTACACTAGTTTTTCCACTTGGATTCACGAATCAATTAAAGCTGAGTCAAGCTATACCATGACTGATTTTCATAAAAAATATCCAGGGGGGCTTTTTGGACGTCAGTGCTGATAAATGACAGCCAGCCCCTGGTGGGAAACTCATGCATGACAGACACACACAAACACACATCTGCCTAAACATCCTGTGTGGAGGAGGTCACAAACTTGTATATTTGTTTAAAGTGCATGCTTTTCTGGTACTTCTTATCCCCTGAGAAAAGAAAAAAAAACTTCATATACTGAAAATTCCAATAGCAGGATGAGATGATACAGTGGACAATGAAATGGTGAGCTGTCGCATGAGCGACAAATGGACTGATCCACTTGTAGGAGTAAGTAAGAATTTTTTCTCTAAATACCAAAAGAAAACAAATCAATAAAAAATAGTATTAGACTCTAAGGTCCGTATTAGGAAAGCACAAAGTATTCATTATAAATCTATACCTAGGACAGACTTTGTGATCATTTTCAGCACTTGACAAGATATCTTGAGTATGAAAAATCGTCACATTTGTGTGTAACTAATCCCATATAACCAATCTTTTTAAAGAAACATTCAAAAGCAGTTTGGACAAAATGATGTTCAGACCACTGTTGTAGATGGGCAAAAGGACCGTGAGCTTTCCCTCGTGATGCTGGAGGCAAAGCATTGCATCAAGTTAGTTTAGTGGAGAGTGCACGAGTTTACAAATTAGTGTGTCCATCCCACCCTTATAAACCATAAGAACAACAATGGACAGTCCACATCCAGGTCAACTATGTTTAATTTACTTGAAGGAAATTCAAACAAAATTTTAAAAAGCTTTTTTTTTCAGGTATGTCACCTGAGAGACTTATGCCACTTTGTCGTTGATGGTTCATAATGACCAACATGCATGTTGTAGCTGTACTTCACAAACTATCAGAGAACTTTAGCAAATAAATATGGTGGTGCATTTCGACATCTCTTGAGTGTACATTACAGACAGAAATGCGCTAAAACACTTTAACCAACAAGTCATTAGCACTACAAACTCTACACATCACAATAGGGCTTTCACAGGACTCACTTTATAGGCATATTAAGTTTTAATATTGTTTATACAAACATTATGGGATTAAAGTAACCATCTAGGCTACAACAAGGCTGGTTACATGAATAAATAATCATAAAACACAAGAGGAGGACCGGAGATTCAGAACTACCTACAGCAATAAGAAAAAAAAAAGCTTCAAATGCCCTGTAATTCATGACTGAAGTTAGATCACAAAGAGAACACATACCTCTGCCAACACCATTGCTGCTAATAAGTTGTATAATTGCACCCTGAGCAACCCACACACTTTGAGATGTCAACATGATGACGTTGTTTGCCTGCACTGTAAAACTACACTTTATAAATCATCAGTAATGAACAGGCAGCAGCTTTTCCTCTGAATTGCGGCACTTTATCAGCTTCTACTTTTTAAAAGTAAACGATAATACTAGAAATAAATATACAGCTCATTACTGTATGGACATTAACAACACAATACTGTCGAATGGAGAGGATATTAATAACACAATACGATTTACTCGTTCTCTCTCTTTATCTCTTTATGTCTCTCTACCTGTCTGTCTGTCTGTCTGTCTGTCTGTCTGTCTATCTATCTATCTATCTATCTATCTATCTATCTATCTATCTATCTATCTATCTATCTATCTATCTATCTATCTATCTATCTATCTATCTATCTATATCTATATCTATATCTATCTATCTATCTATCTATATATATATATATATATATATATATATATATATGTATATATACAAACACGTGTGTGTGTGCGTGTGTGTGTGTAAAAGCGTGCTGACTGTATTTGAATCAAGAAACTCTAACCTGTATTTAATATTCATTAATAACATGTTACTGCAGCAGTACTGCTATCATGGTAAACAAACTGTCTCACTGACCAGTCATAGTACGGTCATAGTACAGTCATAGTGCAGTCATAGTACAGTCATAGTACAGTCATAGTACAGTCATAGTACAGTCATAGTGCAGTCATACTACAGTCATAGTACAGTCATAGTACAGTAGACTGTTGGCCTGGCATCAAACTTCAGCCCTTCTAATAAGTGGATAACAGTTCCTCAGTAACTACTGAGCTACGGCTGACTCTACTAAACTGTAAAACTACATCTGTAACAAAAGTGCTATCAGTGTTTAGAAAGTACCGTAATCATAATTAAACTAACTGCAATTGATGGCGCTTTTATAACGGTAATTGTAAGATATTTCTTAAAAAATTGACACTTAACTTTTTTACATAAACTACATTATAAATAGATTTAAATGAATCTGAATCTATATTATTTAAATCTCTGTTATCCACAACTATATTATAACATCCTTGACACTGAACATGAACAGTATATATCATATAAACTGTATATGATATACTGTATCATATATTGTATTGTATACTGTATCATACTGTACTGTATATTATACAGTTGTTGTTTTTTTCGTTTTTTTCATGACAATGTACACAAAAAATTGCCGAAACTACAAAGGTGGTACAGAATCCACGTTTGTACCAAGAATATATCTCAAAGTTTTATCTGCTTTGATATTATCTTATTTATTTTTCTTTGATTAACCCTTTCAGAAAATGTTATTCAGTTTTAGACATCTCGGTTAGAGTTAAACAAATTAGAAAAGGTGACGACCGCTGACCTCTCATTGGCGGAGGCAATAATTAACCATTCAACAAAAAAACAACAACAAAGTTTAAAACTGGCTTGACATTATACGGAGCCCCGTAACATTATGATCCATGTGTATGCTATCCTCATACATTAGGGGGTCAAAAATACAATTAAAAAATATGTCCAATAATATTAATAGTACACGTGTTAATGTGAATTCCAGTCCTTATTCTTATAAAGCCTTACCTTTCGCTCTAGTGAACCGGGGTTGGCGCTCAGTACTCTGTGTTGTCTGCTGTCTATGGTCCACTACTCTGCCCCAAGTAGCAGTCTGCGGCTCCGACTGCTTTATGTTTGTCTTCTTTAGTAAAATACGATGTAATCGGAAAAAGTGGGGAGAACTTTCCCATGCCCGCGTCGCTAGATCCTCCCTCAGGAACTCCATCCAGGAAATGGGATGGATGAACACAGAACAGTTCTGCTTGACTGCGGTTGGACGTTAATGGTTTGTTTAAAGACCACTACTTTGAGTTGATCACGGGAGATGCAGCCTGCTTTCGATTAATTAAAGGTTAGAATAAATAACGACACGCTGGAAAGAAAGAAATTATCTACATGTTTTAAAGGAAAGTAATTTAGACCCCGGTTAGAATAAATAAATAAATAGGTTCCAACGGTAAACCGCTGCCGTGATGAATGGTCACCTTTTATCAAGATATTCTTGCACCTGCTTTCGGAAGACATCGATATTGGCTAATATTGTCTTGAATATGGTTTTACTTATGTTTTTTCTACCATTTTTTTTAAATAATGATTTTATTTATAATCATAAAGCACCAGATAAAGGCTGCTGACAGCCATACAGGCTCCTGTCATTTTTCATTATGCCACACAGTGGCGCTAGTCACCTTATTTCTAAGGAGCGCATGGCGCGTCAATCGATGACGCCCTGAAATACGAATCCCCATGAGTTCCCATCAATGAATAATGTCATAATCATTATATCATATAACATACTGTATATGTGACTTGATATACTATAATATAATACAGTATAAATAGTCTGTATCGCTTGCATCCACACCAAACTTCACACACTCATAGACATCAACATTCAAAGTATGCCTTTTTTGTTCTGTTTTCTGTTTGTTTTTTTGTTTTATTTTCCCACAAGGACCCATGCACTGAGAAAGAAAATGAGGGGGGGGGGGAGGGGGCTATCCTACAATGTTAATAAAAATTAAACGAATCTGGATGGGCTCTTCACCTGAATCCATGCCAAGAATTTACTGGGATCTAAACTGCCCCATCCTCTAACAAGTTGAAAAAAAATCTGTTCTGTAGTTTTTGTTAACTCTGCTGACAAACAGACAAACAACCAGATACAGATGCAAAAATTCTTTCCTTGTGGGTAGTATTAAACTTCATGGTGAAGGATCACACAAGACCTGACAGTGCATTTACAAAGAAGAAAGAAATCAACTTTATTTATCCCCTGTAAGGGAAATAATTATTTATCCATTAGAGATATTTCTCATGTTACTGCAATATATTCTTGTCACGATTATTTGTCTGTTGGAGTATTGTGATCAATTACAGTTTTGAAGTAGGATCGCACACTTATTATTACACTGTTATAATATGAAATATGCAGTGATGAAAACTTTTCACTTTCTAACATTATTCATTCATACATTCATTCATTTTCTACCGCTTCATCTGCTGTGGTGTGTCGTGGGGAGCTGGAGCCTATCCCAGCTGGCCTGGGGCGTGAGGCGGGAAAAACTCGGGGCGCAATGCCAGTGCACCACGGTTTCTAACATTACATAATCAATTTTTCTTCTTTTGCTATGCATCATATTTTAAATGTTACAGTCCTGTAAATAAAACATTTCAAATACTATGAAGTCTACAACATCTCCAGCTAACTGTGACCTTTTAGGGTGCAAGCATAACACTGAAGTGATGCTTAATGAATGCAACATTAAAAAGATTCAAATGATTTAATGATTTAAGACTGATTGGAGACGATCATGCAAAATAGCCTTTCGATTTGAATACCTGGCTGCCTTTCATTGTGCACGTTCAGAGCATTTTTTAGCGTGATGGACTACATTGTTGTTCTACTAACACTTTCTAGCACTAAAAGTATGGATTCAATCATTTTTGCATTTTTGTGCTGTATTTGAATTTATGCTCCTGTTTTACAAGTTTATAATTTGATGATATAGATATTTGTAGGGGCTATATTAGAACTGGGGTTTGTGTACTGTATTCCTAACAGCACACTGAAATTTTAACACACTCATGTCTGTCTGTTCACAGGTAAAAATGATCTTGTTAGTTCATTTATCAGAAAGACTTTGCTGCTGAAAACTATGCATCTAGGCCACCTGTTTAGTGGAAAGGCTTTGCCAGTCTTCTAACTTTGCTAGTCTGTGCTTGGGCTTTTTATAAATGTGAAGCGCTACCACATGAGGCTGTCATTCAGATGCGTACTCATTACTGAAATCAGTAGAGATAATGAAGATCCTTGAGGCACAAAATAAACATTCTCCTTGTGAAGTATCTAAGTAAGAAGGCTGCTGGAAAAAAAATCATGTTCTATTTACTTTTGGCACAAGCAAGACCGTGAGTCATAGATTCAGAAAATAAAAAAGTTATTCAATAAAATTCATTTTTATTTGTATAGCGTCAGATCATAACAAAAAGTTATCTCGAGGCACTTTACAGGTAGAGCGGGGTAAGACCTGCAGGGACAGATAGAACCCAATAAGCAAGCACTTCCTTCTAACAGCCAGAAACCTTGAGGAGAATCCAAGACACTATCTGTCTTTACCGGATGAGGGGACGATGACAGAGACAGAGGTGCAAAGACAGTAAGACAATGGCAGAGAGGGAGAGACAGAGCCAAGGACAAATAGAGGAAGAGATAATAACAGAGAGGGAGTGAGAGTGATAGAGAGACAACGACACAGAGCAGGAGGTACAGAGATAAAAAAGACAACAGAGAATTGGAGCGAACAAAACATTTACAATATATCCAGTGGTTCATAATATGTGGAGATAGCTGCTGAACCAACTACTGATTAAAGAGTTGCTATAGAGGAAATGCTAAAACTACAGATGCAAATGCTAGCAGTGATGGCAGCAGTTGGACAGTCAAAGGTTCAGGTTCTGCAGTGCTGTGACAGATGAGATAATTATAAAAATAATTATAGGGGAAGAAATTTTGGAATCAACAGCAGACCATCACTTTGGGACCACAGAGTTCTAGTGGAGTAATATAGCACAATAAGCTCTTCAAGGTATGATGGAGCCTGGATGTTGAGGGTTTTAAAAGTAAGAAGAATGATTTTAAATTCCATTTGTACTTTAACAGGGAGCCAATGCAGTGATGGTACCACAGGGGAAATTTGATCTCTCGATCTGGTTTCTATTAGAACATGAGCTACTGCTATCTCTCCTGCATCTTTTTGGGTTCATGTGTGCCTGGTTTTAGAAATGTTACAGAGGAGAAAGAATGCATTCCTTGAAATGTGTTTTGTGTGGGAATGGAAACAGGTCCCGATCAAAGATCCAGGTTCTCCAGGTTCTTGATAGTGGTGCCGATGCGTAGGGCGATGTCATCTAGGTCAACTACAGCAAACATTTTTCAGATGTTTTGAGCTAAGAACCATTAGTTAAGTTGTATTCATTTTCAAGCTGAAATAATCTTCAGGGCAGTTTTCAGTCAAACAGAAAATATCTGTGTGCATTATCCTAAATAAGATCATTTATCAAAATGCTTTAGATGCCAATAAGTGAATATTTAACAGACCACATTTAATGTTTCTCTTAAGGTACAATTCTGTGGTAGTGGTCTTGATTTTTATTAGGTGTGTGTGACTAACACTTCTTCTGTATTCACTGTAAAATAATTTTATACAGCTAGAATTACCATATTATTGTGTCATTTGGAGTAGAGCATAAGAATGTTAACATAACATAAAACAGTCTATCAAAAATATAGTTACATAGTGTCACTCAATTATTACCTACTGAAACCGTCATCTGTAAAGCTGAAGTGTTTACTTGGAATTCCTGTCCTCACATTTGTTCCCAACGGACACATGTCCATATGTAGATTCTAAGAAAAGTTCGGTGGCTGGGTCCATGTACCTGGATGCAGCAGAGGGGAGCTTTATAAAAAGCCTGGTAAATTGACAGTAAATCATCCTGACAGATTAGCCTCTCATTCCTTCTTGGTCATTACATCTGTAGATGAATGGTGAGGATGGAACTCAGGACTACTGACAGGGAGTAATGGAACTGTTTCCATCAAGAAGCTGTGTTAAACCTTCCTGTGCACTTTGTATTCTTTTTCACCATATAGTCATCACATACACTAATTGGCAGTTTCAACTTCAATCAATGCTGTATTTTAGGGGTAATTCATTCCTGTGATTTGTGATCTTAATACAGAAACAGACTTGGGTTGGGTATAGTCATTAAGACATGGTGTGGAACATTAAGATCCAAGAACAATGCTATTCCACATGTTAAAAAACAAGTAACAAAGACATATCACACAGCTAAATGTGTCTTCATGCTTACAATGAAATTGGAATGAACAGAATGGGACAGCTACATCCATTTACTTGACAGCTTAGGACCCTTTAAAAAAACAGACAGGAAACAAATTATGCCCATGTCCTTGCTTTCTTTATATAAATAAGTAATGTAAGGAGGATTAAATCAGTCTTACCTTGTTATATTAAATGATTAACTTTAATAGTTGCCTTAAAATAGGCTTGGAAATCCATCTGACTCGCTGTCTTTATTTTCTGTTAAACAATGCTTCTGTGTAGCTGATTACTTTTTGGAAATGTCAGTTAGTCTCTTATTCCATTACAGAGTGAATTATCTCAATGGCTATTCAAAGTATTGGTCTGCTTTTCTAAGGCCTATTACATTATTACTAGTGAGATCAGATCTGGCATGTATTTGACACCATTTAAGACAAAGTATCATCAACATTTTGGGAAAGAAATGTGCCCTTTGACACACCACACACACACCACACACACACACACACACACACACACACACACACACACCACACACACTCACACACACACACACACACACACATACACACACATACACACACATATATTCGATTATATTCGTAATACTATCAACGTGATTAAAGGTGAACAAACATCAGAATTCTTCAAGTAAATTTTATTTTAACGCACACAAATGTATTGGGGACACTAAACATTCTATTTCAAAACAAGAAAAATGGAAAAAGTAATTGAATTTGCGATTATTTTACAGAAAGTCTTGAAAACAATGTTCAAAAAATGGCAGTTTTAACATCTCATTTATGAACTCAAAAATGTGATGTTTAAACAAAGAAATGCTTGAAGATTCAACTTTCCTGAGAATCATAAATTAAGATTTAGTTGCATAGCTATGGTTTCTGATAACTGTTTCACATCTGTGGTGCATGGAGTCGGTCAACTTCAGGCATTGGTCAACAGTTATTGTGGCCCAGTACAATGGTACAATGCTCCAAATTCCTCTACATTTCTTGGTGTTGCCTCAGGAACAGCATGTTTTATGTCAGCCCACTTTTCAACGGGATTAAGGTCCAGGGATTTGCTGGCCAATCCATTAATTTAATTTTGTTTGTCTGCAACCACGATTTTGCTTACTCGCTGGTGTAATTGGGTAATTGTTTTGTTGAAACACTCATTTCAAGGGCATTCCCTCACCTTTCTGGTTTTGGCTGCCATTTTAAAGCATTTGATATCATTTTAGCTGCACAGCCTATATTTCTTGAACTTCATTACAGGTTTTCCCTTCTTTTATTAACTTTTTAATGAAAGAACGCTCTTCTTCTGAACAATGCCTTGAACTCAGCTACACATAATCAATGACCTCACTAATTGAACTCAGCATTGCTATTTTTTGAACACATCCCTCTCAGTTAATGAGTCACTTTCACAGAATCGACAGCATGCACATCATTCCTGTTGGTTCTCTATTCTTTTATTAAACCTTGTTGAAACTTACTTGCAGTGTAGAAGTTGAAATTCTATCAAATCAGCAAATTATCTTGCTATTGATATATAATGTGTGAGTATACATGTATTAATATACACAGTGTATATATATATATATATATATATATATATATATATATATATATATATAGAGAGAGAGAGAGAGAGAGAGAGAGAGAGAGAGAGAGAGAGAGAGAGAGAGAGAGAGAGAGAGAGAGAGACTGTCATATCTTCCTATCTTCCTATTGAAATAAGAATGGTGCCTGTTCTCCCCATGGTCTACTTACCATGTGTCTTCCAGCCTTATTATGCCAAAGGACTTCTGCCTGACAGGCCCTATTGATCTCAGCCAGCTTGGAGCCACGCTACCAAAGAACACATTGGCAGCTGATGACAGCTTTATTAGAAAAGAAGGACAGTGAAGATCAACCCGTTTTACTACATCAAAATGGGATGAACTAGAAAGCAATCTTATCATATTCAAAGTGATCAACTGAGTACTGTATTCCTTTTTTTAAGGTGATGAATTACTTCAGCATGCAGGATTCACACTCTGACTACAGGTCAGCATGCACCATGACAAAATGGGAACACTCCATTAGGATATCTCATAATTCTTTGAGTGGCAGAAACTCATTGATTGTCATTACTGCCTTGTTTAGGAACTGTTCTTATTTGATTTTGCTTTCAAACTTGGCTGCTTTGCATAACAATATAAATAGTTCATCTAGTTTTGCTATTCCAGATGGCAATGAAACATGTCAGCGAAAAATAGCAAATAGTGCATGCCTTCTCTGTCTCCACGGTGATGCATTCTATAGCTGATAACTGCCTGAATGCTCTTGCAAAGTTGAAACCATCTTGAGCTCTGAACAACTATTATTTGTTTTTGCAATGACTTTTATTTGCTTTTGAAAGATTGATTCTTATGACAGATACCTGCGTTGGAGACCGTGAAATCACAAAGAAAGGTCATGGTTTCTCCAAATAACATTCAGCCAATATTTATGGAGCAGAAAATAAGATTTTCAGTTTCATTTGTGAATTCAACATCGCAGTCTCAACCAGGTTTGCACGGGAAAAACATAAATTTCCTTAAAACACAGCCAAAGAATTCCCTTTATTCAAAAGGTGCTTAAAATAACATCAAGCTGTAGTGTGTTTCAGAAGAGTGCCAGTGACGACACAAAAAATAGCAGTGGCAGGCTGTGAAGAAGGTGATGCAAGGCTGAGCTGTGACTGATTCTGGCCTGGTGACGAATGCCCGTCTCATTCATGAGAGTTGAGAAGAATTGTTCTGAAAATGCAGATACTGCATGTTGACAGTGAATGATAAATATTCATTAAACTGCTATCTGCTGAGAGTGTGTGCTGTTACATCTTAGGGGCTTTGTATATAGCGATACCTGAGCTAGACTGCAACTGATGAGAACGATGGCTACCATAATAATGAGGCTAACCTTCTAAAGCATGGTTTACTCTTCTATGTTTATTATGTGCATTATTAAGTAAAACACCTCGGGAACAGCAACGCTTAGGGCCCAGGGTCATGTGTTGTGGTACAACATGTCAGCTTCATATGTGCTTCATCAACTTGTGACATCACCTCCTGTCAGGGTTGGAATATGGAAGCATGTGTGACATACAGATGAGGCTGTCACAAACCTGAAATATTGTGAGTAGAAATTGTAATTAATTATCTGTAGTTGTTTATAATATCTCACTGACATAGTTAAGCATAATAAATGTGCAATAATAATAAAAACACACCTTATTATGAGGAACAGAGATTTATTATCACCACTGCTGTCTTTGATCATCAAATGTTTTTTGCTGGCTTAAAGTATCAGAAAAATGTAATAATTATTTATATTTTTACTTACATATTTTATTACATTTTTATTTTTCACCTGCGCTGTCTCCTGGTGAAAGATCTGGCCCATGATCTTTGGTGTTAAGTAAATCGCATCTGCTGTTGAAATGTTGTTAACTGTCATATTCTTTAACCAGTCAGACTGAGATTTTATCATTTTGGGTCTGTTCTCTGTCACACCAGAGCTTTCTAGACATCTCAGCTCTCTCTTTGAACATTTTTACAAGCACTCACACTGTAATCACAGGCTGGGCCATTTAGCTACAGTCAGTTGAACGACAACCCCATCGCACATGACAGAATAATTGATTAATTTCAATTGATGTTAGTTGTTTAGATGTATAGTAGTACTTCATCGTTCCTTTTCGCTGTTTTCACAATGCATAATGACAGAAATAGGGCTTGATGAATGAATGAATAAATGAATGAATGAATGAATGAATGAATGAATGAATGAATGAATGAATGAATGAATGAATGTTACTTTTAAAAAATACGGCAACATAGGCTTGATTGTGGTGTATCAATATCATTATTGATATTAATATTACTGGCTTAATATTATCTTTGCTGATGTGAGTTATATTCTGATCCAGTGGCCTGACATTGTGTTTGAATATAGAGTATGTGCAGTGGCAGCCAGGCAGCTTGGCATCCTGATTGCATTATTTGTGATTTTTTGCTTGATTGGTGGTTGTATAATTAAATGTAACTGGTTGCCACGGGATGTCATTGTTGTCATTTGTCAATAACAATGATCTGAGCTATTTAACGTCTGTTTGTGATGCAACATCTTATTATAGTTTTTAGGTTTGTTTACTTGTAGCATGAAAGCACCAAATGACTAAATGTAAAATACACCTAGATATAAAATATACAGTCCACCACTGATTTGTGGAACTATGACATTTCTGTTTCATCTGGTTCAAGTGATCATTCAAAATAACGTCATTTAGCTCAACTGAATTCTGATGTGAGGCTGATTCTAGATTATTTTGGACTTGAAAGTCAATCCATTTCTGTCAGGGATCTTCTTGGATCAGCTGAACACACACACACACACACACACACACACACACACACAGAGAGAGAGAGAGAGAGAGAGAGAGAGAGAGAGAGAGAGAGAGAGAGAGAGAGCGAGAGAGAGCTGATATTCTCGAACAGGATTGTTCTGAGTGTCACTGACCGTGGTGCTGAAACCAAATACTACCCATCCAACCAATCTGCTCCTGCCCCACAGCTGATCCTGCTATTAATAGTAATAAACAAGACTAGGGCTATTTTATGACAACTAACCAGACACTGAATGTACTTAACCACACTATTTCCTGAATTAAGGAGCAACCTAATACTAATGAAAGAGGAGCTGAAGTTATGTTTTGTCTTATTCATCTTTCAGCGCCTTCACATGATGGTCGTACCTGAAAAGATGTTGACTTTGTTCATGCCTGATCAAGAGGCTCACAATGTAGTGCTGCTGCGCAGATTTCTGTGAACCTCTAGTTATGTCTCTAAGGGAACAGGCACTGAATTTATTTATGGAGAAGCATAATAAGAGCCGAAGGCGATATGCATTGTCTGTGAAAATGACGCTCTGTTTAAGGAGCTGACAAAAAAGAAACAACCAAAAAAAAAAACCCCCAAGGCCCCAAGGTCCTTTCAGTTTCATATTCACATGTGCAAATCTCAGACTTCCCTTGCATCCTGTGAAGCAACATCTCCATCCATAAATCTTCATCCACTCATCCATAGTCGAGTTGCGGGGGCAGCAGCTTCAACAGGGAACCCCAGACTTCCCTTTCCCCGGCCACATCAACCAGTTCAGAGTGGGTGATCCAAAGTAGTTCTTAAACAAGTGTTGAGATATAATCCCTCCACCTGGTCCTGGGTCTGCCCCGAAGTTTTCTCCCAGCTGGATGTGCCAGGAACACCTCCCTAGGGAGGCAAAGGCCTCAAGTCCAACTTATAGCCAAGAACTCGAAAACAACTCTCACTTTTGGCGTACAGGGATTCGCTTTAAGGTATAGACAGGTGTCCCTCTCATCCACCGGGGTAAAGGCACCTGACCACATCAGATCTGCCCTGCGGGAGGTGGGTCCACAGGGGTGGTGAAAATCCACATTGCCTCTTCAGGCTGAGGCCGGCCAGGCAGACCCGGCCACCAGGTGCTCGCAGAAGGGCCCTCTGTCCAGACCTGGCTCCAGACATGGGCCCTGGGCTTCCTCTGGGCAGGGTCACTTTTCTGCCTTTCTAGATTTTTCATGGGATCTTTTGAACTATTGTTTGTCTGGCCCTTTACCTAAGACCTTTTTGCCTTGGCTGACCATATGAGGAGTACAAAACTCCCGACAACATAGCTCTAAGAATCCTTAGGGCACAAAAACCTCTCCACCATGATAAAGTGATGGTTCCTCGGAGAGAATGCAACATATACTGTATGTTCCACCAATTGAAACAGTAAAACGGCAAGAATATATATACATATACTGTACATATATATATACATACATACACACACACATATGTATACATATACAGTATATGTAATGTAGACGCAAGAGAGCACAAGAGGGCACAAGCCAATTTCTTATTGTGCCGGTCCCAAGCCCGGATAAATTCAGAGTGTTGTGTCATGAAGGGCATCCGACGTATTTTTGCCGAATCAAACATGCAAATCAAATCTATGACTTCCATACCGGATCGGTCGAGATGGAAAGTGTGGAAAAGAGGGGAAGAAGCGTGTACAGGCAGGATTGTATGGGTGGAGGAAAGTGTCAGGTGTGATGTGTGATAGAAGAGTTTCAGCTAAAAAGGTGTACAAAACTGTGGTGAGACCAGCGATGTTGTTTGGTCTAGAGACAGTGTCACTGAGGAAAAGACAGGAGACAGAGCTGGAGGTAGCAGAGATGAAGATGCTGAGGTTCTCTTTGGGAGTGACCAGGAAGGATAGGATCAGGAATGAGTACATCAGAGGGACAGCACATGTTAGAGGTTTTGGAGATAAAGTCAGAGAGGCCAGCCTGAGATGGTTTGGACATGTCCAGAGGAGAGATAATGAATATATTGGTAGAAGGATGCTGAGTTTTGAACTGCCAGGCAGACCTAGTGGAAGACCAAAGAGGAGGTTTATGGATGTAGTGAAAGAGGACATGAAGGTAGTTGATGTGAGAGAACAGGATGCAGAAGACAGGGTTAGATGAAGGCAACTGAATCGCTGTGGCGACCCCTGAAGGGAAAAGTCGAAAGGAGAAGAAGAAGAGGATATGTACTGTATATCTCCCCACCTATATATTTGAATAAGCTCATTTGAGAACCTCACTCTGTCACGCTCCACGCTCCTCAACTCCACCCACTACCTGTCAATCAAGCGCCCAACCAATCACGCCACTGAGCCAATGTCGCTCATCTGCCAGAAGGAATCATGTGAACAATGTGGCCTGAGGCATCGGGTAGGAGGCTTTTGGTTGCTGTTAAGCCTTTCGTCCACACGACAACGCAGATATCCGGGACGAAAACGCTGGCCAAAGTTTTCTTAAAACGCCAGGTATGCCTTGTGTGGACGCTGTAACCAAAACTTGTTCTATCCGGAGGTTGTCTCCCTGCGACAAAAACTGCTGTGACGTTAGTGTGTAGTGTGTCTGACCTTTGTCTGCATGTACACACAGAACGGACGGAGTTAAAACCTGCTATTTTCTGAACGTATAACAGCTCCACATCGAAGACAAATTGATAAACATGCTTGACAGTTGGATATTTGTTTGTCTTTTTCTTTCTTTATGAGTCCTAAATTTATTCATTCATTCATCATTCTGTCATTCACGTTGTCGTGTGGGGAACCCCGATGCTTTATTCACCAGGACCGACGTCTACCCGGATGGCCGGACCGTAACGCCGAAACGGCCTTTGTCTCCGTGTTCGTAAGTCCCACACACACGGAGCCGTTCGTGGGACACAGCGGTTTGTTTTCTTGTGACGGCGAAGAAAACAAACAAACAAACAAACAAACGAAATCTGATATTGTTGTTTTATTGTGGAATTTCCACGGGTTCCCGCTAGTGTCTGTATATAATTATTTCCTATATGTTTTCCTCATCCTGGGGCAACGGAGCAGGGCCGAAGAGGACCAATCGGTTCCAGCTAATCTTTCACTTGGAAACTCAGCAGAGAGAGAGGAAGAGAAAGAGAGAGAGAAAGAGAGAGAGAGAGAGAGAGAGAGAGAGAGAGGGAGAGAGAGAGAGAGGGAGAGAGAGAGAGGAAGGGAGAGCGCAACCCCTGCTTGTCACCGCTGTTTCTCCAGCCTCCGTTCCACAGCGACCGCGAAGCTGCGGAGTAAACGCGTGTTTGTGTTTATCTCACTTTAACACAGAATACAGTACGTGAAAGTGACAACGTCGCAAAGGAATCCTCGACTTTAAGGTAAGACTGCTCATGAAGCGGGTGGATGGTGGGGGGCGAAAACGCTGAGAATGCAGGTAGTCCGCTGCACACGTTCTGTGAGCGCTCACCATTCGTGCTCTCAGTCCGAGCTGACTGTCATGTGGCTTTTCCCTGCAAGTGGTGGGGATGCTGTTTTAGTGGTGCAGATCTGTCTGTTTGCATAGAGCCAGGCTTCCAGGTGTGTCAACCTGACAGGAAATAAAAGATGAAAGTTGCGACATTTGCCAACGCAGGACGACCCCCCCCCCTCCCATCCGCCCACGCACCGATTCAAACAATACGATTACGAATCGGTATCTGGCGTTTGGGAAGGGATGTTGGTGATCGCCGACTTCCATCTGTGCGTAAATGTTCACTGACCGTGAAGGCGCACTCGTGTGTGCATGTGAGTGGAGGGTGTGTGTGTGTGTGTGTGTGTGTGTGTGTCCCGGTGAGGAATTGACGATGGATTCAGATGTAGTGCAATTACAGTGCGATGCAGAGGTCCATAACGGCCTTATTAATCACGAGAGAGAGCCGCGTATAACGAGCGTGGCGCGTAGAGACGGGAAGGAGATGATACCTCAGGACCACCCCGATCGGACTCCTACACTGCAAAGGGGGGGGGGGGGGGGGGGGGGGGGGCTGACGATGGCAATGTGGGGATCGTTTAAGATGCTGCACATCCATTGCTCTACTTGTGTCTGTGGTACTTGGATTATTTTAACGGATCTGAACCTGCATTGCTGCTTTTTACAAAGGAAACAAAGCCAAACAATTTTCTTTAACATTCGGTTCAACATTAAAGTATCTCAGTTACTCTATTTCCATTTTTCCTGCCACTGCGTCCGAGCCAATTTTTTTTTTTTTTGGATTCATCACATTTCACGCCATTTATGTATCAACAGATCAGATGGATAGAGGACAAAAAACATAACAAAACACACACACACACACACACACACACACACACACACACACACACACACACACACACACACACACACACACACACACACACACACAGGTGTGGTTTGATACTTTCTCTGGTGTGTGTTCTAAATACATGGACCCAATTGCATGCCAACAGAGTGAAAGAAACAACAGTGCTATTACCAGATATTGGGAATCTGCGTCCTGGGGGCGTAGTGTAGTAGATTTAATGCTCTGAATGGCTCTAATGTTCTGTGTGATAATATTAACAGTGTTGTATGTACAACATCAGGCGCTCTGCTTGGTAAGTAGAGCACTGGCCTTGAATACTCCCTCAGTACGAGATGAAATTTTTAATTTATGTTATGGTGATTGAATGGACCACATCCAGCTGACTCCCCTTGATTTCCTCTTGAGTTCACCCTGCTTGGACATGCTTTTGCAGAAAAACCTGGGTTGGAATTACATCCCGCTTCAAAACGGTGATGTATTGTCATTGTCAGCATTTGTGTGTTCGTCTGTTGGTCCGTCTGTCTGTCCCTTAGTCCACCAAATATCTTCGCAACCGTTGCACATAGCAAGATGAAATAAAAAGTACATTACCCGAGCAGCAAAGAGGATGAAATTGAGATGATGTCCTTGACCTTGAGAAAACTAGGTCAAGGTCAATTTGAACTTTTGTACACTGGATAAGATAGAAAGACGAGGGAGAAGGCCAGTGTGAGTAAGACCGTAGATCAAAGCTACTTTCATGTATCAAAGCATTAGCTTTGATCTTTGACCTGTGCAAGTAGGTCAGGGTAAAAATTTTTATTCAGGGTGTCGCGGGATGTTATAGTCTCTGACTACATTGGTTCTTGTTGAGACATGGAATCAGTCGGAATTTTCAGGCTGGAGTGGATCAGATGTGAAAACCGCTTGCTGATTCAAAAGATTCAGATTATATTCTACAACATTAATCCCATTTGGTTTTTTTTTCTCACAAGAAAACAGTGGAATAAAATATCTGTTCTTCTTTATTAGTTTATGATATCATAAAATACTCAGACAGAATAAGCCAGAAACGCTTGTGAGATTATACAATATTTATATTAAATTTCTCTTTTTTCCCCATCATTGAATAAAACACATTCAACCAGCAAATAAAATCCCTGCAAATGAAAATCGATTTCAGCAGAATTCTAATTATTTTGTGTTTTATGAAACTGTTTTTCATTCACCAGAAAATACCGAACATGAAGACGCAAGATGCTTTCAAAAATGCCATTTTATCAAATCTCATTCAACCTTCAAATGGATTTTCTTTTATTATAAACTATGGACTAGAAATAATAGGCTATGTGTCATGCTTATTTCTCATAATGTGTTGGGGTTGACTTTGCCAGGGCTCATTGTGGTGCATCAACATGCATTGTGTAAATCCCATTATTTCTTTTCAGCATCACATCAGAGGCTTGGTAATGATGCTCCGTCTTGAAGGGTGCATGGAGATTGAGCATTGCCAGGTCATGATTCCAACACACTCTAAGATGAAAAAGATGGGGAGTGGGAAGAACAGCACAATGTAGATCCAGTAGTAGAATGATTACAGCCATTGAGAGGTTGCAGTCCTAAAAGCACTAAGAGGATGTGCTAATGGAATGCTAACGTGATCATGAGTCCAGTGGTAGAATGCTGATGTAAATTGGTATTATGTGATGTTGACCATTAATCTAATAACGCTATCATTTGTTATAAGTTTTATGTGTAAAATGAAGCAAAGTACAAGTAAGATTTTTAACTTGCATAAAAGGAAAGTAAAGGACGCTTCAAAGTGATTTGTACAATAGGAACTGCAATTCCTGAATGAGCCTGAATGTTTGAGGCTCATGCAATGGCAAATTATGCCAGGTCACAAATATGACCCCTATAGTTTCTCTAAAATAATCAAAAGGACTAATAAACTTGAGCCAAATCTTTCACTATGCATAATCAGTGGAAGCTTGGATCAGATGGCTGTGCTGGATGATTTGGGAGGTCAAGAGATTAAGTCAGGTTATTACCAAAGCCAGTAGAACTCATCCTCCGGAGAGAATAAATGTCAGCATAGTGGACAATTGCAGTCCAACCGTTGATATTTCAGCCTGGATCATGGTGATGGACTGACAGATCAACATCAACATCCCTAGAGGTGCTAGCAAGGCTAGACCTAACAGCAGTATTTGAAAAAACAAAACAAAAACAAAAACAAAAAAAACACCAAAGAACAACAACTGACTTGACTTTTATCACTATTAATTGATTCTAAACTCAACAGGTTAGTTATCTGTATCAAGCTTGATTGAGAATTGTAATGGTACAGTATATCATGTTTACAGTACAATTAGTTTTGCATCAGATTTCCCTTCCATTAATAGTTGCTTTGGAGACAAATCTTATGGGGTCATTATTACTTCATTTCTCCTACACCAGCTGGCACTGACAGCAAATCCCTTTGCAACAAGGGACTCATTTGTGCAGTCTATAAAACCCCATTCTGAAATCCTACAATAGCGGGAAAGCAATAGTGAGCTGGATGACCAGGGGAAGTGCTTTGAGTGCTTTCATATTTTTACAATTCTCTCTAAGGCTGACCACTGGATGGAAACCTGGAGCAGCAGAGGTGATGTTATTTGAAAGAAGTGGCCTTCATGTTGATGTACTGTATTCATATGGTGCTGCTGATGAGAACAATTCGGGGAAGCAGTGACTGCCTATTCACATGCACACCAAAAGTGTCGTCCCTTCCCTGCTTTTCTCTCCTGATTCTCTCTACCTCTCTTCCCCCTCAGCTCTGACTCTAATAAACCATGCAGAGTGTTATGCCATAAAGAGGCCATTTTACATATTGCATATTAATAAAGAGCATTCAGCTCCAACACAGGGAGTTTTATTGGCCCCTCAGAGACACAACCAGCAGATTGGCTACCATTCATGTTCAATATAAGCATGCCATCTTCTGTCATCAAGGTGCTTAATAGAGGTGAGGTTTAAAGACATGGTGATATTGAACAACACATTAACCATTCACCTTTTATGAATATCAGAGAAGATTTTCTTGTAAGCACGTCTTTAAATCCCACATGGCATCCAAAGTTCAAACAAATATAAATTTATAATTTGTACTCTCAGTTGACAAGTAAAATTTGAACATCAGATGCAGGATGTTGTTAGAGTGACAGGAATAGTTCTGGTCTGAAATGATAAAGCTACTAATTTTTTATGTGTAGTTCAGATTCTGAGGGGCTACAATGATTCATGATCTAATTTGCTTTGCGTGCTAATATCCTCATGGTAATTAACAGTATAACATTTACCTTTGAGTTAATCAGTGGGCCAAACACAAACACACAGATGAGATGATTAGATGCTGCAGACATTAATGAGGCTAAAATGCAGATTTGGGGGTTGGTCTAATGGAGATTGGTTTCCGTAAAATACATTTAAAAAGAGAAAAAATGTGCTACAGCTGGATCTACTTGTGTTCATTTCTGGTGCGAAGCTGCATCCATGAAGATGAACTGCTGGAAAAAGCTTTTGTGATTCACTTTAAATGTCCCTTGACGTGTTGTGCCAAATCTGCTTCTCATTGGGCCCTAGGAATAAAGGAACCCATCAGGATTACACCTTTGTTATTTGGAGTTTGTAATGGATAGCTACATAGATGTCTGTGGGGCATACCCAGCTCTGTCAAATGAGTCCACCAGTGACAAACAGATTATTACAAACAATAATAGTAAAATAAACAATTCCGGCACAGTCAATTTAATTCTGCCTAATAATCCTGACATTTCCCAAGTTTGTTATATTGGTGCTAATAAATTCCCTTGAGTCACAACGGCTTTTTTTTTCTCCTGTCTCTACTGGCAGTTGCACAATCAGTACTAAATATAGTGTGGCCTCTATTGTTGTTGCAGGTACAAGCACCACACAGATATGCACACATGCATATTGATGATTTTTCATATCCTTCACGCGTCTCTTCATATTCTCGGTTGTTAATGTAATAGAGCTGCTTTTACTGGAGAGTAAGCACCCTGTTTTGAAACACTTCCCATCCTGAATGTAAGTATTTAATCACATCAACTAGTCATTGCAAAATAAGAGGTCAATCTACACTAAAAATTGCTACACACACACACAGTACAAACTGACAATAGATCTAGGAACAATTCATCATGATGGAAATTGAGAGAAAGATGCTCACTCATTCCAAATACTCCAATACAAAATACAGTAACAGAACTTACCAGCAAGTGGTGTGGTTAAAGAGGTGAGGGTAATTGCTGTAACCAAACTGGGTGGAAAAATGTTTGCCTGTTTTCCCAATGTACTTTTTCTCTGATGCATTTGCGCATGAAATTGTTCCCCTTTCCACGCTAGCAAGCCCCAAGCTCAATTCCACTGCCCATCCACAGCCAGGCGAGTTGGCGTTTCTGTATGTGTGTGTCTGTAAGTGGGCGGGTGTCGGGGGGCATAGGTGGTATGGGTGGTGAGTGTCATCTGGCCTTCTCCATTCCTCTAAAAATGATATAATAAGTGAGTGAATGCTGCAATTATTGTGGGCTGCATGGGGAACTGCAGCAGAATGACGATGAAAAATTTCTCTAAAATCAGAGAGGGACAGAAACAGAATGCGAGATAACCGGAATTTGGAATGTGGACCAAGCTTTTATGGACAGGAAACATATTAGCATATGCTCATTCATATATTGATAGTCTGTGTGTGTGTGTGTGTGTGTGTGTGTGTGTGTGTGTGTGCGCACAATTTCTACTGTATCGTCTTTCATGATTGATGACTTGATGAATTCCTTGATGGATAACCTTGAGCCACATCTCTCACTTACATGAAGAGCAGCAGAGATGAGCAAGACATTTAGCAAAAAAAAAAAATATAAATATGATGTCATGTATGACTTCACTCTCATCTGCGTGTGTTGCTAAAAATATTCCTGCTGTTACATTTTTGAAAATTGCTGTCCAAGAGATGAGCAAACATTCTGTTACTGCAGCACTATGCTGAAGATTTACTATTTTTATGAAAGTGTCATAAAATTACTTACCAAATCGAAAAACAAACATTACTTTAGTTTGTCATAAAGAGCACAAAACTTAGTGATTTATTGTACTTACAGCAACATTTTTTTTTCTTTACATTAAGGATGCATTCCGTAAAAATAAGAAGAGATTTAGTTTATAAGTTTGAGAGTGTCCAGATTCTTTCCTTTTCCTGCCACATGTGCCTTCATCCATTCCTCCATAATCCCTAACTGGAATGTTTTCAGCACAGGGAAGTGGTTGACCTATCAGACACACCTCCTGCCTCTGATTGGTGGTTCAGATTCAGGTACATTGCATCCTTGCAAATGGCCCCAACAGCACTGCATAGGGCTACAGGAGTCATAAATTATCTGCATAACTGTTAAAACATTGTGACACAAGATGACAAAAAGTTACTTTCTTACAGGTCGCCTTGTGAAATTGTCAAATATTTAGTTAGTGCTGTTTCTTACACATGATTTTTTCCATTTAGTCCAATTTAGATTACTGTCGCACAAGGTGGTCTAGTGCTTTGAAGGTGGAGTCCAGTGCAGATTCTAATCTTGTGGCAGTATTCATCTTTTTAATTGATTTAATTTTAAGTTTTCCAAATGCATATTTTTTTCCTCTTGATCTAATTTAATTAGAGGAATATCTGTTGAGGCTGATATCTATGGTTACAGCATCTGCAAATTTGGGTGACTCATACCACCATTTGTTATACATGAGTGTCACACAGCCAGTCATGATCTACTTTTTGTACAATGCTAGTCACTGCCTTAATAATTTATTATTACCCTAGTGTGGCTCTGCGGTGCACTGGCGTCTCGCCTGGAGTTTGCCATGCCTCACGCCCTATGTCAGCTGGGATAGGCTCCAGCTCCCCGCGACCCACACAAGCGAATGAAGTTGGTGGGAAGATGAATGAATGAAAGGATATAAAGATCAATCTTTTAAGGACATGTGGTAAATGGGAATGACAGTAGAAGATTTGTGGTGCTGGGTTTAATGACTTGTAAAAGTGGATGTTATTATGGTCCAGGCATGACTCTCCCTTCATTCTAGGATCTGACGATGATAGCAGGCTGAAGCAGAAGGAGGATTGGAATAAATAAAGGCACAATGATGATCTAATGGAGTGGATGAACAATTGCTTTGGTGACTCAGGATGAAGGGATGGCAGTTGTTTGATGAATGGATGATTATGGGGTGCGAGGGAGGGAGAGATGTGAAATGATAAAGAAGAGTAGGCTTTAAATGCTACATTGTATGCTAGCCATCCATTAAATTTAGCTCAGTCTCCTCAAGGTGGAACAGTTTGGATGATTCCCTCCTTTCTTACAACTTCTCCATCATTTTTGATAGCTTCTTTCCTTCTCTAATATTTTTTTCTTCATTTCCTTTATAATTCATTTCACATTCATGCTGTTTTTGCTTCCACTGTCCTTTCGCATTCTTTCATTTTTCCCTCTTGCGGTGCCCCATTCACATCTCTTTCTCCTCACTCCTCCCCCATCTCATCCTCTGAATATTTCCCTACAGCCCTCTTCATATCTGCCTTCATCATTTCCTTCCATGCCTTTATTTTTTTTGACCTTGCCTACCCAATTTTTACATCACTGCCTTTATGTAACCTTTTCGCTTTATCTTAGCTTAGCTGTCATTCTTAATTTCTTAATTCCTCCTCATGTCTTCATTTCATTGTCAAGCTGTGGTATTCATTTGTTGCAATTGTGGCAGATGTTTATTTTTTTAATTTTATAAATTTGCTTCTTTTAAAGATTGTGTGCTGGTATGGCGTAGCCCCTTTTTAATTTTGCAGCAGAGCAGAGTCACATTTATAAGCTACAAATGATTTTCGCCGCCAGCAATATTTAAAGCAAGCCTGATAAAGATAATGTAACGATAATCTTTTCATGGTCATTCTAAATGAAAGTACAAAAACACAAATTTGTGCCCTGGATTTTCCACCATTTTTCTTCTTGACCAACCCCTTGCCTCCACTCTACAGTCCACTCTATTTCTTGTAAGCAGAACAGATGGAGATGCAAGTCGATGTTTTCAGTGGGTCATGCATGCACTGAGATTTAAATAGATAATGGCATAGCCTGAATAATGCAGGAGATACTGATGGCATCATTGCCAGGCGTCACTGAGGGTGACATACGTAAGCCATCTCAAAAGCTTGCAATATTGATATTTAGAGAGAGAGAAAGTGACTCAGTGACAGTAATTGTTATTTTTCCTTTGCCAGGTTTGCTCTTCATTCTTACAATAAAGATGCCCCTCCCACCTCCTCACCCCATCAGTGTTTATTATTGTTGGTGCAGATATCTCAATATTTTCTTATTAATCATAAAAATATGTTTAAAATGTTTAAATATTTTTTTCCAGTCCATATAAGATGATTATGATTATAATTAGGATTCTTGTAAGTTGGCGCAATGTAGGAATTAGTCTGAAGTCATGGAGACAGAAAGTCTAAAGAGGTTGGAGAATATTGATACTTTCACGAATCTTCGGTTTGTTTTTGTAGATGCGGGGAAAAAAAATTATTTTGCATTTCCTGCTGTCAACTGGCATTCACCTCTTCAACTTAAAAAAGTTTCTCAACCTCGGATAAGTATGACTTCTTTTAACCACAACACCGAACATCTCGTAAAGTTAATAAAGAATTTATTTTTAAGGCTAACCATGATCTTCTCTGAACCCTGATTAATCAGTTTTACATGCAGTTATATGAAGGAATTGATGTTGCACTAAAAACTGTGGCCCACTACCGATAAATGCCCCATTCACAATTTGTCACAGTGGAGACATTTGATTTTGTATTGACATAACAGTGTGGTCCATTTCATGTAGAGAACTGCTGGATACATTCATGCTTGAACCTGTGAGATCTGTCTGGAAATAATCACTTTAATTGCAGGCACTGAGGTTAATTTGCTGCTTGTGTATGCACATGAATGACGTCTAGTATTGCAGGCTGTCAATTATTTGTCAATGCTATTAAATGAAATTTTTTGCGCAGTATTTCATCCCTGATCAAGCCTTGCACCCTCCTGGTATTTATTACTGGCAATTCTCAGCTTTATAGTGCTGCCCACACTGGCAATTACCCTGCTCAAGTAATAAGTCAGTGAATTTTGAATGCACAGATGTGTCACAGGGTCGCATATATTTTATGACAGATACACACCCAGTTCTATTTCGAATCAAAGTTTACTCAAAGCATCCAAAAATCCAGATGTCCCTCTGCTGGCAGCCTTCATTCCAAATTCCTGCAGTTTTACTGACAAGTAGTAATTATTTCATTTTAAAATTAATGACTCACCATCTTGATCACTGCTGAACTAAATCTACTTTTATTTACTCATTTAGCAGCACAGTCAGTTTTAGGATAAAATAAAATGCTCTGTAATCACTCAAAATATTATACAAATTAAAATTAGTTTGTAGTTTTGAGGATACAAATTACAACCTCTGGAAATCCTACTAGAAAAATCACACACAAATTACATTAAAAGGATCCATGATAATGCAACTTCTCTATGTAATGTGTACTGTATATGACGAGGTTTCATAGTACTTGTCATGCATGTTAAGCGTTCAGGTGTTCCAGTGGGTAATGTACTCATTAACCTCGGAGAACCAGAGACAGCAATATAGACGGTAGGATGACAAACACAACCATCATTATCTCCCCTGCCTCCTCTATCATCTGATGGTGTGAGGACTGTCATTTGATCTCATGTCATGCTCTTATGAAACAGAATCACAGGAGTGATTGTTTAGTTCCCTCACGAGCCACTGCACTAATAACTATCAGTGTTATCCATTCTGTCACAATCACTAATTTTCCACACCATTGGGCATCTCATCTGTGACTGGCTGGTCTATCACAATAGCCAGTCAAGGTATTCCAGTCAGTAAAGGGAAACAGAAACCAGAGTTTTACGTCCTGTCTTGTTGAAGATAGGATTTTAGTAAAGTCAGAAAATGAACGAAAAGCAACAAAGATAAACATACTTGTTAAGCATACTTGAAGGAAATGAGAGCCAAACTAAGCATGCATGAGTTTAATTTACACAACTTTAATTGCCTTGTTACACATCCATCCATCCATCCATCCATCCATCCATCCATCCATTCATCCATCCATCCATCCATCCATCCATCTTCGACCACTTAGTCACAGCCAATTTGTGGAAGCAACAATCTAAGCAGGTATGCCCAAACTTCCCTCTCCCCAGACACCTCAATTAGCTCTTCCAGGGGATACCGAGGCATTCCCAGGCCAGCCGAGAGACATAGTCTCTTCAGAGTGTCCCAGGTCTTCCCCTAGGCCTCCTCCCAGGATAACATGCCCGGAACACCTCCCCAGGAAGGCATCCGAGAGGCATCTGAAACAGATGCCCGAGCCACTGTCAGTTGTTTCGCGACCAGGATGAAAACCGCATTGTTCCTCTTAAGTCCGATGTTCAACTATTGGTCTAATCCTCCTCTCCAGTACCCTGGAATAGGCCTCAGCCTCTGCTTCCTCCATGGAAGACATGGTACTGGAATTGAGGAGATCCTTAAAGTATTTTCACTTTGAGGAAAATACTTTGAGGTGTGTGCTACGGCGGTTGAAGAAAGACAAAAAAAGAGGGTGGAATGAGTCGTCTTGATGATTTTGTTTTTTCTCCTGCTAGTTATCGTCTACTTTTCCTGTAAAGATGTCTCCTGGAGGGTGCTTCTTACTTGTCAAGAATATGGTGTTGGTCCCTCAAGGGGGTGTTTTTGGGAGCTGTTTGTGTACTACTGATTTTGACAGTCTGTCAGAGAGGATGGCAGAGAAGAGAGATGGAGATGGAAATGGAAGAAAGGTGGGCCAGGAAGGTGTTTGATAGGGGGGGCTTGGTCACACAGCAATGCCAGGGAGGATGATGCTTTTCAACAGAGTCGTTTTGACAAGTAGACAGTCATTTCCTTCCTCATTCAAGGTGTCTTTTGCAGAACAAAACATTAATGCAAAGACCCAACACACACTGACAAAAGTCTTTTCTCTGTCAGCGGGGGTCTACAACTTGGGAGTGTAATTTGTGAGGCAGCGAAGCAAAAATCCTACTTTGTCATCCAATGGAAGGTGTCAAACAGCATGAGTGCTAGTTCACAGCAAAGACTGCACATGTGGTCATTAAAAGCATCACTCTGTTGAATGGCAATGAAATGAACAGAAATGATAGAATTGATATGTATTCAGAGTTCATTTTACCTCAGGAAAATAGTGCATCCCTGGGATTCTCTTCAACAAAAATTTGTGCATCCCAACATGATGCTTATGCATCCCAAAAGCATTAACAGAATATAAGGTAGAAGCATATGCAAGAATTGAGTTTTGCCAATAGTACAATATAAAAACTAAACAAACTGTTAATTTGAATGATATTATTAATAACGATGTCATAACTGTTCAAGTAAAAAGAAAAAAAGTAAAATTACATATACAAAGTGTTATAGCCTGGTAGTCATTCTTAAAAACAGTTTAATAAATAAATAAAGATTTAATACAGTTATTTTTCCCTTTTGCTGTTTGCACAATAGTTTTGTTTGCCTTTAATTCATATATTCTCCTGTGGACACTGCACCAAGCTGAAAGAGTCTTCTCCACACACATTTTTTCTAAGCTTCATTTTGTCTTGCTGACATTTAGCCATTCCTCACCCACGGAAACAATCGCATCCTTTGCGGTACAAATATTCACATTTTTGCTGGTTGTCGCTTAGCTTCTTCTGTATCTTCTTTCGGATTGTCCACAGTAACATCTGTCTTTTTCTTTTCATAATTATTTGATTGTTTTTTATTCGGGAGAGCACTCATTGTCACTTGGATTTTCTCCAACTTTTGCCACTTTTTTGGAGGCATGGTGATAATGTGAGACTAACTCGTCACTCTCTCACTGCAGCATGTAAAATGAGCAGATGTCGTGTTGCCGTTTGGTCGATTTTATTCAGTCATTCATTCATTCATTGTCACAACCACCACATTCCTTGTCATGGGGAGCTGAGGCCTATTCCAGTTGACTGAGGGCATGAGGGCATGTTGTCCGGCGACAGTGCTACCCACTGCGCCACCGTGCCACCCCTGTTCAATTTTAACAAGGCTTCTGAATCACGCAGATTAGTCTTGTGACGAGAAACTCGGGCGAGATCAAAACACAGTGACAATTTCCGGGTTCCAAATTTAAGTGGAGAAATGGATAAATTGTGAATATTTTTGTTGAATGGAAGTGCATTTAAAGCTTGCATCCCAGGGACACACACTGACAATCGTGCGTCCCTGTCTAAAAATGTGTGTCAAAGACGCAAGGATGCACGCAAACGAGAACACTGTATTGACAAGAGCATTATTGAATCAGATATGACAAATAGTTCATTTCATTGCATGACAGGTCATTCAGAAGTTTGATCCAGTAATTATAAATGACAATAATGTCCAATTAATTTCCATTTTGTTATTTTAAGCGGCATTTTCTGAGCCCAAATTACAAAAACAGCTTGTCCAACACTAACCACTTCATGACAGATTTCATAAATGTCTCTTTTTGATTTTGCTAAATTTACAGATAGTTGCTCATTTGACTTTAATGGAAGTTATCAAATCATTATCTAAAAAGATAATAATTCAACAGTGAGGGGAAGTAAAATGTGTATAGACCATAGGTAAAATTGTTAGTTTACCTCTTAGGTTTTTTCAACCCAACATTTACATCATCATTATGACAGCAAGGCTTGTTTCCTGTCGGGTTAAATGGCTTGTCTGGAGGGGGGCCAAAGGCAGCAGCCATGCCCAGAAAGAGAGCAGGGGAGCCCCAGATGTCACGCAGCTCTGACCTGACTGCACCCAGGGAACAACAGTAGCATGGCCTGACATGATACTGCAGGGACCCACACCTTGGCCTGCAGCTAATGAGCTGGCAAAACTTGAATATGCACAATGACAATAATAAGAGCTTGTTTGGTTACTTTGACAGAGATAAGTGATACCAGCATTAGCAATAGCAACAATTTAATTTCAAGATAATCAATAACACCAAAAAATACACATTAAAGATGTCTCAGTCACATTTAAGTATCTGACCACTTACTGTGTAAACATTAGAGGCAATCTAGTGACACCAGCAGGCAAATAAATAGGCAAGAGACAAGTCCTATGGGGAGTCTACACTGGGAACACACTCACACACACACACCCATGCACACATACTGTATCAGTCACTTGCAGTGGTTGGACCAGCGGGGGGATGCGGGCCATTAGAGACTGAGCACAGCCAGAGTTGGGTTACCCACAGCACCAACTAATGGAATACACTCTACATCCCTCACATCACAGGGTGTGTGTGCATTTCAACCAGCATGCAAAACATTAAGTGTACATACATATACAGTGTATCTGTATAGTAAATTAACCCCATGCCTGTTAATGCATGAGTGCATGCATTACCCTATTCGTTTCATGCTTCTAGTGTCCAGCTCCAACTCAGTGTGATACATTTACTTTTCCAAAGGAGCATCAGCATGATGACTGCAGGAATGTTCAAAAAGCACTACAGTTGAATGCCTTTGGGCTTGTTAAGAAAAGTGGTGCCAAAATGATAAGTCAGTCCATTAATCTGTTTTGATAAGCAATAAATCATTAAGTGATTTTTCAGGGAGTAAATTGCAGAACGTTTGCTTGTTGCACCACCTCAAAGGAAAGGATTTGCTGCTTCCTGTGTTTAATATTGTATAAGACAATAAAGCAGTGATCGCATGGGGATGAGTGCTGAACAAAGTAAAACTATAAAAGATCTATTTTTATAAACACAGCCTTGTGTGAGATGAGTTTCAGATAATGGAATTTGGGATCACTAACACCAGTTTTTTATGTAGGGATATGGAATAGAAACATCAATTCATTCATATTCCGAACTGCTTTTCCGCTGTAGCGTGTCACGGGGAGCTGGAGTCTGTCCCAGCTATCTTACGGCGTGAGGCGGGGAAACTCCGGGCACGATGCCAGTGCACCGTGGAGCCACACAGAGACAAGCCAAACATGCACGCACACACTCACACACTACGGGCAGTTTGGAACAACCAATTATCCTGAAGTGCATGTTTTTGGAGTTGGTAAGAAGCTGGAGAACCCAGAGAGAACCCACGCAGACACTGGGAGAACATGCAAGCTCCAAACCCGGAACCGCTTTGTTGTGCGGCGTCAGCGCTACCTACCGTAAAATCAGTCAGCTCATGACTGCAATGCAGTTAAATTACTAGAACAAGACAACAGTGTGATGTGTGAAAATTATGATGTGCTTGACATTTTGTTACATGGAAAGATTGTGTTGATATTTGGAAAAAACAGAATTTACAAACAAACTGTAGGGAAAAAAAACGAGAGCAAAAATTTAAGATATCTGATTTAGGTGAGGCTGAAGTCTACTTCATATATGATGATTATGGGCTTAAATCTTCAGTCAGTTTTGAAGGGATGATTTTAAAAAAAAGCTTGTTTTAGGGAACTTTGTTGGTCTTTTTATTGGTCTCTTTGTTTATTGGTTTACAGTTTGTTTTTTGGCAGATTTACAGAAAAATGACCTGACAGAATTTCAAGAAACTTAATGAAGGGGTGTGTGTGTGGACTAATGGGAGGATATGAATAGAGGCAGATGCATAAATGGTGGTGTTTTGTTGGCACAGAATTCATTCACAACACAATTTAGATTTGAGTGAAAGGAGCCAGAAATAAAAAAAAATGAGATTGTATTATTTGTCTGCAATTCTGTGTATGTGTGTTTGTCCAAATAAAAATTGGAGCTCAAATCCATTCCGTGCCACCCTCCAACTACTACATTTTTTCTAACTTCACTCCTCTCAACTTACACCATCTTCCTCTACACTCTTTTCCCTCCATTCTCTGATATTCTGCTTCTACTGTTTTATCCACTGGTCACAAAGGGCCTGAGGTATAAAGACAAGGTAGGGGTCATGGTGAGGTCAGTAGGGTGTTCAGGAGGCAGAGAAAGAGTGATATGGTAAGGGTCAGCGGTGATGGAGAGCCTGAGAGATAAGAGACAGGGTCACCAATGAGAGGCTGGATGAAGGCACTGAGAGGAAATGAATCAAAGAGGAACGTGTAAGAAAGAGAGTGAGGTCAAAAGGGAGGATGGGGACAGAGGGGGAAGAAGGGGAATATTTAATTTGTAAAAGATAATTGAGAAGAATGAATAGAAGACAGTTCTGTCTTTAAACCTATCATCATTTACCATAGTGAGATCACATTTTTCTGACATGTTTGGAATACGACTGGTAATGGAAAACATAATTAAAACATAGTTAAATATTTCAGTGAAGAGAAATCACTGGACTACACACTTCCAAATCAGTGTGTTTGAAGAGTTTTGCTAAATTAAGTGGCAAGAGTTAGACAGAATTAAGTGAGCAAACATGGATTCATTTTCATTAAGAGGAAATATAATTGTCTGTTAACCCTGGAAAGTGTGATTCATGAATAATACAACTGGTACTAAACCCTAATTTCTGACACAATGTTCATCACGGTGAGAAAAAAGGCTACGCAAGAATATTAAAGAGAAGGATCAATATGTATCTGTATTATTGGTGTCAGAGCTAAAGACAAAACATTTTACTTCCGTAATAATCCTGAGACTGGAGAGAATCCCAAAGTAAAAAAAAAACAAAACAAAACTTAAGAAGTCTATTGGATGAGAGACAAAACGTCTTCAAGAACTTTCCAGTTGATTGATTTAAACAGCTTTGGATAACCATGACCTGGATAACTGAAAACCTACACAGACATCTTGCCCATTGTTATTTATTGGTATTTTTGCTAGTTCATGAACAACAATTTTATATTTTGCAAATGCACTTATATTAAAATGTATAAATCTTTTCATCTGAGATTTTCTTTACCTGTCGTTTTCTTTAAATACATACAAACACATGTTTAAGTGTAAGAGGCTTTGTTCAAGCTGTCACACATGAACGAGCAATTAATGTCAGGGTCAGAGAGCAGATGTCAGATTCATTTCTGAGAAAACTAATGATAGTGAAAGAAATGATATGTTACCAGCACTATAACAAAAGGCCAATCATTCTATGGTTTGGAGTGAGCAAATATTTGAAATAATTTTACTTTTACTCAAAAATCATTAAGTCATGAACATTGATTTTTCTAAGAAATGGCCCAACAAATCTATTAATGGAGAAATCTATGGATGTTGCATTAGGAGGCAGAGAAATGTTGTTTTTTAACCTGTAAATGTTGATTTTACTTATACAAATCACTTTTAGTGAGGCAGTTGGTCTGTCAGTCATGTTAGACATTTAACTGCTATGCATGGATCTGGATCCCAAAATGTAAGTATTTAATGCTTAATTCAATCTGTCTTCAGCATGGGAAAAGTAAGTTCTGTTTTCAGTTAGCAGGCAAACACAAATCGAGGGTACTTCAATATGTGATTTAGTCATTATGCATTTGTGGACATTTCCAACCCGATCTAATAGATTACTTAAATTAAAATTTAAATTTCAACATTTTCCAGCTGAATATAGTATTGATGGTGAAAGATAAGCCACAGAGGTAAAGTGTGTATTCATGCTCACTCTGGACATAACTGCAATTATCAGAGCTGCTACATGCCAACATGTCTCTCCAAGTACTGATGAAATAATGTTTGCACGTCCATCTATATACAACTAACTGATCCATTTGTGCCCATGTTGTTTTAATTTTGCCAAATCCTGACTTGAGTATGAAGTATCAAAGTGTTTGCAAGCCTTCAGGCTTTGTCATGTGCATTTCTCCAGTTTCAAAAACAGATCATTATAAATGCCAGGAACTCATATGTTAATATCCATTTTGGGCTCAGGAGAAAAGATTCAAACTTTACAGTAAGGAACAATATGCACATTCTGCAAGGCAGTGCAAGGATTTTATGTTGTGTAGCAGTAAATGTAGCTGTTATTCGTTGCTGCATACATGGTATAAAAGAAAGTTACTGAATGTCTTTCTTGGGAATGTTCATTCATTCATTTATCTTCCTGACCACTTAATTCACTTTTGCAGGTCACAGGTTTGGGAATGTGAAGTTCACAAATCACAGGGGTTGCCAGGTTTGGCACCATCTTGAATAAATAGAGAAACTGAATTCAGTACTGACTCCCTGTATTTGGCAATGATTCTACAGCCAGGGACACTGCACAAAAGTATAGCTTGGACGGGTCAAGGTTCGGCAAATTTTTGGTTTATTGTAGACTTTTATTGCACTACTGCAGGAGTGTCAAAGTCAAATACACGGAGGGCCAAAAAAACAAAATTGCTACAAGCCGAGGGCTGGACTGGTTCAATGATTATTAAAATATATTGAAATGAACATAGCCTGTTGAACCAAGAGCTAACACAGTGTACAGTATGTTATTATTATTTAATGATTAAATAAATAAAGCAAAAAAATTTTTTATGGCTCTGTCAGTAACCGTCAGTGTCAGTAAATGTCAGTAAATGTCCTTCAAAAACAAAATATGTTCCTTAATATCAAGATAAATGCATAAATGAAATTGCATGCAGTATAAACTGAGAATACATTATTGTGCATGCATTATTTCATGCACAATAATAATATTGTGCATGCACAATGAGAATGCATTATTGTGCTATATATATATATATATAAAATATTGTGCTGCTCTACGATCCTACCAATCACTGCTTTCAAATGGTAAATTTTTTTTTTTAATTCAGTTGTATTCTTGCTCATGGCTCTTATCCATGAGAAAAGATGCCACTGAAATAAATATAAATAAATAAATAAAATAAAATACAAAAAACTATAGCACACAGACAAAACAATAATTCAAAGAGAAATGAAGTTTTGTAGAAACAAATGTAACAATTTAACCCTCCTTCTATGTTCGTCTGACAGGAACAACACTGATGTTCCTGTATGAATAAAGCGAAGGAAATTGCTAAAGAAACACCTGAGACTCCTCCTGATACAAGTAGCTCTAAGAATAAAAATCACAACAGTCTGAAAGAGGCCGTAACAGAAAAATATGATTTGCAAAAGATAAAAAAAATTCCTGCAAGACACAAAAGGTTTGACTGCAAAAGTAGAATTTTTTTTTCCTGATCTCAACATGTTTCTGGATAGCGTCAGCTTCTATTGAATAGATGGAGAAAAAGTATAAGACATGATTGTAGAAGAGATGATTGTGGAGAACGGATAATTTTTTCCCTAATTTTGTCTGTTTTTTTTTTTTAGTTTGATAAATGTTAAAAGGTTAGATGTTTCTTTGTTCAGAAAATGCACAGTACTATTGAAAATCCTCTTGAATTTCTTTTGGATTTTGTGTCAACGTGATTATTTTGTAATTCGACTTTTATGAATAAACTTGACGTTAAAAATCAAATCTCTCTGTCTTTCTCTCTCTATCCCTCTTTCTTTCCCCCTCTCTTTCTCTTCTTCTCTGTCTCTCTTTCTCTCTCTGTCTCTCCCCCTCTCCTCCTCTTTCTATCTCTCTCGTTTTCCCTCTCTCTCACTGTCTTCTGTCTTTCTCTGGGTCCGCAGTGCAGGAAAAGAGAAGATTAAAGTGGAGACGCAGCTTTTGAAGTTGGGCACTGTAAAAGAAGCTACTGCTGCTACAAGCATAGATTCACATGCACACACAGGCATTCGCACACACTCACAGAGAACAGATTCTTCCTTGTAGCTCAGTAAACTAAGGGAATGTCATTGCTGTTCAGACTGCCTGTGATTCAAACTGCCTTTATGTTTTCCCTCATAATATTTTATTTTCTAGTCTCAAGCCTTAGAATACAACCATCCAAAAGGCCAACAAATAAATAATCAAATCCACATCCTATTTAAATGACGGCAAGGTGATACAGGAGTAAACCCTATTATGTGCTGACAGAGTTGTGTTCATGGGCACTGGGAGGATTTGGAGCCTGGGTCCACACAGATATATCGACAGCCCCAGAATCTACTCACTATCAAAGACAGAGATGGAAATTAGGCTGTAAATGTTTGCTGCAGTGGTAAATAAGAGGATTAATTGTCCACCACGCCGGATGCCCTTTCTGACGCAACCCTCTGTATTTATCCGGGCTTGGGACTGGCACAATAAGACACTGGCTTGTGTCCTCTTGTGGATACATTGTCCACTTTCGACAAACACCCAGGCACACCGAGACACACTCATCTGAGTCCAGTGAAAGATGTCTGAAGATCAGACGCAGAAATGTCAAGAGGTAATTGCAATAATTCTCAGATTGGTAAAATGTCTTTCTCATCCTCTTGATAGTGGATAGACTCCAACACACACCCTAATGCCATTCATAGATTGATATAGACATTTTCTCATCCAACGGTAAACACTGATTATCAACTACTTCATGTAATGATCACATTTGCGTCATATTGTGCACAGTGTGTGCCCCCATCTGTGTGCATGATAGTGTGCATTTTAAAAGGTTGGAGGGTATGAAATCAGGCATAGACACACGCACTCATGTCTGTGTGTTTAGTCACATCCATTCTTCGTTTTCCAATCAATGTGCATTCATGGACATCGACATACGCTGAGGAGTCACGAGGAGTTATTAGGCTGAGTGTCAGTGCATCACAGTAAAGTGTCCACTGTGACAAATCTCAAATAATATTGCTGATGACACTCCAGAAGAGCAGCCCTCATCTCATAAAACGTGTGTGTGTGTGTGTGTGTGAGTGCGCGCGTGCGTGCGTGCGTGCGTGTGTGTGTGTGTTGTATGGGGAGGAGCTTTCCAAAATAACCCCAGAAATGCACAGGCCTCATGATGGGAATATATTGGATTTTAATGTCCTTGTCAAGTCAGATGGTGTTTGAATATGAATTCTGAGGCGGTTGATACAAGCACTCCTAAGCTGCTTTGCTACTTGACCTAAAGTTATTTTTTACTGCACAAAAAAAAAGTGCTTGACTTTATTGGTGTCGTCCTTTTGCATCATTTCCCTTGACTGCTCTGTACTCCATCCAAAAGGGTTGTGAAAGTGGAAGATGGGAGTTGAAGATTAGATGCGGCATCAAGCTCAATCTGTTATTTGTGTTTTTGGTTTCCACTTTCTTTTGTTGTCCTGGTTCTTTGGATATTTATTTGTTATTCTTAAATGAATGCATTTATCTGACCACTGATAATGGTAACTGCACGCTACTTGTATCTGTTCTGTAATTGGAGTTCATTTATTAAGGCAGGCTTATTAATTTGAGTTTGACTCATTTTCATAAACTCAATTTTACATATTTTAAAAAAAATTCTTAAATTTTGCCTTTAATGACAGATGTATAGTGATGGGACCACTGAAGATCTTTTGACAGGGAATATAGGAGAGAGATGGGAAACCACAGCAACTGTAACCCTAACCCTACCCTCCCCACACACACACATACACACACACACACACACACATACACACACACACACATACACATACACACACACACACACACACACACACACACACACACACACACACACATACAGACATGCATAGCATACACGAAGAGTATGAAAATAAATCCAATTAGAAATTTGTCCTTGGAAAAATGACATTACAATTTCTCTCAAGAGAGCTATTGGCAGAATGATGAACAGACATACTCCTGCACAAATTCTCTCATTTCTGTATAAATCGATATTCTTCCAATCCATTTCTTTATTTTTTTACACAGGTAGAACACTAAAATATGCACTCTTAAAACACAAACACTCTTGTAAGCCTTGTCATCAGAGATGCACCAGCTCTTAGGTGTGCTGGCTGCATCTCTGATGGGACTCTTACCTAGCTTACTGTACGCAGAGAAAAGCCACTTGAATTATTGACAGCGGGAGGAGAGAGATGGAGAGCAAACCGGCAATGTGTGTGCATGAAAGGAAGAGAAAGAAGTTGAAGGCTGAGCTACATAAAAAATGAAAGGAGAGAGAGATAAAGAGGTATGCATAGAGACACTTTGGAAAGGACAGAAAGTACATGGAAATACATGAGGGCAGTGATGCAGAAGGGGGTAGAGAGGAGAAGAGACAGGAAAGAGAGAGGGCGGTACTGATAAACAGAATGTGGAATTTTCCTCATAGCCTGTTTTGGCTGGTGATGTAAAGAGAAAATGGTTTGATCTGAGAGAACTTTTACCTACAAGGAGTTTAACTCTTGCAGAAATATATGCAGACAACACAAATGCATCACACATTCATCTCCTTCCATCCCACAGGATGGAAGGAGATGAAGAGAAAGCAAAACTGACACCGTTCACTTAAGTTTTTCTCTTGCTTAAATTATTCTGCTACATACAGTAGCTGTAAATGCTGTTGGGATTTTTGAGCTTCATTGCTCACATTGGTGTTTATGTGTGCAGAATGAGACACTGTGTATGGCCCACTTGTGTCTTTTTTGCAAGTGTGCTGTAAACTGGCAAATCTACTAGAACTATGACTTCCCCTGGTGCTGGCTTTGCAGTGAACGTGGCTGCAGATCAATATCATCTACAACACACAAACACAACCACACACACACACACACACACACACACACACACACTTGGACTTGTTTGCTGTTTAAACAGCAGGTACCACAGATAAGAGCCAATTACTCTGCAGCCATTTGAATGTGTGAATGTGACAGTCAGTACATTTACTATTTCTCCTGTTTTACCATTTACATGAATATTAACATTAACGTTAACATTGCTGCAGTCATTGACAGCTGAAACCACATGTCTGAACATTATAATAAATAGTGAGAAGGTAACAGGTTTTGAACTTCTTCCTTCTTCCACCCAAAGTTATCAAATGAGCATTAGTGATTAACTGTTTTCATAAAATCCTGGAACAGATGTGAAGGGATTATTTTTTGATGAGCTTTGTCTCCTGTAAATACAGAATGAAAACTGAGATCAAGCTTGAATACGATTTTTATTGTGAAGTAAGTCACATTCTGGGAACAGGACAAGGGAAAGAACATCAGAATTACATCATATACAGAAATATAAACTTCATTAATGATAAATATATTACACAGAACCAGTAGAAAAGAGGGTGCTGTGGCATAGCTCATTCACACTCAGGTTGGGCTGACATTAAATCCCTGCTGCTGCACCATTGGCCGGATCAGTAGGAAGCTCTTTCAAGCCGTGTGTGTATTTGGCAGTTGGTTCTGGTTGGGTTGTATGTGAGCATTCATAAGTGTGTGCTTGTATCCATACATGTGAAGTGGTTATTGGCTCTGTATTCTCCTGCCACATCTGCGGATCCCCCATCCTCAGGGAGCCTTCCCCCCATTCCATCCAGTGGCAAGAAGGAAATAATTAAGGCTAAGGGGTGAATACAGCGACATGGAAAAGTATGGATGAGGTAGGAAGTACAGTGACACTTGAAAGAGGAAATGAGAGAGCGCGAGATGGTGAGCAAACAAGCTTTAGTTAAAGTAAGGGAAGCGAGCAAGGGATGTGCTGCGGTGAAGGTTCTACTGGTCACCATGGCAACACTTTAAAGGCCGATCCCCAATGCAATTAGAGGGGCTTTGTGGAAACCAGTCTCAAGGCAGAGTATGAAAAATAATGACATGAAAGAACAGACTGACGTAAGGGAAACAACCCAGATGAATAAATGAAAACTGGAGATTAAGTGTGTCAGTAATTGTCTGGGATGATTGCAGGGAGGCTCTAAATGTTATACATTGGCTGTGGCAGTTTTAACAAGGTAGTCAGAGACCGCAACATCACGCAACAACCTGATTTAAAAATTTTACCCTGACATATTGTATGTGTACCTAAAAAAGTATAAAAGTGAAAATTTGACCTTGAGTTTGTAATCAAATTTTATCCCCTTGCTTTCCTGAATACAATGCCTTTTGTTTTGTCTTTCTATCTTATCCAGTTCTTGAGATATGTGCAAAAAAATGTACATAAGTTGAAATTTGTCAAGGTCAAGGTCATCATTTCATTTTCATCCCCTTTGCCGCCCGAGTAATGTGCTTTTTCTTTCATCTTTCTATCTGCAATGGTTGTGACAATACATCACCGCTTAGAAGCGGGATGTAATAATGGAGACACCACTCACAAGGCACGTTTACGTACCCTATGTCTTTGTTTGTGGCGTCGTGCCATAAAAAAAGGTAGCCAGTTATTTATTGAAGCCTTTGACCATAGAATCCATCGGAGAAATTCAGCAAGGCTTCAAAAGACAGACGAAATGAGGCAAAGCAGGAGCAGAGGTTTCATTTGTCGCTGTAGAAGGATACAGCCTCAGGCTCAGGTCATAAAGGTCATATTATCAATAAAACCAAACCTCAGAAATCTGTGGAATTATGGTTTGCAATCTTCTTCAGTGCTTTCTAAGCTCATTAAGCACCAGAAACACATAGCTTATCTAGACAACATGGCTTGATCGTTTTCTTTGATAGACACAAGATTTGGTTCAAACTCTTCATGTGAACTCACAACTATTTAAACTCCTTAACTGAGTGCATAACAGTTTTGTGTCCATGGTAACACCTATGCTGTGCATGAGGACCACATGAGCATTCATCTTCACACCACAGATCAGATCACACATCAGTTTTTTTGATTATAAAGCAATAAAATAGTTTTCACAACAGCCATTTTGCAACAACAAATAGAAAAAGGGCCGAAAGGAAGACTTGAGATAGTGATAATAAACGTCAGATTAGTGGATATAGCCTGACAATGCAAAACAACTCTACCAGCAAATACTCATAAAGTTGTAAGTATCCGTTCCACAAGCAGATTGTCAGATTGTTGAATATCTGAACGTTCCTTCACCCTGAACAGAATTTGGTCAATGTGGCAGCAAGAAGGTGGGGGTTTAAACTCTTGTTACCTACCTACATCTGCAGTATTCATGGTTAAAAATGTGCACATCACTAACATTGCTCACCAGAAATTGGATGTCATTCTCCTTATACGTGTGATTCATAGCCTCTGTGATGCTGCAAACGTTTTGCAGTGCATTTAGGTATGTGTTGTGATCAGATGAAATTTCATTTGTTCTATATATGGGAAGCCTGTGAGCTTAGCAAGAAAAAAAAAACAAAATTATGTCCCATGTACTGCAGAATGGTGTAAAACACTCCCTGTGAATTGTCCTCTTTGCTGTCCATACATACGAGTCAGCAGCAAATTCGTTCATGTGGAAAAGGCTGGGTAAGGAAGCAATGAGAATATTTTTCATTGCACATCCAGGGCAAATTGATGACTTGTTTTGCGACCATAGGCTACTGAGTGTTTATAATGTAGCATTTGCACTCCACTGCCCCAATCCTACGACCCCCAAAGGGAATTGATTTCTGCTGCTCCAATGCCCTTTCACAGCTATATCTTCCCTCGTTTCCCTGTTCTCTTATTCCAGCCTCACTTTTTCCTTCTTCTCTCCTTTCTTCCTGTTATCTCCTATTTGCACTTTGCACAGTCACTAATGTCTTTTTGATTATGCTCGTTCTTTGTCCTCTTTCTTATTTGCTCTTTGCCCTCTTCTCTCCCTTTGGCTCTTTTGTCATGCGTACTTGTTTTATTGCTTTATACGCTATCTAAAAGTCCCCAGCTAGCCTTTGCTGCACGATCAGCTCTCAGTTTCATCCTTCTCCGCTGTCAATCTACACTCTTTTTCCACTTTTATCCACTCTTTCTATCCTGTGTTTACACCCTCCATCTGTCTAATCACTTGACTGTCTCCTTTCAGTCTTATTTCACTGTTTGTCTTTCCCTCTCTTCTTGAACTTATTATTTCATACCCATCCTCTCTGTTTGTGCCTCGACCGCCAAGTGTTATCCCTTCCTCCTCTTCTCCATCTGTCTCTGTGTATTGGGTCCTGTCCTCAGCCTACAGCTTGGTTGACAAATGGTTTATCTTTCCAAAGATGCCACTCCGGAAGTCTTTATTTAAAAAGATACAGCTATTTTATAGCTGTCATTGCTGTAATTTGCTACTGCTGTCGTAACACCCCCTGACAAACACATAGACCGTATTGTGTGCAGCTTTACTGCCTTTTATCCCTTTTCCTTAAAAATACCTCATCATCATTGTAATCCTCTGAAGTTTGCACATTCTTTTAGTTCAAGTGTAGATCAAACATTCAAGTAATAAAATGCACTCATCTAAGGTTGTTTCTTGTTCCAATGTATGAGGTTTTAAGAAAGAAACGTTTTTGTTATATGTTACTAGCCGGAACTCTTGGAAATTCCACGATAAAACAATAATATCAGACTTTGTTTTTTTTTCCGCTGTCACAAGAAAATAAACCACTGTGTCCGACGAAGCTGTAACGGCTCCGTGTGTGTGGGACGGACGAACGCGAAGATGAAGGCCACTGCGGCCATCTGGGTAGACGCCGGCTTTATGAGATCAGTCCTGGTAAATGAAGCATCGGGGTTCCCCACACGACAATGTGAGGTCCGTCACAATCAAAGAATATAGTTTGACGAAGCCAAAACGGCTCCGTAACTGAGAGACATGGACAAAGGTGACGACAGGAGCTAACTGGGCTAGTGGCCCGAACTTCCGGGTAGAGACTGGAAGCGTGACAGCGTGAGGTTTTCAAGTGAGCTTATTCAAATATATAGGTGGGGAGATTTTTGATTTTAGTCATGGCTCAGTAATATGACCTGCAGTGACCTGCCTCACAGTCATTCTTTCATTGCTCCTCCCTGGCCCAAGTATTAATGTTAAGGAGATCCCAGGTGGACTCTTCTAATATTATAGGCAGATTAGCTTTGAACTGGGCTGAAATTAGAGTATATTATTCAATGCAGGCTGCAGCTTCCCCCGTGTTCAATATTGAATAGGCTAGTTCAGGTGGTTAGGGCTTTTCAAAACTGCCCTTTTGTTTGAATTATTTAGCATTTTCACTGTTGAAGCCTCCAGTAAAGGCTGTGGCTCATCACACCCGTTCCGTATTATCTGTCAAGGCAAAGCTGGGTCAAACGCGGGCCTGTGAACTTCAACCTTAACAACAATCGACATTTCTCTCAAGTTGTCAAGAATCAGAAACTACATTAAAGAGAACTTTTAGTGGTAATGAAATTTAATTGTCCTCCATAGATTTCTAGGTAATTTCACAATTATAATTGGTTCATGAAGTAATTTACTATTTGCACAATGATTAAATGTAAGCAATGAAATGATGCCGACATTGAGTCCACCTTTTGGGCTTACTACCAGCCTTTTCCCAGTGTACTTTATTTCTAATATTTAATATTGTGAATAAGATTTATCTTTGACCGACTATGGGAAATTTGCTTCACAGATTTTTGATAGCATAGTCAGCAAGTGTTTCTTTGACACTGTGATTAGTTCATAGTGCATACATTTATGGTTTGATGGAATGGTACAGGTGAAAAAACACAAATGGCAGAGAACAGGAAGTTGAAAGGGGAGACACAGGATTTTTTTTGTCGGGATGAGTGAGCTACAATATGATGGGACATATACAGAAGGATTTGACATATGTGGCCCAGGCAGCTGCTGTGGTCACGGCCATAGACTGAATGAGAGACAAAGGCAGTGTGAAAAATTGATGTGCCCTACTTACAGTAGATGAGCAGACAGAGAAGGGAGGGTGGGAGTTTGAAATGATGTTAGATTTTGGAAACAAGCAAATCATGTTGTGTTTTTTCTCCTTTTGTGCATTATATCATGCCAATTTGTTTATGGATGTGTGTGTGTGCCTGGAATTCATTTAGCTTCATGTTCAGCCAACATGCAACATAGCTTTGGTGCTCTGTTTTTTTTTCTTGTTTTTTTTTTTTTACATCTGTGTGTTCACTGAAAACTGGAAAGAATATGAAGGTAGCTATAAGGAATAAACACTGAATTTAAGTTTAAAATGACTCAATACTTGTGAAGGTGGGCGGCACGGTGGCGCAGTGGGTAGCGCTGTCGTCTCACAACACGGCGGACCTGGGTTCGAGTCCCACTCTGTGCGGAGTTCGCATGCTCTCCCCGTGTCTGCCTGGGCCCTGTCCAGGGTCTCCGGCTTCCTCCCACCTCCAAAAGCATGCGCTTGAGGTTGATTGGCCGGTCCCAAATTGACCATAGGAGTGAATGTGTGTGTGAGTGATTATTTGTCTCTGTGTGGCTCCGCGGTACACTGGCGTCGTGCCCGGAGTGTCCCCCGCCTCACGCCCTGAGACTGCCGGGATAGGCACCGGCTCCCCCGCGACCTGTGTCAGCGGATTAAGCGGGTTAAGAAAATGACTGACTGACTGACTGACTTGTGAAGGTATTCATCCGTGCACCTACATCCTTTTTTAGTTGAGAAATTAAACACAATGTCAATAACTTTTAGTTTTGAGATAATTAAATACCTATTTCCAGGTATAACATTTTAAATCCTGTACAATACAGAATCTCTACAGAAGTAAAAAATAGTTTGGAGTGTTTGTGGTTTGTTTTCAAACCGTTTTCTGTCCACTCTTGCCTTACTAATTTTACATCCTTTGTGCTAACATTGCCAAAATAAACAGGCCTGACCCACACTACACTCATTGGTTCATCTTACACTCCTTTGCACCATTTTACCAGATAAGGGGACACATAATGGGTGGAGCAGCATATCTGTCTTTTAATTTAAACAAGTGTAGAGAAGAGTTAGCCCCTGAACGAGTCAGCAGCACTGGAACCCCATACATTAATTAACAACCAAACGTTAGAGTAACAACTAAGGGGCTGTGCTGCTTTAGTTTGTTTACTTCAAGGAATATCTTAATGACCAAAAAGGATTTATGGAGGTTAAGATGTGGGCCACACTGCAAATTAATGCTGTTCTCAGCAACCGGCTTAAAGCTACACAGTGACCATGAGTCACCTGAGGGCTGACATAACTATTACAGAAATCTAACACTTTTGCCTTCTTGTTAGGTGGGTTTAAAGTGATGCATGGTTCTATAAGAATTTGCAGTTACATGGTTTGAAGGTTTTGTCTCAGACAAGTCTGGTAAACCAGCTCCCTTCCACCTCATTATCATCACCCCTACTTCTTACCATTTTTCTCCAGCATTCCTCAAGGAACAACATTGGTGTTTGGTAGCCCTCTCCTCTCACCAGGGAGATGGTGTCACAGATACAATAACATTTTATAGTGTACAATGAGGGGCTGTGGATATACTGTAATGCAATCCACACATTCACAGAGGAAGACGATACACTGAGCCTCAGGTGAAAAATTGTTTCAATGCATTCATTGACATAATTACTCATATTGGACATTGCCATGCAAACAGAAACATAATGAAAGGATGCTGTTGTGATGGACAACAATGAGTGTATGATGTATGAGCTTTATGATGTGCATTTTTTGTGTTTGTGGCCAAGACTGTGTGTGTGTGTGTGTGTGTGTGTGTGTGTGTGTGTGTGTGTGTGTGTGTGTGTGTGTGTGTGTGCGTGCGCGTGTGTGTGTGTGTGTTTGTTTTCTTAATTCCAGTGTCATTTGCTATGTTAAGGTGATGGTCAGATGATATGATGTGAGATACTGCCTTGAGATGGTGAGCTGCTTGATCTTTTTTTAATTTAGCAGAATAGTATGTTAGTTGATACTGAACCGCCTGCATGTTCTCAGTACAATATAAAACATTACGGCATTACGTTCTGCAGGGTCTTCCATAATCCCATTGATACAAAGATGTATATACTGTATCACCTTTCAATGCTCAGCCTTTACAGAACAGTGAATTGGGTAGAGGTGAAAATTTAATACGGATCTTAATCATGCTGTGCCCAGAAAATGGAATGAAGTTGTTTCCTTCCTCTATTTAACAATCAAAAATAAACAGTTATCCTGTTTAGGGTCAGGTGACAGCTTGAGCCTATGCCAGCTGACATTGGGTGGCTGACATTGGGCGAGCAGCGGTGTACAACTTGGACAAGTTGCTAGTTTATTGCAGGGCCACATCAAACACAAACAATCAATCACATTCACTTTCCCAACTGCCCACTGCACCACTATACTTTCCCAATAACAATCGCACTTACAATAAGGCAATCAATTTGTTCATCATTTTGCTCTTACACTTGAAACACAAGTGAACTGTATGTATATATTGTAATTCTTAAGTTTATATAATATTTTGTCTCCATCACATCATCATCTTGTGCCAGCTTCTCTTCATGATTTAGTTGTGTCTCTTACTTTCATAATATTTTTCTTGATGTCTGTATTTCTTAATGGGCAACAATTACATAGATTTCCTGCACATATTAAAACTAGCATTTTAGCAGTTTGTTCCTTTTTTATTGGGCGCTTTACTGTCTTTGTGGAGGTGTGGTCATGTCTGAGTCCCCATTCCTCTTTGTTTTCATGATGTATCAATGTTTTTTGACAGGCATTATGATCATCTCTGAAACAGAGTGTTTAAACTCGTGGTTCTCTTGGCAGCTGAGCCAACAGGACGTTCATTTATAAGATAAATTACAGAATAACAATCCAGAGATACAGCGGCTCCCTAGCAATGTCTTGTTAGTGCTTGCTTTTCGCTAGTTAGTTGTGGGTTTTCCTCAGCTCTGTTGGCAGTTTGTCTGCAGCTATTTTCCTATGCATAGCAGAAAATCCACAGGCATGCTTAGAATTGTTGCATTTCATTTAAAGGAATGGCTGCTATTCTAATGCTTGCTGTGGCAGTAGCTTCATCTTAATTGATTTACTAAGGTGTGGCCTTTGTTGGCTGTAATATGGTCTATGCTGAATATCTTGGAGTTTTTTGTTTTGTTTGTTTGTTTTTGTTTCGGAGTCATCATCTCTTCCCAGCAGGACTTGAATGGTTGAATTTTACTCACAGTGTTAGTTTTGTAGTAGCAGGGGCACTAGTACTGTAGTAAAAGCTATATCTGCCTGCCACAAGCAGGATTGCAATTTGTTATATGTAAAGGTGTTAGAGTACTGGTTGCAGATAGTAATGGACATGTGGCCATAAATATATTTTTGCAAATTGCAGTTTTCATCTGTGTATTACATCACACACCTAAATGACCCCACGGGCGAGCAGTTCTCCAATACTGACCAAAATCAACTGCACTATTTGAGTGAGCAAATCCACCAGACTTATTAACAAACATTAAAAAAACATGAGCAAAATTACACTAATAATAAACCAGTAAAAATGTAATCTCCAATCCAGAAGCTGTGGCTCAGGAGCAGGAACTTATAAGCCTTTCTCTCAGGCCAGATGAATTTCACGTGCAATTATTGCTGAGAAAAGACATACATGTATCTGTGCTGAGTTAGGAAGGAATTAAGGATGGGGAAAGGGGACAAAAAGCAGAGGGAACACATTCAGCCCTAACAATACACTGAATGTTTGATAAGTGAATGTTTGTTTCAATCTCTTGTCTGACACAGCCATTATAAAAATAAGAAATGTTCCATACCAAACTATGTACTTTAGTTTGACAGCATAAGCCTATGTGGACTTCGAACTGTCTGAGTAAAATCACTGCCTTGTCTGAGTTTTTAAATATACTCTTATTAGTGACTTGGACCGCCTAAGTGTCCTCAAACTAATGGCAGTTATAGAGAATAAAATACAGGTGACTGTGAGGATTATTTTAGCCACTGTTAACTATTCCCAAAGCGCATGTCTGTGTTTTATATCCATCCATCTGCCTCTCTCTCATAGTGTTCATTGAATAGGCTCTTTTCTCCTTGGCAGCAAGGCATGCTGGGTAGTTGAAAGAGGACAACCAGCACAAGTCAAACAAAATGATACGTTATGTGTGTAGCGCATGTGTGTATGTGTAGGCAGCGTCTGGCAGGAGTCAAACGGCTGTGGATTTATCAGCTCCCCAGTGTAGGCCAAAAGCAGTACTTGGTGTATTCTGAACACGAATGGACTCTGAATACACTGCCGGTCATTCCTCACTCAAGTGTCCATCCTCCCTCTCCATCCATTTTTCTTCCTTTCCTTAAATCACTCTGCTTCCTTCATGTCTTTCTTCAAGTTTCTGCTACTTCATCTTTGCCATTGGCATTCCCAGCTTGAAAGAGATGATAGGCAGAAAGAAGAGGGAAGGAGAAGAAGGGAGAGGGTGAGGGAAAAAGAGAGACAGAAAAAAAGTGAGACAAGGCTTGATGTTTTGCCCCACTTGAAGGTGTCTCCTGTATCAACAGTGTACTGCTGGGTTGAATAAGAAATGCTGCCACTCATCCGAAATACCAGCAAATTTACACAACGGCTTTGCGAATTCTAAACATCCGATTTATTTGATAAAGTATTTTTGTTGTAAGAGTGAAGGAAAGAGATTGGCTCAGAAGTCATCATTTCAACTCTAAACAGTTGTCCTCTCCTTGAATGTTCATTTAAGAGTTTAAAAGTGCCTACAAGGGGAGGATAGTCTAGTGTTTCCATGCTCCTGTATGTGTACAGCCTACCAGCCAATGTTGCACACATGCAGCCCCACACATGAATATTCAAATCAGTGATCCAGTCTTACAGTCTTTGCTGTGATCTTCATGGCTCCACATGAGCAACTGTCTGAATCTCTGATGAGCATTCTGAGATCTTGTGGCCATTTCATCTACTTTTTATTTCATCTGCAAAGAAAATGAATAGGCTTGTCAATCAGGCTTAGTCAGCCCCCTGGAAATTAAATGATCATATTGGAAGAGCAGTGTATGCTGTCATCTTTCAGGAAAAAGAAACGAGTGATTGAAACATTGATTTAAGGTAAATGATCACGATCAAGGTTGATCAAGCATGGGATATTAATCATTGGCACACAATGCAGTTCGAGAAATGAAAACAGTTCTTTTTCAAATGTGACACAGAATGTAGAGTGTGAAATCCAATCATTTCTATCAGGGAGGTGTGGTGACACAGAACATTCTGGCAGAAATGTAAATTTAAAAACAAATAAACAAACAAACAAAAAACAGTTTCTTAGAGATTTAAAAGCACAGGTTAAAAGTATCAGAATAAATGAAACAATACTGAATTAATTTTTTTTCTAATAAAAACAAACCTTATACACATGCAAATAAACCCTATGCATTATACGGTGAAGAAGAAGAAAAATACAAACAGAAATTCTCTTGACGTGAAGTCTCTGTATGGATCCTGGACTACCTCCACCAGTGCTAAAGCTCAAAAGCAAATTATGAAAGCATGCCTTAGCTAACTGGGACTCACTCGCCCCTACACTCTCTCACATGTCTCCTGCAGCCAAGTTGTAGCGTATTCAAAATTGGAGTGGGTGCTGAAAACAATGTCGATCATACACCCATACAAGGACCTTCTGCACGACCATTCATGTGCAGTGGACGTATAATAAGGAACTGATGGAAACAGGAAGTATATTATATATTATGTGAGGTTGGGCACCTTGTTGCTAAAAAGTATGAGTCATTTTTACATGATCTTATTTTTATTGTTTGTTTTATATTCGACAAATATTCACATGTAATTACATAACACTATTTTGCGCTTTTGAAAATTTATCATTTGAAGCTGATGCTTACTGACTGGTGCAAATTGGCTGAGCATGCTAGCAGCAGGCTAACAAAAACTACTGTAGAGGCAAATCTTGAGACTTTAATGCATCAAATCAAGTCCTATTAAAATATTTAAACACATTCATGGGCAGCAATTTAAAATACTACTAGAGTAGTTAAAGCCAGCAATCCTAGTTGAAATAACTATTGGAGGTCAAGGCTGATGACATTTCTTTGTTGTATAGCAAATGAGTCATGTGGCACAAGCCTGACAAATGCCACATAGTATAATCTCACAGCTACTCATTTCAGTACCTGGTTACCTAACCTTCGTCTCCCAGATGTCTTTTTTCCTGTTCTTCCTACATAGTTGAAGGAGACGTCTTTCCAGCCAAATTGGTTTTGATGAACACATCTGGCACAGGAACTATAGTTGTAGTTTCTGCAGTTTGACTGAGCTGTGAGACTCATAACATGGATGACAAACAGCTCAGCATTTTAAACTGACTCCAGAAAGGACTGTAGACAAGGACATGATATGAAAGGTCCTCTTTTGGATCAATGATACCATACAGATACCAGGACTGTGCTGTTTTTTTGTTTTTTTTTGCTTTCTCACACATTTTAAAAGATCTGCAGTTTCACAGTCAAACTGGAATCTAACCCTTAAGGAAATGTGTCTGGAACGCACAGAATCTCTGTACTTCTCTCTGATACACACACACACACACACACACACACACACACACACACACACACACACACACACACACACACACACACACACACACACACACACACACACACACACACACACACACACACACACACCACCCTGTAAAATACCCTTGACACCCAAAAACCAGGCAGCCGGGTTTAGACATTTAATTGGACAATGTGTCGGTAGAGGAACAGGGCGAATGTGAGATGGACTTTGCTCTCCAAGCTCTCTCTGTTTTACACACCAAGAGATGTTCCCTATATTGCTGTCAATGTCCCTTGTGCATCCACTGTTTCAATCAATGTTGCAGTTGCAACTGTTAACTCCATGAGGCTGTCTTTGTGTCAGATATTGCTCCTGTTCTCAGTAGTTTTTCTTCTTTAAAATAAAGCCTTTGTCTCTTTCTCACTCTCGTACATAGGTTGATGGTTAAATTACATTCCACAGTTTCAAATTTAAAGGTTGTTCACGCAGTGAAACTATCTGCTCCTTTCATGATGTAGAAGCTATAGGTAAAGCAGTGACTTGTCACACATTGTTCTATGAGTTGCTGAGCTCAGCCTTAACAAGCTAAGTAACCTGGAACACACTGGACATCCTCCTCATCCTCCCAGGGAAGGCAGCAAACAAGCCCATATGGTAAATGTAGAAGATATATTTGTAACAATGGCAGAGAAACAAAAAAAATATTTTCACTTCATATCTTCTTCACAGTCCGTGGTGCACTGGCATCACGCCCAGAGTTTCCCCCACCTCATGCCCCAAGCCAGCTGGAATAGGCTTCAGCTCCCCCACGACCTGGGCAAGCAGATGAAGCGGTTAGAGAAAATGAATGAATGAATGATTCTTCCTCACAAACTTGTGTAAATTCACGATAGTGCACTTTTGGAGAAAATAACCCCCCAATAAATATGACTAATCAAGATGTTGCTTGAACAACGTGATTATGTGAGCATTACAATGTCACAGTAAAAGGCCATGGCATTATGTACAGTTTTATCACATAACACCAAACCACAGATGTTGTCTGTTATATTGGACATTGTGTCCCACCATTCATCAACACAAAGTGATGCCCTTGATTCATTTGGCAGCAGGTTCATCAAGGAGTTGATTACATGACATCGTTATTGTACAGGTGCATCTTAGACTGCTTACAATAAAAGATCTGGCTACAACTGAACAATGTATTATTCAGGGGCACTTCTGAAACCATTAATTGTCGAAAAGTTAAGTGAGCACAAAGAGGGATTCTTCGTGCATTTAAGTGAACCTCAGACACTCTGGAATGGCCACAATTATTAAAAGAGCGATGTCTCTGTTTCTCTATAAATAAATTGGCCTGGAGCTGCCATTTTGTAATTGCATGCTAAAATTACTAAAGTTAATATCCCTTTCATTGATGTAAAGTATGGCTGAAAATGTATTTGATTTCTTTTACAGAATAGCAATCATAATAATTTATAAGTATGTATCTATAAGTATTTTTTTTATTACAAAATTTTTACGGATGCCCTATATGGACTTTGGCTCGTATTTGCGAGTGAAATTTTATCTGTCAGGCCCCTCGGTTAATTAAACCTCCATGACGCCTAGTTTTTGTGAGTGTGTGTTGGTTTGTTTCTTGTGTTCTGAGAATTTCTGTGCAAGAACAAATGAGTAGGAGGACTCCCTGAAGGAAACTTCATTCCTTGTCTGTCAATACTGGTGCTACAAATCACACTTCCTACACTATTGAGAGCATCTAAATCACTTTTTTTTTAATATATTTTTTTTTTATTTTATACACTCAACTAATTCCCAAAGGGAAATTAGTGGCTCTAGTTAGTCAAAACAAATCACATCCATATGTTAGTGTGTACAGGCCCTGAACAAACAAACACACACGTGAGGAGGAGGGGGCCTGTACACATGCAGAGGGAGGTAGTGTGGTGGGCAGCTCCTGCTTGGTGCGCCACAAATGAGCAACTTGTAAGGGGGACGGCGCCTTGCTCAAGAGCACCTCGGCAGTACTCTGGAGGTAAGGTCATACCTCCCACTGTCAGCTCACCTCCGGGTGTTTTTGTGTGTCAAAGTCGAGGCCCGCGGGCGAGATCTGGCCTGTGGCGAATTATGCATGGTCCGCCACATAATTTTAAATTACTATTGGAACCAGCTTTGGTTTTCAATGGTTTTGGTTTTCAATTTGGCTTTGGGTTTCAATGTTTATCAGCAGGGCGGCACGGTGGCACAATGAATAGTGCTGTCACCACACAGCAAGGCGGTTCCGAGTTTGCGTCCCGCTCTGTGTGGAGTTTGCATGTTCTGCCCATGTCTGCATGGATTCTCTCTGAGTTCTTCAGTTTTCTACCATCTCTAAAAATATGCGCTTCAGGTTAATTGACCGGTCCCAAATTAACCGTAGGAATGACTGTTTGGGTGTTTATCTGTGTGGCTGCGTGGTGCACTGGCTCGGAGTTTCCCCCACCTCACGTTCTAAAACAACGGGGATAGGCTCCAGATTCCCATGACCCGCGACAGCGAATGAAGCGGTCATGTGTACAGGAAGTCATTCCTGCCACAAGTGATTAGTAGGTTTGTAGAGCAGCACAATAATTTTTAAAACATTTTAAAAAATGTTGCACAATAATGCATTACTATTGCAATATTATTATTGTGCATGCAATAACGTGTGCGCAATAATGTATTTTCAGTTTATAATGCATGCAACTGTATTTAGGCATTTATCTTATATATATTATTAAGATATTAAGGAACATATTTTGTTTTTGAAGGACATTTACTTTTTTGCTGTTTGCCTATGGATGAGGTTTCCCCATGAAGTTACTGACAGAGTCATAACAAAATATTGCTTTATCTAATGATTTAATAATATACACTGTGTTAGCTCTTGGTTCAATAGGCTATGTTCATTTCAATATGTTTGAATAAACACTGAACCAGTCCGGCCCTCAGCTTGTAGCAAATTTGTTTTTTTTTGGGCCTCCGTCTATTTGACTTTGACACTGCTGATCTAAAAGGACACACTCACAAACACGGACTTCTTCCATTGATGAAAGGAAAGTTTTATTGTAAATGTTTGCATCATAGAGATTCCTTGCTACAGTTTGAAATTTGCAAAAGTATTTGATATACTTATGTTGTTTATACATGTAGGTGGAGTTTACCTCATTTCCTATTTGCTCTCTATTTTGACAGAGATATGTAGTATAGCAACACAGAAAGCAAGGTAGTCTGAATTAAATTTATCAGCCTGTCATCTTTTCAAACCATTGCCATTTGTAGAGCCTTTAAAACCTTTCAAAAGCCAATGATGCATCCTTAATGCGGCATCTAACCTTTTCACGGACTGAATGAAACTCAACACAGATTCTCAATCTGAAAAGTCAAGTCAACCCAAAGTGCTTTCAGATCTCTGTTTAATGACCAGAAGGGGGGCAGATCTACTGGTTGTAAATAGAAATCCAATTGCATAAAAGTATATGCAAAAAGGATGCTGCTTTTGGCTTCATGTATCCACAGTTGTTTTTTTTGCTCATTATGGTCCTATTGAGAGAACAACATGATAAATATAGTTTGTCTGCCTAATCTTTGACAGCACACCAAATTGGATAAATGTACAATGTTTCTAGTTCAGTTCACAGACACATTCATATCCATTGCACTGTGTAAATCTTTGGGGCTCTTTTTTCTCTCTCTCTCTCTCTCTGTGTGCGTGTGTGTGTGTGTGTGTGTGTGTGTGTGTGTGTGTGTGTGTGTGTGTGTGTGTGTGTGTGTGTGTGTGTGTGTGTGTGTGTGTGTGTGTGTTTGTTTGTTTCTTCTTGTTGCTATCACATGCTGGTGTGTCTTTTGTTCAGTCTATAGTAGTTAACTGTAAGATTTTAGTTGTCTTTATAAAAGCAGTTGCTTTGAATGACAGTCACCAGTTTGTTTGGTGTTTAATTTTGTTGTAGGCACTTGAGGTTTACCATTGGTCTAACTATACTCTGCCTTATATCTGAGGGCTAAGGAGAAAGAGGGCGTAAGAGGAAGCAAAATGAAGGTGTGATGTACGAGGAGGGATACCGACAGACAGACCACCAGCAGTGTAATGTCAGTGAACAAAGAGGGTGTCAGACAGACTTCACAACAGTCTGTCACTGTACAAAGTTGTTAATTCACTCCATTTCAAGTGAAATATTAGATTTTAAATTGAAGAATCTGGTTTTAAAATATGGTTCAATATCAACAGTGTAAGATTGAGTGTAGTGAATTTCTGTACATCACTAGTTTTCAGACCTCAAGCTGTGTTATGCATTTTTGTAATGTCTTTGTACATTTGTGCTCTGCAGTATACAGGAACACAAATTTAGGTGTGTAGTTTTCCAATACATCACAATCTGTCTTAAAACACTTTTTTGTCGTTAGTAAATGTTTGCTGTAGAAAAATCAGCTCAGCACACACGAAAAGCAAAGAGTGCATTAAGACTGATGTCCTGCATTGGTATACTGTTTATGTACTTGAGCTCAAAATGAGCCTCATGGTGTTGTAGATATTCCGATGCAAAGTTCAAGACAGCTATTTAACAATTGCTGTTACAGATATTTAATAAGCATTCAGCATTTTGCTGAATTATATGGTCCTGAGGGTTCTTCCAACAGGGTTTGATCTTTTTGATTTTATTATTTGACCCAGAGGAATGTCCAAAGGGCTCATTGTTGTTGTAAATGGAACAAATGTACAACCAATAACAGAATGAAAAAGGAAATGGAAGGAAAGCTTTCCCATGATTCCTTTGCCAGGTTGTAAGAAGCGACATTATGAACAAAAAGCAACATGTTCATTCCTGAAAGTCGAAGCGACAGATAATTACTGCAACATTGGACAGTGGGTGAGATAAATGGATTTCGTTTTTGGAAACCACATATTAAATGAGTGTATTATGTAACTGCGAATGCTCCATGCCTCAAATGATCAAGCTACTGAATAATTTTCCCATTTATCATTAAGTACTGTTTTTATAATAACTAGTTTCCCCTCACCTACCGTTTGTTACGATTGACATTAATACTTTAGTTAATACTGTATAATGGACTAAATTTATGCATCAACAGTAATAGAAAAGCCAAACTTTAAACATACTAAATATATACATTATGCAGTATTTTTTCTAATACAGCAATTAACATTAATGACCACTTTCTGATGCTGCAACAAAAGGGAGTAGACCTATGCAGCTGTGCAGGAGCAGGAAAACCTCCTTCTTTCTTGGTCCTCTCAGCTGTGTCTCAGCCTCTCTGCCTCACCAGGTCTTGATCACCAGGGAGAAAGTCGGACTGTGGTTGTGTTTCTGCCGTGGTCCAATTGATTCGTCTAAGTGGCCATTTATTTTAATTAGTTAATGAATAGGCCGGTTGAATGGGATGGAAGCAGGGTCATTTGACTTGATCATGTTCAGAAAGCGGCAACAGAGCCCATTTTACTGGAGAGCATTCCCTGCAATGAATCAAACTGTGCACCCTGCTGTTCCAAGACAAAGTGTAAGACTCTAGATGATAAAATACATGCATTGAAAAGGGAAAGACGGAGACAAAAAGCACAACAGCGAATGACTTTTAAAGCCGTCTTTAAAGTCTGAGGGATTCATGTGACTACCAGTATATATTTTCATATCCTTTAAGATCAGTCTGACTCTAGCTAGATTCATCGGATACATAGGATTTCTTCACACTTTGAAGCAGTGTAGGATTACAGTACACTGGAAGTGTTATAGGTTTGATACTCTGTATTTAGGGAGCTTTGGAGTAATTTCGTACTTCTCAGATTGTAAAAAAAAACAAAACAAAACAAAAAACAATGAAAGTGAGGAAATTTGTTTATTTTTCTGTGAACTGCAAACATTAGCATGTGCTGCTAACTACATTAGTAGAGTAGTAACCTAAACCCAGGACTATTTCAGAGGCCAAACAGCATTTCATTGATCACGCCAACCACATTTTGGGATATCATGTAACTGATATTGAGCCCTTTGAAATAAAAGAACAATGATGTATCATTGTTTCCATATGTCTCATAACCAGTTAACAAGGATGTTGACCTAATGCATGGGAAACATAGTTTTAGCCCCAGTGTTTTAGCCTGAGGAAGACACATTTAAACAATAAGATAGGAAAAATGTTTAAACAAAGTCACTGACCTAACGGAAGCATTTTAGCCAACTAGATACAGCTGATACAAATTGCCTGTGATAGCCTGGTGAAAATTGAAAAGAATGACAGATGTGAAACCATGTATCCCTGTGTTGCACAAGCCTGTTAGTATCAATGTTAGCCAGCTGTTCTCTTCAGAATGACAGAAGGCATGTGTCATAAGAAACTTCTAATACATTGAGTTGTGTTTTAAGCTGACATTTAAACAATTGATGATAAGTTTGCTGTCTTTTCAAAAACCAGACATTTTCTCACCTACTGTAAGCAGACGGTTGAGAAGTCAGTTTGGGTAGATCAAGAATAAATAGAATCTACCGAATTTGTCTTCATAATCAAAACCAACATGAAAGAACCAAATTGTCAGCTATTAAATAAAATATAAATTAAATAACTAGTAAATATTTTAATTGCACTAAATGTCAAGACATCTGATTTTGTGTGAATAAGCATAAAAATTCATGAGTTCAGGGTTAAGCAACCCCAGGCAAATTCAAACAATATTTTTTTAACAATTAACAAAGTAGGAGGGAACAGCACACTAATATGAGAGGAAAGGAGAAGAAAAAGGAGAAAAGGGCAAAAGAGAGAAACTATAAGTAAAATCTGAGCGCAGAGGCAAGCATAGAAGAGCAGATGGTTTCTGCATTTTTGCCTAAGGCTCTCCATACTCGTAGGAAATTCTAAATGAGAGCAAGAGAGAGCAATGGAGAGATGATGAGCTGAAACACCAACTCCACATCTGCACTTCGCCTCCTCCAGTGTTTCAGAGAATTAGAGAGAGCAAAAAGAAAAATGGATGAACTTCGACAGACATCACTATGTTCAATAGCCTCAGTGTTCAGAGCAATCACAGCTGACACGCGACATCCATCACCTCATGAAGCACTTTACATAAGGACTCCTTTTCTGAACTTATTGGATTTTGTTTCTTTTCTAGCAGATGCCACTGTGCCTGTTTGAGACAACTGGATTTATTTAAGATGTAATTCTCTGTTTATATGTGACTAAAAGTATGGCTGACTCACAATCCTGCAGCTGAACTTCATTGTGCAGACCATTGTTCATGCCTCCATCGTCAGTGTTACTCTGCTGCAAGTACACAAAACACTCTCAGACACCTATGTACATTCACTGGCTGAGTGAACAGTGGATGATGAATGGGTGTGAGATGGTAGTGTTTCCATCTGGTCCGACATGAGACAGTGAAATTGGAGGGCTTACAGCTCATTGAGTTTCAAGGCTATCCTATCATTCAGCTCACCTGCAGTATTCGCTCCGCTGACACCTGGATGGATACATGGATGAGGAAGAGTCTAGTGCATAAAACTGAGGATGTCTTCCTGATATTACATGAGCAGAAATGATCGTTATATCAATATCTTTAACTTTCAGCTTCATCCGTCAGATTGATCAAAAAACAACTTATCGTTATGTTTTCTCTTTGGACACCCTTTAGCAGTTGCCTGCCACACAATCAGTTTACTCTAATTCAACTATCTACACCTCATCCATGTGTCCCCAACCCCCCCAATTGCTGTATTCAGTCTCTATTACATGGCCTGCCATTCAAGATAGTCACTCTATCAAAATTGCAATCGATCAACTTATTTCCCTGCATTTGTCTCTTACCGTGAGTTTAGGTCCAGCAGAGAGGAGTCATTTGTTTCTTCATACAGCGGAGAATTACAGAATGAGAGATAAAGGTATGTTCGGGTATGATGAGGCTGTTAACAATGAGATTACTCAAATGCATTATGGCATCAAGTGTTTATACTCACTAGCACACCACACACAAAGGTAGCCTTGAAGAGTCACATGTGACTGATGATGCTCCCTCGCCTGTCTTCTTCTTTATGGCTTGAAGCTTTTCATAGGAGTCTCACACCCAAAATCCAACAGACAGCTTTGCCCTTTATGTACAAATATCAATGGTACTTAGAGAGTTTGTCACTGGACGTGCGTGTGTGCATGTGTGTGTGTGTATGTGTGTGTGAGTGTATGTGTGTGTGAGTGTATGTGTGTGTATGTGTGTACATGTAATTAACACTTTCAATGCAGTTCTTGAGCTCTAAGCTGTTGTGCTCTGAGGCCTCCTACAGGCCCATGGCCTGGGAAAGCCGTCTCTGCAAATAATATGCATATTTAATGGTCTGGCTTTCTCACATTTAAAGGTTGAGCCCACTCTTCTTTTTCTTTTTTTTTTTTGAGGATGCAGAAATAGACTCCTTCTCTCTATTGGCACTTTTCCTACAACCTCGGAGCTGAAATGGAGTTGAAGAAAATAGAGTTTTAATTCTGAAAGTGTGAAGGGTAGAAAAGATGTTTAAAAATATGTACACTGAGAAATTTTGTAATATACCACATGCTGGTTTTTAATCCTCCCTTAACCATTCACTTTAGTATCCTCCATTTGAAAGTACAGTAATTTGCTACCTACTTTAACCCCTATTTTTTTCTGCTGATGAACGTTAGAAATGTCAAATCTATGCACACTCTTCAGCATTCCTGTCCTGCACTCTTTATCGAACAGCTGGTTTTGTTGTCATGTAAAGGGCGGCAGGAGAAATGTAACTATACTTGATCTGAGACTACACTCGAGCTGGTAGTGTCACGCATGGTGAATTACGGTTTGGGAGGCTTGTTACACACAGCTCCCATATGTTAAATTAATAAAATTATGAAAAGAAGAAGACGTGAGATATACGGGAAAGTCTCTGAGGCTGGAAGTCATAGTTTATGATGAATGTGTATGCATTTTATATGGATTCCATGTGTGCATCTCTGTGTATGTGTTTTTGTGAGAGGACATACGCATGCCTGTGTGGCTGTTACCCAGCAATATTCTTATGAAATATGGATGTCACTGAGTGCTCCGAGTGAGCTAAATGAGAATGTGTGGAGATGGGCAGCAAAGTGTAACTGAAATAATGTTATGCAAGGCTGAGTCTCGTGTGAAATAGCTGCACAGTGCATGCAGTCATTTTAGTGAGCTGTTCTGAGGAAGCTCTGCAAGGGAATGAGATGTGCATGAATTTGAAATAAGCACTACATGCACAGATGCTCACAGCTGGCACAAACACAGATCTGGCTTGACAGCTTTCTTTGGCCTGACACATATTGTATTTTTAATATTTCTGCTTTGTTTTGCTTGTTTGTTTTGTTTTATTTTTTTGCGGGGGGTGGAAGATAAGATAAATCATATCCCAGATTCCAAATTCAAAAAGATAGACATTCATGAGCATTGGCATACAAGTTTTACCCAGGCGCCGGGTTTTAAGTGCAGCATGAAATTCCTCGCCTTTAGAATATACATAGTAAAAATTAACTTCTGGCTTTCAACGGAAGCAGATGCATTCCTTGTGACTCCCGTTTTCCTGCTCTAACTCTCTCTAAAATGACAACAGGAAAAGGAAAATTCAGAGGAGTTTGATTCTAAAATGAAAAAAGGAAAAGCATAGGAGTTCGATGAGCTAAAGACTTCTCTAGTTAAGATAACAGGGAAGTCTAAGAATGAGTTGCTGAAAGAATTAAGGAAAAATACGTAAGAGAGACTGGTGTATTGCTGCCTTGGAACAGAGAGTGGATAAAGTGGAACAGAGCACTCGCATTAATGATGTGATCATCACCGATATCAAAATCAAGCCACAGATGCATTTACATGCTGGAGCTAAGGGAAGTGGAGAGGCCACCAAGCAAAGCGCTGATACTGACAAAGTGGAGGAACAGCTGATTTCCCAACTCAGAGATCTTAGAGATAATCTTAGATCCTGAACATATTCAAAGCTGATATTCACTACCTTCCAGGGGTAGGAGACCACCTGCAGTATTGATAAAATTTGACAACCGTAAGCACAAGTTTATATTCTGAAACAAGGCTTCAAACTAAAAGAACATTTTTTTACATCAATGAGAATCTCACAAAAAAAATGCTGATATGCCGAAGAGGCTCATAAACTGAAGAGGAATGGGTTGATGCTGCGTAAGGTGAAAGTAGAGATGCAGCATAAGGTGAAAGTAGAGGTAGCAAAGGCCAAACAAGGGTCTTATGAGGACTTGTATTGTAGGTTGGACAGTAAGGAGGGAGAGACTGATATATACTGGTTGGAAAGACAGAGACAGAGAAGGGCAGGATGGGCAGCAGGTTAGGGTGATTAAGGATAGGGAAGGAAGTGTATTGACAGGTGCCAGTAGTGTGATGGGAAGATGGAAAGAGTACTTTGAAGAGTTGATGAATGAGGAAAATGAGAGAGAACAAAGACTAGAAGAGGTGACTGCTGTGGACCAGGAAGTAGCAGAGATCAGTCAGGATGAAGTGAGGAGGGCATTGAAAAGGATGAAGAGTGGAAAGGCACTTGGTCCTGATAATATACGTGTGGAGGTATGGAAGTGTCTAAAAGAGGTGGCAGTAGAGTTTCTGACTGGGTTGTTCAACAAGATCTTAGATAGAGAGAAGATGCCTGAGGAATGGAGAAGTGTGCTGGTGCCCATTTTGAAGAACAAGGGAGATGTGCAGAGTTGTGGCAACTACAGAGGAATAAAGCTGATGAACCATACAATGAAGTTATGGGAAACAGTAGTTGAAGCTAGACTAAGGGCAGAAGTGAGCATTTGTGAGCAGCAGAATGGTTTCATGCCAAAAAAGAGTACTACAGATGCAGTATTTGCTTTGAGGATGTTGATAGAGAAGTACAGAGAAAGCCAGAGGGAGCTGCATTGTGTTTTTGTAGATCTGGAGAAAGCTGACAGGGTGCCCAGAGAGGAACTGTGGTATTGTATGAGGAAGTCTGGAGTGTCAGAGAAGTATGTTAGAGCGGTGCAGGACATGTATGAGGACTGTAAGACAGTGGTGAGGTGTGCTGTAGGTGTGACAAGGAGTTCAAGTTGGAGGTGGGACTGCATCAGGGATCAACTCTGAGCCCCTTCTTGTTCACTATGGTGATGGACAGGCTGACAGACGAGGTTAGACAGGAATCTCCATGGACTATGATGTTTGCAGATGACATTGTGATCTGTAGTGAGCGCAGGGAAGAGGTGGAGGAGAAGCTAGAGAGGTGGAGGTTCGTCCTGGAAAGGCTGCCAGCCATGTATTACGTCACTGAATGAAAAGACGCCATATGGCGTCTTTGGCAGTCAATGTGTTAAGACAGAGTAGGAAGAAGGGAGAAGAGATCAAGAAGGTGGAGGATTTTAAGTACTTAGGGTCAACAGTCCAGAGCAATGGAGAGTCTGGAAAAGAGGTGAAGCAGCGTGTACAGGCAGGATGGAACGGGTGGAGAAAAGTGTCAGGTGTGATGTGTGATAGAAGAGTTTCAGCTAAAATGAAAGGAAAGGCGTACAAAGCTGTGGTGTTTGGCCTGGAGACAGTGTCACTGAGGAAAAGACAGGAGACAGAGCAGGAGGTAGCAGAGATGAAGATGCTGAGGTTCTCTTTGGGAGTGACCAGGAAGGATAGGATCAGGAATGAGTACATCAGACGGACAGCACATGTTAGAGGTTTTGGAGATAAAGTCAGAGAGGCCAGACTGAGATGGTTTGGACATGTCCAGAGGAGAGATAGTGAATATATTGGTAGAAGGATGTTGAGTGAACTGCCAGGCAGGAGGCCTAGAGGAAGACCAAAGAGGAGGTTTATGGATGTAGTGAAGGAGGACATGAAGGTAGTTGGTGTGACAGAAGAGGATGCAGAAGACAACGGTTAGATGGAGGCAACTGATTTGCTGTGGCGACCCTGAAGGGAAAAGCTGAAAGGAGAAGAAGAACTGAAGAAGAATAGGTTGATTGACAACACCTGCGGAATCTTCTTCAAAACAAAGGAGCTTTCTGCAGAGCAGATGAAAACAATGATGATCAGGAGTACAGAGGAGCTCGCAAAATACGATCACTATGGTATGGCCAAAAATAAAATATAACTGCAGCACAGCAGAAAGTAGCAATCTCTGCCCAATCTGAAGAAATGAAGGACTAATACAGAGAACTGCTGAGCAAGATAGTTTTTGAGTTGCTAAATTTTCTGGTAATACCCTGACATACTTAAGGGAATTTTTGACCTAACAACTTCTACAATAGACGAGACAAGATAGACGAAAGTTGTGATTACACCAAAGATCAGTACAACAGAATCACTTCAATAGTAGGAACCTCTATACCAATTGTGGACACATTAAGGATTACAAAACAGTTGAAAAACCATTCAACATCATCACAGTGTCAGAAACATGGATTAAGGAAAACGAAGACATAGATTTCTGCTTGGAGGGACAACATTACGTTAGAGTCTGATATCTGATGACAATATAATGGAATGTGTAACTGTTGAAGTGTCTGCGACAAAATGGTTAATTCTTGGATACAGTGTCTGCTGAATGAGGTTAATATGAACATTATACAGTATTCTTGTGGAGAACACTGGCAAGGTCAACTTCTGGTTTTGGCTATCTATAATGTTAGCAAACCTTGCTGTTCCAAGGAAGAATGTAAAGAAGGTCATATCTAAATGTGATGATATGAGAACATGCATCACATATGGTTGGCACACAACCCACTACCTGTGTGTTCATCTGTAAAAGAGTGACACAATGGGAGAGAGTTAAACAAGAGATTTAAACCTGAAATATCATCTAAAAAGTTATACGTATCTGAAGGCTAAATATCGGGAGTTGCAGAAAATTGGATGTAAGATGTTATGACTACACTGATAAGGTAATGGACAGTTGAAACAACAATGTGTCACAATGAATATCGAAATTCAATGTATGAATTGTTTGAAAACATATTGTGATGAGAGATGTGTTTAAATTGTTTGTTGAGGCTGGGGACAGGAATTTCATAAGCCTAATGGCTTCTACCCATCAACCCTTTTTTTCCGGATATTGTTAGCAAATGTCATGGTGTGAAGTCTGTTGTAATAACATGTCTGAAAAAATAAATAAATTAAGTAATTAATTAAAAATAAAAAACATATGAAAAATTGATTTGTGAAATGCCACGTGTGATCATATCGGAAGCGAAAGACCTTTCAGCGTGTAAGAAAGATGATGTCCCCATGATATGAGTGATAGTTATAAGAAGAGAGGCTGAAATGGTGTGTTTCTCCTTGTGTGAGCACTTCCCCCCGTGTTGGCATTTTGTTCCTGTGGAGCTGCTGACTGCGTGTGGATGTTCTCACTCAGTTTAATGAGTAGATTGCAGGATTAACACAGGAAGATAATGTGAAACAGCATCACAGGAAGATACTGAGTGCCAAAGCAGTTGTTAAAATCTTCTGCACCCCACTATCATCTGCACATCAGACCGTCGGCTGTTTCCATAACCTTTTCATGGTCCAAAGGTTAGCTGACTGGCTTCACATGCTAGTTATTACGGATGTTCAAGCTCACCATTAGCTGTCTGTGTTCAACCAGTAAATCATCTTTAATCGTCTGTATCCGTGTGGGCCAAATACCAGATGTAGCGGGTGTTACAACAAAAAGATGACATTTAATGCCTGAAATTATAACATTTTAAATTTTTTAGTGTGATATTTCCAGCTGTGATCAGGGCTTTCTCAACAGGCTAATAATTTTTTTATTTTTTTTTTACTTAATTTCTTTGGCAGAAGTGTATTTTTTTTATTTCTACATAAGTACAGTAATAACCAATTACAACCAAGTGCAATTTGATATTATGTGATCATCCACATTTGTTTAGTTTTATCCTTTTGTCAGAACAATAGACAATAAAAATTGTCAGTGTAGTCTCATGTAAGTTTTGCAGGGATGGATTGTGAACTAATAATGGAGTCATTGCAACAAATTCAAGTACATAATGCTGATTTTTACTTGTGTCTATATGACAAGGTTAATAATTATGTTCATATTTGCCAAAACCATGAAAAATGATAGAAATAAAAAAATATAATATAAAGGACAAAAATAGATTGATTAAAATAAAAATTGGATCAGTATTGTCTATATCTTGCCTTGCCTGATTGTTAACAGATACTTGTTTCAGCCAGTTACCCAGCTTAATACTAGATACTTCACTGAAAATACACAGTTACCACTAGCATCATGTGGTTTCTCAGACTAATGAATTCACCTGTATGTAGCTTAAAAAACAGCCAAAGGGACACTTGACACGTTTCTTTCTCCAGTGCTCAAAAATGAGCCAAGCATATACTGTCAGTATAAATCTTGTTTTGACTCTTTATGCCAACATTGTGAAAGTGGGCCACTGACTAAATCTCCACGTTTTAGCCATTAACTTATCCATTTATTGGATGTACACTTACTGTCTTGGCTGTTCTCCAATCACAGAGAACCTGCAGGGGCTCTTGGCTTGAACAGTATTTTTAATTATTTATTTTTTTAATAACTTTGATTGTCTTTTATGACAATATGAGTGGGTTAGGACTGATAAGTCTAATAAAATTGGGTGGCTTCTGATTGAGTGAACATTTGCAAACCCTTTTTAATCTGATATGTCAACATTCAGAAAAGACTCCAAAAGATCTCTTGGTATGATATAATCAGTTGAATCTTACAACTGTTTTTACCGAACACCCTAATATCTGTGTTTTACCTCTCTCTACTCCCTCAGGCTGAAATGCATGGAGATAAGATCGTGTAGATCACCACCCCATAGTACCTCAGGAGATTCACAAAGTGAATTTTACTCTAATGCCTTATTGCTCAAGGGCTACAAGCCAAGAAGCATGTGGTGTAATGCAGCCCATGGACAAATCTCGGTTGGAGACAAAATGCGTTACCTTTTTACTTTGCTTTCCATATACATGCTCTCTTTGCAATTATTCTCTATAAAAAGTCCAATTTCAGTTTTTCTCTTTTGTCATTTTCTTTTACCAAATGCAGACACACACTTACTTTGTTCATCACAACGTGAGTGATGTTCAACTCCAGGACACCTGTTGTTCCTGTTCCTATTTGTTCCAGAGTGTGTGAGGGGCAATGAAGATGGAAAGGAGGAGACAGAGAAAAAGAACATGTGGTTCGTATGTGTGTGTGTGTGTGTGTCTGCGTGTGTGTGTGTGTGTGCAGGTCACCGACATAGTCAGCGTAGTCACATGTTATGATATTAGCTGATTACCAGCCTGCTGAACACTGAGGCCACTCGTTAAATGCAACCACAGCCCACGGTATTCTGATACTCCCACATAAACACACTACAAGATATTCAGTGGCTCAAGGTGCCTATGTGTCAGACAGTTCTTTCTTTTTTGGTACATGCTTGGAGAGGGTGTGTGAGGAAGTGAGAGGAGAGTCTGTCATCATTGAGCATTTTTCATTGTTTTTTTTTGCTTATTTTGCATGTTTATTCACATTTCTGTTTAATGTAGTTACATTTGGGAGTTTTTGGAGGGAGCAATATGGCCGCCCAAAGGGGCGATATGTAGTTTAGCTCTAGGTTTGAGCAGCTGACGCACCCTTACGCCATCAAGTTGGCACTGGCTGTCAGCTGCTCGGTGGAGAAAGATAGTTTGGCGGTGGGAGAGGAGGTCGGGTACTGCAAAATGAATTCAGCCTCTCGAATAAACAATGCGGTGGTGATTTTGTTGGATAATGTTTGAGAGCCTTGTGGTATTCAGAACACCTTCACCCCCGTCCTCATCAAATGAATGAATGACTGAGATATTGGAGAAATTTAAGTGGCACACATTGGCAGTGTACATGGGTATGCTGTTGGGAAAACTGTCCAGATTTTATTGTTTCACCGACCAATTTATTGTTTTTAAGAACTGTTCCATTTTCCCGACCAGTTTTATAGACCATACTTTAGTTCAATGTTGTATTTCTATTAATGATATTAAAGCAGGAAGTGCTTTCTGGCATTTTAAAACAGCTCAACATTTTTTGGAATAGTTTTAAAAAACAAAAAATGGTGGTTTGTGAATGTGTGTGTGTGTGTGTATGTGTGTGTGTGTGTGTGTGTGTGTGTGTGTGTGTGTGTGTGTGTGTGTGTGTGTGTGTGTGTGTGTGTGTGTGTGTGTGTGTTTGAGTGTGTAGAAAATTACCTTGACACTTTTCAAGCAGCTGTGACAGTGCTGGCCTTTAGCAAAGTTCCTTGTGATTGAGCATTGTACGTGACAACCTGTAAAGGTGCATATTCAATCTGCAAAAGCAATGCATTAACCCACTGTGACACTCAACGTGTGGTCCTCCATGTGTGCTTGTTATATTATGATTACATGCAGAATTCTATACGGATTAAAGAAAAAGAAATTTGTAAATGGTAGCAGAGGCTGTCAGTTTATGATAAATGTTAAATGCTTCTGCTGCTGCAATTGATACCCATCTACCTACCTATCTATCTACAGTATCTATCTACCTATCTATCTATCTATCTATCTATCTATCTATCTATCTATCTATCTATCTATCTATCTATCTATCTATCTATCTATATATATATATATATATATATATATATATATATATATATATATATATATTATCAAATCTATGAATCTGATCTTTTTAAAAACCTAACAGCACAGCAGAAATACATGACAACCAGTCATCTGCTTTTCCCACTCATAGTTTCACAGATATTCTTTCGAGAAAACCATCTCTGCAGTGCTTTTTGCTTGCTTACAATAATGACAACACCTGGGCAACACTGTTGTAGTCTTTCATTTTATAATGAGAGCCAGAGTCCAAAAGAGCCATGAAGTATGTGTGAATTAAGATGCTGCTTCAAAAGCAACATATAGTATACAGTCATCATAAATTCGGTACATAGAGGTTTAAAGAACCTCTTGAGAGTAAGAGACCAAAGTGAAGCAGGTCTGGCAAAAATGAAATCTAAAGTATAATAGACATCTCTTGTTGCAAAATAAATGTTTTCTCCAGCTGACACAATTTTTTTTCTTGCTCCTGATGATGTTCTGTTATCTGTTGGGTGCTGACAATGAGGCCCAATTGTTCTCATGCAACAAAAACACAAAAGTGGCACACTTTTTTGTTCTATTTTTGTAAGAGAATGTTAGTTAGTTAGTTAGTTAGTTAGTTAGTTAGTTAGTTAGTTAGTTAGTTAGTTAGTTAGTTAGTTAGTTAGTTAGTTAGTTAGTTATTCATTTATTTCAGGCAAGGCAAGGAAAAAACAAAAAAGACAAAAAAAAGAACAAAATAATTAAATAAGCAAACAAATAAGCAAAGATCATAACTCAACAATACAATTCTGTCTGAAAGGGAGTGGGAAGAAGAAAACTTATGTAATCCCACCCTAGTTCCTGATTCAGAAATCAACACACTGAGCTTCATTGCTACTTCATTTAAGGACAACCACACAATAATTGCATCATGATGACATCACCAATAGGCAACAATAATTATCACATTGCAATAGCAATTCCACACAACAATGTAAAGAAGGCACTTTATACCAACAATGGTAATGTACAATATACCGACAATGGTAATGGACAAATGCCAAAAACAATAATTGACAAATACCAACGATGGTAAAGAAACACTGAGCACATGTTAACAAAACAGAACAGCAGTTTGAGTTAAAGACCCTCATCTCAATATTTTGACCAGACATGATGTTTATATAACAGTTTGAATTGTTGAGTACTTTGGCACTGCTTGTGTTATGAGTCCAGATTGTTCCATAGTTTCACTCCGCACACAGACACACAAAAACGTTTACGCATGGTTTGAGTTCTCGGCAATGAAAAATGTTAAAAAATTAATCTTACAATGGTCACACAAATCCCCCCAAAAAAATGTGTGCAGTGGATTTAAATCACATTTTCTGATAACATTCCATATATTGCTTTGTGTGAAATCTGGGATTGACCATTGGTGTTCAACTGCTGAAGACTTTGACGTGATAGCAGTGATGTGCGGTGAGGTTCATGGCTGGTGAGGCACTGACTTCATCATAATCAGATGAAAATGTTTACAGACATATGAGCCTGCAGTGTAGCTTATTCACCATTTAATAAGCAACAATGAGTGGGTTATTTTTAAAGTCTCAGAGCAGAATTATTTACACATACAAACTGTAACATACAAATAAGTACATTTGATTAAAAAACTAATATTGTTACCTACATATTTTTTATATGTTACGTTTACTTATAAATGAAGTCCATGCGCAGCTCCTTCTGAACAAAAGCATCGAAAAAATTCTGAGTTGAGATATGTAATCCTCCATTTCTATTGCAAGGCAAGGTGAGCGGAAAACAAATGAATGGCTGCTCTTGACTCGCTGACTATAGATTGTAGTTTGCTGTCACTTCTTCTACGGCTGAGGAAGAAAATAACTATATAATACACATCAATGGATAAATGTAACCATTTAATTATTTTTTTCATTTTCCATTTTTTCCTTTTATGATGGCCATGCCTCACCTGCCTCCCCTGACCGCTTGCACGTTACTGCCTCATAGCATAGTTTAGTATGAGCTGTGAAGCCTAACTTCAGACTCATATGTCACGTTGTGATTAGTCTTCCTGATTCAGTGTTTCAACTTCCTCTCAATGAAATTAATCTTCTGTGTTCATATGTTTGAACACAGTTGCCTAACTATTGTGTACACTCACACTCGCTAATAGTGTGGCAAAAAGCATGCATCATTCATTGCTGTAATCAGTGATCCAGTGCATTTGTCTTGTGATTCATTCATGCATTAGTAAGTTTAGAATTGGGTTTTGGATGGAAGATAACAGATGAAGAAATCCATTTAGAGATTCATGCACACATGTGCATACATTTGAATATGTTCCAACACCCACACAAACCAAGGAAGAGAAATATACGATTGCTCTGTTGCTGTAGGGCATGTTTGCTCCAGCTAGGCTCACAGGCAGCAGTGAAATGCAGTACTGTAATCATATGTTTTGCCATTGTCTGTCTGTGACTAACAAAAGGAATGTGAGCAAATCTGTTTTCATTTCATGACACTGTTTTTGTTCTGTTGCTCTGCCTCATTCCATTTACGTGTCCAAGGTGATCTGAATAATGTCAACTAGACGTCAATCATGTTATACCAGAGCACCATGGGCCATCTCTGCGTCTATGGTTTGCAGGCCTAGTTACCAACCATCTCATCCATATCCACTCCTCCTTTCATCTGATTGTAGAAGAGGATCGCTTTGTGCCCCATTACTTCAAATGTAATGAAGAAGTGGGGCACAAAGACACAAAAGAGGTTTAAATTGTTCACCTTGAAGATTCAGGGTAAAAGATGGTGAGGGGTTGATTGACAGTGAGTGAAAGAAGAAAACACTTCAGTTGGATCAACCGGCTGCCTAATGAGAAACAAGGGGTTCCTGGAGAAAAAAAAAAAAAAAAGCTTTGAACGTTGTCGGCTCTAAGTGGTTTGGCCTCACCACAGTTAGCGTACATGTGTGTTTACACCCATTATGATACCTGACAGCAAAGCATACACATTTACAGTACGTGCAGAAGTCTAACAACAACACAGGCTCACTTGTGTGAAATCCAGTGAAGCAAAAGGAAGGCTTTTTTTTCCCTCTTTCTTCAGATGTCTATCTTCCCCATCCATCTCAACCTTTCCCCTTGTGGTTCTCTAACATAATACAGCTTCTATTTTCCTTTCTTTCTATTGCACAGCTCTTCCTCTAATTTATGCCTAAAGTTCTGTTCTTCCTTAGGAGTTCCTTATCCCTACCACCTACTTCTAATGCACTGTAATGTGTGTCTGCAGGGGTGCCTTGAGCTGGTTAGGTCATTTGATTCATGTACAGTCAGAAGGGGCTAAAATCCTTTAAGATAAGAGACTGACTCTTTGGTTAGTACCCTGTTGCCTTTCTGTGTAAGATATTTGTCGTGTTGCTCATGTGGAGATCTGTCTGGATGACTGTCATGATGAAAGGTTTAAGGCCGGCAGTATTTTGTCCCTTCGTAGAATCATAAACCCACACATATGATTCCTTTCATCTGACCAAAGGAAAAAAAAAAGTTTTTTTAATGTATTCCACTTAAGTTCAATTAACATTTGACAGGACCACCGGACGATTTTTTCAGGTGAACATTTCTATTTGTCACACATTTCTATTTGTCACGTCATCAAGAACCCCACAGGTTGTGGAGTGCAATCATGAGTCAAATGTGAGTATTCATATTTCATTTATTCATGGTAAAATAGCAGATAACCTTTATTAAATGTTATTTGACGACAATGAATGATGACTAACAAATAGAGATATACAAAGATGTGAGCCAAGAGGGGTAGACTGAACTGGACAGATTGAACCACTTTTGATCTAATAAAAGAGATGATTATCAGGTTACATCATGCGGTAAGCTTGCTGGTTTTCACACAAATTAATGTCTGTGGTGTTCGATAAGAAGCGAGCGGAGACCACAAATTCATTGTGATGCCTGCACAACTATTTTGTCACCGTATGTGTGATTAAAATTGCGCCCTCGTTCTTTGCGGTTAATGCGTTCTAGGAACCACACGCGACTGAAGAATCTGCAATCGACATCACGATCTATTTTTCTTATTATTTACGGTAATTTAAACATTTATGAACCCTCCTGATACTGATATCACCTTCTTTCTGTGTTACCTTTTCCCACAGTCTTATGGACTGTTTAAAACACTTTTGCTTCTCACGGAAGTCCGAGACTCACAGAACCGAGCGCACTTCTGGATGCTGTCAGCCAATAGAATGCGCATATGGTATCATGTGACTGTCTACTAAAAATCCGCGATGAGGTGGAGCCATAATCGTTGATGCGCGAATGCGCGAGGGCGCACTGTACTGTGTTCACACATACCCCAACAAACCGGTTTCAAAACCTGTGAGAAAAAATTATTACTGATTCATCATAAGTCTCTAACTGATGTTGTGCCTTCTGAAAAATGAACCTAACACTTCAAAATCATAAGAATTATGGATGCACAGCTTAGGATAACTGTCGTCTGCTGTTTGGACTGATTCCCTGGGACCAGAACCCTGCCTGTCTAATTAACCCTGCTTTGAGACTCTTGACCTGCCCATTTGTCTCTCGTGTTTTTGGGTTCACCACTAGTCTTCTTCAAGCCGTGACAATTTTTCTCTCATTTTGTATCTAGATCTGTTCTTGAAGGCTATTTCATTCCTAAATCATCATCATCTTCGTCTTCTTCTTTTGTGTTTTGACAAACAGGTATGCATGATTGGTTTGAAACACCGGAAGAATAAAAAAAAAGGATTGGCAGATTCTAAACTTTCTTCTGGGTCAAGCAAAGATAGTTATTTATCTAAGCAGGAGGAAAAAGTTGACGGTCTGTCTGACTGTAGTACAGAAGCCATTTTAAGAAGAATGTGTCAAGCAAGAATCAGAATTGATTACAACTATTTCAACTATGAATAATTTAGGCACTTTTACAAACCTATGGTGTGTCAAAGTTGTCTTATGTTCTGTGTCGAGGGACTTGAGTTCAGTCAGTGGTTGGTTTAATTTACGTATATTTTGCTTATGTTCCTACATATTATATTACTTGTTTTTGAAATGCGAGTTCCTGTTTGCGTGAATCTCTTTTAGACTTTGTCAATGTGACTATCCTGTATTTCGACTTTCAAGAATAAACGATTTTTTTTTTTTACTCATCATAGGATTTTTTTTTTTACTCATCATAACCGTCGGGGATGGGTGCAGTGTGGATTGGGTGGCAGCCGTCAGCATGGGGCTCAACGACCCAATCCCCGGACAAAGAGTCTAGCTCTAGGGACATGGGATGTCACCTCACTGGGGGGAAAGGAGCCAGAGCTTGTGAGGGAGGTTGAGAGGTACCGACTAGATATAGTTGGGCTCACCTCCACCCACAGCTTGGGCTCTGGAACCCATACCCTTGAGAGGGGCTGGACTCTCCACTTTTCTGGTGTTGTCCAAGGTGAGAGGCAGCGGGCTGGTGTGGGCTTGCTTGTGGCCCCACAGCTCAGCCATCATATACTGGAGTTCACCCCGGTGAACGAGAGGGTCAGGTCACTGCGCCTTTGGGTTGGGGACAGGTGTCTCACTGTCGTTTCGGCCTACGGGCCAAATGGCAGTACGGAATACCCGCTCACGTGTGCAATGACAGTGAGACCTTGAAAGGGGTGACTGGGATGAACGGCCTTCCCGATCTGAACACAAGTGGTGTTCTGTTATTGGACCTCTGTGCTCGTCACGGTTTGTCCATAACAAACACCTTGTTCAAGCACAGGGATGTCCATAAGTGCACATGGCACCAGGACACCCTAGGCTGGAGGTCGATGATCGACTTTGTTGTTGTATCATCAGACCTCCGACCGCGTGTGTTGGACACTCGGGTGAAGAGAGGGGCAGAGCTGTCAACCGTTCACCACCTGGTGGTGAGTTAGATCCCCTGGCAGAGCAGGGGACCGGACAGACTTGGCAGGCCCAAACGTGTTTTGAGAGTCTGCTGGGAATGTCATGCAGAACCCTCTGTCAGTGAGGTCTTCAACTCCCACCTCCGGGAGAGCTTCTCCCAGATCCAGCAGGAGGCTGGGGACATTGAGTCAGAGTGGACCATGTTCTCTATTTCCATTGTCGAAGCGGCTGCTCGGAGCTGTGGTCGCAAGGTTTCTGGTGCCTGTCGCGGCAGTAACACCCGAACTCGGTGGTGGACACTGGAAGTAAGGGATATCATCAAGCTCAGGAAGGAGTCCTATCAAATCTTGTTGAACTGTAGGACTCCGGAGGCAGCTGAGGTCTCAGAGGTGGACTTGTCCATCACCCAAGATGAAGTCACCGAGGTGGTTGCCAAGCACCGGAGGTGGATGAGATTCGCCCTGAGTACCTCAAGTCTCTGGAAGTGCAAGGATTGTCATGGTTGATACGTCTCTGTAACATTGCATGGCAGTCGGGGACAGTACCTCTGGATTGGCAGGCCGGGGCGGTGGTCCCTCTTTTCAAAAAGGGGGACCGGAGGGTGTGTTCCAACTATAGGGGGATCACACTCCTCAGCCTCCTGGGGAAAGTCTATTCCAGGGTACTGGAGAGGAGGATTAGACCTATAGTCGAACCGCGGATTCAGGAGGAACAATGCGGTTTTCATCCCGGTCGTGGAACACTGGACCAGCTCTACACTCGCCATCGAGTGCTCGAGGATTCATGGGAATTTGCCCAACCAGTTCACATGTGTTTTATGGATCTGGAGAAGGCATTCGACCCTGTCCCTCGTGGTATCTTGTGGGAAGTGCTTCGGGAGTATGGGGTCCGGGGCCCTTTGCTGAGGACTGTCCGGTCACTGTATGACCGAAGCCAGAGCTTGGTTCGCTTTGCCGGCAGTAAGTCAGACATGTTCCAGGTGCATGTTGGACTCCGGCAGGGCTGCCCTCTATCACTGGTTCTGTTCATAATCTTTATGGACAGAATTTCTAGGCGCAGCCAGGGTCCGGAGGGAGTCCGGTTTGGGGACCAAAGGATTTAATCTCTGCCTTCGCAGACGATGTTGTCGTGTTGGCCTCATCAAACCTGGACCTTCAGCATGCGCTGAAGGACGGTTTGCAGCTTGAGGATCAGCACCTCTATATCCGAGGCCATGGTTCTCGACCGGAAAAGGGTGGTGTGCCCTCTTCAGGTTGGTGGAGAGTTCTTACCCCAAGTGGAGGAGTTTAAGTATCTTGGGGTCTTGTTCACGAGTGAGGGAAGGATGGAACGAGAGATTGACAGATGGATTGGTGCAGCTTCTGCAGTGATGCAGTCGCTGTATAGGTCTGTCGTAGTGAAGAAGGAGCTGAGTCGCAAGGCGAAGCTCTCGATTTACCGGTCAATCTACGTTCCTACTCTCACCTATGGTCATGAGCTTTGGGTCATGACCGAAAGAACAAGATCCCGGATACAAGCGGCTGAAATGAGTTTCCTCGGTAGAGTGGCTGGGCACACCCTTAGAGATAGGGTGAGGAGCTCAGTCACTAGGGAGGAGCTCGGAGTAGAGCCGCTGCTCCTCCGCCTTGAGTGGAGCCAGCTGAGGTGGTTCGGGCATCTGTTCAGGATGCCTCCCTGGGGAGGTGTTCTGGGCATGTCCTACCGGGTGGAGACCTCGAGGAAGACCTAGGACACGCTGGAGGGACAATGTCTCTCGGCTGACCTGGGAATGCCTCGGGCTCCCCAGACACCTCGGAGGAGGTGTCTGGGGAGAGGGAAGTCTGGGCATCCCTGCTGAGATTGTTGCCCCCGCGACCCGGCCCCGGATAAGCGGTAGATGATGAATGGATGGATGGAGAATAAACGAGATTTTAAAAAACATAATCTTTTTTCTTTTTCTCCTCCTTCTCCTCCACATAAGCCCTTGCTTGCCCATGGTAATATGCTGGAGCAGCTGCAGTGTGGGAGTAACTGCAAGCTGACAGCAGTTTAGTTACATACCTGTCACCCACTGCTCATGCAGCCCATGTGTCCTAGTCATGACCCATATAGTCTTGATCTCATGGAACTCCTTTCAGCAGGCAGGTTAGATCAGACCTTTACAGCACATATTAGTTCCTAAGAATGTTTTTAGCGTGATCCCAAAAGCATATACCCATGAAACTATGTCACACTTTGTGCTGTGCATTGGTGCGATCCATGGCTTATCGCACAGCTTCACCAGTGTCAGATCAGTATATTCTTGCTATATGGAAAGATTACAGGAAGCATTATTCAACTTTTCCCCCTCTCTTAGCTGATGGAAATCCCCTATAGGCTGTTTTCTGAGCTCAATTCAGTGTTAATAGGATTTAATTGGTGGGAATGTGAGGTGTTGAGGAAGTTGCTTAGATTGTATGAAACTAATCCTGCTGAAATCCATATGAAGCTAATAAGAATATACAGTATAGATAATGTCATAAATGTAGGACAGCAGTTAGCGTAAGGGAAAAGCTTTTGGATTTGGATTTAAGAACGGTCTTTAAATTGGAGATAGTTCTCTCTACATTGGCTCCTTAGTAAAGAAATATTTCCAGTATTTGATTGTGGTTCTTCATAATATCAGTCAGGATGTGTGCATACCAGCTTTAGTTCACCTTTGCCAGGCTCGTCTTACAAGCTTTTTTATTATCTAATTTTAAAGCAAAACACACACTCCGACTATGAATACATATGTAAGCTGTACAGTCAAATGTGTTACATGTCAGATTTGAGGTTAAATATGTTCCACACTAAGAGGTAATTGCAACACAGCCAATGTTCTCAGTGTCAGCAGGGCTGAGTAATATCTGCCACTGGGGGTTTCTTAGTCAAAACAATGAAAAAAATTACCTCCTTGGGGGGAAGTAATGTAAGATGAAGTTTGATGACATAGTGAAGTTCCATGGAACCATTGAAGTTTCTGTTTTCATTGTTAAACAACCACTATTTCAGATGAAAATTGATCTGATGTACTTACTCCAGCAGAAATACAATAAAGTAATGTTTTCAAGTTTCATTCACTTACAGTATATTTGAGTCATGTTCTCCACTTTCATGAATAACGTATTTATATTCAAGACTGGAATATGTCTATATTTTGGGGGGAGTGCTTTATGTTGTTGGAGATATTTGTGAGGATTTAAGACCAAATTTCAACAAGGTTTTCATCATTTTTGGCATTTTTACTTGGGATTATTACATGTAATGTCTTCAACAGAGTTGCTGCGAATTGCTGTGCATTTAGCACCATTTCTACAGTCTCTAATTGTTTTCCGATTGCAGTGGTCCAATCTGTCCTATCTTGGCCTAGGATGAACTGCCCCTGCTGCTCAGCCGTGTGGGGAATCCTTGGCGCATGTCAGTCCCTAATTAATGCCCCTACTGCAGTCTCCTGTAAAGAGGGAAATGGAGGGAGGAAGTCAGAGGATTAGAGAGAGAGAGTCAGGAGAGAATCAAATATTGATTGTATTTGCATATATAGCCGTAGTTGTTAAAAGCCCCGCATGATCCCACTTGCTGCCTTTGCATTCATAAGGCATGCATAGGTATAAAGAACAGCAAGGCTGAATGAAGAAGAAAATTGGTCATCAGAGTCAAAAGAATGCATTGCTCTCCCGCATTGCGACACAGTGTAGGTCTCTCAATCAAGTCATCCCAAAGGCTACACCATTAGTATTTCACATTGTAATTTGCACCAATTAATGCTCCATTAGTGAGGCCAATGCAGTGAAATGAACAGCGGACAGATGGATCAGTGCTTTCCTCTTGAGTTGGTCATCAATACCACTGGTTGAAAAAAGGTGAAGCAGTTACTTTTTAGGCACACTCTGTATATCAGTGGTGGCACTTTCATAAATGGGTTCTTTGAAGTATAGGTTAACAGTGTGGAACTACGGAAAAATGGAGGAAAAAAATTGGAATAATTGTTCTTCTCATGTTTTTTCTTTGTTCATCTTAAACCCAGGTGCTTTTCAGTTTGAATCACATCAAACCCTGCAGTCTTGGCCTCAGGACCATTAGTGAAACAGCCCTTGGGGACAAAAGGTTGGACTGTATCTGACACTAAAGGATGGTGTGTAGATGGTCAGCGAATGAGTCTGAGGGTGCACAAAAAAGCAAACTGTATGTGTCAGTAAGCGTCTCAGAAAATGAAGATGTAGTGTTCACCAAAGAGTAGCCTTCTCTTTATTTATACCAAAAAAAACTTTCTTTCCCACAGCTGTTGCTTAAGTGTTCATATAAAACTACTCTTCCAGCTATGCCGAAAGAAAATAGAACAATAGAAGAGCCAAGCTGCAGAAGTATAGCATTGTTGTTTGGCCGTCACTTTTAAACAAAAAACCTGGTAAATTATGAAATTTCTCATTGTCTTGTATTGTCAGGTAAACCTATCATCGAAACAGCCTGGCCTGTCACAATTTGCAACTATAAACATCAGTGTGTCATGACTATTATTTCATTCTCGCATTCCAGCAAAGAAATTTTCATCAATGCAGCATTTTCTGTAAATTTATTGGAAGAGCACATTCTTATATTATTATATTTATTATATGGGCTCAGGAATCTTTGGAAAACAATGATCAGTAAACAATCACCTGCCTCTACAAATGGAAGTTCAGACTCTTCATACACAGTGCAACTCATGTGCTGCACACTATAATCAATAAGCAGAAACAGCTGAATTCTATGGGCCTGATCCCGTCTATCGCACAGTGACACAAAATGTAAAAATGTTCTTTGATGGGTCCACCGTTCCAACATGAGTAGACAATGGGTCCTTCAGTTAAGAGGAAAAGAACCATCAGGGTTGTTAGCAGCGCTGTGTTTAACAGCCAGCACATCTGATGGTATGAAGGTTTGTTAAATGTCTAGTATTACACTCTAATTAAAATACATTGAAGTTCCCAAAATACATCCCATTGACTAAAACACCCTTTTTTCACATGTTAGAGGATTCCTGTATACCACTTTGTTTCAGAACCTCTGGTCATAGACCATATGCGTGTGTCTGTGGCTTCACAGGCAATAAGTCAATGGTAACCACGCTCCTTTCTGGAATTGGATGGGGCTTGGGCTTGACAATTAATACCAATGTCAATATAGGCAGAGGAGGCTCCTAACACCTGTGTTAAAAAGTCTACTAAGATGCTATATTTGAACTCAAATCTACTTCACAGGAAATATTTTCTGATAGGTGGAGCAAGAAAAGCAAGGAGACAATGTTTTTTCTGCACATCTAACTCAAACAGTTGGTGTCATTTCATTGCAAAAGATTTAATTTTTTTTTAAAAATGTTTAATTTTATGCACTGTTATAATCCCCGAAGGGAAATTAAGAATGATTGCTGTTAAATGATTGTTGTTGGACATGCCCCTACCTCAACAAGAATTTGCTCACATCACTTGGCATATTCAATTCGATTAAATCCCAGTCTCAAAAATGACTGTGAAGCAATGCAATGCATACACCACAGTGTGAGTATTACACACACAAACTTAATGATGCAGAAAGTTTTCCAAAGACAATTTGGTATTGACTGATTTAAATTGCCAGAGTTGCTATTATGGCAGTATTTTTATTTTGCTGTGTGAGAGATGCTGACTTGAGATTAGTCATTTGCACTATCTGGGGTATTTGGGAAGTGGGTGGTGTGTTTTTCAGCAGAAGCTACAAACAGGTGGGCAGATGAAGCCTCAAACTGTTGGGTTTCTCTGAACTTAAACACACCTCATTAATGTTGAAAACATGTTGTGTGGTGTAACGTACATATGTCTGTGTGTATGCCTGTGCTCACTCTGCATATGTGTCTTTGACATTATTGTGAGAGGGTGTGCCTTGCCATGTGTGTTTGTGAAAATGTTTAACAGCATGCTTTGTGAACAACAGCTAGCAGAGCTGATCAGTGTCCACACTGAGGGCTTTATCACAACTGACCTATATTAGATGAAAGCAGCTGGATCGGTAGCCTGCGGGGACAGCAAAAGAGTTGTGTTCTCATTATCTCTGCAGCTAGCTAGGGACACATCACACCCATGCATACACAGACAGACACAATTTTCGCCAAATCAATGGGAGCTTGCGAGAGCATCTGCCTTGCTCTGCTTGAAGAACAACAGCAGAAGATCTGCCGTGCAGGTTTGGCAAGGATGCAGTACCTCATGCCACACGAGGAATATTAAAACCCCTCTGTGCAATGCGTGTAACACAACTCTGTTTTCCTTAATGAAAAAATTTACAGGTAAAAACTTATCAGACCTTTATGGAATTTGAAAGTTGTATAGGGATGCATCAGGTCATTGTGTAGAAATTCAAAGTGTAAATGTAATATGTGCAGAATGTTGACCGCTGTTGCCATTGAGCCTCAACTTAATACACGCTGTGTGTCTGCGTTAACCATAATGACGCACAAAATGACAAAGGAAAGTCAAAGGACTAAGCCAAACACTAATAGAATGGTAAATGTGCAGAATCCTGTGGCATGCTGCATTAGCAGAGCAGCATTTAACTTTAAAGTCTGTCAGATACAGACAAGAGAAATGCAACAAATAGTGTGAAGACAGGAACACACACGGTCCCACATGATAGCCATATGATTAGCTCACTGCTTGTGTGTGTGTGTGTGTGTGTGTGTGTGTGTGTGTGTGTGTATATGTGTGTGTGTCGTTCAATTATCCTGCTACATACCAGGTAATTGGATGTGGTGCACACTCAATTCAGCCATTAGCTTCTTAGTAGTCTCCATCCCCTACTCTTTCTCTCTTTTAATCTGTTTCTTTCAACTTTTTAAGACAACCCATTGATCTCATCACTCATTTTGTTCTCCTCACCATTCTTCATCTCCTCCAAGGTCTTGTGCTCAGAAGGGGAGTTGTTGTCTTCTCTGAACAGTGTGGAGAGCTTCCTATTTCATGAACAATATGAACATGTTTTTCCACCAGGTGCATCTTTAGGCACCACCTAGATATCATGAATTAGTCTGCAAGTTTGAGCTTGAGGGGAGGTTTTCTGACAAAGTTTCACCTTATGAAGAGAATTAAATGAGCAACAGGCTAAATGTTTACCCTCAGGCAGGAGATTTTTGCATTTGGTGCTCCCTTGAAACATTTCTTTTTCTGTTTGTCTTTTGTGCTCTGCAGAGTGATTGAAAAGGAGTTTATTCAGCCGGCCTTTATAACCTGAGACATGGAGCACCATTTCCTGATGAGTCTGTGGTAAGTAAGGATTATACATGCAGGCACACACTCAGACACACACAGACACACATACACACACACACACAAATACATAATACGTGCAGGTGCTTGTCACCTGCAGCGTCAAATAGAAATCCTATTTCTATGCGGTGTGTCCTTGAAATCTATCCCCTGGAAAGGCACATGAGAGTTCCCAGTGGAACCTCTCAAGGATTAACCCACGTCAGTGAAGCAGCTCTAAGAAAGTGGGGATCAGAAGCAATACCACTTTCTCTGTTCTGTTTCCACAGCCTCTAGTGTACTGTGTTTGATCTCATGTGTTAAACAGTATTGATTGAGTTACTCTCTGTAGATGTCCTGCTTTTGAAACTGCAATCCTCATTTGTGGTCAACATTTAAGTCCTTTCTGCTATGTGTGAATTGTAAACACAGTACATTTTGGCACACAATGCATGGATTGCACTATGTTGGTGTTAAAGTTTGAAACACATCCCATCGGGGGTGAAACAGAAAAGTGAAATGTTAAATGTATGCTGGCTGACAGGAAAAATGTTTAGAATAAAGGGCATGGCCAGCTGATTGAGCAAGCTTGGGATTTTGTACTGTTCTTAGGCTCAATCTCCTTACTCTCCCTCTCCTCTCACTTCCTTCTTGGTTCTGCTGCAATGCCAGTACCCCTTAGTCCTTCTGGTGTCTCTATTTCTCATTGGCTGAAACCACTTAACGTTCTTCCATCCATTTACAACCTGTCATTTGTTATTCAATTTATTTATCCTTCCTGTTCTTTTATTTATGCATCATCAACTTAGTTACTACAGTTATGCATCCTTTATTTATGTCCAGATTTTAATTAGAAAGGCAAAATGGATTTCTGAATGTTGTGCCAAACAGACCACTAAGAGGGGAAAGGTCACGCTGTGTGTGTCTTTGTGTGGCACCGTGTGTTTCTTTGTTGTCATTAGGAGAATTATGAAGTCAGGCATATCAAAATGTTGTAAGAAACTCATTGTGATTAACCCCATCATAGGTTCCTCAATTTTATAGTATAGACTGTACCTTATGAGAAGTTGATAATAAACCTGAGTGGGCACAAGATGATAAATAGAAACATTTGATTGTTGTGAACAGAAATATCTGAAGTTCTCATACACAAATTGTTAAAGATGAGACTGTTGTGTAGTAATTATACCTCAGCATTCTGCTTGACTCTTATTAAGGTGCTAATGTTCCCTGTCTGAGGTATGAAATTGAGGTATGAAAACTTTCAAATTGACATCTGTGAAATTAACTGCATGCATTTATAAATATCTAGTTATAATTAGTGGATAAAGACACTGTAGAGCAGAGCACATTTTTGCGATGTTATTATTATTACAATTATTACTAAACACTGCTCAAAACATATTTAAAATATGACACTAGATATATTATTCATCACCACCCGTCTAAAATCACAGATTGGAGTGGTGATTTTAGCTATGTTTGCTCTCGTTAGTTATTTCCTGTCAAAATTTAATAATCTGTAGTACTCCATCAGTTGTGTCGGAGTTTGGACGGTTGGCAGCCCATTAGAGTAGTGGCAGGTAAATAAGATGAGCTCATTCTGGCATCACGGATCATCAGGTATCAAATAGTCTTTGTACGGGTGTAAGTCAGCAAAGGTCTCAAGAACAGCTTTGTTGTTACCTGTTATAGATGCAGATGGAGCAGCAATTCCATGAATGCAGCATATCGTATTGTTAATGACGAATGTCTTCATATGTTTGTTTGCTAGAACATGTTTGAGGTAACATTATAATAGAGTGGGCTCCATAAAAGGTGAGTCACTTCCCTTTATTTTTCTTTTCAATCTATTGTTACTTCTGTGCCTTGTGTGGGTATGCATTCATTATTGCACTGGTGCGTGTGTGTGTGTGTGTGTATGTGCGTGCGTGCGTGCGTCTGTCTGTCTGTGTGTGTATGTACTTACTTGTTTGCATGTGCAAAAGGGTTTGCGTGCCTGTGCCCAGTCTCTAGGCTGTCAGCATATGGTCTCTGTGAGAATGAAACTTCCATCAGCGGTTTTTCTGCAGCGCTGAAGGACAGCTTCTCATTAGGACTCGCATTAGGATGCGTTGCTGGGTTTAAGTCGTTGAAAAGAAACAGACTGCAATGAAGTTTCTTGATTATTTGCAGCGTAGCTTGCCAGCAACATGCAGAATTGTCTGAAAATCATTTGTCATGACAACCCCTTTCTAAACAACTTACAATTTGAATATTATTTGAGTTACTTTCCCATTTTATCTTGCCATCAAGAAGAGACTTTGCTTTCGTTATTATTCTGCCGGGAATGTAAAATTTTTTAGAATAAAAAACGAAAGTTATTTATGTTCCCGCTCTGAGCTGTGAAAACAGCCACCAACTCATATAATTGAGAATATTGATATAAAAATATTAAACTTGAAACTAACAGTATCCCAAATGCTTGTTGTTCAGGAAACTTGATTAAAGTATTAAGACCAAGTTGAATTAACTTAATTTACAGTAACCAATATAGGTTTCTATATATTGCTGATATATTGGGTTACCTCTCAGAACAAAAAATTTTATGTATAAATTATTTGAGACAATAAACAATTATTTAAATGATTTAATATTATTTTAATATGTGTGTGTGTGTGTGTGTGTGTGTGTGTGTGTGTGTGTGTGTGTGTGTGTGTGTGTGTGTGTGTGTGTGTGGGTGTGTGTGTGTGTGTGTGTGGTGGGGGCAAGGGGGGAGGTTCCAATGCAACATAGAGAGAGGGAGAAAGAGGTACTGTACAGAGGGAGACAATGAGAGTCTCATCCTTTGTGATTTAATCAGAGCCATCCATCACAACAGGATAATTAGACACCAGCATGGATCGCATGACCAGCACCCATTCCTTAGCCCACACACATACACTCTGAATTCACACCCATATTTGTACACAAATATACCATAATTGACAAAAAGGAAAGGGGGGGTCCCGACAGTGTCGCTACTAAAAGGTTGACATTATCAGTTTGGAGCAAAATTTGAACTGATTTTCAGTCATATAACACCTGATAGCTGAAGTCATGTTTGTCTTCACCTGCAGAGGACAAACCCCAGGTGTCAGAGCCGACTAAGAGATCTGCACAGTATTTTATATGTTTGCTCAGTTCACCTTTACTCATTCACTGGGCCTCTGTATCACACTTGTCCTTCCATCCTGGGGTTGCAGAACTTTGTTATTGTCCCTGAATGAAATGTGCTGGGAGCAAAACCTCTAGTAATCCCTCCAGCTCTCCTCCATCCACTTCTTGTTCATCACTTGCCCTGATCGAACATCTCACCAAACTCTCTGACAGTAACACCATCATTCTCATCAGTAGTAACACTACTATCAACAGAGTTGAATTTGGTTGCCTCATACAAACACTCTGGTAAAGGTCACATCTCCCTATGTTTTTCACCCTCATGATTTTCCCAGGTCCTATGAATGTGGGGACGTGTAAGGCATCTCCTTACTTTCTGTCCCATTCACCATTTACTAGGAAGTAAACCCAGTATGGTGCATCTGTTGCATCCTGGGTTACTTAAAAATTCTCGCCTGGATGTGTAGTGCAGTGCACTCTTGAGCATTCTCGCATCAACGATTGCGACTCCATTGCGGATTTTTAGTAGGCAGTCACGTGATACCGCATGCGCATTCTATTTGGCTGACAGCATCCGGAAATGTGCTATGTTCCGTCAATCTCAGACTTTCGTGAGAGGTAAAACAAATAGAAGGTGGTTTAATATCAGTATGGGGAGTATTCATAAATGTTTAAATTACCGTAAATAAATAATAAGATAAATAGATCGCGGGCAGCATGGTGGCGCAGTGGGTAGTGCTGTTGCCTCACAACACGGCAGTTCCGGGTTCGAGTCCCGCTCTGTGCGGAGTTTGCATGCTCTCCCCGTGTCCACGTGGGTTCTCTCCGGGTTCTCCGGCTTCCTCCCACCTCCAAAAGCATGCGCTTCAGGTTGATTGGCCAGTCCCAAATTCCTCGTAGGAGTGAGTGTATGTGTGCGTGGTTGTCTGTCTTTTTGTGTGGCTCCGCGGTGCACTGGCGTCGTGCCCGGAGTGTCCCCCGTCTCACGCCCTATGTCAGCTGGGATAGGCTTCAGCTCCCCGTGACCCGCTTTAGCGGATAAAACGGCAGAAAATGGATGGATGGATGGATAAATAGATCGCAATCGTGATTGCGGATTCTTCAATTGTGTGTGGTTCTTGGAACACATTAACCGCAAAGAACGAGGGACCACTGTATCTCAAAAGCGTTGTTGTTTGCGTACCTGTTGGATTAATTTTATACTTAAGCTGCAGTAAAACCTATGCGATTGACCAACAGAAATTGTTGTATTGTTCCTGATTTCTGTTCTTACATATACTTGTACATTACTTTGTTTTATGTCTTAAGGTTTAAATATTGCAAATGAACCATTATCCTCTTACGCCCTCATATGCCAGGAAATGAATGTAACAAATACATGCACATCAGAGTATGATATACAGTATGTACTGCCCTACAGATTAGCAATAATCCTGTCAAGATGTATTTTTTGTTATTTTTTAGCATACAATCAACCAACAACGCTTCTCTCACGCTTCAACTGATCCTCTTTTAATGGTATGTTAGTGCTTGTACTGATGTGATGAGGGAGAATTCAGTGACTCAGTGGGATCTCATGGGAATTTTGAGCAACATAGACTAATGAATGTACACCTATTATTTCACAGTTATGTTTTAATTATAAGATTACACATTAAAGCTTGAACTTGTGATCTGTCTCCTTTCTCACACATTCACATTCAAGTTTTTAATGCTCTAAAACTTTGTTTGTGAAAGTTTTAGAGCATTTTTTTTATCTCATCTTTCATTGTTACCACTGCTTTGACATCACTCCTGTTATCTTTCTCTGACACCTTCTCTCCATTCTGTATACACATACAAACACACCTCATGTCTGTTTTTTAGCTGTAATCTCTCTCACTGCATAATAGAAGGGTGTGAGTCTACAACAAATCACTTTTTTTTTTTTCACAGAAACCAGCTGGTGAAGTGTGGGAGGTACAGTTTTGAAATTAAAAATCAACAGATTCCAGTCTTGCACAGTGTGTATTTTTCCACACATGAGGGACTGTGTATTTATTGTGTGTTCTGGAGTGAATAATGTGAATTGTAGTTGCTTGCGGTATTTGTGCTCCCACAGTGATCTGTCTCACCAGTCACAGCTGAAATAGCATGTGTTTCAAACACAACACAAACAGGATACAGGTACACTCACCATTTAAGCAGTAACTCACCCCAGTAAGAATTTATTGTTTTTTTAAGAAAAATGCTGTATCTCTTTGAACGAAGCATACAAATACAATAACGCACGCTGGTAGTACTTTGTAATTTATCTAGAAGCTCACCTTGTATCATAAAGAGTATTATAATTGTCTTGCAGTGAAAAGGAAAGACAAGTAATAAACCACAACTACCAGCATCTCAAATTTGCACATAGTTTGTTTGATTTATTTTTGTACTGACATTACTGGGGTGCTTTAATACGCCTTCAAACACTATTGAACTTTTGAATTACAAATATCTCAATTGTATTGGACTGTGCATTGATTGAGATATTGCAATTTTCATTTACTCGCCAAATTCTCTTCCATTCAAATCTATATAATCTATCAACTAAACATAACACCAAATGACAAATGTAAAGAAAATAATCACATTTTCCTTTTCTATAATCAAAATTGTGAAAATGCAATTTCATCAGTCAGACTTTAATGATGGTTAAGAGAAATATACTTTACGGATCAATCAACATCGTGATTGAATGCACTGAAATTAAAAATGGCATGTTGCAAGTATGGTTACCATGGTGAAAGCAGCCTACAGCAGAGAACCTGTCAAGTGAATTCTGAGAGAAGCATGTGCTAGCCTTGAGTGTGCATAGAAAATGCATCTACATAAATATGCAGGAGACTACATGCAGGATACATATATCATTCACATTTTTTACTCAGACATACTAACTGATTTTCAAAAAGAAAAGGTAATGTCAATCCACTGCAACACAAAATGAACACAAATGAACTATAGGTCTAATTATAAAATACTGGAGCACTGACAGCAATGAAAGTGCGTCAATCGGTGCGTGTAACCGGCTGATGAGTGCAGCTTAGCTTCATCGACAGACACACAATGACAGCAGGAAACTAGACAAACAGAGGTGATTAGCTTCTTTAGGGTAAGGGTCAAAGGGTTAAGTAAGGAAATAAAAAGGAGTTGGAATTTTCATGAGGCAGGGCATGTGCAGGAGCATGAGGAAGAAGGAAAGAACAGCATAGGGCATACAAAATGCATCACTGAGCCGTCTGCCTTCCTGACATTTAACTTTTTCTCTTCTGTCTTGCTTATTTTACATTCCATCCCTTCGCATCAGCACCACCTTTCTCCCCTCATATCCCCCTGCTCTCACCAGTTTTTTTATCTCTTTTCCCCTGACTGTGCCCTGACTTTCCAAAAATTCTGCTCCCCTCATTAACTGTCTTTCATGAAGCTGAAGATGACTATAATTGTCGTAAAAACAGGATACAATGAGATATCAGGATTATCCTCAGCTTATACCCACTACCATTGTTACTCCATACCCCAGCCTACAAGGACATCTCTGCTCAACACCCTCTCATCCACTTCCTGTTCTTGTCACTCAACTAGTCCATTCTTTTCCTTTGTGCCTTTTCTTGTCTTTCATTAACCCCCTTCAGACTTGTTGCTTTCACATTTTATAGCACACACACATACATATGAACACATTTCTTATTTTCTGATGGTTGCCTTTCCCTCCGCCCCTTTCCTCTCTTTTTTACTCCTACTTTTGTAGAGCTGTGAGATGAATCTCTGTACAGAGCTTCCTGCCAACAGTTGAAGTGACATCCCCGACACAGTTGTGCGCACACAAACACACACACACACACACACACACACACACACACACACACACACACACACACAGAATGAAAGAGAGTTCTGTGAAATTATAATGACATTTGATTAAACGCTGTGACTAATGTGATGTAATTTGTCCAACACAACCATGAACCTGTGACAAAGTGATGCAGTGAAATGGAACGGCGAGAGGGCAAAGACAGGATGAAGGGGTGGTGGGGGTGGGGGTAGAGATAAGAATGGTTGAGAAGTGAGGCATAGAAATAAAAAGGCTCACATTCACTCAAATTCACCTCATGCAGCCCAGCAGAGAAATGTCAAGTCGTCGTACCACTCCTTCGTATCACTCTCAATCACCCTGGTTTTCCTGTCATTCTATCACTCCACCGTCTTCTCTCCCATCTGTTTTGTCCTCTTCTGTGTTTGTCCTAAAGTCACAGTCTTCCCTCCTCCATCTAGACAATCAACTTGTATAAATAAAAGTTGATTGATTGAGTTGATAGACCTTCTCCATATCCTCCCTCCATTCAGGACTCTCAGGTTTCAGACCTAACTGCTTTAACACAAGGAGTAATGGATTGTAATTCACTCCTGGCTCATCTCAGTCCAGTCAAGAGTCCTATTCCTAGATGTTTAATCAGTGTTCAGTGAATTTTCTTCTTTAATTTGATCAAGTAAATTGTTTAAACCATTCTCTGGGTGCCTGTTTGAGTTTAGGTCATTGTATATATTACAAAAGCACATGTCAAAATCAAATATTCCTCAAATGCATCCAGTAATATGAAAATCTTACTCTGCTATGGTGCGTCAGCTCAGAAGCAACCCACCCTCTGGCCCCTCCTACAGTGGCACCATGGTGCAAGTCTCCAATACTCCACCTCCCTGGTGTATGAATAATAGAGGGACCCCATATGTGTCAGCTTGTAAAACTAGATCACCAACTGTGGGCCTGAGGAAGCTTGGTTGGCCCAAGGGCTGCCCCAGGGCTTCTGAAGTGGAGGGGGCCTTGGGTGGGTCAGGGACTAGGACTAGGCAGACTGCCCACCATGCATCAACTCAGGATAACAAACTCACACAAGGAAGTGGAACAGCATGAGCAGGGCAGTAGCACCTTATGATTGGCTATTCAGCCAACATTACTCTAGTAGAGTCTGAGATATTATTTAGAGCATGATTAATTATGATTTAAACTAATTCAGCATGATTGGGCAGGAAATGATCTCTTCTCCGGCTTATTTAAAACATGTCTTCACAAGTCCATAAAATACTATAACATTGAGGTCAGATGGCAGGACTATGTGAGATTAACACTTGCAATCATAAATCCACATAGAATCATTATGTTGCATTGACTGTGATACTAAAGTGCTTGTTGAGATAGATTTATCCACACTGGAAAGTGGATTTACACAGATACTGCTGTGATAGCTTTTTTTTCCAAAGGCTCTTTCAACTCTGCAGTATCCATAGTCGTCTTACAAAACTGTGGATGCAACGAAAATGTACTGCTTGGAATCTTCCTGCATCAGTGTGATAAAAATTAATAAACACATATCATCAGAGATCAGTTTGTCCTACACAGGCTGTTCCTGTGCTTCAGTCATTACATTTCAACCTCCGGATGTCATACCGTCTGACTTTCAACAAGAGTTTAGTGTCATTCAGATCCATCAGCTTTTCCACAACACTCACACAGAACAGTCCCATCACACTGTTTTTTTTTTTTTTATAAAATATTGTGTGCTTCACTTGGAATACTTTAAAGCCCTTTTGTCTGAACATCTTGTTCAAATTCAAATATTGATGAGGTAGAATATTTGTATTCTACAACTAAAATAATGATCAAAGTTTTCTTCCCCAGTAGTAGCACTCACAAGTGAAATAAGCTACAGTACTTCTCATTATACACAGAGAAACCAGCTGGCAACACTTTTTTTCTTTTTTAAAAGTGTGATTATGAGTTGACAAAAATGTATGAAACTGTTAACACTGTGTCAGTGACACACAGAATAAAAAGGCTCATTTCAAATCAGCCATTTGTTGACATGACTCTCAGCAATGGCTAACATCTGTGCAAAAGCCCGTTTGCTTTTTTCTTTTCTCTATTATTTTAAAAACTAAAGGGAGAGCAATTTTCTGTTCTGCTTAATTTTGTAATTTTACTGAATTGTTCTTCGTTATATTGATATCAATATTAATAGTGATTATTCCAATTAACCAAATGTATAACACTCATATTCCTACCTACTTTGACTTTTTGGCATAGTTTTAAAAAAAAATACACTGGTGAAATCAGACACTGACAGGTAGGAATAAAAGGTCCAGCCACTGCAACAAAAAAAAGCTAACTGAGCTAATTGAAAGTAGAGAAAAAATCTTTACCATTATTAAGACTACAGTAATACTGAAACCTTATAAACCATACCAGTGTCATTTGTGGAAGTCCTCTCCAGTGTTGCTAACAGACAACAGTTTTGTAGAATTATGAGAAAGAAAATATTTGTGTCTGTGTTGACAATGCTAGTAATAGTACAGAGAGAAAGAGAATGGCAGAGTGGAAAAAGAAAATACATCAGAGCATTAGACTAATCAAGGTGAGCCCTTTTTTTAATTTATAACCCTGTATTATTAAAGGTAATACTGACAGAAAACACGATAAACAACATCAGTGCTTTATGGCAAGGCTGTTTTCCCAGGTAGCAAAGAAAAATGAACCACACTGTAGTGTAGAGAAATAAAATGCATTTAATTCAAGTGTGAGTTCCTTGTTCAGGATGTATTATCTAATATATCAGTTTATATTTCATAGTCCAGCAGTGTAGTGTATATATGCAGGAAAATGTCATATCATTAGTAACCACAATAGCTGTACATAACCACCATTACTTTCATCCCTGTCAACTTTAGTTTCTATTATAATCTCTAATATAGTCTCTAACATCAAACCACTTGTTATTTTTGCGAACATTTGACGGGAAACTTAACTACTGTGTGTTTAGAGGTACATCTCAACAGCTAGGCTACATGCAAGGTAACTACACCACCCGGTTAACTAATGTTTTATTAGGATATAATGTTAGGATGTTGTTTTCATAACTTAATCAAGTAAGGCCTACATTTTTTTTTAAATATTCATGCAATTAAAGTCACCAACCAGTCACCAATAAATTGCTAGGAATTTATGTTTGAATGTCCAGTATATAATGTGCAGATGTCATTTGTTCCACAGAAGGACCAGTGGTGCAAAGGATAAAGCATCAGACTATGAGTCAAATGATTCTAGGTTCAACTCTGGCTTGGCTCAGTTTTGGAGATGGGTGCAGCTGCTCCTCAGCAACAAGGAAAGGACAAAGAAAGTATGTTTTGCCTTAATGTCATCAATGCAGTCAACACAGGCCTTTACTGCAAGCCTTTACTTTACGTTAGCTTTGCATCACATTAATAAACAGCTGCTGGCTAGATATTCCCTGTACAGATGTGAAACTGACTTGCACCGTCTGCATGTATAAAGGAAGAAGTTTATTTCCAAACTGTGAATGGATTCACATTTGTTAACAAGCATTTGAAGGACCACATTTTACGAAGTGTCTTCTTGCACCACCTCCACAGTACGCTCAGCTGCTCTGCTGCACTTTAAGCCCTAAGATTTGTTTGCTTCCCAATAGTTACTGAACTTATCAGACTCTGACATGGTTGTGTTGTCACTGTCACGGTGCTGGTTCCTCAGTCTGTTCACGGCAAGGTGGATAGTTTCTTTGTTTGTGGAGATGTGCTCAGCAATTCAATTTCACAGCTCTGTTTCAGATGAGAACTGGAGGAGCATAAGGAGTGAGGGGACAGTAATTGAAAGTCAGTGGAGCTCATCCTGTGTTCTCTGCTACTTTTATTTCTTCTGTGTACGTCTTTCCTAAATTTGCGTGTGTACTTGTGTTTATTCTCTTTAACGTCGCTGTGTTATTATTTCCGCAGCAATGTTCTTTTCAAGTAGTTTATGTACTTACGCACAAAATAATGTTTTATACTCGACCGCCATGGTGCTTTCCCTCCATTTGTTCCTGCTTTTTCAGAGAGCAGACAGCTGTCCTAGATTGTCCAAAAATGTGTTTTGATGTGTTCTTGCTTTGAGTCACAGCCCTTTACTTTAATCAATAATAGATCTGCCCATGTGACAGCATAAATAATAATTTCATCCACATGAAAGAACATAAATTTGCACTGGAGGATCTACTGATCTTTCTAATAAACGGAAACAGTAAGGCATAACCTGACATTGTCTCAATTTTGTCCTCAGATTCACATGCTGTCACACATATCAAGTTTATGTTACAAGTTGTTTCTTTACCACATGTAAAACTTAATTCATGCCAAAATAAATGCAATTACACATTCTGTTGTTCTCAAATTATAATTTTGCAGATGGTCAAGGTGTTGCCTCTGTATTTATTTTGCATAAACCACTGACTTTTACTGTAACCACAATAAATGGTTTAGATGTGATTTTGGGAAGAGAGATGATTGGTGAGAGACGAAGGCACATGTTGCATAAATCAGAGGGGATGGTAGATTATGCACCATCTGTGTCCATATCCCAGTGTTCCCATCAGAACTGATCCACAGCCCTTGACCTTTTTGATACTGTGTGTGTTTTCCACCCGATCTGGCATGCATGGTGTGTCAGTGTGCAAGCATATGGGTGTTTGTAGGTCTGTTTTTGGTTTACTGCCCTCTAACCTTTCCTCTGGATTACCCAGTGTATTTCAGACACACAAAGAGTTTTCCGCCTATTTTGTTGATGCTTAAATGAAAGGTCAAGCATTACTGCAGAATATGAGGTATTCATGGCACTACATACATAACCTACATGGCTCATAAGATTGAAGATGAAGATTTATAGCTTTCGGACATTTGCTTTTTCACTAGGAGTTAGATGTCTGTGAACTACATTTTCCTACATGTTTTATCTGTAACTGCTTCTTTAGTGCAAGGTTTATACTGTCTTTTTCTGGTAGCTCAAACAACAAAATATGAGAAATAAGCACATGTGTTTCTTGTGTTTATCCCACGCCGGGATAGCTGTCTGCTATCTCCATATTTTATTTAAAGCACTGACACAAGATGCATATTGATCTTCTAAACTAATGTTGGCAAGGGGCTGAAAGTACATTTATAAAATGGCTAACAGTCACCTATAGTGTACAGTCATATAATCTGCATGGAATTGATGTAATACAGTGAGGGATGGTTTCATATTTGGTAGAAATTATGATCCAGACAATGGTAAGCAAGCCCTTACTGTTGATTTTGGCAAACTTTGTGCTCTCTATTTTTCATCGTCAGATCTGTTGTGTAGGAGTAGATTTGACCACATCACCCCAGTATTAGCTTCAGTACATTGGCTTCCAATTCATGTTAGATCTTACTTTAAAGTACTTTCAACGTATATGACGTATAAAAGCGTTAATGGGCTTGCTCCCACCTACATGTCTGATCTGCTTAAACCGTACACTCCGATGAGGGCTCTCCGCTCTTAGAATACTGGTCTCCTGTGTGTTCACAAAGTAAAAAGGAAATCAGCTGGCCAGAGGACCTTCTCTTATTGCGCCCCTTTCCTGTGGAATAATCTCCCTATCGCTATTAGAACGTCTGAATCCATATAAATCTTTAAATCTAGACTCAAAACGTATCTTCTCTCTAACATATAACTAATATTTGGGGGGGGGGGCATTTTCAATGTTTAGGTTCAGCCTAGTCCTTCCGACGAACCACAGGATTTATTTTCTTTTTTAGGCCCCTGCCTCTTATTAATCCTCTGCCATTTTGGTCTCTCTAGCACCACTCTCGCCTTTGCTCTCTCTATCTCTCCCTCCCTCTCCTGTTCTCTCTCTCAGGCCTTTGTGTGGTGGATCTTCTAAACCAGTGGTTTTTAACCTGGGTTCGATCGAACCCTAGGGGTTCGGTGAGTCGGTCTCGGGTTCAGCGGAGACAGAGGTCAAGACAAACCACCCGACACGATGTGTCGGGTGGTTTTGCTGAACATACACGAATCACTGTGTACGTTTGACACATCGTGTCAATTCATGATGACACGCCCCCCTTAGCCATCACTGGCTGCAGGTGATCACACTACATCGATTAGCCTACCTGTGCTACAGGGGATTTTGCGCACTCAGTAGTCGATTTATGCCTGTCATGATGGTACGTCATCTGATTGTTTTCTTAATATTTTAATTTATAGTAACTATGTTAAGCAAAAAAAGAAAGTGGCTGGACGAATGTGTGCAACGTGAATTTACATGTACTGTATAATGGAACATGATGGAAGTCAGCATTCTGCATGATTTGCAATGTCAAGTTGAGCAACTCTAGTCTTGCACTGGCAAAAATAAAGGAACACTTCCTGAAGCTGCATGGAAAACAAAAGAAACAGACATTGCTGTGAAAATGACATAAGAGTAGCCAAGCATATCTGAACAATAACATTATTGTTCTTGTTACTGTTATTGTTATTATTATTGTTCTGTTGTTAATCAGTACATGCAATATTTATTGCTTAAACTTTCCGCTCCTGGAAGAGGGGTCCCTCCTCTGTAGTCTTCCTCAGGTTTCTGCCAACCATTTTTTTTCCTGATAAAAGGGTTTTGAGGGGAGTTGTTACTTGTCCGATGTGAGGGTTGTACTGCTCGCAGCACACAAAGGTCAGAGGGATTGTAAAGCTCTTTGAGACATTTTCTGTGAATCTGGGCTATATAAGAAAAAATAAACTTGAAACTAGATGGTCATATCCCCCAATAGATTAAGTTTAATATTAATTGACTTTCCAGCACAGATACAAGATACCTTAACACCTGATTGTGTCACCAGGTGTAACGGTCTCGAGTAAGGCAGGTCTTGCATCCCACTTCAGAGTCGCTGTAGTTGGACATAGAGGGCATGTAGGTTCTTTACCATACCACTGGCTTAGGTTCCCAGGAGAGAGCAATCCATCATAGGCAGGCCTGACGGTAAAGCTTGCCTTGAATGCCTCCATCTCCCTCAGATCTTTCCAGGATATCTTCTTCTTCTCCACTTCTTCCTATGCCATCCACTGCCCTTTCTGTGCCTGTGCCACAGCTTATGCACGACTTCCTGCTTTCTCTTCCCGTCATACCTCCTGGATCACCAGCTTGTGTCTCTCAGCTGAATTGGTCTTGCTCCAGGCTTGTGTACTGCCTTGAGACCAAAACCACTCTTCACCTCTGGAACTCCACCCACAATGTCCTTATGTTTGAGAACTGCCTTTGCCTCCTCAGTTGTAAACAACGGGGTCCACTTTCTTCTGGTGGCCTAGGATGGGTGCCACTTGGGCAACAAGTGGATCACTCGAGTCTAGTATTGTCATCTCCAGTCTGACTTTGGTGTACTTGTACTCCTCTGAGGGGAAATGGGCAGCTGTAGAGAACCAATGCTGCTGAAGCACCTGGGAAGGCCAGGCCACTTCCTTGCATATGAGCTAACGAGTCTCTCCAGCTTTCAACCATAGAGAGCGAAACCTCATAGAGGGTTGGTGGCCATAGGAGACATGGAAGTAGCCCATATTACATGCACCAGAGCTTCAACTTTCCCGGAAACACGTTTTTCTAATTCACTGATTTTGATGGAAACATCATACAAAATATCTAGGCTGTTTGCAGGCTTCTCTGAGACTTTTGGAGTTGGTTCATTGCTGATCACATTTCTAAGGCTCCATGAAGGTGTTTATGCAGCATTTTTGCAACGGCAGCTGTGAATCTCTGACCCGCTATAAAGGCTAATGAGGGAACCCTGTATGTGTTGCTATGAAAACAATGTTTTGATGGTACTGCAAATAGTTGAAGCGTGTGGTGCTGGAAAGACTGATGGTTGCTATGAGTCTGCGGATCAAATCCTGTAGAAGTTTAGCACAACAAGCACTCCTTTCTTCCTGAACATTTACCTATACACACATGTGGTACACAGTGTAGCTACTATACAAAAATTGGCCTCTTTAGGGAAAATCATACACAGATAATGATTTTATATCGATTCTACTATTGTCTCTGCTTAACTTGAAAAGCAGGCCTTTTTCAGGTTTAATAATTCAGATATTTGTTGCTCCCACTGTCCACCAATCCTTTTCAAGACATTTGTACATAATGTGGTAACTGCCTTTATATTTTTCCTTTTTATTCTATGAATCTGTTTGGTGGTTTGTTCATTTGTTTTCTTGTCTGATAGCAGCATTATGCAAAAGGTATGAATTGATTTCCATGAAATTTGCAATGAGAGAGATCAGACAAAGAGTTCATTATAATTAACACAAATCCAGTTGCACAAATATTTGTGTTGAACTACAGTGGTAAGTTAACAGATTTATGCAGTTAAAATAAAATGAAATGCATTACATTATCTTTCTCATTAAGACTTACATTCTTTCATAACAAATTGTCTACATAACCAAAACACATTCATTTTCGCTTTTTTTTTTTTCAATTTAAAAAGCTGGACAGACATTTATAGGACTGTTCAATTTTATTAGCAGCAACCGATCAATGGATTTGTATGACATCATTAAAGTTATATAAAAGAAGCACCCTGCTGAAAATACATAAGGGGATGCTGAAAACAGTGGTTGTCTATTGAGCTCTAACATGGATAAATCAAGTTTTTACATTGCTGCATTGATTTGGAAAAAAATCTACATGATTTCAAATTAATCATCTGTGAGATAGTCTGAGTTGACCTCCAGTTTTGAACTCAAGAGATTTACATGTGTAAAGATCTAACTACAGAACTACACATATTGACAGAAACAAACAAAAACAAAACACATAATCATAAACTATAACCTTTAAAAAGCATTTTTTAAATTTACAACCCGGAAACCTAACTACAGCCACACAAGCTGTAGTTCTTGATCTTGTATGTGACCCCTTCCAGTCCACTGCACAGAATAAACTTTATCTATTAACAGAATACAGAATGCATCAATTTGAATGTTGAATGTTTCTGCTGTTTCAATTGTGTTTTAAATATAAGCATACTTTCTCAGAGTCAGGCCTGATTTACAGGTACCCTTCCTTACTTAACCATCATGCAGATGATTTTGTGATGTATGATACATTGATCTAAAAATAGATCACGCTAGATATTCAGACAGAAGAATAACAAATGTCATCCTACTTTGTGTACTTTGCTTATTTTCAGATCTATATCCACTGAATCATGTCAATACCTTGTCCTCACATTGCCCTCATAGTCTAGCTACACATTTGACAAGTGCTCCAGACTTCTTGGTCTGAGTAATGCTTGTTTATCCTATCAGAATGACATAGTCCAAAATGAGCCCATGTTGTGACTTATTTTTCTCTCTGTGAGATGCTTTCCCAGAAGTTTGCCATCTAATTTTTTATGCCTCTTAGCATATTACCAAACTCCTGCTTTCTTCCAATCATGCTTAATTTGAGGGCAACCTCAAGGAGTTAGAAAGAAGTGAGTCATAGCAGCAGAATATTTTACAGTATTATCAATATTTGGCATCAGTGGATAAGTAATTGTACTGATTACAAGAGGAAACACAGCCATATTGATTTCATGCCCCATTGCATTTTGATTTTGATAAAATTAATCTTTCTCATTTAAAGTTGTTCAGGCAAAAAATGAAGTTCTGGCTTTTTAATAAAGATGCTTTTATACCAAACTATTCTGTATGTTACTGTCTAAAAAACAGAAAAAAAAAAACATGCCTACATAATATGCCTATAATAACTGAGTGGACTGTTTCTATGCACAGAGCCATCTCCAGGAATTTGATCCGTGTATTGCTTGAGAGAGTGGACAAGTGGAAACATCACCCCATTTTCAGCATCATGTTTCTCTTGTAGATTGTAACAAACCTATCAGAAGCAGCTAGCACTCTCAGAGATAAAAGTGGTTCAGTGATTTAATACCAGGGTTACACTCTGGAGCTCTTGACCATGAGTGAGGGATTTTGGACTGAAGAAACCTCTGACCTTTAGAATCTATTTCTATGTTATATCAAGTCAAGTATGTAAAGTTTTACCCATGGCTCAGGAAATCGCTGTCTAGCCTTTCACTTCTGTTCAGTTCTGTAGTTCAACGTGACAACGTGTGATAAAGGACTAAATTAATTACGTTTGTTATTTTATTTCCTGGTGAGTGCAAAGTCAGCTGGAGGGTTACAACTTAAACTCTAAAATAGCTGGATACTCGACATACAGTATGCCAGGGTGACATAGTGGCACAGTGGATAGCACTGTTCTTTCACAGCAAGATGATTCTGGGTTCAATTCCTTTCTGTGTGAAGTTTGTATGTTTTCATCATGTCTGCGTGGGTTCTCTCCAGGTTCTCTGGCTTCCTCCCACCTCAAAAACATGCAAGTTAGGTGAACTTGTCACACCAAATTGACCGTAAAAGTGAGTGTGAGCTTGCACAGTTAATTGTTTTTCATGTGGCCCCACGATGACCTGGCATCTTATCCATGGTATACCCCACCTCTCGTCCATAGCTGACTGAGATATGGTCCAGTACACCTGTGACCCGCAAAAAAAATAAGCGGCTGTAGTCAAGACATCTGCTATCATCTTTATCTACAAGAAAATAAAAGAACTGAACACACAAGTGTTTCAGCTGTGTGATGAGCTTCAACTAAATGACTGTCTTACAGTAACTGTCACATGCATTTGGATGCTTGAATACAAACTGTGACATGACAGGCATGGACCCTCATCTTTGCATAGCGTTCACATGAAAGACAGGCGGACACCCAGCTTCCCTCTCATCATCAAAGAGTGAAGAAGTGTTTGACAGCGAACCTTATGCAACTCCGTCTCCCCAGAGAAGCAACTCACCTGTCTCATCTCTCTCATTCCTTACCCCCCCTTTCTCTCTCATCTCTCTCATTCCTTGCCCCCCCCCCCCTTTCTCTCTATCATTCTCTGCCTTTGTGATTTAATCTTTCATTTGATTGATTGACTTTTCCACCTTGTGATTTCTAGCTGAGAGGTTAAGGCCATTAAAACCTATTGTGTGAGTGTGTTTGTGAATATTTTGGATGTGTTAGTTCTTCGTCTGATTATGACTAATTAGATGTGGAGTGGTGAGCTCTGACAAGCTGCTTACTCTGATTACAGATATCAGTTTCTTGTGAGACAGAATTAATGAGGCTTATTTTGTTGGTTTTATCACAAAAGTAAACACAATGTGTCTCACCAGGGAACACATTTGTTGTTTCTGGATTGTGGCCCCTTTCCATATGATCAGATCAGCTGACAAGTTTTGTCACAATGAGCTAGAATCACATTGTTTAACATATTAAGAGTTTGTGCATTATCTGTGTTACGTCAGTAGTCAAAATAATTGTGTATTCTGTAGATAAAAGGCTTGTTGAGACAAATTCCAACTGATTTGGTTTGTCTTGATTTATGGAAATCATGTTGACAGAACATTAGCATTCATTCATTAGGAGTGTTCTTTAAATATTTGGTTATCTAAATTTTGACTTAAGACCAGCAAGTATTTTTAAAAGGGATTTTATTGTACTCAGTGGGGTCGCGTGTGCTCGTGAGAGCAGTAGTCTGATTGAGGAGTGAGTGGCTGAGACCAGCTGAGACTTGAGTTTGTTGTGAGATGAGTTTGGCGAGGTGTGGGTGGCGAGAGCTGAAGTGGATGGCGCTGAAGTCCACATAGTTCACTGAATAATCTGGTGATGAGAGATGGGCAAGCCAGTGGTCTTATACTGATGCTGATGAATCAATGTGAACAGATTTAGAGCCCAGCCTATGCATATGAGGAGAATGGAGAATGAATGTGTTTGTGTGAGTTATCTCTTTGCAATTTTGATTACAGTTCTAGAGCATGCAGTACAGGTGAACTGTAAAAAACCCATACATGTGAATGAGACCACGAGTGGTTGCCCAAAAGTCATCTGTGATTGACACCTGTCCACCCACTTTTAAAAGATAAGTGGTTATAGAAAATGAATGGGTGGACCACACACACACACACAATACACACACACATTTGCTGTTATTAATGCTACATTCTTGGTAGATACTTTAAAAGTAACAGAGCACAGTTTAGATTGAGGTACGTACATGAACAGAGAGCTGTGTTCAGTGCAACACTTCACTTTGCAGCAAATTGATCCACTTAACAATGGTAAAAGCATCATGAAGTGTAGTGAAAGTGGTTTATTGGTTAAAAGAAAAGCAAAGAACCAGCATCAATAGAGCAAGTAAGAAAAAGTTGGCCTCCATCTTGAAAAAGCTCTGACAGCTCTTGGCGTTACCCTAAAATATGTCTGTAGACCGAACAGTAAAGCAGAATCACCTCGATTAAAAACTTGGACTAGTCACTGAATCACTGCTGCTCCAGCACTTATGAGTTGTTCCACGTATCACCATATTAAAATGAAATTGAATTTGTGGCTCTGGAGTTCGGTGGTGAGATTACAGAATTTTAATGTGATTGGTGACAGATATCATAGAACTCCAACGCTTGAGGAAAATGTCCAAATGCTTGATTGGTGCTGGAGTTCAAAAATTACATACACAGCTATAAGCTTGTATAATGACCACACACTACTTATAGACTACACATGCAGCTACTTATGTGTGACTGATTGACGTGTCTGTCCTTCTCTATCTGATTTGTATAATTCTCCCTCTCTCTGCTCTGACCCTGGCAAGTCTCCAGCTTGTTTCCAGCTAAGGATTTGAGGAAAATTAAAAGACAGCTAAGCTACAAACAATCAAAAATCAATTACACTGCATTTGGACCATGACTTGTTTTTTGTCCCTGGGTCCCGTAAGCTTCTTCACGTTTTCTTTTGGTGAATTTTGGTGGTCAGCTCTCGCTGTTTGCTGATTATAGTTTTTTTTTTTTTTCTTTGTGTAGGAAGTCTTCCTCAGCTGTACCTCTTCCGTAGCTCATCTATTTCCCACAGATGGTCCATCATTCAATCAGTCCCCAACTCAGCGAGATCCAATTCCTCAGAAAGTTTTGCTAAGTGTGTCGCTCTGAGTCACCCCGGTATACTCTGTTTCTCTCCCAATATGGATTTTCTCTGAGGATTTATGACTCTCTTTTGTTGTCTCCATTGTTACGTGATGGACAGCCCAAACTCGGTGGCTTAGTGACACACACACACACACACACACACACACACACACACACACACACACACACACACACACACACACACACACTTTTGTAGACCTGTGAAGCTGTGTGGTTTTTGAAGACTGATAACTCCCTCAGCTCACAAACACGATAGAGAGGTAAAAACAGGGAGATTGATGCACAAACATTTTGCATGACACAGAATTGCATGCACACTGCAATTTTACCTTTGGAAATACACCAATCATGGGTGCATTGTCTTCCATTACTGAACGTCAGAGAGGTAATCAAGTGACTGTTTCCTCCACATTAACCCTTATTAGCGTTTTCCTCTATGCTACACTACCTCCACAATCCTGATTATCTGTGGATCTGAATTTGGCTCTGTGAAAGACTTCTTAGAGAAGCAGCACCATGCCTCATTTATCAAGCATGCAGCCATAATTTCATTATTACACTCAGCCTATTTTTCTGATATAATTAGTATTTATCTCTTAGGTTTTTTTTTCCTCCACTCGTTTCCACTGCTTTATAATCTGTGGCTGTGACCTCTGATCTTTAGATGCTGATTTCATTCAGTCGGATAAGACTTGCACAGTCCTACTGAATTGGAGAACTATTTCATCAAATTGTACATACACGTCAACCATTTGGTGCCTTTTTTGTAGAGACTCTTTTTCTTTCATTCCAACAACAATTTATCCCTTGATAGTTAGGTTCGTTTTTTGAAGCACCTCTTGAAAACTGTGTTTTCTTTGTATGGCAGCTTGTCTTTGTATACAAGAAAGGATGCAAAATTTATTGGTAGCCAACTGCTAAATTGCAAGAGATGTATTCATGCAAATTCACAGCTCCATTTTGCTCAGTCTAGGGGGGGATATACATCTCCTGATGGCTCCTGTTAAATGCATCTGTTCATGGTGTTCTCTCTAAAATATTCTCTTATCTGTGTGGAGTGTTGCTATAGAAAACGAATATTTTTCAGTACTCGCAGTCAGAGGAAAATAATTTTTATCACAATATTTTTTTGGTCCAAACCAGTAAGTTTACATCATACTTGGGCAATAAAATGTGATGCCTGCTTTGAGCCCTAGCTGTTGACAGTGCAGTAAGTTTAAAGATTCATATGTTTCCTGCTGGTTTTTTAACAATGCTCAGATGCCCATTTGTATTTTGAAGCTGTTTTTGTTTGCTGTAATTGATAATAGTGCTCCTGCTGCTAATTAAGAAACCCTTTCCTATTGAGATTCCAATAGAAGTTATAGAAGGAATTAATCCACAGTCCTTCGTCTGCGCACAGATATTTTCCACAGTTTAATAACCAAAACTCCTGTGAGGTTTTACAAGTCTGAGTTTTCCAATGTAAGAGAAAAAACACAAAGAGAAATGGTAAAAACTCATTAACTTTGGAAGATATCCACTTGATTTGGCTGTCAAAGCCTCACACTAACTTTGGCTAAACTTTAGAACAGAACAACTACAGATTTTTTGACAACTGCTAACATCACATTGTATCACTAGGTAGCCAAGAACAACAGAAAGCCATTGGTGTTTTAAGATGTGAACAAAAAGTGAAACAACCATTTTCTTCATGTACAAGCAAATGTAAATGAAGAATAAATCAGGTATTTATTCATGCACATGCTGAAACATCACTACTGTAGTGGATGTAAAGGTATCAAGATAATATCTTGATGTAATATCTAATAGTACCTGTCATATATTACTGCCAGTGATGTAGGATGTATATGTACAGTACAACATATCTTTATTCATTTACACCATACCATATCATACCATACCATTTTACTGCTGCAAAAACTGCTTTAACACTCAGTGTACCAGGATTCTGCAACTACTAGAACTCCCATAGGCAGTCATTTTGATGGCTCAGACATAATTTGTATGTCCAAACTGTAAAATAAAAACAAATGTATCTCTGTGGAAAAAAAAAACCCAAATGAATCCTGTAACAGCAGTGTCTCCAGCTGGGTGGCAGCCGTCACAGCATTATTGAATGTTCATAATAGTTAATAATTTTCATTGTTAAGGTCTAATGATAACACAAACCTTTTTTGAACCAGGATACATTTGTTTTGTTTTGTTTTTTTCATATTGATACATTTGTTTTTATTTCAAAGTTCGAATTTGGATGTGTAATTGCAAATAAATAAAACACTCATTAATTATAGTTTTAATTTAGTGTCCTGATGTGTTTTTACCTATTCCACAAATTTAATTCTTAAATATTTTCAGTGATAATCCAAATTATATACAAATACTGTCCGAACAGTCAAAATGACTGCTAGTGGTAGTTCTAGGTAGTCATACTCAGATCTCTTTTGTGTTTTGAAATTTTAATGATCAATGTTAGAATAAAATATACAAACATTTAGGAAAAGTCAGGGTCCTATTGGTACATTGGTTTTTTTTTAAACCAAGTTATGACATTTCAGATTTTGAAAACAGTCAAAATGACTGCCTTGGTAGTTCTAGTGTTAAATGCATCAAAGAGTGTAAAATGTTCTAGCAATTATTAAAGGCTATGATGCTACTGAAAGAGGAATATACTGTAACAGTGCCTTAATTTTTATATCTTTGAACATCGCTGACTCCCTCCAGTGTTCTCAGGCATCCCTCCCAAAAACAAAATAAGATTTCATTCTAGATAAATTACAAAAGTAAAACCTGCTTCTTTCCCTAATTTCTCTCATGTTCATTATGTCTGACAATTTTATCTCACCAGCATCTAACTGAGCCATCGGTTTTCATTGCCATAGAAATCAGGGCACAGTGGGTCACTAACAACAGGGTGATACTGCTGTTCCCTTCACTCTTGTATTCAAATTCTCTTGCTCTGCTCCATTGAATTAATTGGAAATTGAACACACGCTACCTGCAAAATGAGGCTGCTGTTTGTGTCTGCAAAGTTTTCTCTTCTGTACAATGCCATCGTTCAGTGTGCAATTCACAAATTATGTCTGAGAAGCAGCAAATAGAAGACTTTTATGGAATTTTTAAGCATACCTCCCCAGCGGAGTTAATGTTGTTTTCAACAATGACAAGATAAATGAGGGCTGCCATCAATGCCAATTAATGAAGTCTTCATTGTCTTCTGTTTTCCCGTTTCATTTCATTCAGTTCATTGTTTCGTCTCCTCAGATTGCACCAATTGTTTTGCCTCATAGTACTTTTCCACTTTTCCTCCATAGCAATAGTAGTTCTTCTGTCTGCATCTTGAATGAATGAATCCTGAATGTTACTGCTTTTATTGTTATCTGTGTAATCCTAATTCCTGCAAATAATTTCCATTGATTCTTATCAGTGAATGATGATTGAAACATTGAGAATATGTCTAAGTATTTGGATTTGCTGCTGATTTTCTTTTTTTTTTTGGAGGCTATGACCCATTAACTTATTGCATTTTAAAGAAGCAATGTTGGTAACATTACATGACTGTGTACATATCTTATCAGATAGTATCTGATACAGAGATGGAATTAATTTGATTTGGGGTAGTATGGTGGCACAGTAGTTAGCGCTGTCACCTCACAACAAGATGGTTCCGGGTTTGAATCCTGTTCTGTGTGAAGTGTGTATCTGTGTGGGTTTTTCTCCTGGTTCTCCAGTTTCCTCCTACCTCCTAAAACATGCGCTTCAGTTGGATTGGTTTGTTCCGAATTGTCGGGAGATGTGAATGTGTGCGTGAGTAGTTGTTCATCTTTCATGTGGTTTTCCGATGCGTTGGCAACGTCCGGAGCGTCTCCCCACCTCATGCCTGTATCTGATGAGATAGGCTCCAGCAACCCCCATGACCCCCGAAAGTGGAGGCAGCGGTATGGAAAATAAATGAATAAATTAATGAATTTGGATAATATTACGCTAATAGATGAGTGCAGTGCTCTGTGCTTGATATGATATGAGTGAACAGAATCATACATTCATATCCCTCACAGCTGCAGCCGCTGGGTATGACATGGGCTGGATTTCTACTTCCGCTCTTCCTTGTTTTTCCCTCTCTTTTCTCTGACAAACATTCAAAGTACAACGATACAGTAATAAAACAGGACTGCTATGGTGCAATGCAGAAAAATTCAACACAAAGTGAAATAAATGACTTTTGTTTAGCAGAGCAGCACATCAGCAACACATTCAAAGTATTACATGCATCACTCATCTCCACCGACAGGAAAAAAAAAATCAAGTCAAAACCTGGATGTTTTAGAGTACGGTAAATGAGAACATTTTTCATTCACTGTTATGCACTCTGTTCTGGAGATGTTATTGTCCTGTCATCGAATGACAGTATTTGCATGTCATTCAAGTCTTTTATGAAGTTACAGTTCAAGTATTTGAGTTAGGTTGTCTTCTGACTTCTTTTCCTTTCGGCTTTTCCCTTCAGTGGTCGCCACAGCGAATCAATTGCCTCCATCTAACCCTGTGCTTTGCATCCTCTTCTCTCACACCAACTACCTTCATGTCCTCTTTCACTACATCCATAAACCTCCTCTTTGGTCTTCCTCTAGGCCTCCTGCCTGGCAGTTCAAAACTCAGCATCCTTCTACCAATATATTCACTATCTCTCCTCTGGACATGTCCAAACCATCTCAGTCTGGCCTCTCTGACTTTATCTCCAAAACCTCTAACATGTGCTGTCCCTCTGATGTACTCATTCCTGATCCTATCCTTCCTGGTCACTCCCAGAGAGAACCTCAGCATCTTCATCTCTGCTACCTCCAGCTCTGCCTCCTGTCTTTTCCTCAGTGACACTGTCTCTAGACCAAACAACATCGCTGGTCTCACCACAGTTTTGTACACCGTTCCTTTCATTTTAGCTGAAACTCTTCTATCACACATCACACCTGACACTTTTCTCCACCCGTTCCATCCTGCCTGGACACGCTTCTTCACCTCTTTTCCCCACTCTCCATTGCTCTGGACTGTTGACCCTAAGTACTTAAAATCCTCCACCTTCTTGATCTCTTCTCCCTGTAACCTCACTCTTCCACTTTGGTCCCTCTCATTCACACACATGTACTCTGTCTTACTGTGGCTAACCTTCATTCCTCTCCTTTCCAGGACAAACCTCCACCTCTCTAGCTTCTCCTCCACCTCTTCCCTACTCTCACTGCAGATCACAATGTCATCTGCAAACATCATAGTCCATGGAGATTCCTGTCTAACCTCGTCTGTCAGCCTGTCCATCACCATAGCGAACAAGAAGGGGCTCAGAGCTGATCCCTGATGCAGTCCCACCCCCACCTTGAACTCCTCTGTCACACCTACAGCACACCTCACCACTGTCTTACAGTCCTCATACATGTCCTGCACCGCTCTAACATACTTCTCTGACACTCCAGACTTCCTCATACAATACCACAGTTCCTCTCTGGGCACCCTGTCATAAGCTTTCTCCAGATCTACAAAAACACAATGCAGCTCCGTCTTGCCTTCTCTGTACTTCTCTATCAACATCCTCAAAGCAAATACTGCATCTGTAGTACTCTTTTTTGGCATGAAACCATACTGCTGCTCACAAATGCTCACTTCTGCCCTTAGTCTAGCTTCCACTACTCTTTCCCATAACTTCATTGTATGGCTCATCAGCTTTATTCCTCTGTAGTTGCCACAACTCTGCACATCTCCCTTGTTCTTAAAAATGGGCACCAGCACACTTCTCCTCCACTCCTCAGGCATCTTCTCACTATCTAAGATCCTGTTGAACAACCCAGTCAGAAACTCTACTGCCACTCTCCTAGACACTTCCAAACCTCTACAGGTATATCATCAGGACCGACTGCCTTTCCACTCTTCATCCTCTTCAGTGCTCTCCTCACTTCATCCTGGCTAATCTTTGCTACATCCTGGTCCACAACAGTCACCTCTTCTAGTCTTTGTTCTCTCTCATTTTCCTCATTCATCAACTCTTCAAAGTACTCTTTCCATCTTCCCATCACACTGCTGGCACCTGTCAATAGACTTCCATCCCTATCCTTAATCACCCTAACCTGCTGCACGTCCTTCCCATCTCTGTCTCTCTGTCTTGCCAGCCTGTATAGATCAGTCTCTCCCTCCTTACTGTCCAACCTAGCATACAAGTCATCATAAGCACCTTGTTTGGCCTTTGCTACCTCTACCTTCACCTTACGCTGCATCTCCCTGTACTCCTGTCTACTCTCCTCAGTCCTCTCAGTGTCCCACTTCTTCTTAGCTAACCTCTTTCTTTGTATACACTCCTGTACCTCCTCATTCCACCACCAAGTCTCCTTATCTACTTTCCTTCCAGATGACACACCAAATACTCTCCTACCTGTCTCCCTGATCACATTAGCTGTAGTTGTCCAGTCATCTGGAAGCACCTCCTGACCACCCAGAGCCTGTCTTAACTCCTTCCTAAAGGTCATGCAATACCCTTCCTTTGTTAGCTTCCACCATTTCGTCCTCTGCTCTGCCTTTGCCCTCTTCATCTTCCTCACCACCAGAGTCATCCTACACACCACCATCCTATGCTGTTTGGCTACACTCTCACCTACCACTACTTTACAGTCACTGATCTCCTTCAGGTTACATCGTCTACACAAGATGTAGTCTACCTGTGTGCTCCTACCACCACTCTTATAGGTCACCCTATGTTCCTGCCTCTTCTGGAAGAAAGTATTCACTACAGCCATTTCCATCCTTTTTGCAAAGTCAACTACCATCTGTCCTTCTGCGTTCCTCTCCTGGATACCAAACCTGCCCATCACCTCCTCATCACCTCTGTTACCTGCACCAACATGTCCATTGAAGTCTGCACCAATGACAACTCTCTCACTTCTAGGTATGCTCTGCATCACTTCATCAAAGTCCAACCAGAATTCCTCCTTCTCCTCCAGCTCACATCCTACCTGTGGGGCATACCCACTAACAACATTGAACATCACACCTTCTATTTCTAGCTTCAGACTCATCACTCTATCCGACACTCTTTTTACCTCCAGGACATTCCTAACAAACTCCTCCTTCAAGATAACTCCTACTCCATTTCTCTTCCCATCTACACCATGATAGAACAACTTGAACCCTGCTCCTAAACTTCTAGCCTTGCTACCTTTCCACCTGGTCTCCTGGACACACAGTATGTCTACCTTCCTCCTCTGCATCATGTCGACCAACTCTCTACCTTTTCCTGTCATAGTTCCAACATTCAACGTCCCTACTCTCAGTCCTATACTCTTGGTGCTCCTCTTCTCTTTCTTCGTGCGAACACACTTTCCTCCTCTCCTTCTTCGACCAATAGTAATCCAATTTCCACCGGCGCCCTGTAGGTCAACAGCGCCGATGGCGGTCGTTGTTAACCCGGGCCTCGACCGATCCGGTATGGAAGTCATATGTTTGATTCGCATCTTTGATTTGGCAAAAGTTTTACGCCGGATGCCCTTCCTGACGCAACCCTCTGTATTTATCCGGGCTTGGGACCGGCACAATAAGACACTGGCTTGTGCCCTCTTGCGGCTACATTTGCCCTCTTGCGGCTACATTAGTCAGCTTGTCTTCTGACACATTTCAATATTTAAAGCCATCATACGTTTTCGTAATTCTTGTGTGAATGCAACAAAGATATTCAGCTTACATAGATGTCCTTAAAGGGACAGTAAAGTCAAAATGAACCCAGGGAATTATTTGAAGTACACGATTAAACAAACGTTTTGTGGCATTATTATTGGACAAACAAAATATATCATAAGTTACGATGTGCTCCCTCACAGTGGAAGTGACAAAATCGTAGACATTGGGGTGAATCTATATCAGCGCCATTATATAAATATATGGCAAGTGACAACATAACAAGCCAACATTATCACACTTATTTATCAAGAAATCATCTCAAATTAAGATGTATCACTTCATTGATGGTATTGTGCTGTAATGGCTGCCCTCACTGATGAAGCGACAGGCGTCGCCTTTGACGCATCACCCGACGTGACAGTGCTGCTGTAGCACAGATTTTAAGGTTTCCTGACACCAGGGATGATACCAGACATCTGGAAAAGTTTTTATTTTTTTCATAATGATAAACAAAATATATATTACTTTAAAATGAGTTTAAGGTCCCTTTAAATAGTGCCTACAACAACTTCCCAAACAGAAGTGGACTGTACTGAGTTCCTTCTAACAATTTCCAAACAGGATAAATTGTAATACTATAACCAGTGACCTGCAAAATATATTAAATTCCCATCAGCCATGGCATACTGTGTTTTTAATGCTAATTAGCAAATGAAATTTAATATGTAATAGACCTACTAATTATCAGCATCAGCCCAATGCTAAATGCTAACTCTCTGTGTTTATCCGATTTGTTCAGTTCAAAACTTGTCAATAGTTGCATAGTAAATATATCCAGGAAGGTTACCCCATCTGGCCTGCATATCTCTCAGCTAACCTTTTTTCAGGTAGTGATCACACACTCTTTCCACCACACAAGACAGTATTTTCAATGCTTGTCAGTTTTTACTTTTTACACAGCATGTTGCCAGCTTGACAGAAGTGACAGAACACCTCTTTGCACAACATAGTTTTCCACTTTTTGTGTCGCTATAGGTTGTTCTGTGTGTGTACAGCTGTTGACTCTGCAGCATGTGGTACAGCAGACATCTTTTACTGAATGGACGTAAGCAATTTTATCAGGATGACTGCTGAACTCTTTCTTTGCACTTCAACGAAATTGTTATTAAGGTTCCTCCATCTGTTTGATATTAGAGTCCTACTGATTACACTGTGCACTTTTATTGATATTAGTGTGCTCTCACAAGAAGATGCAGAGGAGAACAGATGAAGACTAGAGGGAGGAAAGGTTGTGATTGGTGCAACAAAAAACATGAATAGAAGATGTGGAAAAGAAAGGGTTTAATTCAAAGGAAATACGTTAGAAGGAAGAAAATGAAAGGGCAAACAAAATGAAAGTAAACAAGGTGGGACAAGGAGAGGAAATGAAAGAAAACAAAACAATAGGAATGACCAACTTAGCTCCACTTTTATTCTGGCTCTGGCCTCAAAGCTATAATATACAATAATCCTTTATCAAAGCATCAGCATTAACATAGACACGCACACATACAACATGCAAATCTACATACATCTCACATGCGTGCTTGATTTGCATTGCAAATATACTTGCATTTGTATTTCATACATATTCAACTAAACACACAATATGAACTAATGTTGCATTGGTTACATGGTTTTACCCTCGGAAGTTGAACTGGTGCTGATCATAATTACTCATCCCAGTAGACAGGTAAACTCTCTCTCTTTAATTGTCCCTCTCTTTAATGGTTTACGAACACCCCATATGAGATTTATGCAAAGATGTTCTACATGTAGTAATCTAGTTCACCAAGTAACCTAGCAACACTAGAGTCAGCTGGTTAGGAGTGTGTGTGTCCGTCCTCACTGCCTGTCTGTGATTTGCATTGGTGGACACAGTAGCTTTCAGTGTTATATGTGCAGCCTTTGGACGACGACTAGTAAAATTGGAAATTTAGTGATCCTGCACAGATGTTAGTACGTGAGTTGCTTCCTTTTCTGATTCTGTTTCCCCTTAACACTTTCTTGCTGTGATATTTTTCCTGTCTAGTAAGACACACATAGTGCTCGAGGTTTTTAATTTTTTTTGTTGTTGTTGAAATAGTGAAATGTTCCTTTAGCTTTTGATCAAATCATATACTGTAGTTATCCTTGGACAATGGCTAATGCTATGTTGTCATAATGAACTTTTCCAGTTTCTATGTTGTTCTACACTTTAATTACTTTCTTTTTATTTTTGTAATAGTTGTGATGTTGTTGTGAACTATTTGTATGCATAACGACATAGTTTATTTTTTCCTAATTATTCCTTAGTTAACAATTGAGTGGTGTGCTGGCCAAATGGCTGTGATTGGTTGAATGGCCACTCAACCAGTCTAATTTGAACAGTGATTTTCCATGTATGGGCAGGTCGTCTGCTTAAGAAGAATTTATACAGATGTTTTCCAGAAAGCACAATTATATGTTATTACTACCAATGGATGCATGTAAATCAGCCCTGTCATGTGACAAACTCAGGTGGATGCACCTTAAGGTAACCAAACTATATATGCAAAAGCAGGCTGAGCAGCTGTGTGGCATATGTGTGAATATGTGTGAATCTGTGTCTTGATTTTACTCTGAGTTGTGTTTCCTGATTCTATATTTGACTTTCTGCTATCAGTTTGTAATACAGCACAGCATGAGCTACTAGAGACATGCAGGGAGTGGGAGAGGCAATGCAGCAAGAGACTGACAGACAGAGTAAGCGAGAGGTAGATGAAAGCGAATCATGTAGTTGGACAGTAGACAGTGATGAAAAAGGCAATAAATAAAGGAACAAGAGTGACACAACAATGATCAGAAGAAAATATTAGGATGGGATAGGAAGCAAAAAGCAAGAAATGGTGATATGAAGCTTAAAGGAGGAAGAGGGTAGGACACTTGACCCCTGTGTGTCATGGATAAGTATATTGATAACAGCATATGTGACCCTTCTGCAGAGGGGAGGCAAAATACAGGCCAATATCAAGTAAACAGCACTCTGCTAAGTGGTGTTGGTATTTTCTTTCCTATTACGTCATATTTTGGAGCATATTTCCCCAGCCTTCCCAGGCTGCTTTCAGTGATTTAAACAGTATTGCCCTAAATTTATTTCTTTGTCTCATGAGTCACAGGTTCATTTCATCTCTTCATTAATTTCTATCATTTTGTCATCATGTATAATTGTTAACCATGGCCATATTCCACAAGATTAGATAATCAAATGGATCATTCAGTTTGCAGACAACTTTTTAATGACACTATAATATCTTTAGTAAAATATTATTGTGTTACCTTGAGGTCATGATGGTCTGGTGTGGTAGATCTGTTTCAAATTAAATTCATCTGCTTTGTTTCTGTCTTTACTGTATGCTGCCATATCTGCCAGAAAATTCCTTGAATTGAAGCTGACTTTAAGTTTAAAATGGGCTGTTAGTGCTACATTGAAGGGGTTGTCTTAACTCATTTTGCCAAATGTCAAAAGCACAGTTCAGCTTATATGTGTTGTAAGAGAAGTAGTGAAAATTAAAGAAGGAGGTATGGGAGGGGGAGAAGAAATGGATGGGAAAAGGTAGATCTTGCAAGAGGGAGTAAGGGAAGAATGAGAGATGGAAAAACAGGGCAAGAGGAGGAGGAGGGGACAAGAAGAGCAAAATAAAGGAATCACACCCTAGGCACTCTTCAATTTTGCCCTTATGATGGGAGCATATTTCCCCAGTGCTGTGGCCATCATCTCTCTCTCACTCTGTACCTCCCACTCCAACATTTCCTCCCAGTCTTCCTAGAACATCTTCCCTTCTCATTCTCTCCTCTTCTCGTCATAGGTATGTCATGTAACAATCCATTGTCACCAATACATACAGTATAAACTTGCCAGTTCCTCATGCCAATACTCCCACAAACGTCTGCAGCAGCAAAATCCTCATAGAAACGAAAGGTTTTGTCTGGCCAGCAGTTGAATATTTTAAAACTATAAGCCATAAGCTTTTCTTCTATTCTTTATATTTTTTCTACTCCCTGGCTTCCCTTTCCTTTTACTCAGAGCTGACGAACTGCAACCGCCAAACACATCTTTCCCATCCTTGATTTTTCTGGATCATGATGGGTTAGTTACGGCTGTCCAAGCAAGTGTGTGTGTGTGTGTGTGTGTGTGTGTGTGTGTGTGTGTGCGTGCGTGTGTGCGTGCAGTCGAAAAATGAAAATAGATCATTCATGGCCAAAAGCTGAGAAAAGCATCAATCTGTCTGCCAGTTTCTCAGCATGCATGTCATTCTGGCTGGCAAAGAAAAAAGTGGACGCCAACACGCAGCTGAGCCAATCCTCCATTTCCATATTTATACATTCTGCTATTGTCTGTCCCACTCCTTATTATGGATGTGTACGGCTCCTGTAGTTAATAGACAATTTGAAGTCCACTGTACCAGCACATATGTATGGACACAAAAGGAATGAAAACTTTATTGTTTTGTTACAGTCTTGTAAGGGCTCAGTACAGGTTGACATATCTGCCCCTGAACATGCTGCAGCTTCATTCATTGTATCTGCAGTCAAACAAAACCAGTATTCAATCAGACAATACCAACTGCTTTGCAGCAGTGGGCCATTTCATTAAAACCCAAGACATAGCTGCCATGTCCCAATGATTGTCTGCAATTTTCTTCCATTCTGGTAGCAAATAAAACCCCATTTAAAGGAACAATTCATGATATTTCATGAGAAGTTTGACAGTTGGTACACAGCCTTTGTTGAAAGTTTGCTTAGACCAACCCAATGTCTGTGACCAAATATGCAACTACCACAAGTTGCCAATCAGCTTTTCTATGCATCACCACTGAGCTTTAGTTAGAGCTTAACAAGGTTATTTCTAGGCTGGATACTTCAACAACCCTGAGTATTTTTTGTTTAAAACTTCATGACAGTCACACACAACACTTTACAGCTAAAGTTCTGTGCATATTGTCAGTATTCAGAGGTTTGTTCTGAGGAACAAGAGCCATTTCCTCATAGTTCATACTGCTTACCAAGTGGGGATGCAGATAAAGAGTTATGTGACATATAGGAAACCATGATCTCATCGACACCCAGTTCTAAATCTCTAACCTTGATGGTCCTGAGAGCCGTAGATGTAGTGTGTGGTTTAACCAAAGAGGGGAGCCAACATGGTGGTCAGACGTTTGGCAATATTGCACAGTACAGAGTTTATGCTGCTGACAATGGGTCACTTTACAACCTCAATCCCTCCAACTAGTTTAAATATCTGGAACTCCACACCATGCATCCATTCAGAACTAAACATGCCTCTTGGATAAGAGGTGAAATATCTTCAAGGTTTTCCTACCAGTCCAGTTCACTTTATTCAACAAAGAGACTTCAGGACTAGATTCAACTTTGTTGTTGCCTGAAAGTGGCTTTTCTTGACTTAGCAAAAAATTTTAATTTTTAAGCTAAACAAATCGATTAAAATCGAACAAATTGATTATTACAAACATGAGAATGGAATCAGTCAAACACGCTTCCCTTAATGTAAAAATATACCGCCATTAATGCCAAATTAGCTTTGTCACATGATATAACATATATGAAGTCATGAAATATATTTTATATTCAATGTTTAAAGTCTGGAAGTAATGCCTTTCACCATCAGCAAGTTCAGTCATGCTTCAAAAGCTTTGGCTTCTTCACATCTGCGTGACAATGGGCTGACTAGTCACATCCAGTCATAGTCGTACAGATGTTAGAGGGACCGTTACTGCCCGATAATTCTCTGCTGTGTTCTTTCGCTCATGCCATTGCCGTTTGTAGCTGTAGCTCCTTCCGCCATTCCAGCATTTTCTCATTTGCTCTGGCTTTGCTAATGTTGTTTTTAATGTTAAAATATAAAGTTATTGAGGTAACTGAATTGTTATCACTGACAGTTACTTTAAAATGATCGCCTGGGGCACTAAAACACAAGAGGATCTGGATACAGAATTGTTATTGGTAAAAATTAGTAATGTTGTCGCAGTGGGATTTTCCACTCACCATCTAAAACTAATGAAATGCTATGAGAAGTAAGACGTTTCTTTCTACCAAGCTTCATTAGGATGTTACTTTGCATTTTGCCTCCAGACAGACAAGAGGAATTAATATATAAATGTTTGCAAATGTGTGTCATTTATGACATTTCATCTGTTGAATTGATAGTAGAATCTCTTTGACCCACATTTCACAAAAATGGCATGAAGCAGATAGACTCAGCTGTTGGTAAAGTGGGTCAGAGCAATAGCAATGATCGCATGAATATTTAAACTGAAACAGTTTTGGACTGAAGCCTCTTTAACAGTCACAGTGATGCCAGGCAGTGTTTAACAACAACAGCATGCTTTACAGTGCTAACTCCTGACTGGGACTTACTGGATGTTCCTCCTGACACAGAGAGAAGACAAAAATATAGATAAATACACAAAGATGTGGAGAAAAAAAAGGGAAAGATGTCATCAGTGTTAAATCTAATAATTGTATTATGTTCAGATTATAACTAGTAAATCTATGAAAAGTAATGGATACTGTGATACTGTAATGCATCTATTATCCAATAAAAAATGAAAAACAGTGAATAATGGTGGATGACAGATAGATCAGAGGAGGTCAAGAGATGAAGAAGGAAAACAAACTTTGTAATTAATTACTGACAGCAAACCAGAAAGGCTGACAGCGAAGAAAGAGAAATAAAACAAAGAGAGGAGAATATAGGGAGAGGGACAGACACTACTGGAAGATGGATAGAAGTAGGTCAGGGGGAGAGACTGGGAGAAGTGGGATGTGGGTGGAGGGATGGATAGAGCATAAAAATAAAAGGAAGACGGTGCAAACGTTCAGCTGCGTTTTCTCTACGTCTCTTCAGTCATGATGTCTTGAAGTTTGTGCACACAAACGCTCGTTCGGCTGTGTGCATGCATGTCACTATGATTGACAGCTTTTAGCCAGCAGCCTGCTGCAAAGCCAAAGACTTCATAATGAAGAGAACATGGTTTAATTTACTCCTCCTGGCATATCGGCACTGCTCAGTTTACTGTCAATTCATAAAACGGGATAGACGTGTATACTGTGGAACATACATTTTGCCAAATCACTTGATAAATTGAAATACATAATTTACATCCGGCTTTTCTCACACGTTTTATAATCAGGTTGCAAAATCACAGAAAATGTATAATGCTACCATTTTTGAAATCCATTTATCAAATGGAAAAAAATTAGGTTTGTTTATTAGCTTTGTTAGTCTGGGCGGTCTTTTCCTGTTACACCCAACTGTGTTGAGCTTCTGACTAAAGTACGCCCCAACCCTTGTGCTATGGCTGTCTGAAGTCTGTTCACAGTGGGATGTTGACTTGAGAAGAGCCATCGTCACAGTTAGACCAATGTCACGGCAATGTGGGTGAGCTTCTTAGGTGGCAGCTCTCATTCAGGCAATCAAGGCAAACAGGCCACGCTCTATTTAATGATTATCCTAGCATCTGTCTCCCATCTCTCATCTGGATGTGAAAACCGTCAAGTTAGAGTGCAAATACAATAACAGGAGTTCAATGAGACGCCATTATAGCCAAATGACTTAATTCTTGTTTTCATTTAGCAATTCCATCTCAATTTAAACTAGAAATGTTTGTGTGCATTACACAAAAAGGCCGTTTGCCCACGACTCACTATATAGTTAGTAGAGAGCATGGTTAAAAGAGGATGTGATTACAGTGCCAGCAATTAGTCCAATAAAATACATGATTACTACATTTGGAATGTAATCTTGGATGTTATCTCCTTGCTGAAAAGAGAGAGAATACAAGGATACACTCTATCCTGTTTCCGTTTTGTTCACTTTTATTTAAACCAATGAGAGTGTGTGGGTGAGGGTTAGGGTTAGGGTTAACATTGGCCACATTTTTTCTCCAGCTTAGCAAGGTACATTGATTTTCTTTTTTCTGTATGTGTTTTGTGGAGAAGAGTCCATCCTCTCCTGCACTTTTACCCCTTGCAGACAATAGCAGAGTTAGTTCTTGCTTGGTCACCTGGATATTTTGAATTGAGGAGTTGATAATTTGGCACTCAAACAGTAAATTTCCTGTACAATCAAAGGCAAAGATGTGCAAATTTGCTTTGATACTTGCCCTCCAATCTCCCCTACATTAGGTTGCAGTAATCAATAAACGCACTGCTTTCATTCAGTGTGAATCATGTAAATGATCAGAAACCAAGAGCATGGATGTAGAAAAAAAGAGACATGACAACAACAAGGAATGCTGGCTCAATGTATGTAAAGATAAACAGGAGTGGGGAGCGATATCTGTTAAATGAAGCTGAATCGACACTTGAAGCAAACAAGAAAGAAAAGCTAATATTCTTGATTTATCAGCAAGGAAGTCTCTGAGATGAATGAGAAAAAGACAGTGTGTGGTCGCTTATTGTAGCCCTTGGGATGAATGCTCGCTATTGCACTACTTGTCTTAGGTTGCATTAAAAATGAAGCGCAAAATCAATAAAAATGTTAATCGAAAAAGGAAAGAAAAAAACATTGTTTTCCCTTTCCTGTTTGGTGAGCTTTTTGATAGAAGAGAGAACCAAACCTAGTTATCAATCTACAAGGTCTACTTCTTTTTCTTGTGATTCATTTGTAAGTCAAGCCATTAATTATGTTCCACTGCACTTCTCACTTTCGTGTCTGTCACACAGACACAAAGAAATGTCAAACAAATGAATTATTCCTGTACTCATTCTCATTTTTATAAGATTATGGTGCTGTTGACACCTAAAAAGCAGAGTGCACATGAACTATTTCACCCATTGTAGCAACACAAGAGTCAGGTTCATTTATGATGAGAAAACAACTCATTTGCGATTAATCATAATAATCAATCCTTTAATAATCCACATAGAGAAATGTCTTCATTACACACACACACTGGGGGGGTGGGGGAGGGTTGTACGCATTCAGATAGTGGGAGGTAGAACAGTGGGCAGCACCATGAGCAACTTGTCAGCCTTGCTCAAGGACATCTCAGTGGTCAGGAGGTGAACTTGGACTTCCATCTTCCAGTTCACACTCCTACCTTTTTGTCCACACAGGTCTTGAACTGGCCACCCTCCGGTCTTCCAGTCCGACACAGTGGACTGAGCTACTGGCTGCCCCTTACTAGACCAAATGCTAGATTCTTTTAATTGATAAATAATTTCTACCATAAATTAAGTGTGTTTACTGTTGTGTCCTGAAATGCAAGATCTCAATGGTTACTTTTTTTGCCTTCAGGTGAAACCGGTGCAGCCCTGTCACGCACACAGCGCCCCCTTTCGGCCCGGACAGCCCACCATGGTCCGGCGCCAATGAAAGGGTACCATGTCAGCCGTAGCATGTCTCAGCATTCCTCCGGTGGTGGTGGAGGGGGGCCCTGCCACTGTGCGCCTGAGGACTGTGATGGCCCAGGCCGAGACTACTACCAAGGTCATGGTGATGGCCACTATTATCCTTCTGGAGGTCCGGCTGATGCCCTGGCACTGGAGAGGCACCATTCCCACTCACACTCTCATTCACATAGCCACTCTGGGGGCGGGACCTTCCCCCGCTCCCATCCCAGCCAGCACCCACCTCTTCCATCATTTGACTCTTGCGAGGAGTGCTTGTCCTCTAGCCATGGAGGGAAGATGCATCGCATACCCCCAAATCTGATAGACCAATTTGAGAAGCAGGTGCCCTTTCATCCTGATGGCTTCCACACACTGCAGTATCAGCGTAGCACCAGTGGGGGTGCAGAACAGCGCAGTGAAAGCCCCTCACGTATCCGCCACCTGGTCAACTCTGTGCAGCGTCTGTTTGCCAAGTCTCATTCCCTGGAGGCACCATCCAAACGAGAGTACAATGGAACAAGGGGAGGTGGAGACTACCGTGGTGAGAGAGGAGGCCACAGGAGTGGAGGGGAGGATGGTGGAGGTCACTACTCAGGTCACCAGTCTCGCTCCACCAGGAGGAACAAATCTCGAGAACGTAGCAAGAGTGGAGACTCAAGGCATGAGTCAGGCCGACGCCACCGCAGCAGGACAGCAGGCTGGTGGAGCTCTGACGACAACCTGGACAGTGATAGCAGCTTCCTGGTAAGCGCAGGCAGACGGGGGTATCCCAGTGGACATGAGAGCCTGGATGCAGCCATCCAGGAGCTAACCATGAAGAGGCCCAAGGAGCGCGTGGGGGGGCATGGACCCACCGAGTGTGTGACTTGTACCACAATGGCTCTGGCTGGGAATGAAGGAGGGGGACATCATGGGCACCATGGACACTCCCTGAAAAGAAGCACATGGTCAGCAATGACAGTGAGTCAGGCCAGGGAGGTGTACCCTTCCAGTAGGGGAGGAGGCTACGACAAAGCCCTTGTGCCTGTGGAGACTAAGCTGAAGGAGCGAACCTTCCACTACCTACAGGTGTGTGTGCATGTCAACCATTTTGTTTATGGGTGTGTGTGTTACCAATCGAGTAAAGCAAACTGGTATGTATGATGCGCATCAGGAAATAAAGACTATTACCAGTCTCACGCAGGTTTATCGTGACCGCCAGCATGAAGTTCAAATCTTCCTTGATGTATACCTTCATCTATCTAGAACCATTATTTCTATTGATAGAAGGGTTTGTAATGCTCTTCACAATCTTCAGGTCTTTTCCAAGTTTTGTTGATAAGAGGAAAAAGAAGAATATATTTGATTATTCTCTGTTCGTATGTGATTGCTTGACCAGTAGAAAGGCTTGCAGATAATACAGCACAATTTCACAATGCAGACTGATCTAAATGTATCCAACTATTACCTAAAAACCAGGTTGATGTGTAGTTAGTCAGTTTATGTAAGACTATTCAGTTCAACTCATTCTTGATGGCACACATTCAAAAATCTAATCTGATTTACCCCATAACTGGATTTAGATTTAACCAAAGACCAAATTACTGTTCATTTATACAGATGTGTGTGTGTGTGTGTGTGTGTGTGTGTGTGTGTGTGTGTGTGTGTGTGTGTGTGTGTGTGTTTTGCTTTATATAACACATTATGAGCTGCATCATCAAGCGTTGAAGAGACAGTGTTAGTCACTAATGCATTTCAAGAGACTGGTTGCTATAACTGGGTTATTAGAGCCCGTTTTAGAAAATGATGAACATCTAGGTCCTGGGGGGTGACTTGGTCATTATCTAAGGTGGAACCTTACCCCCCCCCCCCTTGAACACTACTACAGCAGGGAGGTCATCCTAGTGCCCTATACACCACTTTCTTAAGGGAGTGTCATGTTAGTTCTGCCCTCATGAGGGCTTGTCTTCACCATATTGTAAACTACCAGTGTCCTTACTGTGTGACAGTAACAATCAATGTTCCCTCTAATTTTTCATTTATCTGGGCAAACACACAAGCTTTCTGAGCGCATTGAGGACTACTGTGAGCAACATTAGATGTGCACGCTGTGGCCACACACCAGTATCACACTTCAAAACCTTGGATCATAGAAAGACACTTATTATTAAAAGAATCAAACTACAGTAGCAATTTTCATTGGTTTACTTTTAATTTAAGTGATTTGGCCCACTTGAAATGAAAAAGACAAAAATCTTGTTCCTCATGACATGTGTAGTACGTTATACGTGAGGGTCCTGCTTTGGCCTTGGTGAGGTCTAGTTGTGGAAGAAATGACACATACTGTATACACCTTCCAGACATAACATTCTGTTCACATTAAAACATTCACATTTTGCACAATGAAGTGCACTGTTGCTTGTGATACAGTGTAAATGCCTGCAACTCTTTGTCTGTAAAATATCTAATGAATCCTTTTTTATTAGCATTTCTACTACCCATAAATTATCTAGTAGTGACAGCATTTAGTGATTAATATCCATAAATAAAAAATCTTTAAAAATATCATTAGAATGTGCACAAATCTGATTTAAATTTTACCTTATTGTTCACGTTGTTGTACACTTTGTCCAGGTTAATGGCTTTGTCTGCTTCTTGCTTTGAACTTTCTCAAAAGGAAAAAATCTCATCCAGTTTCACCGGTTGTTCTTCTGTTTACATATAGTCAAACAGCCAGTCCATCTTAAAAGAACTGCATTTCTTTTTACGTTGGTTTGGTAAGTGGATTGTGTCGCATATCGTTTGTCTCCAGTTGTTAACAAACTAACCTGCAAGGCGTGTACAGCAGGGTGCAAATGCAGGACTGTCAATGCTTCAATGCTCTGACTGGATGCGTTGTGCAAATGAACCTTATCACATCATTGGCTGGACACCTGTCACTCATTGAGTTACAATGCAAAATGGTACAGTAATGTGGGCAAGGATAACTTAGCCGTGAGCAGAAGCTAGCATTAGCCACACTGTAATAACTATCAAAACCACCATCAGACTTTTCTGTCACTTATAGAAGTACAGGAACATTTTAGCAGTCAACACGTCCTTATATATACAAAATACATAATAAGACAGATATGACATTATTACTGTGCGATAAGAGGCGGGAGTAGAAAAAAAAGTAGCTACCGGACGATGCTCCGGTCCTGTGACGACGTAGGTTACAAAACAAAACAAAACATAGAACCAACAAAGTAACGTTCACATGTACTAACCATTCAGAAACGTCCTGCTGCAGCCGCACAGTCGGTGTTTCTTCAGGAGCCTCCGCATCTGGGTCCGACTCAGGGTCATAAATGTACAGCGACACGATGGGTCCTCAAAATGCCATAATGATAACAAATGTAATGCCGGTCAGTGTCCCGTTAGCCTAACGCTCTCCTTCAGAGGGGCGTGACCCAGGTGAAGGAGGCGTTGACCGGCGGAGCTCATTAACATACTACAGAGGGAGGGCCTGAAATGAAGCGTTTTGTGAGGAGCTCAGATGAGCGATTTTGAAAAGCTGATATTTAGGACCACAGATCACTTTAGGTCAAAATATTTGGAATACAGTCTAGTTGGACATCTGGCAGCTGAATGACATTAAGTTAAAAATACATAATATGGGACCTTTAAAGGCTTTTCAAATGTGTGGTGTTGTCATGGTAGGTTAGGGAACACATTGATTTAATGAAAGAAGTCTCAAATGACCCCTTTTTTTAGAGTATTATTTTGCTGTTGAGGTTCAGGTTGATTCATGGTATCTTAAGTTGATGTTGTATCCAGCATTTTATTTCCACTATAATGTTTTTGGAGCCAGTAAGAGGAAACCCAAGGACACCCCCCACAACATTCTCATTCAACAAGACTGCTTTTCACAGGAAGTATCAAAAAAGGCTAAATGTGAGACTTGAGACCCACTGCTTGGAAGGTTAAATGTCCACATGAGAGACTAGATGGAATGTCTTTATATTGTGCCGTGAGTCAGCAGCAGCAATTTGCACCCACACAGTGATTATTTAATGTGTCCTTGCAGCACTATCTCTGCACACAACACATGCACTTCGGTCTGTCCCCTTTGTCCTGTATTGTATAGGTGAATTTCGTAAAAATGAGAAGCTAATGGATGATACTGTACCTACACACTTGGCTGAAAGGGTGCACACACAAACAAGCTTACACAAACCCCCAGCTGCCCTGAAGTAGTGCTGCCATGCAGGCAACAGACATGGTAGGTAGCCGCAAGAAACCCTGGTGTTTTTCCAACTCGCATCCTTTAGACACAGCTGAGGTCTGCTGATAGAAGAGACCAACCGTCCTGCGTTCTCTGTGCTACTGTTTTCAAAGGACAAACCTCACACAGTTTCCCGATGTGCCTTAGGCTACAGTCACATTCACACCGTAGGACTTGAAGTAAACTTTCCTAATGCAATTTTTCTCAAATCTCCAGGCATCCCCTGCAGGTATGAGGGATGGGGAGGAGCCTTTGATTGGAATGGATTTTTGTCCTCAGTCCAGATGCGCTTGACTCAAACTCAGTGCCTTCCTGGAGATGCACATAGATTTACTCATGCCTTTTCCACCAGAAGGACAAACAACAGAGAGGTGTCATCACTGAAACCTTGTTGTCTTGGAATAAAATTGATCAATAGCTACGAGACAATTGGGGTAAAAATGTAGTGTGTAAAACTGAACATCCATAAAGTAGCCATACAGACAAAGTAAGCAAATGGCTGGTCAGCCTGTAGTATGTAGAACACTTAGCAACTGAAGAGTAAATGATAATGTTAATATGTTGCTTATGAAAAAATGAATGAGTAATTCAATCAGATGGCTACACATATAACTGTAAATTTACTGATTTATAGTATACGTATCAAGTTTAATGCGTGCCTCTTTATTCTGCTTCTAAAGATTGATTTCAGGTCAAACATTTAGAATTTTAATGTGTTTGCCTTCTTTGGAGAATTTTACACTGGACCATTTGCATTTTCAAAAGCCCCACATGAGATCTCTCTCAATATTTATGAATAAGAAAAGAAATATTGACAATGAAGGAGATATATTTAATTGCTATCCCACAGCTTATGTCTGATCAGATATGGTGAAATGCAATAATTGAATACTCAGCAATAGAACAGACCCATCAGAGTAACCACATAAGCATTTAATGCATACTGAAAGTACTGTATATTAATATACTTAATTTACTTCAATTTCTGTAATTAATGAAAGTCCTGCAGCGTAATCCATTTAGATTCACCTCAGTAACTCTTCAGATAAGAACAAAAATGTGCCAATGCCACATTTGTAATTGGATTAAAACTAAGGATTTTAAGTGTGTTAACAAATGTGTGCTATCTGAAGCCAGACCAAAATACAGTGTGAAATTGGCTGTAGGGGGTAACCATGTTGTATCATCATGCCGTATGTATAATATAGGGTGGATATTCGCAGAGACCTACAGTGCACCCTTTGGATGTTGTAAATTATCAACGGAGGATAAGTACTGCAGTGTTAGGGGTTTTAGAAGTCTGGGAACATGCAGGAAGGGCCCATATCAAACTCTGGCTTTAGGATAGGCAGGTCTGGATGAGACATCTACTCAAATGTCGAGTCACTGCAAGTCACATGGCATGTGAGATGGCAGGCTAACATCACGGCACAGTGGATGACTCATAGTGCGCCATCGCATTCAGGAATCTTGCCAGCTGCCTGCTGGGTAGTCCATGATCAAGTTAATCATGCATATGGAACTGTCTTCTAATTATGTTACTTTATTTTGCTTATATATTTGCCTCAGTTAAATTCAGTTATTGAAGAAATAGGATGGTTCTTTAATTTTATTCCCATTATCTACTGAAAAATTACAGAGAAAGAAAACTGAAGTACTACTAGTGTTCCCTGAAACCATCAGTGTTACGGTAAAATAATAATACTGAAGACAAAAAAAATGGGGCCAGTTCAGGAAAAGGTCTAAATCAAACACACTCAAGACCATGACATGGTGCACATGGAAATTGGCAACCAGAGAGTGGATGAATTATTACCAAATACATAAAATATGTCCTGGTCAAGCCACATTTTAAACGGTAAGACACACAAAAAAAATGTGTTTTATTTTCTAATGCAATATATCTGAACCATGTATCTTCATTGGATGCCAATATTAAATGTAATCTGTACAGAGTCAGAGTCTGACCTGAATTAATGCTAGTTAGTTTCAATTTGTGAATTTATGACCACAAGAAACTTTGAATGAGAAAGTAGTTCTTGAGTACATTCTGTTATCAGTCAGGAGAATATATAGTCGTACTCCCACGCTGCCCACAAGCATTTTGTAACATTGGCATGTATACAATATACAAGTCTACACTGACAAGTCGACACTGGGTCATCCCTGAAGTTTGCAGCAAAAAGGCAAGAAAAAAAGTTGAAGTGAAAATTAAAGGAACATCGAAAACACATGGACCCTCACAAGTCTGAATTATTGTCGTCAGAGGCAGAGACACAATGTGCAAGGTTTTGTCCCATGGTATCAGCACTAATCATGATGTGCTGTATCTGAATCTGTGCTCTCCATTCGCTAGGACTCTTCCATTCGACAAACTGTGTCTGATAGATAAGGAATGATAAATATGAGAATTTGGAGCAGAAATGAAACGAAGACAGAAACAGTGAGGCAGAGAGTAAGAGACAAAGATCGAGGGGGTAAAGAGCAAGAGAGATGCAGAGATGGCAAAGCGAGCTTTGGGATAGAGGAGAGATAAGGGAGGTGATGGTAGCCAGGGGCAAAGCAAGAGGAGAAAGAGCGCTATGAGGAAATGGGTGATAGCAGAGGGCCAGGGGGATCTGGAGATTAAGCTGAATTGTCTTTAAAGTGATGACCTTAAAAACACATACTCAACTGGGTGCCAAACCCTGGGGCTTTAAGTGAATGTGTGTGACAGTGTTTCAATATGTGTAGGTGTTTTCATTCGGTCACATGCTTGTGTGAAACTAAGCACCTCACAGCATTTCCAAAAATGAAGGGAAATGAAGGGAAAAAAAACTGTCAGGTCTTTGAGCACAGGCAGCTGCTTTAGCTTCCTGTTTGATGGCTTAAAGCTGCCATCGGAACAAGTAGAATCACACATACACACACACACACACACACACACACACACACATATACAAACACACACACAAATAGACATTTACATATCCTCTTTAGAGCTTCCCTACAATTTTAAAATTCAGCACACATGATTGATGGTTACCCTCATCTGCTGTGATGCTAATTAAAGCTGCACTTGTAGTTTTTTGCATTTAAACTACGATGTGTAATGTGAAAGGCATCAGTCACAATGACAAACACAAAAAATTCCCTTTCACCTCCAGCTCTACTGAGATTTTCTTTTTTTTTTTTTTTTCCTGAACTGAATTTAAATGTTTGTAAAAATTCATCAATCCGGTAGTATTCTGTCTTCATTCCATATTATGTTTATGAGAAGGTTAAAAAGCCAGTAACAGAAACATGTCGTCAAATTGGAAGACAGAGTGAGATTGGGGACTTAGCTACCAAGCAGGACAAGATCGTGCAACATTTATGGCAAATGAGCCTGGTTGCCATGTTGTATTGAACATCAGACAGGACACCACCTCTGCTGTGTTATACATTGAGCATGTGATCCATTGTCACACACTGTGGCACTCTGCTGCCATTGGTGCGTTCAATATAAAGAAACAAAAGCAGTATTATAAAATAGTATTGAACCGAATTTTGTATGTATGTTTCTGGCTGAGAATGTCAAAACATTAGATCACATCTGAAAATAAATTAGAATGTGACCAAAGGTCACAAATAAGTCATGTTGGAGAGTACATACATATATAGAGTTAGTATATCAGAAAATGTTCACCGCACTGGATTTTGTCTGAAGATACAGATTTTTCCCCTGACAAGCTAAGACAAATGGTGAAAGTATAAGTCATTAAAGAGTTATAAAAGCATTCATGAAGAAATGAAACGTCACTCATATATGACTCACATATAGTGGGTCAGCCTATTTTTGCATTTTTTATTTGTGTTGATTGTTCCTGTGAGTGAATTTCTCATTTTGTTTCCTCATCATTCTCATTTGTTCATCTGTCTTCCTGCTGACTTTAGTTTCTCTTTTCATCACCCTATGCATCTGTCTGTCTCTTCCTCTGTTTCATGTCTACATTTTTCCTGCCATTTTGTGTCTTAGTTAATTTTGTCTCTGTCTGCTGCTGCTAGCTTACGCTGTTTTTCCTTCTCTATGTCAGTGTATCTCCAGCTGTCAGAGTTTCTCTCTTTTTGTAAGTCCCTGTGTCCCTTTCTCTCTTGTTTCAACATTATTTACAATGTATGCATACGTGTGCATGTGTGTGTGTGTCTGTGCGTGTGTTTGTAGTTTCATTGTGCACCTGAGCATGCTGGAGCTATCTGTGTTTGTGTGTTTTTTTATGGGATGTGTGTGTGCTGTGACTATTTTGTATCCTGGTGTGGTGTGAAATATATTAGAATAGTGCAATTATAAATTACACTGAAAAATCTTTTAGACTTTAATAATAGCAGCAGTACAATTCTTAATTAAGTAACTTAATTTCAATTATGATCAATTGCTTTTCCTTAAACAGATGGAGTAGAAGATGAATGCTCTCTGTTATTTATCACACCAATAAAAAAATCAGACCCTGTACTCTGTGATTGGAGACTTAAACTTGCTTCAGTCATCTTAGTCTTAATTAATCACTCCTCAGATCTTTTCATGCTTACCTATGACAATGTGAATGTGAATGTGCCTCAGGTCCCATCCGAAGACTGGGGAGGTGGGTACGGTGGTGGCGGTGCAGTCGACAGCGGGGGGGAGATTCCATGCCGTCGAATGCGGAGCGGAAGCTACATCAAGGCCATGGGCGATGACGACAGTGCTGACTCAGACACCAGCCCAAAAGCCTCACCAAAATCCACTCTCATTGCCCAGAGGGACGCCTTTAGACGATCTATCAGCATGGATCAAAGGTCAGATGTCACACGTGGAATTTTTAAATGTTAGTTAGCCACATGCAATGCATTTACTAAAAATATCAGTAGTGATGGTATGAACAGGACAGTACCTTTCAAAATTAACCACAGAATCAGAGTACAATGCAATGAGTCTACACTAAAAGAGTCTAAACTAAATTTAAACACAGAGAGAGAGTGCACAATGAAAGAAAACAGGGGAGTCTGACACTTTTTGTTGCTGTTTTGGCCATACTGTATGCATATCCAAAAGAAGCTGGACCTGTAATTGGCATGTACAGTGCGGGGCTGTGATTTCATTTGGGTTTTCAAAAGATTTCACTTAAGAACCCATGTTCAGCCTCAAAATCAGCGTTCTTGTATAAACAAAATGTAACCAAGTTTACCGTTTTTTGAATAAATTGTCTGTCATGAAAACTTTCCAGCAGACTCCACAGAGAATGGCGTTTACTACCCTCCCTCAATGAACTTAGCAATGTATTTAGGACTGCAGAAGGTTTACTGAGAATGTTGCACAATTAAAATTGCATAAAAAATATAAAAATGTAACACAATCCATGACAGATTTAAATTCTTCATTCAAATCTTTGATTCGTTCCTAGATCACAACTATGAACCACAGTATCTTAAGATGATCAATTATAACCATTCAATTTACAATTATCAAATAAAGAATAGCAGCTATGTCTTTGTAATATAGAAATGGTTGTTTTCATGTAGGTGACTTCATGCACATGCTTTCTTTAACATTGTTAAAAATATATCTACTCAATACAAAGAATATCAGGTATGTAGGAAATATTGATGGTGTAACAAACTGTAGCTGTTACAGTCATCAGTAAAGGTGATTATATATATATATATTTTTTTTTTTTTTTTTTATTTCCAGGTATTCATGTAAGCAGTGTACAGACTCTTACCCCAACAGCCGGACTACACCCAAAACCCATACCCGCTCCCGTAGTTACACCCGCTCTCTAACCAGTTCACAGGTAACAAATAAGAGTTTTTCTGCAAATGTGTTTTGTATATGTTTCTGCTAAATTAATGCATTTGTTCCCTTCACTCAGCTGGGGGAGACGCTGAATCGTCAGTTTGAGTCAGTGTGTGAAACCATGTTTGGGGAGGTGGAGTCTCAAGCGGTTGAGGCCCTCGATCTTCCAGGTGTGTTCCGCACCCGCAGCCACAGCTACGTCCGTGCTATCCAGGCCGGCTGCTCCCAAGACGATGACTGCCTCTCAGTCTTCTCCATGTCAGGGCCCCAGGGAAGCATCAAGGGCGGGGCAGGTGAGTTTGTGTGTGGTTTGGTAAATGGAGTCTGTGTGAGACTTAGCTTAACTAGAATCTTCAAACACTCCCTCATTGCCCTGCTGCATGTGAGGCATATCTTGTTTTACATTTAAATCAGAAACAAAATACTTTTTTGATCCCGGAGAAGGAAATTACTTAATCCTGTTATCTTCTCTTTTCCTTTAGTGTGTGTGTTTTCTAGTGTGTCTTTTTTCCTCTGTCATCTCCGTCTCATTTCTGTATCTCATCCTACATGTAACCCTTCTCTATGTGAGTAATACGTTCATGAATGCTCATGACTATGTTTAAAGCATAAAGTCTCTTGTTTCTGTCTCTCTACTGTATGTGCAGTGTGTATCTTCTTGGAGTAGAATCAAACTGTTTCCACGGTTTCATTCCGTAATGTTTTTTTTTTTTCATTATTTTTAAAAAGCTTAATTATTGTAGTCCTGCTCTTATTTTAACCTGATGTATGATATGTCCACAATTATTTGAGTGTTTGTATGCATGCCGTAGGTACTTATATAGATAATTTTTAAACCTGTTCAATACTTATCAATATCAGGAGTCAATTTCCTGATGATACTATCAATACTTTTGGCGAGAGAGAACGTCTCACTTTAATATTTCTCTCCGAGAATTACCGGATCTTTAACAGAAGTTAAGTCAACATCAAGGATTAACATTTTGTTTTGTCACTTCTGCCAAGCTTTTCCACTACTTCATTACCTCACTGGTTTTGGATAAAAAGGAGTAGCATTCTTAACTGTGTCTGGCACAGCTTGTGTCTATATGATTTTTTTTTAATGATTTTATTGCTTCTTTTCCTTCTCTGTTACTTCACCCTTTTTTTATATCAACAAATTCCCATGTTGTCACCACCACCCAGTTTGTCGCTTTTGTAAGTATCCACCTCCACTGCTTCCTGCTAATGTAGCACCCATGTTGCTTTTAACACTCCTCTATGCCTCTTTCTTCCTTTCTCCCTCTTTTCTGTTGCTTTAGTCTTTCCTTATCGAAAAGGGGCTCCTCCCCCACTCCCTCCTCGCATGTCCAAGTCTTCACTCTCTGTACGAGCGCAAAGCAGCACTGAGTCCACCCAGGATACCTACTTCCAGAACAGTGCGCAGTTAGCCTCAAGCTCAGGCCCCGGGCGTCCCAAACAGCACAGCAACTCTGTGGACCTTGGAAGTTCTGATGGCCCCTCAGGTCGCTCCTCCAGAGGAGGTTACTACACCGCCATTGGATCTGGACGTTCTCGACATCACAGTAACTCCGCAGAAAGCCTAGATGGGGTCAGGGGATCGCGGGAGTTGGTGCTTTACGGAGGCGGTCCTGGTGTTGGAGTAAGGGCCAAACACAGCAACTCAGCTGATAGTCTGCTTGAGGGGCCACCAAGGTCGACCCGGGAGAGGGAAGGCAGGGTCAGTGGGAACCTGGGGAAGTCAGTCTCTCTGCCTCAGAACAGTGTTATGCTGAGTAAAGCTGGGAGCCAGGATGAAGGACGTGGTGGAAGAAAATGGAGGCCATCCATTGCTGTGCAAGTGAGAGAGGACTATTTTGTGTATTAAAATTTATCATTCTTTTCAATCAGTGATTTGATTTTTGATCTACCAAAAACAAACATCAATTGGAATCTGGTTGTTTTCTATGGGACCGTGATAACACATTGTCCAAAAAGTATTAAAACAAAGATATGTAACAGTTGAAAGCCATAAATCATATATAAGAAACTCAAACCAGAAAGTTACCATTTTATTTAAAATATATGCCTTTGCCTTTACGCAAAAGTTCCAACATAATATTACAATCAATTTGTTAATTTGTTAATTCATTTGTTCACGTAAAAAGTAATTAAGACATTTCTGTTAGTATATACAGTATATCTGTTACTGCTTCTTGGTTGGAACCACATGTGCACATTCAGTTATGAGAGTGAGATTCATCTTCTGATTTAAAGAAACAATAAGATGGCATAAATATTAACGTTTAATATAAATCTATTTAAATCACAGCTGTCTGTTCAGTTTTAAATACGCAGTCTGATTGTGGTTTACTGTGTCTCTTTCTGTCACAGGTGGACAGCTCAGAGACTCTGTCAGATTCAGATGCAGAGGGTAAAGCTCTCACAGAGGTCCATTCTATAGGAGTCCAAGTAGAAGATAATAAGAGGTAAAAGCAGGGGAAAACTATTTACCTTGAAATGTGTGTGTTTTTTTACCTGCATTATTTATGAACTCTAGCTTGAAACTCAGATATTACCTTTGTGTATATGCTAATTTAGCTTTTGTTTCAAAATATGTGGCTTTATCAAGAACTTTTGTTAGTTTCAGAGTTATTCATGTGAATAATTTTAATATATAATTTTTTTTTAAATGCTTCATATCCTGGGCACCCAACAGTGCAGCCACCTGTGGTTGATTGCTGGGCTAGCTGCTATTATTTCATTTAACATTTCATCAGAAATCCCAGCTTGAGGCCGGCAACATCTTGTATCAAGAGCATCTTGTTTTCTTGTAACTACAGCCATAACTACTGCAACTCACCATTACTTTCACACTGCAGCCCTTCCCCTAATTATGTCCAGACTCTAATTATTCACATCACACACACACTAGTACATTCTCTCAAAACACCAAGTAACAACGCCACCCACCCCTCACAATCATCAATCATTGAATAGACAGAAAGGATGAGAGGAGGTGGGTTGGAGGCATCACTGCAACCACTGCTGTGACATTTGTGCACATGCTGGTGCGTCATGCTACCACAATAGTCTCAATGACCCCAAGCATGACTATCCCTGCTCCAGTAGGAATGTGCATGTGTCTGTGTACAGTTATTGTTTGAGAAAGGCTTTTGTGTGTGACCGGGTGGCTATGGGCCTGCTTCCTGAATTGCAGGCGGGCTCGTTTCAAGCGCTCAAACAGCGTGACAGCAAGCGTGCAAGCAGACCTGGACCCAGAGGGCTTCCCGGGGCTCAGCATCACAGTTCCAACACAGGATAAGGGTCTGCAGTTTGGCTGTTCATTCCAGAGGCACTCTTCAGAGCCAGAGTCAGCCAGTCAGTATACAGAGTGTCACCGTACCGTTCACACACAGGGACAATGGGCCTACAGAGAGGTATATCACATTCCTCAAAACGTGTCATTCTTGATTTGATGTCTCCTAGTGAAATTAATTTTCTGTTTGATGGGGGAAAAAATAGTTTTCCCTAAAAAAATTTTTTCAAAGACAGTTATTTATGTTATATGTTTTATATTGTTAATATTATTATGTTATGTATGGTTAATATTTTGGCTCATGCGTTGTTAGAATTCATGTTTGCTGTATAAAAATTTCATTTCTTAATATCAAATCAGTGAAAGAGCTTCTGTAAGGCAGCAACTACATGTTAGAGAACATAAAAAAACAGATTTTGCTGCTACTGGTGTAAAACTCAACTCGGTGCTTTTATCGGAAACATTTTGTTGAAATTTCAATGAGAAATGAAAACCTCAATACCACTGTCATGTGTGTATGATTGGAAGCAAGGAGAATTTTCATTTTGCAGGAATTGAACAAAGCAGAAATAATCTGTTAATTAGTGAATTTCATAATCCTGCTCAAGTTGATTAATAACTAACAATTTGACTCCACAAGGAGTCAAACTGTTTCCACATTTGCACTTTTTATGCTCAGTAATGCTGATGCTAGTGGTTGTAGCTTCATATTGCAGAAACTTATCTGAGATTGACCAATTCCTAGCAAAAAAGCACAACTTTTTGTGGGGAAAAAAAGGCTGAAGTCAAAGAAAAAGTTTTAAAGAAAAGCATATTCAGTATCACAAAAAGCAGAAAAATGTTCGGGATCAACAGTTTTAGACAATTTAGCCCCTAGACTGGGTGAAGTGCACCAGTCCACAACTTTTTGTCTTGTTATTCCAGGATCTTATCCAGAGTGGATACACAACTGAGCCCCACCCAGCAGACCCACGGTCCCATCAGCACTCACACTTACCTCCACGTTCACACTCCCCGCTACCCATCACCTCTGAGAGAGCCTGGGCAGGGACACCATCCCTGGAAGCTCCCCGGAGCCTGCCCGACTCAGGCCGAGCCTCGCCTTGCATGAGAGATGGAGAATTCTTCTTACGCCTCCTGCAGACAGAAGTGGAAAGGATGGAAGACTGGTGCCAGAACATGGAGAGAGAAGCAGAGGAGAATGAACTGCCAGAGGAGAGTGAGTAGGGTGAAAACCATCAGGTAGAAAAATGAATAATTCTCACCTTTTTAAAAGTGCTAATGTGCTGTTTGGTCCTCAGTTCTGGAGCTTATTCGAAATGCAGTTGGCAGTGCCCAGATCCTCATGTCTCAGAAAGTCCAGCAGTTCTTCCGCTTGTGCCAACAAAATGTGGTGAGTGCATATGATTACATGTAAAATAAACACACATAAGACATCGCACAGGATTCACAGTTGCTAAAGGAAAATATTTTATTGGCAGCAACAAGAGTATTGCAGAACCTGTCATTTTCTTCTATATCACTCCTATAAATTCTAAAATAATTACATGCCTCTGTCTCCATACCCTCCCAGGACCCTTCAGCATACCCTCAACCCACCTCTCAGGACCTGGCAGGCTTCTGGGACCTACTACAGCTCAACATAGAGGATGTCAGGGTCAAGTTTCAGGACCTCCATAGGCTCAAGGATGCTGGTTGGAGGCTTCCACCTGAAAAGAAGGTGAGAGGTCCAGAGGTCCACAGAGTCCTGGTTTCACTACATCACTCCCCCAGGGCTAAGATGGCAGTGTGCAGACGAGTAGTGCAGATGGTCATACCCTCCGAGCCCTTGCAATCTATGAAAATACAGAACAGCACAAGGATCTGATCAGCACTAGCCACGAGTGGATGGATTCTTTAACAAATCTGAATGCACTGGTCTTCTGCGTTATTGTCTTTAAAGGTTAGGCTACTCACTGATCAACTTTTCCTGACAACAAACTAACAATTCTTTCTCTTTTCTTCTTTCTTTTTTCATTACTGTTTTTATTACCTTTCACCATGACCTTTTTTTCTCCCATTTCATTTCCTTTAACGTCATGTGATGCCGATGCATGCTGAGATACATTTTGATCTTTTATTTTTGTCAATTTTGAATATTTTGTCTGTCATAATGTCTCGGTCTATGATTCTCCCTGGCTTAACTGTTACCTTTTTTTTTTTTTGCTGGTAATTTTGCTTTTCAATCTTTTTTATTCTCTTTGTTTCTCCTAACATTTCCACTTTTTTTTGCATGGGATCCCTTTTGTTCAAACCAAACCTTTATTTTATTTTATTTATTTCCCCACATGATAAATCCACTGTCTGTTTTCACGTTGTATCCACGTCTCCACTGGCGGGGTAGGAGGATAAGAAGCTTCCTCCTCCCTTACCAAAGAAGCCAGCGGGCGGGGTGAGTGGAAGCCTCCGGGCTGACAGCAGTGGGGATGGGGTTACTGGAGGAGGAGGAGGAGGTGGGTCTGGCGCCCTGGTGGTTCCTCGTATGGGCGGACATACCCTACCCATGCGGGAGAAGTCCCTGGACCTCGGGGACCGTCAGAGGACAGAAGCCAGGAGGAGACTGCTGCAGACCAAGCGTACTGCCTCCTTCAGGCAAAATTCAGCCACAGAGAGCGCTGACAGCATTGAGATCTACATCCCAGAGGCCCAGACTCGACTTTGAACACCAGTCTCCCACCTACTTCCTCGCCTACCCCTGCCCAGCTGACCTGCTCACCAACCTTAGCCTTTCTCTGAGCCCAGTTTCGGATTTTTTTTGAAGGTCATTGCTGTTAATCATCAACGTACCCCTTCAGTAAAGTACTCCATTACACAAATACCACAGCAACAAAGTCATCGCTCTTGTTCATTATGAAGCACTGTTAGCCATTTTAGTGTCTTGAAATATGGACGTTTCACTGACACCGAGGCCTAAAATTGAAACGGTAGCTCGAGTTACAAAGTTTTTAAAAGAATCTTCTGGATTTCCTGGTTGACAACGAACAAGAAAGAGTCCACTTTTATTAACGTTGTCAGCAGTGGCTCACGCAGTAGTAGCATGCTTTTATGTTTTCACCTAGCATCTAACCTTCACTACAAAGGGCTCAACAGGCACAAAACCTCCATGTGATGAAGAATCTCATTGTAGATCCCCTGTTTTCATCTCATGGATGCAATCTGATGCAGATTCAACTAAAGATATACCCACAATGTTCACTGATTCTATAGTACAGATGAATAAACACAGACGCCCTTCAAGTCAGACAGTTGGATATCCACAACGAACATCCTCCAGGCATGCACACACACTCACACCCCACCACTTAATGAGTTGGCTATTTTCCCCCAGGTGGAATCTGTACATCCAGGCATCAAGTCAAAGACTACAAACTATTTTTCTGCGGCATTCCTTCATTCCTCACATACATTTACTACCCTCAGCATTCAGCAGGGATGCTGTGTGAATGTCTAAGTGCTATTTGTACATAGTGTGCACACTCATGGTTGCCAAAAGGAGCTTCTGCGTTGTAGCATCACAGCCTTGACAGCTAGAGAGCTCACAGACAAAAAAAACAGAGCTGTTGCTTTTAATGTAGTCTCTCTGAAGTTTTGAAGGTTCAGGGGTTGTTGGGATTTTTTTAGGGGAATATATTTTGGTGGCTTTTCAGGACTTTACTGACAAGGCAGCCATTTCACTGTGAGACTATAGCACCACCAAGTGGTCAAATGAGGACCCAATCCAACGTCAGGAGTCTGCAGAGAGCTCTCTCCACCTCAGTCTGGAATTACCAGACTCCCTGATGAAACAGCCATGCAAGAAGATCCTTTTTTCCCCTTTGGTTTCTTATAGTTCTTTTTTCCCCTTCCCTTCTTTTATCTTCTCTCAAATATCTGGAGTGGGCCATCCCGTATGTTTGCACTGTTTAGAAGATAAAGCAGCAGGATAGTGGGACAAAATGAAAGGGAAAGAGCTACCAAAGTCTTCGGCAGAATCCGCTTGCCTAACTTAAGTGCAATCCTATCGACTTTACACACCACCGAAGAAAGAGGGAATGGTCAGTCAGTTCAAAGGAAAATAAGAGGAGTAATTTTCAGTATGGTTCATTTCAAGCACCTTCCAAAGAGCTGTCAAAGAAAGAAAAAAACCATTAAGAAAGAAAAGAAGCAGCTTGATAGTATTTGGGAATCATGCTCACATGAAAAAACACTTGTTTATCTGTGGAATTATTCTGTATTATTTCTGCACTGTTTTAGGTTTCTCCCTTTAATTTGCCACTGGAGATCACGCCATGCCATTTCTGCTAAACAAAGTGTAGCATGACTTTAAAAGCTTTGAAGGGGTCTCATTGACATATTTGTCAGAGCAGACATTTATTATTCAAGTGATTTGTATGGATGGTGCATATAGGATTGTCTGTGTGTGTGCAGATGAAGGGATGAGTGTCATAAGGGACAAGAGATGAAGCCCGATGAATACTAAAAAGTCCAAATTAGCCATTCGAAAGATACATAACATGAATATATAAAAATGCATGATCAGTTTTTTCTTTTTTGTTAGAATGGAATGTTTTGGCAAAACGGAATATTTTAATGGGAGATGTATATTTTATACTATTATCGACATTTCTAGATTAGTAGAGACTACTGAGTACAGAATATGTACGAAAAAGCATATATCAAATGTGAAATATTAAATTGTTACTCTGATAGATTATAGCTTTGTATGATACTACAAAGATATGGCATATCCAGACTCATATCCAGTACATATGAAAAACCATTTCAAATAATAATTATATTTAATTTATGAGTGCTGGATCTGGTTCACAGGGTATATAACTGGTGAGAGTGTTTATTGCCACTGTTTATCTGTTTGTGGTTCTAACAACGTATTCTGCTGTATCCTTTCCCCATTTATCCTCTTTAGAACCAACTACATGTGCCTAACCAGCGATATGTGGAGGTTACCTTTGAACACATACATATAAGAAGAAGTGTAAATAGAAACATATTTCAGAGAAAACTACTGAAGAAATGTTTTACACGTACTTACATGTCATTCTTTCTTTCTCACTCACGCTCATGTAATTACACGTAATACGCTCATACAGTACAGTTTGGTGGGCTGAGGATTTCATCGCTGCTTTTTGCAGATGATGTGGTCCTATTTGCATCATCGGCTTGTGACCTGCAGATCTCACTGGTCCAGTTTGCAGCCGAGTGTGAGGTTCAGCACCCCCAAATCCGAGGCCATGGTCCTTAGCAGGAACCAGTGCACTGCCTTCTCCGAGTGGGGAATGAGGTCCTTCCACAAATGAAGGAGTTTAAATATCTTGGGGTCTTGTTCACGAGTAAGGGAACAATGGAACTGGTGATTGGACGGAGAATTGGGGCAGCAGAAGCGGTGCGCTTTACCGCACTGTTGCCACAAAGAGGGAGCTAAGTGTAGAGGCAAAGCTCTTCATCTACCATTCAATCTTCGTTCCTACCCTCACCTATGATCACGAGTGATGGGTCATGACCGAAAGAACGGGATCTCAGATACAAGCGGCTGAAATGGGCTTTCTCAGGCGGATAGCTGGTGTCTCCCTTAGAGATAAGGTAAGAAAGGCTGCTGTTCGCGAGAAGCTCAGAGTAGAGTCACTACTCCTTCGCGTGGAAAGGAGTCAGCTGACGTGGTTTGGGCATCTGGTGCGGAAGCCTCCGGGGCGCCTCCCTAGGGAGGGGTTTCTAGCACGTCCAGCTGGGAGGAGACCTCAGGGCAGACCCAGGACCAGGTGGAGGGATTATATCTCAACACTGGCCTGGGAACACCTTGGGATCCCCCAGTCAGAGCTGGTGGATGTGGCCGGGGAAAGGGAAGTTGCTGCCCCCGCGACCCGACTCCAGATAAGCGGTGGAAGATGGATTGATGGATGGATGGATGGACACTCATAAGACTGGAAAATGATGCTGTTACTATTGCATGTTTTATTTAAAGATTTGAAAAGCCTAGCAGAATCACATTTTTTGAGTGATAAAGGCAACATTCTGTAGCGTATGAAGAATTTTGTGGAAAAAAAGAAGATGACAGTGAGAGCAATCAGTTTCTTTGATGTGAATCTCTGCAGATGAATTTACTAAGCTCCATGTGATGCTCACTGCCCTGGGGATCAAAAAAAAGGGCTGAGAAACAGACATCTTGATTAATTCATCCTGAGCAATGTGGGGTTGCGGAGCAGCCTATCTAGCCATTCAATCTCCTATTGCAAACAAACTTGACAACATCTCAGTGGTGTGTGACACAGCCCTCATCAAACAAAGCACAAATACCTGCTTTTATACTGTTACTCCACTGTGAAGGCCTCTTGATCCCACCGTCACAATCCTCAAGCCACAGAGCCTCAGAGGGATGGCAAGGTCCTTCTATTACGAATCAGCCTCGAGAGACACCAGGACTCAAAGAGGTTTTTTGGGATATTTACCCACTGTAGCAACTATTGGTTCTTCAATTCTTGATGGATGGCATTTTCTTCTATAATTTGGATCATACATAGAGGCGTAAGCCAGACACCTTGCCTTGAAACAGGTCCATTGCAAACACACAATTTCCACACTTTTTGTTTCATTCATCCATTTCCTTTTCCCTCTCAGTATGAAGACACCTGGGTGTGTAGTTGTAAAAACAATCCAAGCACTTACCCCCACACCAGATGGGCTACTGAGCAAACCCTTTCACCTCTCTCTGAAAGTGTAAAAACCCCTCACAGACAGCGAGACGGACAAGCCAACTCCAAGTACCTCACTTTCTAGCAGCGGTATCTGCAACTCTGACCCAGGACTCCGTCCTCAGGGGATTCACTAGCTACCACACAACCAACAGACCCTGAATGAACAGGACCAGATCAGTGATGCAGGAACATAGACTGTGTTCATTGAATGAAAGGGAAGACCTTTGTGCCCAAATTCTCCAGTAGCCATTTTAACAGAAGTGCTTGTTAAGGCAAGAGCTCAATTGTCTCAAGTGTGAATATGATTGTGTGTGTGTGTGTGTGTGTGTGTGTGTGTGTGTGTGTGTGTGTGTGTGTGTGTGTGTGTGTGTGTGTGTGCAGGTAAGTGAAATAGAAAGAACAAGAATCTGGTGCTCTACACAATCATAAAACCAGACAGTCAAGATCAATTTGATGACTAACTGCCACTTGTTGAATGATATAACTGCACTGTGCGCATATGTGTGTGTGTGTGTGTGTGTGTGTGTGTGTGTGTGTGTGTGTGTGTGTGTGTGTGTGTGTGTGTGTGTGTGTGTGTGTGTGTGTGAGAGAGAGCGAGAGAGAGAGAGAGAGGGGGCACTGCACATCTTCAGGAAGAAAACTATGGTAGTAAATTTGACTTTAAGATGTGAGACATTTCTGAGATGCTGCTCTGGAGGAAAATGTCACTGGCAGAGTTTTAGAGAATAAATGCTGAAGTTAAGTAACTGAGCTGTTGATAATTATCTTTGTTGTGTTCCATGATAAAACCAACTTTAAACAAAAGGACCATGTCTTGTTTTGTAGATGCATTTTCTTCAATGAGGACATGAGGAACAAATCCCATATTGTAGTGATTGAAAGCCACTAACTAGTGACTAATTATGCCTCAATTGAGTATGGTGGTTCACATATATATGTAAACATCATTTATGTTGTATAATATAATTATAATACACATCACATTTGTACACTTTACATATTATCTAATGTGTCAGGAACTACTTAATGTCACTCACAAAGATTTGGCTTAGGGTCTTTTACCAGACTATAACAAGCATGTTGTCTCATTTTATCCATGTGAAGTGATTACAGAATCCATGTTTAACTAATATCAATAAAAGCCCCCTCAGACTAATAAAAAAAGTCAAAAGTTGTCTCTTGTCTCTCTTTTTAATTGATAAAATATTCAGCAATATTTGTACTGACAAGAATAAACGTCACATTTTCATGGATTACTAAATTGAATATGTCCATTATTTTATCTGAAACTGAATTCAGTCCAATGTAAATATGATTGGCGTTGCAACAGAAAAGTACCATGTAAATAAAAATAGAGAATGTAAATACACAAAATGGAAATGGCTAAAAATCTATTTCAGCAAAAACTCTAGTACTCTTTCAACTTATTCCATATTATTTCTTCCGGAGCAGCAAAGACAGAAAAATACTTCACAGAAACTCAACTTGCCCTCAGCTCTGAGGTGTGTGTGTGTGTGTGTGTGTGTGTGTGTGTGTGTGTGTGTGTGTGTGTGTGTGTGTGTGTGTGTGTGTGTGGATTTACATTTTAAAGTTGTTTATTAGTACACACACCTTTAGAAATGTGGGTCAAAGACGACTGAGCAATTACTGTGTAATTAACTAAAACATATTACCCTGCTACCCTCACGTTTACAACAATGTAAATATCTGTTGCCAATGGACATTTGCTTTTCTCAATATTACATTTATTGTTATTACAATATAATTAGTAGTAGTGTTGTAGTCACTGAAAGGATTAATTATTACAATCATTCTTCTTATTATAAATGCTGTTGTTGACTACAGAGACGGGGAAACTTTGTTCTGTATTCAAGGGCAAGTCTTGTGTGTAATAATAAAAAAAATAGTTTAATCTATAACGACAAGTCCTTAATTGCTGCTACTGAGGACATGGAGTAGATAAGAAGCAAGCTGACAATAACTCTGGGAAGATTTTTTTCTCTGGGATCAATGATGGACACTCCGATGAGGAGTGTGAGCTCACTAAAGAGTAAAGTAAGAGTGGAAGGACTGAACTCAATGAAACATTCAGACCTTCTTTCTCCATGTGCTCTGAACTCTACCAGCTCTACCAGAGGAGGAAAACATCATGGGCATCAAACAGACACTCTGCATTCTACTCTATTATGTAGCAAATAGCTCGTCATTCTCACTCCTCCTTCCTCATCTTTCTTGTGTTTCTCACTGAACACCTACATTTTTAATCAGACAGGTCTGATATAGCTCAATTTTATTGTTAAGTTCACATTTGTACATTTCAGTGCCAAGATATTGTATATAAAAAATCTAAATCCTTTGTTTTTCCTAGTATAAAAACAGTTGCAGCAAATAGCAATAGAAATGCCATAAGATATGAATTTGTGTAATAGTGACACCACTGAGGATGCATGACAACAGCATCCAGGAGATGTCCTGGACGGCAGCGGAGGCTGTTGCACAGTAAAATGTAAATGGAGATTCTGTTTCTGTTGTGGTTCTCATTTTGTACATATTTATTTATTTACTGAACTTGTATGTTTCATGGATCTAGATGTGTCAGAGGAGCACCTCAAAGAGCGCTGAAGCCCAGAGAGATGGCACACTGTGACGTGGTATACCCCAACACAGAATGTAACACTGACAATGTTGTCTAAACATTTTCTAATGGCTAATATTACTATTAATATGACTATTATAAAGCTATTTTAGGGAGTTAAATGAAGCCTGCAATGTCTCCTTTGTCTTTTTTGTGTTGATTTTTTGACTTTGAAGTGAATGTTTTGAGTATTGAAAACACTAATCTATTAGAAAATATTTTCTCCTGGAAAACATTTGGTATTTACTGTATTGAATTTGTATCTCTAATTAAGTTAAAATCAATGTTTTTGTTTTAGGGTTGATATTTTGTTTCGTTCACACCGAGCATTGGTAAAGCCAAAGGAACTGAAAAAGGACAGACTCACAATTTTATAGGTTGTCATGTTTTTATATTACGTTGTATCGTGTTGTGTTTTATATTGTGTGTTATGTTATGTTTTTATGTCATAAACCTTAGTAAATAATTAGGTTAGTTTTTAATAGTTGGGAGTTAGTGGTCATGACAAATAAAGTATGGAAGGGAAAATTGCAAATGTTTATGGATGCACATTATAATCTACAAACTTGCTCTTGGCCTTAAATGAAAAATAACTTAACATTGTGAGCTGTAACACTAAAGGTAGATTTAGACCTGCGTTCAGTCCTTAAACTTAGGCTAAACTTTTGCTAATTGTAGCCTCGTGTTTAATGACATACATAGGAGGGGTATTCACTGTCACAGCCGCATAGCTGCCAGAGTATTTATTTTCCCATAATATTTTACCATTACTTCAACAAAAACACTTTTTTATTCATGATTCCTCTGCTTTTTTAACATGTTCATCACAATTCTGCATTTTTTAGGACCTTAAGACCAACTTTACTATTAGTGTTAAATGCACATCAAAGACATGAACAACTTCTTTCGAAAATTATTTTCTGCATTTTTCCTTGGTCTATCCTATCTCCTATAGTTTGAGATACAAGGCAACACAAATTGAAAATGATGGACATCAATGCTCAGATGCTAGTGAAGTCTAAATGTGTTGGACGAGAATGGATGATTCATTATGAGATACTTGTAAAAAGTGTTACCAAGTCCTACATAATACATGAAAACTTCAAGAAGTTATTTAGTCCCACTCAAGCATTAAAAAGCACTCTCAATATTTTTACTTACTTTTTACTTTTACTTTACTTGTTGGAGACCACAGAAGTTCAGATGAAACTCAATTTTTAAGTTAATTTTGTTTGAATAGAGCAAGGATGACTGAATAGACAGACTATTCTACAGAACCACTCAACAACAGTTTCCATTTTTCATTTACAGTCAGTCATTCCCCGTTAATCTTAAACCAAGCTCCAACACCTCTGAGCTTATTTCTTCAAACTCAGCAGGCTAGCATGCACTCTGTGACTGAGCTACATCCCTAGCCTTTGGGGAGATATATATATATATATATATATATATATATATATATATATATATATATATATATATATATATATATATATATAAAATGTAGCCACAAGAGGGCACAAGCCAGTGTCTTATTGTGCCGGTCCCAAGCCCGGATAAATACAGAGGGTTGCGTCAGGAAGGGCATCCGGCGTAAAACTTTTGCCAAATCAAAGATGCGAATCAAACCTATGACTTCCATACCGGATCGGTCGAGGCCCGGGTTAACAACGACCGCCATCGGCGCTGTTGACCTACAGGGCGCCGGTGGAAATTGGATTACTGTTGGTCGAAGAAGGAGAGGAGGAAAGTGCGTTCGCACGAAGAAAGAGAAGAGGAGCGCCAAGAGTATAGGACTAAGAGTAGGGACGTTGAATGTTGGAACTATGACAGGAAAAGGTAGAGAGTTGGTCGACATGATGCAGAGGAGGAAGGTAGACATACTGTGTGTCCAGGAGACCAGGTGGAAAGGTAGCAAGGCTAGAAGTTTAGGAGCAGGGTTCAAGTTGTTCTATCATGGTGTAGATGGGAAGAGAAATGGAGTAGGAGTTATCTTGAAGGAGGAGTTTGTTAGGAATGTCCTGGAGGTAAAAAGAGTGTCGGCTAGAGTGAAGAGTCTGAAGCTAGAAATAGAAGGTGTGATGTTCAATGTTGTTAGTGGGTATGCCCCACAGGTAGGATGTGAGCTGGAGGAGAAGGAGAAATTCTGGTTGGACTTTGATGAAGTGATGCAGAGCATACCTAGAAGTGAGAGAGTTGTCATTGGCGCAGACTTCAATGGACATGTTGGTGCAGGTAACAGAGGTGATGAGGAAGTGATGGGCAGGTTTGGTATCCAGGAGAGGAACGCAGAAGGACAGATGGTAGTTGACTTTGCAAAAAGGATGGAAATGGCTGTAGTGAATACTTTCTTCCAGAAGAGGCAGGAACATAGGGTGACCTATAAGAGTGGTGGTAGGAGCACACAGGTAGACTACATCTTGTGTAGACGATGTAACCTGAAGGAGATCAGTGACTGTAAAGTAGTGGTAGGCGAGAGTGTAGCCAAACAGCATAGGATGGTGGTGTGTAGGATGACTCTGGTGGTGAGGAAGATGAAGAGGGCAAAGGCAGAGCAGAGGACGAAATGGTGGAAGATAAAAAAGGAAGGGTATTGCATGACCTTTAGGAAGGAGTTAAGACAGGCTCTGGGTGGTCAGGAGGTGCTTCCAGATGACTGGACAACTACAGCTAATGTGATCAGGGAGACAGGTAGGAGAGTATTTGGTGTGTCATCTGGAAGGAAAGTAGATAAGGAGACTTGGTGGTGGAATGAGGAGGTACAGGAGTGTATACAAAGAAAGAGGTTAGCTAAGAAGAAGTGGGACACTGAGAGGACTGAGGAGAGTAGACAGGAGTACAGGGAGATGCAGCGTAAGGTGAAGGTAGAGGTAGCAAAGGCCAAACAAGAAGTTTATGATGACTTGTATGCTCGGTTGGACAGTAAGGAGGGAGAGACTGATCTATACAGGCTGGCAAGACAGAGAGACAGAGATGGGAAGGACGTGCAGCAGGTTAGGGTGATTAAGGATAAGGATGGAAGTCTATTGACAGGTGCCAGCAGTGTGATGGGAAGATGGAAAGAGTACTTTGAAGAGTTGATGAACGTGGAAAATGAGAGAGAACAAAGACTAGAAGAGGTGACTATTGTGGACCAGGATGTAGCAAAGATTAGCCAGGATGAAGTGAGGAGAGCACTGAAGAGGATGAAGAGTGGAAAGGCAGTCGGTCCTGATGATATACCTGTAGAGGTTTGGAAGTGTCTAGGAGAGGTGGCAGTAGAGTTTCTGACTGGGTTGTTCTGACTGGGATCTTAGATAGTGAGAAGATGCCTGAGGAGTGGAGGAGAAGTGTGCTGGTGCCCATTTTTAAGAACAAGGGAGATGTGCAGAGTTGTGGCAACTACAGAGGAATAAAGCTGATGAGCCATACAATGAAGTTATGGGAAAGAGTAGTGGAAGCTAGACTAAGGGCAGAAGTGAGCATTTGTGAGCAGCAGTATGGTTTCATGCCAAAAAAGAGTACTACAGATGCAGTATTTGCTTTGAGGATGTTGATAGAGAAGTACAGAGAAGGCCAGACGGAGCTGCATTGTGTTTTTGTAGATCTGGAGAAAGCTTATGACAGGGTGCCCAGAGAGGAACTGTGGTATTGTATGAGGAAGTCTGGAGTGTCAGAGAAGTATGTTAGAGCGGTGCAGGACATGTATGAGGACTGTAAGACAGTGGTGAGGTGTGCTGTAGGTGTGACAGAGGAGTTCAAGGTGGAGGTGGGACTGCATCAGGGATCAGCTCTGAGCCCCTTCTTGTTCGCTATGGTGATGGACAGGCTGACAGACGAGGTTAGACAGGAATCTCCATGGACTATGATGTTTGCAGATGACATTGTGATCTGCAGTGAGAGTAGGGACAAGGTGGAGGAGAAGTTAGAGAGGTGGAGGTTTGTCCTGGAAAGGAGAGGGATGAAGGTTAGCCGCAGTAAGACAGAGTACATGTGTGTGAATGAGAGGGACCCAAGTGGAAGAGTGAGGTTACAGGGAGAAGAGATCAAGAAGGTGGAGGATTTTAAGTACTTAGGGTCAACAGTCCAGAGCAATGGAGAGTGTGGAAAAGAGGTGAAGAAACGTGTCCAGGCAGGATGGAACGGGTGGAGAAAAGTGTCAGGTGTGATGTGTGATAGAAGAGTTTCAGCTAAAATGAAAGGAAAGGTGTACAAAACTGTGGTGAGACCAGCGATGTTGTTCGGTCTAGAGACAGTGTCACTGAGGAAAAGACAGGAGACAGAGCTGGAGGTAGCAGAGATGAAGATGCTGAGGTTCTCTTTGGGAGTGACCAGGAAGGATAGGATCAGGAATGAGTACATCAGAGGGACAGCACATGTTAGAGGTTTTGGAGATAAAGTCAGAGAGGCCAGACTGAGATGGTTTGGACATGTCCAGAGGAGAGATAGTGAATATATTGGTAGAAGGATGCTGAATTTTGAACTACCAGGCAGGAGGCCTAGAGGAAGACCAAAGAGGAGGTTTATGGATGTAGTGAAAGAGGACATGAAGGTAGTTGGTGTGAGAGAAGAGGATGCAGAAGACAGGGTTAGATGGAGGACACTGATTCGCTGTGGCGACCCCTGAAGGGAAAAGCCGAAAGGAAAAGAAGAAGAAGATATATATATATATATATATATATATATATATACACACACACACACACAACTTTAGAAATAAATTATGACCAATTCAAGTGAGTGTTGAAAAAAAACAACTGGTGATTGCTTCTCTGCATCCTCCAGGGCTTGGAGGTTTAGATTGCTTCCCCGTTAATCTTGAGCCAAGCTCCGACACCTCTGAGCCTTTCCTCAAACAGAGCACGGATCGTCCCATCAGACGTGGGACCCACATTAAGAAGGTAGTTACCTCCCAGGGCAACAGTGTAGACCAGATCCTGCAACAGAAAGAGAACAAACTGTCACACACCTGACTGGTCACACAGTCACACACATTTTTAACCTCAACACATCACATGCTCAGTTTATTTAGATTTTTTTTTAATCAGTATTCTCTTGGCAACAATATCAGTGTACAAATGAATAAAACAGCTAATTGGGGTTCCCCAAATTGACCAATTACACTTCTCTAATTAAATTAATCCTTGAGGGGATGTTAGTGCCTATGATATCTTGTATAGCATGCACAAATAAGGCTTGATCCTCTTTGCAATTCAGGAATTACAGAATTCAATTAAGATCCTGGAAGTAAGTGAAAATGGGTTAGTGTTATTTAGAAAACGCTTGCTTCTTAATTCTAATAATTAAGTAATACTCAAGTGACGCCTGATGGTGGCGATAGAGGACAGGTCAAGGTTTTGTTGTCAATCAAGGGTGAACTGCAACAAGAGTGAAGCCCTCACTGCCGGCAAATGGTGTGAGGATCTCCAGGTTCTTCCTCGGAGCTTATGTTGGAGGACTGAGGGTCTAAAATATCTCGGTGTCTACTTTGGAAATGAGGTAACAACCAGGAAGACCTGCAAGGGCGTCACTGAAAAGAAAATTGCTCTCTCAAATGTCATACAGAGTTTAGAGCTCTTGTAATCTCCCAATAGCCTCACTCTGGCACCACTTGGCCTACATGGACCCTCCCTCAGATCTTTTAACCCAGATCCAAACAAAACTCGTCAATTTTTTTCTGAAATGATTTGAGTTGGTTGCCTTATGGGGTGTTGTTTTATCTAAAGAGGGGGGACAAGGCCTAATCCACTTTGCCTGTAGAACAGCCACACTTAAATTCATCCAGTGGTTTCTGACCGGACCAGCAGTTCTGACATGGAGAGAAGCAGCCAGCTTTATATTCTAACATGTAAGTAACTTGGGACTGGATGCTACAGTTTTCCTCTGTTTTCGGTGCATTTGTTTCTGTCAGAAACTGTCCTACTCACTTGTCAATACTATCATTCCTACTGTACATATATCTTCCTTGTTCTGTTGTTCCTACCATTTCTCTTGTCTTTCATTGGCAGAATTTTGTAAAGCTGTTGAACTTGTTTAGCTGTGCTTACTTTTCAGGATTACCTCTTCCTCTACTAAAATCACACTGGTAGCTCCTCACGGCACTTTTATCTCTATATAATGCATTTTTTCTTCATTTACAATATTTTTAAGCACAAAATTGAACCCCCGTACTGTGAAGCAACTATGCCCTCACTGTGCAAATGTGCTGTGCTGTCCCCAGGACTGTCCTCAAGGGATTCTCTAGTGCCACACAACCACCACCAGATCAGTGACACTGTGATTATGTGTATGATTATATCAGTGGTTCTTAACCTTGTTGGAGGTACCGAACCCTGCCAGTTTCATATGCTCACTCATCGAACCCTTCTTTAGTAAAATAAAATTTTTTAAAAATTCAAATTTCAGACAGAAGTATATGTTTTATTGGTGTATTTAATGAATTGTGCATTAATGTCACCTTTTTCAAAGAACAAAACCAAGACAGTGCATGAACTCACATGACATTACCTACCTGCAAATCAGTGTGACTTCTGCGGTTGTTATTGAGAGACCAGTTCAGATATGCGTGGTGTCACCTTGGCAAGTGCTACTCTTATGTCATTTTCACAGCAAAGTCTGTTTCTTTTGTTTTCCATGCAGCTTAAGGAAGTGTTCCTTTATTTTTGCCAGAGACTAGAGTTGCTCAACTTGACATTGCAAATTATGCAGAACGCTGACTCCCATCATGTTCCGTTATACAGTACATGTAAATTCACGTTGAACATATTCGTCCGACCACTTTCTTTTTTTGCTCAACATAGTTACTATGAATTAAAATATAAGAAAGCAATCAGATGACGTACCATCACGAGAGGCATAAATCGACTACTGACTGCGCAAAATCCCATGTAGCACAGGTAGGCTAATCGATGTAGCGTCACGTGATCACCTGCAGCCAGTGATGGCTAAGGAGGGCGTGTCATCACGAATTGACACGATGGGTCAAACGTACACAGTGCTTCGCGTATGTTCGGCAAACCACCCGACACCACGTGTCGGGTGTTTTGTCTTGACCCCCGTCGCCGCCGAACCCTTGAGACTCACCGAACCCCTAGGGTTCGATCGAACCCAGGTTAAGAACCACTGGATTATATGTACGTATCTGTATGTTTGTGTTTTGCAGACATGTCAAATAACAGGAAAAACAAGAATCAGGTCCTTGTTCACAATTATGATAGGAAATGTTCAACATCCATCTTTGACCAACACTTGAGTGATCCAACAGTCGTGTGAGAGAGCTCTTAAAATATGAAATCTTTTGTTTTTAAGTTTCTTTTCTTCAATGAACACACAAAGAATAAATCTCACATTTTAGCAACTGAAAACCCGTAAATACTAACTCATAACTCTACATTGGGGACCCTGTGGACTGAGATGTTGCCACCCCAAGATTAGATTTTTTCATCTGAAATACTTGCAGGTCTTTCTGATGGAAAAAAGAGGGAGCACATTTAAACTTTGAGAGCTTGCAAGAAATAATGGCTATGGGAGAATGTGATAGTGAGATGAATATGAAGTACTTCACCCTAATATAGTGGAAAAGTGCTCATGATATAAACACCATACAGGTCTTCCTGTCTGAATTGTCACTCTGTTTCATTGTTTTATATCTCTCTTGCCTTCTTCAGAGTTTCTCTAGGGTGGTGGGAGGGGATAACATCACAAAAATACAGTATTAACACAAACAATAAAGACACAAACCAAATCATCTTTTATTCAAATATTTTAAAAGAATATAGAAAACACAATTTCATTTGAACAGCCCAAAGAACAAGAAAATCCTAAAAGCGCATTCCACTTCTCATCTATAATCAACGATTACACAAAGAGCACTATCCTTCCATGACTCTTTTGTGGCTGAAAGACTAACGTCAGTGACAAATTCTGCCTCCAGTCTATTAAAACTCAATGGAATCACGGAAGGACTGCTCTTTCATTTTGGCAGATACACTTGACACCTTAAAGAGGCTCAGTTCAATAGTGCATGAGTTTCCTCTTATTCTCCAGATGTAAACCTGAGTTGCAGGTTTCATGCTTCACTAATTGGAAACAATTCATCATTAGACCAGGAACATAATAAACCCTTTCCAAGTAACCAAGGAATCTCAAGACACACCTCATCCCTTACACATTGCGTAGCTTTCCCCTAATCATACCAATGTAAACCGCAGCAGTTTTCACTTCTCACTTGTGACCAATCAGTGATTAAAAAAGAACAACTGAGAGGCAGGAAAACTTAAACCTTTAGTCATTTGAGCAACAGAATAATCACTGAGCTTTAATTTTGCATAAGCTGTTAAAAAAGTATACAGTTGCCATCCCTTCAATAGTGCTTTGGTTTTTAATTTTCCTTCAAGTGTAATAAAAACCCAAAACATCGAAAATATTGCAGATGCTGGAAAGTTCTGGTGATTCAAGGCTCATTGGACACCGTTCAGTTTGAGTGTCCAGATTTGCACGGGGGAAAAAGGCAGCTCAGGCAGAATGACATTGAGACCACCACCAGGTCCAACTTGGGTCCAGTGTAACAGCTCTGAAGTCCCCAGCAAGGTCACCTGGACAAGGGACAAAAATCAATGGCTCATCCTTTCACGTGACAGAAAGCTGAGAAAGATAAAGCTTTGCTATTAAACTTTGTAATTAAAGGTCCCATATTATGTATTTTTAACTTAATGTCATTCAGCTGCCAGATGTCCAACTAGACTGTATTCCAAATATTTTGACCTAAAGTGATCTGTGGTCCTAAATATCAGCTTTTCAAAATCGCTCATCTGAGCTCCTCACAAAGTGCTTCTTTTCAGTCCCTCCGGCTGTAGTATGTTAATGAGCTCCGCTGGTCAACGCCTCCTTCACCTGGGTCATGCCCCTCTGAAGGAGAGCGTTAGGCTAACGGGACACTCACTGGCATTACATTTGTTATCATTATGGCATTTGGAGGACCCATCGTGTCGCTGTACATTTATGACCCTGAGTCGGACCCAGAAGCGGAGGCTCCTGAAGAAACACCGACTGTGCGGCTGCAGTGAGGGCATTTCTGAATGGTTAGTACGTGTGAACGTTACTTAGTTGGTTCTGTGTTGTGTTTTGATTTGTAACCTACGTCATCACATTCCTGTACTTCTATAAGTGACAGTAAAGTCTGATGGTGGTTCTCATAGTTATTACCATGTGGCTAATGCTAGCTTCTGCTCACGGCTAAGTTACTTTATCTTTATATCACATTGATTTAACCCGTTACTAAGCTGCAAAATATTTGAGGCAGTCCTCTGTGACAAGACACACGGAGCTAACACTTGCCATTATCACACCAGGTTAATGGTGAATTGATGTAGCCATATTGCAGTGATGCCTTTATCTACTCTATTTTGAGATGTCTTCATCTTCTGTTTATTGTACAGGTGTTCCTGTGGACACTGAATGGATGCCAACAGAAGCAGAAAACATCTTCTGTTTGGAGATACCACAAGTAGCAGGCTCACAGCTAAACCACAAAGTTATGTCTCTACTTGGCTATCAACCGCCTGCAGGAGGTTGATGAGGTTCCATACATGACTCAACATCCCGGGTTCCAGCCTGTGTGCCTAAATGTGTACACTCTACAAACGGCCGGTCACGTACTGAGGGCTGGGTATGGCCCTTCACGTCTGAGACGAATACATCGGTAAGTCGTTCTTTGAAAAATGTCACAGAATAAAAACTACAGTTACTGTATATGTCTTATTTTGCTTCATCAGGCATACCTTCATTAATGCAGTAACACATGACAAATATAGGTACAACAAAGTCTAATATATTGTTTTTGCGACACCTTGATTTGTCTTATTAAAAGACATGTTGAACATTTTTTGGTATCCACAATCCATTTCTGTTGACATATATAAGCATTTATTTACATAAAACAATACATCCAATAACAATAATGAGAACACAGGGCCATCCTATCAGGAAATCAACAACAGTTGTAATACTCAGGATAGAAAACATTGTGAAATAAATAATTTTGTGTCCTTTTTCCGTAGACGGTACAGACATCTGGCCTATCGCACCTTTGTTGGCTGGTGCTGGGGCTACTTAGGACACAGAATCCAGGTCGTCATTCCAGCCTGTGTTGTCCTTTGCATACGCCGAGAGTTTCCTGAAGACAAAGGCCACTACGCTGGATTTAGACTGAGTCTCGGTTGAACCTGGTCATGTAGCTGACAATGACCTCCTCCTTGTCCAGACGCTTATACTGGGCAGACAGATTCTTGGGGACAGGAATGGCCAAAATCTCATTTGTGTATGGCATGGGGTCCACCAAGACTTCGTCAAATATGAGGTCCAACATGTCAGCTACAAAACCTGTTCAATAAAACACAAAGATATATCTTTACTGTTATTGATATTGTTTGATTCATTTCTTTGTTTAGAAAAATTGTGTTCAAAATACATCCTGGTACTTGTTACTAATTTATTTATTTGTATGGTTACTTTTTACTATGTTTTGTTGTGATCAATTACCAACAGAATTTTAAAACATGTTTGTTTGAAATCTTAAAATATTGCAACACTAACAGAATGTTGGCTCTGTCTTGTGAGGTTTGACTCTGCATTGTCCCTTCAAAAGCCTTCGGAAAGTGAATCCTGTAAAGGGGTACACCAAACTTAACAAAATAAGGAACCAAAACGATATCATATGACATACATGAATCTGTCTCAAAAAAGTTTATACATCGGTATAAACTCTTCACTTCACTTACTGTCTTGCTGGAATATTCTAATACACAACACTATTATTTTTTACTGAACTACTATCAACACATGTGCACTCACTAACACCTATAGACAACAATATTTAGAAAATTACTCTATTTAGCCAATTTTATTAAAACATATTGTATGGAATATGACTTGTACATACCTTTACTTCTATAGTGGGAATGAAGAGTCCTGAAGGACAGCTGTGTACCAACAGTACGAGTGTTTACTGGGTCAGTTTGGCATGCTACGTCCCTTGAAGCTGTAGGATGAATGGATGCACAAGGAAGAGAGACACTAATTTCAGGACATCAATGTTCTGATTTTGGATAAGGAGGACAAACCTGTGTGCGTTGTCGCTATGACACCAAACAAACAATCGACTAACACATGTTCGCGCACAAACAATACGAAACAAAGCACAACTCCCTAATTAGCCTAGCATAAATTGACTTTATTTATGCTGACAGATAATAGGAAAGAAAATATGAGACCAACTTCCGTGCGTTTTGGCTTTATACTGTAGGCCAGCACGCACACACGTGTTGGAGCGTGCGCACACACACGCAATACGCAAACGCGAAAAAAGCACATTGGCCTGTATAGCCTAGCATAACATGACTTCATGCTAACAAACAATAAGAAAATATGAGACCAACTTATGTGTGTTGTACCTACTGTAGGTCCAGCACGCACACATGTGATCGGGCGTGCACGCACGCACACACATTACACAAACGCGAAACAAAGGAGACCTCCCTACATAGCCTAGCATAACATGACTTCATTCATGCTAACAGACAACATGAAAAAAGATAAAACGTGAGCTCAACTTATGTGCATTGTAGCTAGATACTGTAGGTCCAGCATACACACACGTGTTGGAGCGCACACGCAAACGCGAAACAAAGCAGTACTACCTAAATAGCCAAATAGCACTTGATCACTTATGCTAACAGACGACTGCAAAAAAGATAAATGTGGTGAGACTTACCTGTAACCAGGGTGCAGTTCCTTGGTCCGGTATGGTTGGGAGTGATCCTTGAATGAGGATCAGTCTCAGGCAAAGCCACTTCTGTACTGACCCTCATTGCTAAAACAGGCTGGAGTGAAGTGGGTCCACATACAAACGTGCAGGTGATGTAGCCGCACATTGCCATTAAAAATGAAATGCAACCACGGTCTCTTCTGTTCTTCTTTGGATGGGATTAAAAATAAACACTAGTGTTGATTTGTACAATCAACAACTGAGCAACTTTCATGTCTCCCTCTCACGGACACCATTTCAACAGACTGCTGCCTCACGTCCGACGCAAAGAACTCCGTCTTGGGGATGGCCACGCCCTTGGGCATGTCAACCAATCCATATCGTCCAATATTCTGTCCAATAGCACAGAGTGTCTAGTCTGACGTCAAGAATGGCTATTCTAGCGCAATATGATCGATTTGAGTCGTTCAGAGCCATGACTTCCTAAAACTCCAAATATCTATTGATGCAGGAAGCGTTTGTTTACCAGATTCTAGGAGTTGATTGGGTTAGGGAGGACCACTATGTATATGTAGAGACCTGAAAACGTGTGATTTTCATAATAGGGCCCCTTTAAAAAAGAAACAAAGAAAAGTACAACACTTCAGACCCTTTACCTCAGTGCTTGGAAACGGTATTGGTGCCATTAGTTGAATTATGGGCTTGAGTGGTTTAGCTGTCATGACAGCATAGACAGTTTTTCCTTTGGATGTATACCTGTAAATGATAGCACATTCAAGTGAGCATGCAAACAGAAATATGGACAATTTCTAATATATAAACCAATCTGAAAAACCTGTATGAGGGATAGGTGAAGACACTAAGCAATGAGGATTAAATAAAGCAATCAAATACATTTGTCACCCAGTAAACCAATGAATGAATGAAGCTGAACGTATTTTTATGAAACAATGAAGAAAAAGAAAAAAGAATTCAGTTTTCTTCTTCTTTTAGGGTTTAAGGCAATTGACAGACATCTGTCACATGATACTGTATATGCAAATTGAGAAAAGGAACTGCATGCTCAATGTTTGGACCACATTTTGGACAAAAGTAGGCCAAACATATTTCAACAGTGGGCTGTGACTGGCCCGCAGGCTGGACTTTGGACATGCCTGTGCTAGAACCACAGTCAAAACAGCCAATATACTGACAAATATTTTATATTAACCTGTTTTTATCATTACTTAATTCACTACTTTTCACAATTTTTATTTTCTCTCAACCTGAAAAACATCAGATATTTTTACACAGAGTTAGGAAATAAGGTAGAAACCGAGTATTTAAAAAGTATCTCGGATTATTTCTATATGACATGTTAATACATGATGAAACACAGTTTGTAAGTATTTAAATTTTGCTTTTAGTTAAAAATTAAACACAATATCAGGTGATTGCTTCTTGTGATTTAGCTTTCCTTTATCGTCTTACCAGACAGTCATAGTGTTATTCTCACTCTGGACCCTCCAGGGCTTTGAGCCGTAGATTGCTTCCCCGTTGATCTTGAGCCAAGCTCCGACACCTCTGAGCCTTTCCTCAAACAGAGCAGGGATCATCCCATCAGACGTGGGACCCACATTAAGAAGGTAGTTACCTCCCAAGGCAACAGTGTAGACCAGATCCTGCAAAAGTAGAAAAACAACCTGTCAGACGCCTGTAATGAAGAGCAAGAGCAGCCCGTCTTCTGAATGTGTGAGCGCCTTATACAAAGGCAGAGCCATCCTATCTAACACCAGACATGACGAGCAGTCACATGTCCTCACCTTAATGATGGAGGGTAAATCCATCACATTTTTGATGCGTATGTTTCGACGGTAACCCCAAGAATCCATGTCCACAGTTGTGCACTTTTCCCACTTGTGATTGGGCAGCTGGCTTGGAGTATATTTATCTTGACAATTAAAGAAGCCCCCATGTTTACATCCACAGCCAACTCCCCATCTGTCATTGGTCACGACAGTATCCTAACACAAAAAAGATATAGATAATTAAGATTGAGTTGCTTCTTTAAAAAAAAAAATACAACTTGTTCTTGAGAAAACTAACTTTGACAGGGCTGTCATTGTAGAGCCAGGCCAGGAACTGAGTGGAGTTCCAGTAGGTGTCAGGTGCCTCCCAATCCCCATCAGACCAGATCACCTCAGGTTTGTACCTGCAAAGTAACAGGAAGGCAAATGTTATAAGGTTGCATTAAAACAGGTTCATGTTATTATCATGATGTCTGATTTTATTACATGTGAGGGTTAACAAAACTTGTATTGCAATCAGTGATGGATAAATTTAAGAGCTACAGACCTTACAACCATGTTATAAAGCTCTGGGAGCAGTTTTTGCATCACAAACTCCTGTGTTTTGAAGCCATTCTTCTTGTCAGTCAAATATAGAGGGTTGAACCACTCATAAAGGGAGTTGTAGAGGCCATAGTGCAACGACCTATAAAAGGAAATGAAATACCATTTATAATAGAGAACAGTTAGAATCTGTAAACTGCTAACTTCAACGTCAGAGCTGACCATTCTTGAAAGGTGAAATCTGCAAACCAATAAAAAGACACCTAGTTGCTACAGATTCAACCAAAAACCAGATCTAGAATCTTGATTAAATCATTTGGAATAGAACTCCACTGATAAATAAAAGACCATTGATCATCACTAACATCTTATGAGAGAACATATTTTTTTGCACACATTCAATCTATTATAGATGGATCACCTGTTGCGTACCGCCTCTCCCAGGTCTCCCACCAAGTCTCTGTGAGGACCAGTATCAACTGAATTCCAGTTCCAGGAGTTTGGAGATCCCCAGTTGGTAAACCCTTCATGGTGTTTGGCAGTCAGTACAACATATCTGGTAGAGATAATTAGCGTTAGTTTGTGCGACTAAAGATAAATAATGCAACCATCGGTCGAGATTTTACAGATACTAAAAATTTAAGTGTTTTATAGAAGTGCCATGACATGACAATAAAATAGTGCCCCAGAGAAAACCAACTATTTACGTATTGCATGGGGTACTCATTTAAATACTTTGAAAATCAAAAGTTCATCTTTAGAGTGTTACTATAGGACAAAACAGGAATCTACTTCTGTTGGAACAGTTTTCAAAATTTTTGAATATCATGTCGAAAAATCAACTTACCAAAACAGTCACTTGCCCAATACATATTTAATGTACTCAATGATCAATTTTACAAGCATTGTAAGTATTTATGTTCATAAGTTTTATTCAGATTTCACATTGCCCTTGCAGTAAAGTCATCTATGAACAATGTGTAATCATATGTGCGCCACCCTAGCATTATTAACTTCAGAATTGCACTAAAATGCACTCACTTTGCACCAGAAGCGCTGAAAATCTCTGCCCACTCGCTGGGATTGAAGAGCTCTGCGTGGAACTCCGGAGCGAACTCCGGGTAGCTGAAGCCCGGCGGGTAGTTCTCGGACATGAACTTCACTAAACTCGGGTTCGGGGGTTGTCTCCCCTGCCAGTTAAACCAGAACCACTCACTACCATAAGCAGGCACAGAAAACACTCCCCAGTGGACAAAAATTCCGAATTTGGACTCGTCGTACCATGAAGGCAGCGGTCTGCTGTCCAAACTCGTCCAATCTGGAGTGTAGCGAGCCGCCGACTGGGCGACTAAAGCCAATAAGATTAAACCTAGCATGGCTCAAAAAAGTTAGCGCGATGTGTTTAGATTAAGAAAACTGCAGTTAAATGCAATCCCCGCCCTGCACTTGATTTATATTTATCAAACCATGACATAATAAGTTTCAGTCATATGACAACCCCCCCCTACAGAGAGATCATCACATGACAATCCAGTCCGACTGCTTCTGCCGGAATGTAATCTTTCTTCCTCTATTTATTTTCTTCTTCTATTGTGGCAGACTGAATGCAGCAGATGCGCATTACTGCCCCCTATAGGTTAATTGTAGATAGACATTGGCTGGATTATCCCATACAAGAGAAATAGGACCCACGCAGACACAGAAAGGATTCGAACCCGAAACCTTCTCACTTGGGAGGCGACAGCGTTACTCAGTGCGTCATGGCTGGATTGCGTCCTCGAGGAATCAAGTGTCAAGCCGTTTTTCATTGTTTCGATTGATCGCATTTTCTATCTGAATGGAAGTTCATGCTTAAATCCAGTGACACAGCCAAATGTCGTTTATAACATGCACTTTACTAGTCTGCCTCACTTGAGTCAACAAATGGGTCGATTAAACCCCGTGTCTGCGTGGGTTCTCTCCGGGTTCTCCGGCTTCCCCCCCACCTCCCGCGCTTTAGGTTGATTGGCCGGTCCCAAATTGACCGTAGTGCATGTGTGTGTGAGTGTTTGTCTCTGTGTGGCTCCGCGGTACACTGGCGTCGTGCCCGGAGTGTCCCCCGCCCTGAGACTGCCGGGACTGCCGGGGTAGGCACCGGCTCCCCCGCGACCCGCGTCAGCGGATTAAGCGGGTTAAGATAATGACTGACTGACTGACTGCTATCTTATGAGAAAAAAATACAGTACTGTATTTGCAAAGGTGTTTCACTTGAAACAGACCTGTTCAGGACAATCAAACTACAGCATTGCATAATGTATTATGGAATTTAACACTAAGCAGCTCCATATGCTGTCATCACACAAACAAACACATGGACACATACTCAGATATAAATGCAGACCTTACAAGGTTTGAATAAGGGGCATTTACTGGACAAAGAAGTCCACAGTGAATGGACACCCCCCAAATTATTAGCCCAAACCATAAAATATTCCCCAACATATTGCCTTTGTCCAGCAACTTGCTCAGAAGGGGAGAGTGGTTGTCCCTGCATTTCAACAGCTTCTGGCACTTCTAGGGTAGATATCATTCTCATTTAATTTGACAAATGTACCAGTAGACAGTTTGGGATGCATCAAGGTCATGTCCAAAATGTTTCCAAAGAACAGCCTGAATTATTTCAGGTCAATTTCAGTCAAACCAAGTTACAGTTCTCAGTTAAGTTACCGGTTTTGTTCAAGGAGTTCTGGGTTTCAGCATTGAACCATGAAATTGGCAAGTAAACAAGAATCTGTAGAAATTGGAAAGGAGCCAAAAGATCTTATATCATTCACCTAAAACAAACTTGAGTTTACATTGCATTTGACTGGCTTTAGAAAACTCCCTCCAGTTTCAGACACCAGGCATTCCCAGGAGATACTGGCATAGTAGGAAGAACGATCTCCAGTCCTGATAGTGCTGTCAGTGGTGTCCACTTCAGTAGTACATCTGGAGAGTCCATGAGTACAACCTGTAGATGTAACAGTGTAGAGATTTTATGTTTTTGGCTGATTCATTATAATAGAAGTCAACTTCATTGGCACAAAAGTAATGTTTACCTTTGTATCCACAGTTGTAGAAGGTTTTGATAGCTGAAGCAGTGGCACAGATGGCCAGCCAATCATTATGGCATAAACTGCATTGCCTTTGGTGGTGTACCTGTAATAAAACAAAATGGTGGCTGAAACCAAACTACAACAGACTTTTTTTTCCTACTCAAAATCACAAAATGTCTCAAAAAGCAACATCTGGACCAGCTTGTTTAGTCGCTCACTACTGCAACTAGAGAAGCAAGAGGGAGTGGACTTTACTGGCAACATGTTAGAAAAGTGATCCAGAATCTGCATCTGTATCCAGATCTGTCTTAAAATGTAATCAATTCCATCCACACCAACACAAATTTGAATTAACAAACAATAAATGAGTAAACAGGCAAACATGCAGTCATGTAAAATTCAAATCTCGCTGGCGCAATCTCACCAGATAGTGACAGTGCTGTTCTCTGTTATGACCCTCCATGGTTTGGAAGCATAAATGGCTTCCCCATTAATTTTCAACCAGGTGCCAAGTCCCCTCAATCTCTCCTCAAACACCGGGGCAATTATGCCGTCTGACATTGGTCCAATGTTTAACAGGTAGTTACCACCCATTGCCACCACATATGCTAAATCCTGTGAAAAAAATATATAATATAATAAATGGATAAATAATTAATCAAAAAACGAGAGAGCAAGCAGCAGCTGCAGGCTGGACCACTGTGAGTCACCTCTATGATGGCTGGCAGGTCCATGAGTTCACTGAGCTTCATGTCTCTTCGGTAGCCCCAGGAAAGCAAATCGATGGACTGGCATTTCTCCCATTTGCATTTGGGGGGTTTATCTGGTGTGTACCTGTCAGCACAGTTATAGTAGCCCCCATGTTTGCAGGCACAGTCTTTACCCCACCTGTCATTGGTAACCACCTCATCCTTAAGACATTTTTGATAGGGAAATACACCGATCACATATTTGATCAAAGTTCTCAATACAATTTGACATAGTGTGCCGAATAATCCCACATCACGCTAACATGCTCTGAAAATGTTGCCTCACCTTAACTGGGCTGTCATTGTAGAGCCAGGCCAGAAACTGGGTGGAGTTCCAGTAAGTATCTGGTGCTTCCCAGTCCCCATCAGACCATAACAGATCAGGTTTGTATGTCATCACAAGATCCAAAAGCTCAGGAAGGGTTTTATGGGCAACAAATTCCTGAGTCTGGAATCCAGACTTCTTGTCCGACAAGTAAAGGGGATGGAACCATTCATATAGAGAGTGGTACAGACCCAAGCGCAGTGACCTGTTGAAGATATCTGAGTAAATAGATGTTTGTCTTTATTGTCTATTTCCAAATTTTCCCTTGTCAGTCAATGATCAATGTATTTATAATATCCTGTATTTTATTTGCTCACTCAAAAACAAAATACAGGTCAGTTTTACAATTGTAAAGCAATACATTTATTAATATATATATTAGGGCTGTCACTTTAACATGTTAATTGGATCAATTAGTTACGCTGCAAAATAACGCGCTATAAAAATTTACGCAATTAATCGTGAGTGGCAAGTCAATGCGCAAGCATTTTAAATTTGGCCCATTGAGTGACCCGTAGGCTGCAGTGACGTCACTTCCTACCTGCGCCACTGGTCAAAAGCAGGGTGACTGACAACAGAGATGGACGCGACACAGGAGAGAGAGGCAAGCCCACTCGGACCTTTGTGTGGAAAATTTATATATAAAAAGAACGAAGACGGGACTATCAACAAAAACGCAGTGATTCTGCGCTGCCAATCTGCGCTGTAGACCCTCCGTCAGTCTGCCCCAGAGCGGCTGTGGCTACACACGTAGCTTACCATCAACAAGTATGAATGAGGAGTGAATGAATAATGGATCCGATGTAAAGTGTCTTTGAGTGTCCAGAAAAGCGCTATATAAATCTAATCCATTATTATTATTATTATTATTGTTATTTGTACCTTTTGTAAAAGAGAATTTTCATGTCACCGAAGCAGCTCCAGCCTAACGTATCATTTAAATGCAAAACATGTCAAGGACACAGAGTTGTCTTACCCTTTCAAAGGAAAAGCCTGTTTGCCTTATTTAGAGGCATGTTATGCTATTCATTTTGAATTGCTGTATTGAGTCAGCTCTAGTATTCATTTTGATTGAGAGTCTGCTTATGTGCCTAGTTGAGACTCAGCCTTATTTTATTTAACTGTATTTGTATTGCATTTTTGAGAAATGCACCTGTCCTAATTGGTTTGCTGATGTGCTTGACCTTTTTTCTTTAGAATTTCATTTATAAAGCACACTTAACCTATAAAAATGTGGATTTCAGATCTTCTCTTCTTGGTGTATTCTATTAATTAGTCATGCACTACAATTTTATAATGTCCTAGAATTCAAATTCTTTATTTGGGGGCCTTTAGCAGGTATGAGATTAAAATGTGATTAATTAGATTAATTAATTATAAATCCTATAATTAATTACATTATAAGAATCACAGAAAATTTGATACTATGAGATAACAAATGATAAGATGCAAATTTATATCTAAAGATAAATTGTGCCTGAAACTGATTTAGTTTGTAGTGAAACTTTGCATTTCTTGAAAAGGTACAGCACCACATCCTGAATTATTACTTTTGAATAACTAAAAATGACACCAATATGATTCTAAACTGTAGTAATTACATTTCAAAGCTCAAAGGGGGTCAAACTATCATGTGACTCATTTTAACACTTCTGAAATTTGAAATAATTTTTCTATTTAGTTTAACTTAGACTTGAGAAAGAATCCTTCTTCTAAATCTCCTCACCTCTTCCTGATAGCAGTAGCAAGATTTCCCACCAGGTCTTGATGGGGGCCTACATCCATCGAGTTCCAGTTCCAAGAGTTTACTGAGGGCCAGTTTGTAAATCCTTCATGGTGTTTGCACGTGAACACCACATACCTGTAAAATTATGTTTGTATGAATGTTCGCTAAATTCGCAATCCCTTCATGTATGGCTGTGATAAGTAAAAAAAAACTGACCTGCTGCAGTCAAAAAACAATTCATAACTAACAACAGCAAGTTTAAACACATTTTTATGTCCTAAGATCATAGTTCAATTTAACTGCATGTTCCAGTAATGACATGTTACGACCTTCAAAAATCACACATTCTAGTTTTGAGAAGTGCTTATTAGGCAGTAGAATAATTTAGTCCCGCAAAGTAGTAACATGTTTTTGATATCTTCCGTTATTTTGTATGATATATTGGAATATGTGCTGAAACTGATTTGGCACAATCCCTACTTGAAAACTTTCCATCATAAGTCAAAGTGTCAGTCTGTTGTTCATAGCATGAACCAGTTTGGTTGGTACATAAGGTGGCTTTTCATCCTGCTGGTAAAGAATGTATGAATGTTATGTGTGTTACTTGTGTAATTAATCCTAAGAGTAAAAAGTAGGCCATTAATGCCATTGTGAGAATATCTATATTTTCACCTTTATCAGCAGGTTTGGTGTCAGTAGCAAAAGCGCTGAAAAATTACAGTGGCAGTAAAAGCGAACTGAGCGAGGGTAAATCATCCTAAACTCATGAACACACTGCAGTCATTTGATTAAAATTAAAAAGAAAACCATTTTGATTTGACCTGGTGGTGTCCTGTGCCCCATCAGATAACCATATCTAGAATAATACCTGGCTCCAGACGCTTGGAATAATTCTGCCCAGCTCTCCGGGTCGAAGAATTCTGCGTGAAACTGGGGAGCAAAATCCGCGTACTCAAAGTCTGGTGGATAGTTTTCTGTCATGAACAAAACGTCCTCTGCTGACTGTTTAGTCTTCCACCAGTACCAGAACCACTCACTGTACTTCCCAATACTGGGTACCGAGAAGACACCCCAGTGGACGAAGATGCCGACCTTCGCCTCATCGAACCACGGGGGTAAGGGTCTGGAATCCAAACTGGTCCAGTCCGCCGTGTAGCGCGCTGCGCACCCGGGTCCCAGCAAGAGGAGGGAGACCAGAGCAACAAGAAGTAGAAAACATAAAGATCGTGTCTGGAGTGCCATGGTGTTTTCAGTCCTAAAGGATTTAGTCTTCTGATGAGAGGATAAGGAAGTGCCACCAATACATCAGCTGCTACTTCTGGGTGCCGCCGTAGGACGAGCAGATTGTGTAGTCGCCTCTAGGTGGCGCCATTTCTTCAATAAAACCTCAAAGTCAATGTCGATCAGATTGGATTGACACACTTCACCATTCTGAAATACTGTACTGATCTCACATACAGCTGACTTGTCTGCAGCCCTGTTGTAAACACAGCTTTATTTCTATTCCACCTTTATTTTTACTAGAGAAAATGTGTATTTTCCAGTGAATACGTTATCTTTAGCAGCAATCCTTTCAAGTGACAATGAAGACAGTGAACAGCAATGGACAAGTAATTCTTCTTTATTCAGAACTGACACAACAGACCCACCAACAACAGGCCAAGGGTAACGTAACAAGTGTCACTGATGTGAATAACTGACTGATAATTTCTCTCAAGTATTAATGGCATAGATGGCAAAGGCATTTGACAGGGGTTTTCAAATACAGTAATCCCTCGCGTATTTGCGCTTCAAGATGCTCGGCTTCACTTCATCGCGGATTTTTAGTAGGTAGTCAAGTGATACCGTACGAACATGCTATTGGCTTCCGTGTATTAAAGAAACACTTAAAAGCACTTTAAACAATATAAAAGAATGTGGGAAAAGGTAATACAGATACAGAAGGTGGTTTAATATCAGTATGCGAGGGTTCATGAACGTTTAATTACAGTAAAAATAAAATAACCGAGTAACGAGGGATCACTGTACTGCGTATTCACATCCACAAGATTTCAAAAGGCAGAACATTTTTTTGCAGATGAACGAATAACCACAGCTGAACATTCCTGACAAACATCTGTATCAGTTAAGAATGCAAAATTCTCATGTAAACACATACATATTCAATTGGTTTCTTATCAACTGGGAAACACACAGAAAATTAAATACATTAATATATAGAAAATCTGTTGAATCTATTTGCTGCCAACGGAAACATTGAAGAGTGATCTCTTCAAACATCATAAGTAAAAAAATGATTCAGTGAACAACAGATTATGTTGGTTATAATGTAGGACCAGCAACGGTTCAGTCATCATTAATTTGAACATGAATGATTCAGGATTGCTTTTCCTCCTCAAAACACAGTGGGTTACGGATTCATAGTGTGTGATCTACATTATTGCAGACAGCAAGCTGCCTTTCAAGCATCTGTTTCTCAACCAAGTCCTCCACTCTACCAACCTCCACCTCATCTACATCATCCATAAAGCTGGACCAGTCTGTACCTCCATCTGAACGCTCCATGGACTCTGCTTGGCTGACCGGGTGAACAGAAACGGAGTCATCGTGAGTGGTGGTCACACAGTTGCAGCTGTCACAGATCCCAAAGCGCCTGAGTCCTGGTGAAACACTGGATCCAGTGAAGGACCGTCTGCAGCTCTTACATGAAACTGGCCAGAAGTGCCTATGAACCTGTCCAGGGTTAGCAAGGACAGAGAGAGAGACAGGACAATGTGGTCATTTAGCAAAAGTGACAGCAACTAAGATTATTTGTATGGGAAGAACAATAATAGTGGAGCCAAATAATTTACTGCTCACTGCACACAACACACAAACTGAAGCTAATGACGCTGACAGGCCTCAAAGAGAAGGCTGATTACTGTTTACGACTCCCACTGATTGTCAGTTTTGTCCCTTAATCAGTGTTCTCGTTTGTGTGTGTCCTTGCATCTTTGACACACATTTTTTGACATTGACGCACAATCGTCAGACAGGGACGCAAGCTTTAAATGCACTTCCATTCAGCAAAAATATTCACTATTTTTCCATTTCTCCACGTAAATTTCAAGTCCGGAAATCGCCATTGGTTTGATCTCACGCGAATTTTTCACACGAGTTTCTCGTCACCTGTGGGATTCTGTCTTATGAAAATCGACCAAACAGCAACACGACATCTGCTCGTTTTACACGCTGCAGTGAGAGAGGAGTTAGTTAGATCCTCCAGAGCAAGTATAAGCGACAGGAGAGTCCTGTTGGGTTTCTCTGTCTGTTAAAGCAATCTTGAATGTCTGCTGATGTGATGAAACGCTATCCAGATAAAGGTTGATTGACTTATTGATTATCACGCCTCCGAAAAAGATGCAAAAGTTGGAGAAAAAGCAAGTGACAATGAGTGCTTTCTTTTATAAAAACAATCAAAACTTAATGAAGAAAAAGAGACAGATATTACTGACAGACATTACTGAAATGTGTGTGGAGAAGGCTCTGTCAGATTGGTAGAGTGTCCACAGGAGAATATATGAATTTTTGGGCAAAGAAAACTATTGAGTGAAAAGCAAAAGTGGAAAAAAAAAAACTGTATTACATCTTTATTTCTAAAAATGTTTTTTAATGACTGGCAGCCTGTAACATTTTGATAAAACTAATATATAATTTTACTGTTTTACTTAAACAATTATGTTATTAATCAAAACATTCAAATTAACAGTTTGTTTAGTTTTTATATTGCACTGTTGGCAAAACTCCATCCTTGCGTACGCTTCTACCGTATATTCCGTTATTACTTTTGGGATGCATCAAAAGTAATAACAGAATACATGAATGTCATGTTGGGATGGACAAATTTTTCTTGAAGTGCATCCCAGGGAAGCACTACTTTCTTGAGGTAAAATTAACTCTGCTTAATTGTGATTAACTATCTGATTCAGATAATTGTCATCATCAACAATTAAAAGACAATTCAATCAAAATTTAAAAGAAAAAAATTAGAATGTCTGCAGCGATTCCGGTTGTTTTACAGCCACAACAGGTTCTTACGCTGTGGGCGTGGCTTCGAAGGTGCTCCTGTCTTGTGAACCTCTTCCCACACAGCGGACAGGGAAACGGCCGCTCTCCTGTGTGGCAACGGATGTGTCTCTTCATGATTCCTTTCTGCTTGGCAGTGTACGGGCAAAATGGGCACTTATGGAGTTTCACCGGCACTACCAAGCCATCACCTATGGAGGGAGACAGAGACCAACCGTTCAACAGAGTTCACTAGAACTGAACTGCATAGAATTATTACTCCTTTTTTTTAGGAATGTACCAGTGGTGGGCCGGCAAGGCCTTCTCTGCTGGTCTAACATAACCAAAAATCATGATAATATTCATGATAAAAAGCAGTTATATTTTAAATGGGGATTTTCCTTAATATATACACCATCAAAGCTCGCGACTTCACCTCATCGCGGCTTTTTGGTAGGTGGTCACGTGACACCGTACGCTCATTCTATTGGCTGACAGCATCCGGAAGTGCACTATGTTCTGTGAGTCTCGGACTTATACAAAAGTGCTTTAAACAGTCGATAAGAGTGTGGGAAAAGGTAACACAGATAGAAGATGGTTTAATATCAGTATGGGGAGGGTTCATGAACGTTTGAATTTGCGTAAATAATAAGATAAATAGTTCATCGCTCTATCGTGGAATTCATTATTGCATGTGGTTCCTGGAACGCATTAACCGCGAGGAACAACAGTACGCTGTATACCTGTTGAGGTATAATCACAAAACAAAAAGCAACATTTTCAGGAAGCCAGAGACACCAAAAATGTGTTGGTCAGGGTAAAATGTTGAATTCAGGGGTGTCGCGGGATGTTACAGTCTCTGACTGCCTTGTTTGTTGCTGGAATTAAAACACAGATGTACATCCAACTGTACAACCAAGTCATCAAAGTGTTCTGGAGGAAAGCCATTTGAACAGCTGTTTTGGTTAGTATAGTACAAGTATATAGTGAGTATAGTATAGTACATTTTATTTATCATAGTTAAAATAACGCCGTCACTGCTGGAAAATAGCCCGTTCTATACACGACAGAGGTGATGCAACATCTGTGTTAGTGTATTTCTGTATTTTGTTTCTCTAGCTGTGGTGTCATAAATGATGGTCATTTCAGATGGTTTTGTTCTGCGACGTAGTTGTGTGACGTCTATAAAAGGTGTGGCAGCAGGGTTCTTCTGTGCGAGTGACAATAAAGAGTAGGGCTGACGCCTCTTCAGAAGCGATGGTTTTTGTTCCGTTTGAGAGATGTTATAAACGCCTCAGTCCTGAATGCCACATTGCTGGCAGCATTGGGAGCCGCTTACAGTATTATGAAATGCATTTATGCAAGTTTGACTAAGTAGAACATCACTGAAGGCATAAGTGTGAATGCACGGCCCGCCACTGAAATGTACTAAATGAAACACAAGAGGTGGGGACCTTCCACAACATGGAAAACCTATGCACATTTGACACTTCGCAAATTTAATTTTGTCGCTGTGTACATTAGTGAAATTAAGGAAATAAGTTATTCCCAGCAAAAGAGAAGCCAAAAGTCGTTGGTGCTGAACTCCAGATCAGGTGCAGTGATTTGACTTTAACTTGTGGAAAATTGTAAAATTTGTGATTAAAGTCTGACTGAAGCACAAGTCATGTGACACACGTCCACACCTCTGCAATATAGAATTAGTTTTAGAATATTGTGCAGCCTGATAGAAAAACATGTCAATCTTGAGCATTTGCAACAGCTCAGATTGACATTGCCAATTACCTGCATCCTCTCCAAGCCAATCAGACTGAATTTCCATAATAGAGGATCCTGCAAATCCTAAACTTTCATCCATTCGACCATCTCCTGTGCTGCTACCTAGTCCTTGATTAAAGCGCTGCCCCACTCTCTCCCCCAGTGGACTGGGGCCTTCACTTCTAGCCAACATCTCCATTAGCTGCCTGGCATTAAAAGAAGAGCTGTATCCCATCGGAGAGCGTTCATTAGAGGGGGAAGAACTCGGAAGTAGTAGTCTGCTATGAGGAGGGTTGTGGAGAGAGGGCCCAGCATACAAGGTCAGCTCTTTAGTGTCAGGGGACTCCAGAAGTTCTTCATCTGGGTCATACTCTATCTTGGGGTTCACTAATTCTGGTGTCAAAGCAGATGACGACGATGATGAAAGGTTAGTTGGGTCCACGTGTGCCTTCTGTCCTTCATTGTGAGATTCAAATGTTTCTCTGGAATGACAATTGCTGTTCATGCCCCTGTTGGTGCCTGGAGTTGTGGTGACAGCAATAGATGAGGGAGTTCTAGTCAAAGCCACGGTCTCTGTGCATGATGACCCTCTATCTGCTTCTGCAACCTGCGAATGAGGCTCCAGGGATGCAGCCTCTGTATCACTGGAGATAGTCGCAACGGAAGTGCCGCTGTCTGCAGGACCCATCCCTCCATCCTGGATCTTGCTATTCTCTGCAGTGCTTCTCTCCTTCTCCTTGTTGCATATTTCCAAAGATGAACGAATGTATCCCTTACAGAAGTTTACCAGATCAGTCATCTGCAAGTAGCTGCCTGCCGACATCACCTCAATGACATTGCTTCTGTTCAGGGCCAAGCGACCAGAATACAGGAAGTCCAGGATAATCGAGAAGGCGTCGGCTGTCACAATGTCTAGTGATGCTGTGCTGTAGCGCTGTCCACTATCCTGAAAAAATGAATAGAATCTGAATGTAATTCATGTAATCCATTTGACCGTTTCTGATTAATATTATTATTGCCTGTGTTTAACTATTTCACCTGAGTCTCTCATAAAATAAAGGTAAAATGATTTAAGAGAAGTGTCATTCATATTTTACATGGAAACAGTTGCTTTATTTTTGTCAGTTTCTGGTCTAGGGTTTTATTGTAGCCAAACAAAGGTTTTGCCAGAAAAAAAAAAAAATAAACGGGTTTCCCTCTACACAGAACAATTCAAAATCTAAATCCGAGCATTAGGCTTGGGATCGTCTATGAATAATGTCTTATCACCCCATCAAAAATATTATTAATTGCCCAAATCTGGATCAAGGTCTGAATTTGACAGCAAGTACTGGCGTAACATTCTAATGTTTTCGAAAGAATTAATATTTTGACTGGTCTTTTAAAAAGTTTCATGACATTATTGCTGAAAGGAGTTATCTAAAAATTAAGGAGAGTTTACAGCCATACCTGGATCAACTTTTAAGTTTAATTACTTACTCCTTGAACGAAGATCCATCACAAGTATACTTTAATCAAAATCATTGCATGATGTCTCGAAAAATCGTGAAACAAACAAACAAACAAACATGTCAGCTGCTCTCACCTGCAGATAATGAACGAGAAGAGCTCGGAAATAGCCGCTACCCGCAAACAACACGTTCCGATGTGCTTTGAAAACACGGCCCTCAACAAGGATGCTGCAGTCGCAGAAGAAATCCCGTTTACGCTGCTCATTTAGTTCAAACAAGAGTTTTGGCAGGTAGCAGGGAACTTCCATGTCTGCACTTCAATGACACCTGCCAGACAAAGGAACAAAGACCTTATTTAATAATGGATCGATATTTTTTACCGTAGTGTCTGCTTTGGAATTACGTCCACGCTTAATTGTTCTTTACAGATAGATGGGTAGACAGACAGGGCGTGAGGGTGTTGAGTACATAAAATGAGATAGCTTTGGAAATTCAAATGATGTTTGTGCTGTTTCATTCATGAAGGTCACGGTTTGAACCCCAAACACATGAAGGTATAAATGTAATGCTAAACCAACCATTTAAACATTGGGAAAATTAAGTAAAGCAAATACTAATATCTATTAGCATTTAGCTACTTGTGATTTCCAATGCTAAATCGCTAATTAGTGAAGAAAACAGCACATGACCATAGCTGACCTCAGTCTACTAAACAATCCGACACACACTGACACACAGAATAAGACTGTCTCACCGGTACAATTACACAGCTCGGGACAGATCCCTGATGCACAAAAATCTACAATACCCAATGACTTCCGGCTTTTCTTCTTCTATTCTTTTTTAGAGTGTAATCTCAACATTCATGTCCATACTACCACCTACCGGATGGAGGCTGTAAACACGTCAATCGGAGTCGGTTTTCATTCTCCCCAACTATTAGCTGTTTTATGGGTTTAGGGACCTCCTATTTATAAAATCCGGGAGCTATTAGGAGAATTTATAACCACAGAAATCCATAAAAACATACAACAATCATTTGCTTTTCAATCAGACAGAGAGATTTATCAGACTAAATCTAATTTGGTCTGCAGATGTTGTCTGACAAAGGTTCCTTGGCAATAACTGAAGGGGCATAATCACAAAAAAGTATTCTTGGTTTGCTACTAACAGCTTTACATTGCTTGTGCTACTAAGCAAGATGCAGGTTTACATAAAAATGTAAGATTAAGATAAACCAGAAAGTTTTGGGGGGAGATTTTTTGTTTGTTTGTTTCATCTGAACTTATGTAAAAATTACACTGCTAGAGGGAAATATTAATTTCTTAACAAAGGTAATGATTGAATGACTTCAAGTTTTAAATATACATTAACATTAAAACACACTGTGCCATCATTAATTTCATGCAGAACTGCACACTGAATACGTAGAGAAGAACTATGGCATAGATTATCACTTTGATGCATGACATTACGGAAACAGGTTTATTAAGTAACCTACCAGGAATGCATCACTTTATTAATGGGAGTTTTTTTATTCTCTTCAGAGTAACAAAGTTACACTTTTGCAGTTAAATTTTTTTACAGTTGAAACTTTGAAGGTGAACCTCCTGGAATTTTGAGAGTATCTAACACCTAATTTCTTTGATTGTACTGAATTTTATGCTCCCTGTTTCTGCATTCTGAGCTTCAATTTATGTAACCACTCAAAATATATTGATGGTGGTTTGTCAAATATCATCTGCCACTCTCATGTTTCAATTGAATGATCCATGTTTTAAATACTTAAGTGGACATGTCTAACGTATGTCTCAGACTCCCAAAATCCATGCCTATACAAGTTTAATTCCATTAGACCCATGCTTAAAACAGTAATGTTTTCTTCACTATAACTTCTAGAAATCTGACTTATTTCTGCCATTATCCACTGCAGGAATCTTAGTGATGGTTGCCATGATGTTGACAGTAATATTGTTGGCAATAACCTGAAAATGTCACCTTCTTTTTCACATCTAATCCAACATGCTGCGGTACAACTGCAGGCAGCCTGCTCCTTCCCACTTTGTCTGAAAGACAACTTTGTCATTTGTCTTTGATTTAAGAGAGAATATAGTTCCTTTTTTATTCTTGGACATGGCAAGAATAAACAAGTATTTTGTTCAGCACTGCTCCACGCCCTCTCAGCACAAGCCTTTGCTCTCAGAAGTATTTTTACTCTGAAGCAACTTATTTGTTTCAGATATTTTCCCATGGCAAACAGGGCAAACACAAAGGCTTCGTGGTGGCCTGGGGAAACCACAGGGTAGGCATACATGAACCTCCATACTCACTCTCTTTTGAAAATAAAATTTATAGCACCTCATAAAAACTCTATTCATGCTTATAAGCACTAAATATAAACTAGTATAAACCAGCAGGGTTTGACTCAGTCCTTGTAAACTTGACCTGATGGTGCGTTGTGTCCAGCCGGCGGCAGGCCAACCGTCCACCGACCCAGCTGGCCACCAGGAATAAACTAAAGTAAAGTTGGGACTGGTTGAACTCTGAGGTCGCTCTGCCTGCTGACCTTTTTCTAAATAAGATTCACGGAAACACAAGGCCTTTGTTTTGGTCTTTTGTTGTCAAATGGACAGGAAACTCCTTCGCTTCAGACTTTTTATTTGATTTTGTGCAACACTGCTGCCTGTTTGGTGGTTTAATCCCAGTCCACACCAGCTTCCACATGATATTTTTGATTTTTCAGTAGAGTTTGGCTAATGTGAGTAGGATGTGGTCTGATTTACTGATGAAAGCCCAGTCTAAAAAGAAAATAGATGCTGCAGTGACTTTTATTGGCTGCATCCAGCTTAAGACCTCACTCATTGTGTGTGTTAGACGCTGTGAGACCGACGACTGGCACAGAGGTCTTCAGCAGCACCCCTCTGGGTCCCTGTGGTCTGTGCCTCTGCACAAAACAGCCACTTAGGTCGGCATTTTCCCAGGCTGAGACAACACACCACGGTGGCAACACGAGCCACAGAGAAGGTCTGATTAAAGAGTAGGGACAATGGAGGGAGAGAGACCGTGGTGGCATTTTCCATCCCCGCCGCTGTCTCCTGAGGGGACCAAGTATGTGCCGTGAAACGTTTGAATTATCGCAGAATCTCTGGAATTCAGACAGAGGCACCACGGAGAGGACCCTCGACCGGGGATCAAAGAACTTTGAGAGGAGTGCGGTGGACTGGTGGTGAAGTCGAGTGCATAGAGTGTGAGTGTGTGTGTGTGTGTGTGTGTGTGTGTGTGTGTGTGTGTGTGTGTGTGTGTGTGTGTGTGTGTGTGTGTGTGTGTGTGTGTCACTGTCCTTTTTATTTTTCATGGGATCAGTTAATGCAATCATAGCCAATCAATGGGAGTCTAATAGAGCAGGCGCCCGTCTTTAATTTGTCAGTCGATGGTGACAAAGGAAAAGAAAAAGAAAAGCCAGAATGGGAAACCTCATCCCTCTCTTTCCCTCTATCTCACTCTGTAATTATCACTTAATGCTCTTAAATAATCTGGCGACGTCTGTCTCTTGCTATCCTTTCTTCCCTTGCTGGAAAGGAAATGTAACACAGTCTGAAATAAAGCTGCCAGCCTTTTTATTATTGTATATTTAGCACCAGAACTGAGTAGTGAATGGAGCCTTCCCAGACCACAAACTTCCGGTAGTGCAGGGCCTCAGCGCTGGCTGGCTGTCTTGCCACAGCCACGTCTAAAGATCAAAGTGTCCTGTACTATAAACAGTTAACTAGTCATCCTCAAGCAGCTTCATGTCTGAGAAAGACAGCATGTGTTTGTGCATGAGCCGCATGCACAGTGTATAGAATTAGTTCACATAAATATGCCTTTTAGCAAGACAGCTTTGCATGAATTTCAGTTGGGCGTTGCTAGACCCATTTTACTAGAGCACATGACCCAGTACTGATGTGCTGAGCCCTAGTAAAAACTCACATTGAATTTTAACAAGGCCGTATATTTGGCTGTGGATTCGTTTAGATTGATAACTGGAAAAGAAAGTTTTCTCTTTTAGATCCACAATGACAGAGCAGTTTAATGCTTGCAAAATGAATGCACTTTGGAAGTGTGTTATACATGAGAAGCACAGCCACAGATTACTTCATTTTATATATTACATTTTATATATGAAATGTTTGTTAATTTGAAATGTTTTATTGGGCACTTCGGGTAGCAGGTTCAAGAGGAGGTTATGTCTTTAGTGCTGTTTGTCTGTGTGTGCGTGTGTCTGTGCGTGATACAGTAATCAGGACAATGAAAATGTTTTGTAGGGACGTATTTATATCTGTCAAAACTGACAGAACTGAATGTATACTGAAAATAAATAACAAAATAAGTATATTTAGTCCCACACTGCAGGTTTTGTACCTAAATTTTCGAACGTGTTAACAAGGTAGACAAAAAGCACTGATAGATGAACACTTGAAACAGCTCAAAATTATTTCCATTTTGTCTTAAAATAAATGTAGTGCAACAGATCCACTTTGCAGCGAAATAATTCCTTAAATCATGTAAGAATGTAAGAACTGATACTGTTAAATAGAATCTAGTTTATTCATTAGAGAAAATGGAGGACCATCACCAGTGTGGTGTGTTCATTTAATGAGGAAGTGGGTGCAAATAGGACCAAGAGGAGGAGAGACCTTTTCAAGATGCTGTTTTTAGTGCACAGTGCAGAATATGGACAATTATAAACTCGCTGACCTCATGCAACCTATTAGTGTTTATGGGTGACACAGAAAGAGTTTAGCAGTACTAAAACACAAAATAGAGCAAACAGATCCTTGTTCGGTGATCAAGGCATCAGTTGTCTGTGTAGGTTCTCAGTTATCCAGGTCATGGTTATCCAAAGCTGTTTAAATCAATCCACTGGGCTTTAAGACAGTTTCTTGAAAATATTTCGCCTCTCTTCCAAAGTCCAGTGGATTGATTTAAACAGCTTTGGAAAAGGCATCTGTCATTAATATGAGTAATTTTGGTTATTAAAGCATCTGTCAAGACATTATAAGCATATACATGTAAAATATAGAGACATCTTTTCTCCATCAGTATCTTCCTTGTCTTTCCCTGCACACTCAAGCTAATCCCCCATCACTGGCAGCAAGTTTTTGTGCTGGTTTTATGGGCTTATGGCTGCTACTCTAAGCTGCCGTTGGAACGAGGTGTCCGCTGGATGTCTCTATGATAAGGCTGCAATCTGAGGTGTAAAGTTATAAGAGGGATTTAGCAAAGTGAGAGGCTTTAAGAGGGCAGCAGCCCAGGATGTGTGGGGTAGGTGAAGCATAAAACATGGAGCTTCATCTTGGAATTATGAGGCCTGCTAAATCAACACAGGCCTTCGTAATGTCGTAATTTGACTGAAACGGATGCAGTTTTGTCGCTGCACACTGAAGTAGAAAGCTGATTTCGAGGCATGAAGCATTGCATGACTCCATGGAATAAGAATTACCGTCAGCTTACCAGTTGAAACTTGTTAACACTTACGCTGGCTAATATTAACTTGATCTAGCACTGCCACCCCACCCCCCCAAGTCTTCAAGTCATGCTCAGTCACATGCATGGTTGGGGGGGATAAAGCGGGTAAGTCCTGAAGTCTTTCATTTTCACTTTCCTCTTTTTCTCCTCTTCTTTCAATGTGGCTATAAAAGGTTTTGTCCTGCTTGTGATGTGGCGGACGAGCTCAGTCAGAATGAACTGATTACGGATGAGGGCCGGCGTGCCTTTGAGTCATGGCATTGAACGGCATTCTTCAAGCGCTTAAAAATAGTAACAGTTGGCTTTTTTTAAGGATTGTTTCTTTCTTTCTTCACTGAAGGCCTTTGGGGCATCCTCTTTTTTTTACAAGATTGGAATCATAACCAGACACCCCCTTCTCTTTCTCTTTCATTTTGTGATGAGGAGTTTGTTTAATCTCTGGATGAAAATTGTCTTAGTGTGTGAAAGGCAAAATTCTTTTGGGAATATGTCTTGTTGTTTTAGGGTTGTGCGCTTTGTTTGTTCGTTTTTTCAGAGCTGGACAAAAAAAGTGTCAGTTTGTGCCAAAACCTCATGAAGTATAGATAAAAAGGAGCTGAGTGAGAGGGAGGCCACAACATCCTTACAAAGATATGGTCTGCTCAAGCAAAGAGCTTTACAAATGATGATCTCCAGGGGGAAGAGGGGGTGACAAAACAAGGGAGGAAGGAGTGAAAGAGGAGGAGGGACGAAAAGAGGAGAAACAAATGTGGATGGATTTGTGGGAGGAGGAGGAAGGTGGGTATCGGGGGGGAAATAACGCAGAGCGGTGGAGAGGGAGGGGAGGAGATGAGAGGGGAAACATTCCCCTTTGCCCACATTAAAGACATAAAAAAGAAAACAAACAGAAAAACATGTCTGACATAAAGAGGCTGGTTTCCGCGGCGACAGCACAATGGCTGCCTGTGGCTCGCGGGGCCCTCGCCGTCCTGTCTGGGGCCCGGCACCAGCGAAAGTCACCGCAGTCACAGGGCCCATCAGCATGTGTGTATGTGTGTGAAACATGGAGAATGTCATCAAGAACCTAGTACTGTGGGAACCGCCATGAAAGGGACCCCACTCAGAAGCCACAAGAGTTCCTTTCTGCTCCTTCTCTTCAGTTTTTAGCCTCTTTATTTATCGGTTTGTTGGGGAGCCAGAGGAGGAGGAAGGACCCCCACTCGCTCTCTGTCCTCTCTCTATGTCTCTCGTTCTCTGACAGACAGCATGACCCATCACTGCAGCCCTCCTGCCCTCCTGACATCTCACATCACAGTGCTGACTACGTAAAAACATACATACTGACTGCGTCTGCCTCCATCTCTGTGGAGCTTTCTTCACACCTCATATCGACCCAATCAGTCTTTGGAAGCAGAAACAAACCTGGCATTCCCAGGAATGATGCATCGTACATTAAGCTGATGCTGAGTGAATCATGGCGATGGTCAGACAGCCAATGCCACGGGTTCCAGACATTCCTTGTGTGTCTGAAGGGCAGATTATTCCCTCATGGGCACACTCCAGATCTTGCCAAGTTACTACAGCGCCAGTTCCCATGCCAATCGAATCCTGACCCAAGTGACTGAATGATGAATATAAAGGCCTTGTTCCATTGGGACATCAACTGATTTTGGGGAGTGCCAATGAGACAAACATACACCAGGGATGCATGCAGAGGTCTCCTCAAGAGCTCTTAACAATGTCTATAATGCTCCTTGAAATCATCTGAACAGTTGTTTTTGAGTGCCTAACCTTAAATTTTTTTAAATTATTTAATACTCACAGTTACAAACATTAATATTTAAAATTTAGTGCCTGTGATTTCAGCTGTAGCTCCCTCCCCCCTTTTTTTTAATTAACATGAAAGTTTTAAAATACTAATTAACTATGTTGTCCCTGGCTTTTGAAAAAAATTGTGGTCACTGATATATTATTTCGCACTTTTTGTGTTTCAACACATCAGTAAATGAAAAAACAACAACCAAACTTAAAATAAAACTAAATGTTCTTGTATGTAAAGAAACACTTTCAATGAAGTGCTTAGGTGTATAATTAAATAAACTTCAAAATGGTGTTAATAAAATTAAAAGGAACAATTTTGCATCATTGCCCTATTGGTCTACTTGTGTAAATTGTCAAAGAATGAACGTATAGTATGTGTCCCTAAATCCATTGTCATTCATTTTGAAAATACAAAAACTTAAAAAATTTGAAGTTTCTAAACAACAAAACTCACCACTGCAGCATTTGATTTGATTTTCCACATGTTAAAATAAAATTAAATAGGCACATGTCCCCTTCACCTGGGAGGGGGAATGTAAAAACTTTTCTTTTAATAACATGTAGTTTTTATAAAATGTTCATGAAAAAAATTGCTTTGAATGTCATCCTTTACAAACACTGAATGAGTAAAGTAATGCTCAATCCTTGACATATTCATGATGAATATACATGGAATGTTTGTCTACTAAAGAATTCTACAAAGTTCCTTTAAACCTCAATATGGTGACAATTAAAAAGCTTTTGTCTCAGCTCAGCTTCTTTCTGACTAGCCTCTTGCTTGTGGCACATCTTATTTGTTTTCACATTGATTTTCATCTCTAGAAGAAGGATTACACGGGGGCATTTCTAATTACCACTATATTTGTATGTATGCTTACATGTAAAACTTTAAAAATGCTGCTTGATCTATTTTCTATATTTACTGATTTTGTATTTGTACAACTCCAGTGGAAAATGTAAAAAAAAACAAAAAAAAAACCCCAAACATTACTATAGATTATTTAGATGCAAATATTTTATTCTGTTTTCATTAAAATCACAATTAAGCCCATGAATCACTAAAAATGTTACATATTAAGTCTGAATATATTTTATTGCCTGTAGACATAAACATTACATATGTTTTTCCCTGCTTGTCTCTGCGTGACATATAAATTACTGTTACTAGAAAGAAAACGCCATCGGTGAATTCACAAATCTGGTGGTGATACTGATCCCACAACTGTTTGCAATTCAGAAATGTGAGACATGTAAGAATGTTTTCTTGTTTTTGACTGTTTCTACTTCTTTTTCAAGTGTCGAGTGCATTTTTACACTGCAGTATCTACATGAGAAGAAAAAAATGTTGCTTGAATTTGGTTTTCTGCTGCTTTAAAACACAGTAGAAATAATCAAAGTCAGCCATCCAGCGAGATCTGATCAGTTATTCAATCTGGCATGAATGCAGAGAAAAAAAGTCAGTAACCAAATATCCTGCTGAGCTGGTACTATTTCACAAAGTTTCAAACAATAGTAATAGTCATGCATTAGAAAAAAATAATAATTGCAATGGAGTGTTTATGCATTATAAATTGTGGGTCTGTATTGTCCACATTCGTGTGAAGGACTGGCATACGTCTGTGTGCTTGCATGAATCACTTCATGACACAAGTGTGTGCATATGTGTGAGTGTTCACACATTCATATTCCCACTGTGCATGTGTGCGTGCATGTGCAAATTGTAAAAGCATGCGCTTCTTAATTTCAATAAGGGACTTTGCCTTGTTGTGGTTTGGGGAGATGGGAGGGAGACAACTTCAAGTGGCCAAACCAGATCAGCAAAAATCTCCCAAAATTCCTTCTCACCATTTGGTGCCAGCTCACTCTCTTTTTGTTCACCTCCTCCGTGCTCCCTTCACTCAGTCACCATGAAGACATTTACATAATGAATGTATTTATTTATTCATGAATCTTTTCAATTACTTTACAATTTCTGCACATATTTGGCTTTGTTAGCTTAAAACTGATGATTGAATAAAGAATTGAGTTAATTCTTTTTTTTTTTTTGTGCTACAAAGAAGAAAGTCATACTTTGAAAGACAAGGGTTTGTGATAAAAACAACAACAGAGGAGTACAAACCCTGACTTCATGGATGTATCATTTCTTTCATACTCTTTCTTCCCCATTTTTTGATGTCAAAATTACATCCAGATCTGAATTAAGGAATGATTGGTAATGAAAGGGAGGGTGGTGGGTGAGGGGTGGGGGAACGGAGAGGGATTTCTCTTCTCTATTAGTCCTAACTCATACTCACCACAATAAAATCCCTCTTGTGATGGTCACACTGATTACTGACTTGGGTATTACAAACACACTCCCATGCACATGTTTTAAGTTACTTTACACAATATGATATGATAAATTGAGGCGAGCAGGCCTTTTTTTTTTACATCTATTGCAAGTGAGACAAACAGAAAAGCAAGCCTATTTGAGAAGAGTGCTTGTTTAGTCCACTTCAAATATTTAAAAGAAACATCTGGGCGAAGAGACTTAAATTCAATAAATTACGTAACGTCCATTTTTCTTTAGAATTTGAATGTTGCAACCTAGAAGACAAAACTAAGTAGCCAGTGGGAAAAAACAGACACTTGTTCAAACACAGTGATCTTACACTAATGCACAGAATGATGTTGGATCACCCCCCCCCCTCCATTCTACCAGACAGGAAGAGATACACTCATCTGGGCATTGTGTGGAAGCGGGGCATGCGTCTTGGCCCCTCTCCATCTTTCACACACATCTAACAAGGGATGCATAGGCTTTGTATTTCCATGGTAATCTGTAATAGCAAACTTCCCACGGTGGCAGCGGAGCAGGACTGCCAGGACCCATGTGCATAAGCATGTGATCATAGAGAAGCTATCAAGTCCAGTGAAGAGCCCAGACGTTCAGACACTCACTGGGCTCATTCCTCTCTTGACCCCTCAGTACCTGCCCTTGTTTATGCACACACATTCTGAAATTTTCAGATGGTTAATTTGCTACGCTTTGATCTCATTTTCTCAGATTTTCTTTCTTCTTTTCTTTTTTTTTTTGCCACAATTCCAGTGATGAAGCACATTTTCTAAAAACAACTCATCAGCTGCATATTTAGTAAATTATTATTATTACATTATTTATAATTTATAATTACATTATTAATTCTGCTAATCACAACCACATGTACTTTTAAGTAACAGCAATTAAATTAACTAAACGTTGTTGATGCTTCAAGTAGTTAATGCATTTATATGTATAACAATTGTAATTTGTTAAAAGTGAAAGATGAATAGTACAATGTACTATAAAATCTTGTAGCTAATGTGACACATTATATTTTTAGGAGTTTAAGTGTATTACATAATCGTTAAAGGGTTTCACTAAAGCAGGTTTCATAAACAGAAAATATTTAAAAACATGCACGCACACACACATGCACGCACGCACGCACACACACACACACACACATCATTTTTCCATTTACGTTGAGTGTATATTATAGTGGTGTTGACGAAGTTACTTGAGCTGATCTAACAGGGTTGCCAAGGTAACACGGGACTCGCTGACTGTAAATCACTGATATAAAAAATTTTAATTTTAAAGAAAGAATCATTTTAAGGAAAGAATATAGGAAAGAATATAGTTACTTCATAACTGGTTTGTTTCTCTACCTCTCTCGCATTGTCACCCAAATATATATTCCATCCTCCCAGTCACCGGTTTGATGGTGGAAGAGTCAAGTTATATGCACCGTCACAAAAACCCCTGCTGATGACGCAATGTTTTCACAGACCATCATCTGAATACTCCTTATGTTGATCCTCGCTTCCCTTCAGCTGCCATTTTTTTCAACAAAGCAAAGTAATTAAAGGAGCCTCGAGAGAGTGAAATATAGATAGAAAGAAGGAAGGAAGGAGAGCAGGATGAGATTGGAGACTAATTGACAGAGGATGACTGAGCAAAGGGGTGGAAAGACCGGGTGGGGTAGGAGGGGAGGAGGGTGACAAGATGGGGAAGGCCAGATTAAGGGGAGGGAGGAGGGACAGGGAGAAGAGGAGGGGGAGCCAAAACTGGCAACCCCACTGCCAAAGTCGTATTTTGTCACTGGGAGTTTGTGACAGAGAGGGAGCCAAGAGAGAAATAACAGAGAGAGACAGAAAGTGAGAGACTGTGATTGGATACCAGTAATAAAGTAGAGGACTTGAGCAGCTTGTGAATTTTCTTAGTTGCCATGGACTCTAGGGGGTCGATCGATTGGCACTGCTGACTCACAGAGGACAGGACAGAAGACACATGAAGAATCAACAAAAACAAACACAAGTGACAAGAAGCAAGGACCAGAAGGTTTTATAAGAAACAGCGCAAGAGAGACTGGGTGAGTGCTTCGTTTAGTGGGAAGATCACCTTCAGAGCATTGCCTACACATAGGCCAGAGACTGACCAACTGGATCACACAAATCCAAATCAGCCCACGGTCCATCCACATATCCATCAACTTAGTCACCACAGGGCAGAGACATGAAGAGACCCCACGACTACAGCTCCCCAGACTCGGACACGGACGAGTTTATAGACGTGGGACAAGAAGACGGCTTCTGGTGAGCATCTGCTAACTACACCTGAGGCTGCCCTCCAGTCACGCTTTTTCAGGACAGTCAACTATTGGCAGGATGTTTCTGTATTTAAGTTTCAGAAGATGATCAAAATAATATTGAAAATCAGTGATTCATACTGAGTTTATGTCTTTTAAATGCAATTAGACAATTTTTTGACAGTAATAGAAAGCAATATTAGAGAGAAGCGAACATAATTGTAAAAAGTTTGAACAATCCTGAAATAGACTCATCAGTTAGAATTAAATTTAACTTTAGCAATCCGGCAGCAAATTTCCTGTATTCTCTGTTGATATATTAATGGTTTTATTATAAAACTGTTATTTTAATAGCTTATAAGTCATAGAAATTACAGTTTTAATAGCCAGATCATGCATTACAATCATATAGAAAAGGGTTAAATTACAGAGCAGTTTTCTTTTAGTATATTTTTTCAGTGCATTTAATGAAAATCATAATGAAAACATTTTTAAAAATCTTGTCATTATTTACAATGTAATCAGAACCTTTGTTTGATGTCTGATTACAAAAAAAGGATTGTGATGTACAAACATTAAGCTTATAATCCTTTCCAGACCAGGACATCAAAAAGTTTCAAATTAACAGTCAGGGGACTGACAGGAAAAATAATAAAGCAAGCATCCTGAGGAGCGAACAGTGCTTTAAAGATTTCACTCTCTGTGAGTGACGACAGCACAGTGCATACAATAAATTATTACAGTACATTTATTTGAGCACGCTTCAGTATTTAACTTCAGTATTTTTGCTTCATTATGGATATTTAATTCATTGGATTAATTTACTTTCTAAAGCACTTACTATTAATCTGTTTGTTTTTATAATAAAATAAAGTGTTGGTTTATAGAAGTTAAGTCATATTATGCTCTTGATTTTGACATATAGATTTAAAAAAAAATGCACCCAAAGAAGGAAAGAGTTGTCAAAAGCAAACTAGAAAGCTGCAAATTAACATTCTTTTTACTTTAAGTATACTTTTGCATGTAAGATAAATTGGGGAAAAAAACTTGGCTAGTATCACTGTAAAGGAGATTAAAGGGAATATTTATTGCATTTGTCTTGCATGCATCATTCAAAAACACATTCACAGCAACACTGGTTACATCACCAGCAACGAGCAAACCAGGCACACTAAGAACGGCTTGGATGAATCAAATTGCCATGTGACATGCAAACAGAAGACAGTGCTGCTTTCTTTTCTTCAGCCCCATCAAACATAAAACTAAACAAAAACACACAGCTAAATTGGCAGCCTTCATGTTAAAATCTAATAGAAAAGTCTCTGGTGGGGAATATTGAAGGGAACTCCAAGCTGTCGGTCTCTTTCAGTCCAGTAAGATGAGAGTTGGCATACAAACACAATCCATATTGAGTGACTGTACTCGGAGCGAGCTGAGATCCTATGCTGCATGCTGGAGTCCCATGCGAGTGAAAGCATAGCCCTGAGGCTGTATAATCATCTTTATAAAAAGTGCTTTCGTTCAGATGGAAAGGAGAACAGCATGTCATTTCACTGAAGCTAATGTCCAGAAAGAAGTTAAACCAAAAACAATCTCACTTTCCCTCCTCTGCCGGGCACTCCCCTGCCATTCTGTGCCCAACAAACAAATTAGATTGAATGGAGCTGATGTGCCATCCGTCCTCTGTGTCATATTAAGGAGGGTAATAACAACAATATGCTGTAGAATCAAAGTCACCATGTCTCTATGCTCCAATGCCACCCCCATCCCCCAACTTCTGACTCCCTCTGTCTCTGTGTTTCAGCCCAGTCACAGGGTCCATGTCTCCTGGCAGCACCTCTCAGATTCTGGCCCGAAAGAAGAGAAGAGGGGTGAGAGGATTCTGGCCTTGGGTCTTAAGCTTTTTTATCCTGTCCTTGTTTTGATTGGCTCAGACTGACTCTGTTCTCATTTTGCCATGTAGATCATAGAGAAGAGGCGCAGAGACCGGATAAATCACAGCTTGTCGGAGCTCAGGAGGCTGGTGCCCAGCGCATTTGAAAAGCAGGTAATGTCCCATTACTTTTATTTTTAATATTAAATAGAATACACTTTTACTGACAGAAGTAACAAAAAGGAATCAGTAGATGTGTATTTCTGCCAATGGCCAACGGTTAGGACATCCTAAGGGTTCTTACAATTTAGAAATGTTTGTGTGTGGGGTTGGGGGGATGGGGGGGGGGGGGGACATGGACCCCTTTATCTGGATCTACCACTAAAATTCAGCCGTTCTTTTTTTCTCTTTTGAGAAAATTCTCTCACTTCCAGCCAGTGTCGTGGTGATCCATCAAGCAGTTTAAATGTTATTGACAAAAACCAACAAAAAAAATCTTCCCTTGCAATGTTCCTGAGAATGGAAAAATTCCTGAATATACCACTTTATTCGAATTTACTCCAAAATATCAAAATATAATAGGTCCTTGCTTGCAATATGCCAAACCCTCCAACCGACTTTCATGAAAATATGTCCAGTATTTCAGTCCTGCTCACAGTCAAACAACACAACAAGTACACTGACAAACAAACAAACAAACAAGCAAACAAACAGCAAATTGAAAAGATCGCTTAAGCTCTTTGGTGAAGTTAATAAACTATGCTCATAAAATCTGATGCAGCTGAGTCAGACGTTGCTCATTTTCCCTGCAGGGTTCATCTAAGCTGGAGAAAGCAGAGATCTTACAGATGACTGTCGACCACCTCAAACTTCTACATGCCATGGGAGGAAAAGGTGAGACATCTGAGTTTGTTACTGAACATCGACACAGTTCATGAAAAGAAGGGAAATGCAATAATTTATTCATTGTCTTTTATGTATTTTTCTTACATTTAAACTACTTTTCTCTGTGTCTCTCAGGTTACTTTGATGTGAGGGCCCTAGCAGTTGACTACAGGACCTTGGGCTTTAGGGAGTGTGTTGGGGAGGTGGTGCGGTACCTCAGCTCCCATGATGGGGAGTCCCCAGACCCTTTAGGAGCGCGCCTGGTGTCGCACCTTTCACACTGCGCAAGTGAGCTAGACCCTCTTCTCTTACAGTCTCCTCCAGCCTCTGCCCTGCCGTTTCCTCCATGGCCATGGTCATCTTTCCCTCAGATATCTCCCACCTCACAGGCCTCCTCTTCACCTCCCTTTCCCAGTGGACGAAGGGATTTGGCGCTTCTGGGGAGCTACCCATCCCCTTCCTCCCTCAGCCTTGCCCCCCTAGCTGGATGCCAGCAGGGTGCACCGCCACTCCTCTCGCCAACTGCCTTGGCTACCGTCCACAGGGTTCCCTCCCTTCCAACCTCTCCAGCCATCGCCCCCTCCAGACCAACAATGCCATCCCCTCATAGCGCCACCAGGGCCTCGCCTCTCCCTCTCCTCACCTCCTCCTCGCCTTCTGCCTCCTCCTCCTCTTCCACTTTATCATCTTCTGTCCCACTGCAAATCTCTTTCCGGCCTTTTGCACATCTGGGGTCTCCCACAGCCCAGCACAGGGGCATGAGCGGATCAGCCAAGTCGGCCCAGGAATGGGGAACTGAGATCGGAGCTTTCTAAGGTTCGACCGGTTTTGTTTTCCAAATGAGTCCTGTGCAGTGGACATGGAGCGCCCATTGTAGCAAACATGATAACTTTGGAGAATGCAGTATTGAACCGGTCATTGTCTATTTTTGTAGGACCTTATAAGCCATACCAGAGGGTGGAGGTTTCAAATGATCAAAAACAATCATATAATTGAATAATGAAGGACTGTGAATGTATAGGAGATATGAATAACGTCATAATCTTGCTTTCTTGATGAATAAACACATTGTCCATGTCCAACAGAGCCATATTTGAAAAAAAAAAACTCGACGGAGTACGTTGGGTTTTACTGACTTTTTACTGTGATTGCTTTTGTTCTTAAACATTTATAATTTTACAGTTTTACAATTTTTATGAATGTTTGACGAACACCTCCATAAAGACTAAGTGCCTTTACCTTCTCCTTGTTTGTGTGCGTTATTTCTGACTGTATGAGCAAATGAAAATGTGTGGTTAGAACAGTACATTACCTTCTGGCAAAGGAGTCACTCAAAGTGATATGTTAGTCCCTGATCCTCATTAGCCAAGTCTGCAAGTACCATTTGCATGCTCTCCAACTATAACCCCCTCAGTCTGTAAGCTGTCTCCGGTGGTGGCTGATGGGAACTGTGGTCTAGTGGTTGCAGAGGATAAACATGGCGAGAACTGGTGATGTTTTTGGGATGCCGCGGCGATGCAAACAGTCCCATCACTTTGCCTTCTAATCGGCAGTTCCCTATAATTATCGTTGCCCTCATATCAATCTATGTATCATCCTCTCCTCGGCTGTCTCTCTGCCATTCTTTCTCTACAATCTTGCGGTACACCAACGGATATCTTCTCTCCCTGTTTGTCTGCACCACTGTCTCCTCAACAATGGATAGACAGTACAGAAGAGGGCAAGAGGGAGAATAAAGAGGCAGAGAGAGGGGAAAACAAAGAAAAAGATCTGAAGGGCTGTGGTTGAATGACTGATTTGGCATAGACTTTCAATAACAGAGTGGGAGCAAGGCAGGCAATGGGGTAACGAGAAGATGAGAAGAACTGCAAAGGTTTAAACAGACATGAAGATAAGTAGTGTGAACCAATGAGCCTCATCCAGTACATACAGGGTGCACAAGAAAGCCCCCACAGAATGATGAATGACAGTTGCAACGAGTTGTTTCTCAAGAACATGAGCCGAACTGTGCCGTGTTTCACCCAAATGGCGCTGTGGGGATGAGAGAGCAGAGAAGAGCGTTGTGTGTGTTTACTGCTGGAGAATGCTTTGATTGACTTCAGGATGCAATGTCTGTGGTCTGTGGCCCAAAAGTGTGTGTGTTCCGCAGAGTGCATATTGTTTATTTGAGTGAGTATGCTAGTGTGTGTTTAAGCCTGTCTCATGTGCTTTCCACCCTGTGTGTGTTTGTGCCTCACTGAGTGTTTTTGTTTTTGGGGTGTTGTGAGCCCACATGTCTTTTGTGTGTTTGTGTGTGTGTGTGTGTGTGTGTGTGTGTGTGTGTGTGTGTGTGTGTGTGTGTGTGTGTGTGTGTGTAATGCGAGTCTTCTGGGCTGGCGTCAGGACTGAACCGCGGTGGCGGCGTGGCTCTCGTGCGAGGCCGGACAGCGGTCGGACGGACGGTATGGTGGTGGAATGTTTGTGGAGGGTGCATGCATACACACACAGGCACTCAACCAACATACAAATACACACACACACACACACGCACGCACAAACGCACACAGAAACTGGCTGGCACTATTCTAGCATCTGAGTGGAGCAGCCAGAGTCACTACTGCAGCTCCAAGGAAGGACGACCACAGTCACACTGCACTGGGTTTCCCACGGGGGAGGGGAGGCTGGGGAGCGGAGAGAGAGAAGGGAGAGAAGGAAACGATGGAGAAAGAAGGAAAGCGCGTGTAGTATGCATGTGTTTGAGAGTGTGTATGTGGGACAAGTGTGGAAGGAATAGTCCACTGTTGCGGTTCAAGCTGAATGAGGAGTAAAGGAGGGTTCCATTAAATAAGGAGGAGGCAGAAACAAGAGGGAAGGAGGTTGGAAATCGAGATGTGAGAGTTCTTCTCTGACGTGTAAATGAAGTCATCCATGTATTAGTGAAATATCTTTTTTTTTGTTTGTTTTTTTTCGTATAAAATGAACTTCCCTTAAGTAGATTACAGGTAGACCTAAAATGACTAGTCAATTAGTCATTCAGCCAACTGAAATACAAATAATTGTCGACTATTATAATTAGTTAAACACGTTTTCCTGCAGAGAACTTTTAAACTTTTTTTTCAACCACTGCATACACAAATATGCAGTTAGACAAAAGATTTTAAGCAGAACATTTTGCAGTAATGTATAAACTGGGAAAATTTAACTTGCCTATTTAACAGCCTTCATTAAAAAACATTGCTAAAACTAGAAATTTCTTAAAGACACAAAAAATCATTCATGTCTTTGTTATTTCTAGATTGAAGATCTTACATTGAAGATCTCTTACAACTACATCACCCTCCCAGGGCTCTTTGGTCTGAGGATGCAGGACTCAGAGCAAAGACCCATCAGGTCTGTAAGAGTAGAACAGCAGGCAGATGTTTCAGCTATCTGGTTCCTTTCCTCTGGAATGATTTCCAGCCTCAGTCTGGGGGGCAGACGCCCTGACCTTATTTAAGGGTGACCTTCCTCTTTGACAAATCCTATAATTAGGACCAACATAGATTCCTTTAGATAAGCTGCTAGAGCCTTAGCAGCTTCTGTAATTTCTTTGTCTTACTCATAACACTGAACCTTCACATACTATCAAGATACTTCTATGTGCTTCTCCTGGACAAGCAGTGAATAAGTAAACAAATGTACAAAAGTGTACACGTTTGCATGCATCATTACGTCTTTGACGCACGCTGTCTGACCATTGTGCATCCCTGGAACGCAAGCTTTTAAAGCACTTCCATTTAACATTCACAATTTTTCCATTCCTTCACTTAAAATTCGAACCTGGAAATCGCCATTATGTTTGGTTACCCGTGCAAGTTTTTCATCACGAGACTCCCCTGCGTGATTCTGTCTTTGTCACAATGAGCAGGGTTTGGACCCAAATGCAGAACACTGGTACAGAAGTCTTTAATCATATTTTAATCAATAACACAAAAGTCCAGGAAGACAAGAAAAATCACAAAGTGAGGCAAAGAAACTGGAGCTAGGATTCCAGCGTAAGCTGACAGCCATGCCATGGCGGCTATCCCCTGCTGTCTCCTCTCGGCAGCCAGTTCTGGAACCCAGAGCTTGCTGCTGGTTAGGGCAGCAAAACCCTGGAGAAAACTGAGGTCCGCTGGGTCCAGTGTTGGCCAGATTGTTCTGTCACAGCTGGCAGGGTTAGGACCCAAATGCAGAACACTTGTGGAGAAGTTTTCATTCATATTTTAATCAATAATGCAAAAATCCAGGAAACACAAGAAAACTCACAAAGTGCAGCAAACTAGGCATGCAGGCAAGGGTACAAAAACAAGCTGGCAAAGAACCAAAAGAGAGTCAGGCTTAAAAAGCCTCAGGCTAATCAGCCTGATCAAGTCCAGGTGATGAGATGAGGGACAGGTGTGGAGATGAGACTCCGCCCAAAAGTTCAGTATCTCCTCCCATCACACCCCATCACAGCGGAGCAGCAACACCAAGCCGTGACACCCTTATTAAAATCGACCAAACGCCAACACGACGGCTGTGAGAGCGAGGAGTTAGTTCGACCCTCCAGAGCAAGTATAAGCTGTCCCTTATGCTTGGAGAGTCCTGTTGGGTTTCTCTGTCTGTCAAAGCACTTTGAAATGTCTGCCGATGTCATTAAGCGCTATACGAATAAAGGTTGATGGATTGATTGATGGGCGGAATAGTGGCACAGTGGGCAGCGCTGTCGCAGCACAGCAAGGCGGTTCCGGGTTTGAGTCCCGCTCTGTGCGGAGTTCACATGTTCTCCCCGTGTCTGTGTGGGTTCTCTCTGGGTTCTCCAGCTTTCTTCCACCTCCAAAAACATGCACTTCAGGTTAATAGGCCATTCCAAATTGCCTGTAGTGTGTGAGTGTGTGCGTGCATTTTTGTCTGTCTTTGTGTCGCTCCGCGCGCAAAGGCGTCACGCCCGGGATTTGCCCCGCATCATGTCCTACGACACCTGGGATAGATTCCAGCTCCCCGCGACCCACTACTGCCGATAAAGTGGTTCGGAAGATGAATGAATGATTGATTGATTGATAATCATCATGCCTCCGAAAAAGATGCAAATGTTGGAGGAAAAGCAATTGACAATGAGTGCTTTCTTGCATAAAAAACACTAAAAAGTTAATGAAGAAAAAGAAATAGATATTACTGACAGATATTATTGAAATTTGTGTGGATAAGGTTCTTTGAGCTTGGTGCGATGTCCACAGGAGAATACAGTACAGTAGATGAATTAAAGGCAAAGAAAACTTGGGTGAAAATCAAAAGTGGAAAAAAAACAAACTGTATTACATCTTTCTTTATTTCCAAAAAGTGTTTTTATGACTACCAGGCTTTAACAATTTGATAAAACGAATATATAATTTTACTATACCAAGCTGTTTAAATCAATCCACTGGACTTTAAGAAAGTTTCTTGGAAACATTTTGCCTCTCATCCAAGAGGCTTCTTTAGTTCTAATTTTTCTCCTTTTTTTCTTTTTACTTAAACAGCTATGATGTTATTAATAAAAAAATTTAAATTGACAGTTTGTTTAGCTTTTATATTGTACTATTGGCAAATCTTTGCATACGCTTTTACCGTTTATTCTGTTATTACTTTTGGAATACATAAAGGTCATGTTGGGATGTGCATCCCAGGGATGCACTACTTTCTCAAGGTAAAATTAAGTCTCCCTTAATTTAGTGATTCAAATTTGCAATTGTGGCCCTCACCCAAAATGCAACAGGATAAACTCAATTGCCTCAATTCTGATAAAAATTAAATTTGCACGTTAATTTTGCAGACCCCCAGGTTGGTCCATATAGGAGTAAGCATGTCCAGGATTGACATTCATTCCCCTAAATGATTCATTTGTACAGCATAAAGCACCTACTGTACAGATTCGGTGCAGCCAAATAAAAATGTAAGAACAGGACAGAACAGAACAGAAACAATGACAGACTGGTGAAGTAGCATAATACCTACCCACTATAGATCTACAAATGACCATTTTGGTCTGGACAGCTGTTTGTCAGTGAAGTTTTGATTTGTGTCGACGCTTCATGGGGGCTGTCAAGTGTTCTTTCTGTCTCTATTTGTAGTGTGCTGGACCTGAACAGAGTAATTCTGGGAGTTAAGACAAGGGAGTTAAGCGGAAAACTTGTTTTTGAATGAAAGAGACTGAAAAGTGTTTTTATGTCTTTGTGTATTATGTTGAAAATAAGATAATTGTTGCCCAAAATCTGCAGCATGATCACTTAGAGCAACCACCACTTCTTCACATTATTGGTCAAACTGAATTCCAAATGTACTGCTTGCAGTCATCATGAAATGGTTTAAAATTAAGAGCAAACCATCTCAAGAACAGAGGGACTAAAATAGTTTTATTTAAAAAGAAACTGTTGTGCCCAAGTGCATGTTTTGTTCAGTCTGTGGTACAACTTTCTGGAACGGTCTGGATATAGATTTAAAAAATCTAAAAATCTGTTAAAAATGTAGCACAGCATTTTTAAAATAATATAAAGATTATTGTGTTAATGGTTTGGTTTTCTTCTTTCTTTTTTACAGGAATTAATATGTAGATTCTTCTTTCTACTCCTTTCAAATGTTGTATTCTGTATTTTTTCACTATATTCAAATAATTTATAAGAAGTCTGGCAACTAACAGAAACCAGGCTTTTGAAATGGTAAATATGATAAATGTAAATGTAAGCAAATGATGATGTAAATAAAAGATCTCATATATTGATAAATAAGAAGTCAAACCTATGCAATGCAGATGGGTTCTGTGTGTTGGACGGATGTGAATTCCGCTCATTGTCTCATTCTGCCATCTTCTGGTATAACTGCAGCTCTGCAAAGTGCAGCTCAACCTCAGATGTGTGCATGTGTCTGTAGTTTTCTGTCAAGTCATCATGCTTTTGAAATGCATTTGCTCATCAATGCAACTACAGTACATAAAATTGTGCAGAATTAAAGAATAAATGTGACAAGAGTGAATGTTATTTTTTCATGCCCCTTAATATATCTGTCTTCCTTCATCTAACTTCAGCACCTGGGTCTGGCGCTCCGTAACTATTTAAATCTCTGTCTGTGTTTTGCTTTCAGTCGCTGCTGCCATCCTGTTACTGTCTTGTACTTTAAATGAAGGCAATATTTGTCTCCTAACTGCATCTCTGACTTTTGGTCAGGCCTGCGTCGCCAACAGCTGGGACATGCAGGTCTGACAAAGGCAAGAGCACACATGATGTAAGAACAAGTAGAACAACTTCCTTTTGATTTTACTCTTTTCTTCAGGATTTATTGCAAGGCGCCAATTGTCCATGATAAAATCGACAGATTGATAGATAATTTTATAGATGGATGGATGGACGGATGGATGGACGGACAGACAGACAGACAGACAGACAGACAGGCAGATACATAGGGGTGGCACAGTGGGGCAGTGGGTAGCGCTGTCGCCGCATAGCAAGGCCGTTCTGGGTTGGCAGGTTCTCCCTGTGTCTGCGTGGGTTCTCTCTGTGTTCTCCGGCTTCCTCCCACCTCCAAAAACATGCGCTTCAGGTTAATTGGTCATTCCAAATTGGCCGTAGGTGTGACTGTGAGCATGCGTTGCTGTCTGCCTCTTTGTGGCTCTGAGGCACACTGGCATCGCTTCCGGGGTGTCCCCTGCCTTACACCCTCAGCTGGGACAGGCTCCAGCTGCCCGTGACTCGCGAGGGCGGATAAAGCGGTGGAGGAAAATGGATGGCTGGATGGATGGATAGATAGATATTTATATGTAAAACTAGTTAGCTATTAAACTATCCCATCATTAGGCAAAGTGATACTTTGTTATTCCCAGGAAACCCAATACATCATTTGGCTCCTACAGAGGGAGGGACAACCCCATCAATACTTTAAAAAAATATAATATAACAAACGTTTTCAAAATACATGTAATGTACCATTAACTGTAACAGTAGACATTTGAGAAGCACTGCGCTATAGCCTAAAAAAACAAATAAGGCCTGTTGATTGCTTATTTTTTTCACGTAAATAAAAAAAAATCCCCTCCTTAATCCACCTATACATATGTATGTATACTAGCAGGAACCCATGGAAAATTCCACAATAAAACAATAATATTAGACTTCATACCAAACATATAAAAACAAATGTATTGGTATTATAAACCAAGCGCACCCAAAGTACTCCAAAATCATGTAGTGACATAACGACTTTGTGTTGGCAAATCATGAATTGTGCTGGGCGGGCATTGTGAAACCGTAGATGAATGTTAGCAGGCTAACTGGAGAAAGAAAGCTAACTAATGGTGAGATAGGGAAAGGAGCTACTGTTAAAGGAAAAGGCACCTGTCAAAAGAGCAAGTGGAAAAGAAATTTTAGAGAGGTGATAGTTCTGTTAGCTAACTACATGAATAGAACTGTATGTAGTTGCTTAAAGAGCATTTTTGTCAGATGCCCAAGGAGCATTTTGGAAACCACATCGATTGTCCCATTCCAAACAGAAACAATAGCTGGACAGACTGTTTGTGATAGCCAGCTAGTTTCACTCAGAATTTGTTGCCGTTTTCTGTCTCGTTCCTGCTGTTTGGACTTTCTGCTCAAAAACATTAAAATTGTTGAGACAGTTATGACACTCTAAAATTATGTTAACTGGGAAGTCCATGTATAGTTATTTCTTCTCCTAACATAGCAGATGCCTTACGCCATATTCATGTGATTCCTTCTGGCACAATCGCCGTGATTGGTTGGGCGCTTGATTGGTTGGGCACTTGATTGACAGGTAGTGGGTGGAGTTGGTGACAGAGTGACAGCATGAGACTTTTCAAGTGAGATTATTCAAATATATAGGTTGGAATGTATATACACCCCTCTCAGCTCATATATTTGTATATCTCTATCTGTATATATCTCATCATTCACTGTTGTCAAATAACATTTAATAAAGGTTATCTAGTATTTTACCATGAATATGAATATTCACATTTGACACATGATTGCACTCCACAATCTGTGGGGATCTTGATGATGCTGAGTGACAAATAGAGATGTTCACCTGAGAAAATTGTCCATTGTTCCTGTCAGACGTTAACTGAACTAAAGTGAACCCAGAAATACATTACAAAAAAAGTTTTTTTTTTCCCTTTGTTCTGATGAAACGAATGAATTAAGTTTGTTGAACTCATTCAAATTTGATATCAGAACTAAAGGACAAAATAATGCTAGCCTTAAACCTTTCATCATCATGACAGTCGTCCAGACAGCTCCTCTCCACGTGCACAACAGGATAAATATCTCGCTATCATACACAGAAGGGCAACAAGGTAATAAGTAAACACTCAGTCTCTTATCTTAATGGGTTTTAGCTCCTTCCTTTTAGCTCAGTCTCCTTCTTCTGACTGTACATGAATCAAATGACCTAACTAGCTCAAGGCACCCCACATTACAGTACATTAGAGGTAGGTGGTAGTGATAAAGAACTCCTAAGGCAGAACAGAACTTTAGGCTTAAATTAGAGGAAGAGCCACTGAGTAGAAAGAAGGGAAAATAGAAGTAGTAATGTGTCAGAGAGCCACAACGGGGAAGGTTGAGATGGATGGGGAGATGTACATCTGAAGAAAGAGAACGAACAAACGCCTTCCTTTTGCGTCACGGGACTTCAAACAAGTGAACCTGTGTTGTTGTTAGATTTCTGCATGTACTGTAAATGTGTATGCTTTGCTGTCAGGTATCATAATGGGTTTAAACACACATGTACGCTAACTGTTGTGAGGCCAAACCACTGAGAGCCCACATCATTCAAAGGTTCTTTTTCTCTGTTTTCTCCAGGAACCCCTTGTTTCTCATTAAGCAGCCAGGTGATCCATAAAATGATGTCATAAAATGAAAACAGATTTGGTCACATTTCTTTTATTAGTCACAGATGGCAAAACATATGATTACAGTTCTTCACTCCTGCTGGTGAGCAGAGCTGGAGCAAACATGCCCTACAGCATCAGAACAATATTTCTCCTCCTTGGTTTGTGTGGGTGTTGGAACATATTCAAATGTATGCACATGTGTGAATGAATCTCTAAATGGATTTCTTCATCTGTTATCTTTCATCCGAAACCCAATTCTAAACTTACTAATGCATAATGAATCACTAGACAAACACAGTACACTGGATCACTGATTACACCAATGAATGATACATGCTTTTTGCCACACTGTTAGCGAGTGTGAGTGTGCACAATAGTAAGGCAACTGTGTTCAAACATATGAACACAGAAGATTAATTTCATTGAGAGGAATTCGAGGCACTGAATCAGGAAGACTAATCACGACATGACATACAGTATGAGGCTGCAGTTAGGCTGCACAGCTCATACTAAACTATGCTATCAGGTCAAAGTCTTCAACAATTTCACACCGAAGATGAATTCCAGATTTCACATGGAATGTTATCAGGAAATGTGATTTAAATCCACTGCACACATTTGTAAATCTTATTTCTTTTTTGGATTTTTGTGAGCATTCTTTTCTCTTACAAAATTAGAAAAAAAGGTGTGCCACTATTGTGTTCTTGGTGTACGAGAACACGTGGGCCACAGTGTCAGCACCCAACAGATAACGGAACATCATCATGAGCAGGAAAAAAATTGTATCAGCTGAAGCAAAAATTTATTTTGCAAAAGGAGTGTCAATTTCACTTTGGATTCCATTTTCGCCAGACCTCCTTCACTTTTGTCTCTTAGTCTCAAGACGTTCTTTAAACCTCTATAAACATAATTTCTGATGACTGTATATACTGTATTTTGCTTTAGAAGCAGCATCTTAATTCACACATACCTCATTCCTCTTTTGGTCTCTGGCTGTCATTATAAAATGAAAGACTGCAACAGCGTTGCCCAGGTGTTGTCATCATTGTAGGCAAACAAAAGGCACTGCAGAGATGGTGTTTTCTAAAGGATCTCTGTGTAACTATGGCTGGGAAAAGCAGATGGCGGACGGGCGGGCGGGCGGGCAGGCAGGTGTAAAACTAGTTAGGTGTTCAACTCTCTTTTTCCAATGTGAAATATTGTAACTTTTCCAAAGGGGATCCTATCATTAGGTAAAGTGATACTTTGTTATTCCCAGGAAACCCAATACACCATTTTGCTCCCACAGGAGGGACAACCCCATCAAAAATTTAAAACAATATCATGTAATGCGAACGTTCGCAAACTTCCACACAGAACAGTCTTTGTTTTGTCACCAGACGTGTGTTTGCTCCCTGCTCAGATGTTCACAGAGATGTGGATAAAACGCCAACAGTAAAAGTAAAAGGCCACAAGAAATCCGACAGTGACAGTAGTGCTTTTAAGTCTACATGTAATGTGCCATTATCTGTAACAGAAGACATTTGAGAAGCACTGCATTAGCCTAAAAAAAATGAGGAAAAAAAATGAGGCCTGATGATTGACTAGTTTTTTACATGATAAAAAAAAATCCCCTCCTTCATCCCCCTTCATATACATATACTGTATATGCACAGTGTTTGTGTGTGTGTGTGTGTGTGTGTGTGTGTGTGTGTGTGTGTGTGTGTGTGTGTGTGTGATGCGCAGAAGAGACGCTTCCTGGTTTCTGTTTTTTAAGATTGTTCCTTTTTTGTGGGGGTGGTGTGAAGTCTCAGGGTTAATGTTACTGCAACGCTTATAGGAGGTTTATAATCTTTAAGCGGTGGCATAGCCTGGTTCTCATTGTGACATCTGAAAAGTTCCACCAGACCATATCAGATACTGGGATTAATATTCTATACCAATTGGCAAAAATCCATCTACTTTACTGTGATCTGTAATGGAGGTTGGGAGAAGAGCGGCAATATCAGGAGTATCTGCTTTTGGCGGTGGAAGGTCTGGGTTTAGAAAAAAGGATTTAATTTAATGTCATTGCTCTCATGATAAATAAGTGTGCACTTTATATTATAAAGTGTTTCAGTATGAAATCTGAGATTGGAAGAGTGAGACAAACCCCTAAATGTTTTTATTAGAGACAGAAATTCATCAAATCTGCAGTTAAAACCAACAAGTATTAAAGAATTAACCACAGGAAAGAATGTATATAAAGTGCGAATCAAGAAATTAAATACAGTTCTTCAGACAGATTGCTCTTTGTTGATTCTTAGGGAATTTTTCAGCACAGTATTCAAATTTTGAGCTCTTTACACACAGTTCCTCCGGGAGAAGCCAGACACGACGTTGACCAGTTTGGCAACTTTTGGAGGAGCAGGTATGATGATGCTGCTCTTGAGGAAACAGCGGCGCCTACAACACACAAAAATAACATTTTTGATTTTGTACCATAATGAAAGCTTATATAAAAAAACATTCTGCTACAATTAATGGCAACTGTGTTTCTTGATTTACTCCTGCAGCTTCATTACTACACCTGAGTAGATAATGCATATTGTACCAGTAATCTTGGTTAAAGAAGTTGTCATTGACATAGGTGTAGAACTGGCAAGTAGGATCCTGAGTGCAGGTCCTCTGACAGGTTTCTGGATCATCCAGCAGCACATAGCGAATGTCTGAACCTCTGAAATCCACTCCCTCTTTAGCCTCTGTAACCCAGTCTGTAGGCAGAAAGCATCAGGGTTAGACTTTTTCTACAGAAAAGCAAATAAACTGATTGAATAAATATTTGCAAATTCACACTTCCTCAGTTCTACTTTTTATAATATTAGATTACATAACATGAAATTGACGAAACTCTCAGACATACTGATGCCATATTTGTTCCAACATACATCCAACAAATGCAATTAGGAAGCACCTCATTGTAAAACCATACATTTTCATTGCATAATATAAAATTGAGTTTTGGAGAGAATAAGTTTTGAATCATTAATTTTGCTATTTCTATGAACTGCAGAACTTGAAAACTGTGAAACACATAGGGTCCACCAACAGGGTGCAAACTACTCTTGACTGTAGTGGAATTATACTTGTTGTTAAGTTTTTTATGCTCTGGTGAAGATTTATTAATTGAAATTTGCTTTAGAAGTAATTTTGTGAAAATCAGCTTAGTCCTAAATTGACTAATTTAATGCACATTTTAAAACACATTGAAGTGAAGTAAAGTCAATCGCGGGATTGTTTCCACAGAAGGCCTGGAATATAGGATGGATGATAGTCAGTTGCAATGACTAAACACTAACAGTAATGAGCTCTAGCCTGCTGTTGTCAATACATGATGCCAGTAATGTAGTCATTTCTACAACCATAGGTTGCATGACTAAAAATATTGAGTACCTGAAAGCCTGAATAGTTCTGATAGTCACCAAAGTAATAAAAATGTGACCTTTCAGACTTTTTAGTGACTTGTAATACGTACTAGTATCCAGTTGACAGAGGTGTGCTGCTAGGCCAGATGTGACTCCGTCTTTAGCATTCATCACCAATTTATTTGGATTATTCTTCAGTTGGCAACTGAAGACATTGCTGCAAATACAAAAATAAAATCAAACCAACAGTGAAAGTGTGTTTGGATAACAACTTAATGGCAGATTATTACAAAGCTTGGTATGAAACTTTCATAGCCGTTACAACAACAAGCAGGATAATATAACCAAGCTTTTCAAATCACTCATTGACAGTCTTATTGGCACTCTTTTCCAACAACAACAAAGTCTTTCAATGCACTTGCCTTTTGATGTTTACAGGGGTTGTACTCAACATACAAAAACAATTGGTTCTGAGAGGTTGCTCGTAAGTTGAATTGTTTGTAAAGCGTTATTTATTAATTACAGGACATAAAAACGACACATAATAAAATATAATTAAGGTACATGCTGTTATGAGTTCAGTCATTCTACATCATATGTCAGTTCTGAAACAAATACACATAAAAATAAAAATCAGGTCTATGTCATTTGACTCGAATTTGCGTCTGTCAACCATAAATACTGGAATCATAAAATCACTATTTACTGTTTGATGAGAAGTAAGACTACATTTTCATTTTAGTTTTTAAAGTCATGTTTTAGAAAGTTTTGTTAAACAATACCTGTTAAAAGAGAAGTAGGTACATTTAGGATGATTCGAGCACAATGCCTGACAGTGCTGAGGAGAAGAGCTGGGAAGTTCCTCAATGTCATTTCCTGGGATATTAGTACCTGGAAACAGCTTACCCTCGCAGGCTGCATAAAACATGGATGAAAAAATGAAAAAAAATCTACAAAAACCAGCAGAATCCAACCTTAATTTGGACTTGACTTTATTTGTTGACTATGAACGTTTGTGTACCTGTGTTAAAACTTTGAGTCATTTGAGCTTTGTGGGAAAATCCAGATACAACCCCAACCTTTGCCTCCACAACAGAAGTCCTTGGTATTGTCCAGCTGAACTTGAGGTGACATTTGTACCTTAAACAGAACATGAACTTAGGAAATTATAGACCCTACCATGCCACCACCTTACTAAAAACAACTTTGTATAATTCAGTTTTACCTGATATTCACTGGTGTGAAGACATCATTTACAAAAGTAAAGAACTGGCAGTGAGGGTCCTGTGTGCAGACTCTCTGACAATCCTCATAAGTTGCTGTGAACAAAGTTCGATAGTCTGCGCCATAGAAGTCCACATTGTTGTACACCTGAGACAGACAAGGTTCTAATAGAAAGGCAGAGACCAAAGGACAATGTCACCATGCGTCACTAGATAATGATTTAATAAAGCTTCAAATGTTTGTACACCTACGTGATTCTGGGTTACAGGGCTTCAAAGAGTATCCAGAGGTGACGCCCAGAAGAGGATTCTCAGTATCGGGCTTGCCAGAAGCAGTTCGCTTAAGGTAACAGTAAAAGTGTCTGCAAAGACAATTTTTAATGTTTAGATTTATGTTTTTATAGAGGTAAGCAGATTAATTTGTTGTGTTTTTTTCTACTCATGGTAAAGTAATTGTCAGACAAATAGTAAGCACCTGCAACAAAAAACAAAAACAATCTAAAAGGTTTAAATAATGGCGAAAGGTATGATGGTACTTTTTTTTTTGCATTTATCACTTTTCTTGACTTCTGACAGCTCTAGAGTGATGGAAATTATATTAATTTTTCTTGCTTTCAGAAAAAAGTATAACTTTCATCCATCCATCCATCCATCTTCAACCGCTTGTCCAGCTTCTCCGGGGGGGATCCCGAGGCGTTCCCAGGTCAACCAAGAGACATAGTCCCTCCAATGTGTCCTAGGTCTTTCCCAAGGTCTCCTCCCGGTAAGACATGCCCGGAACACCTCCCCAGGGAGGCGTCCAGGAAGCATCAGGAACAGATGCCCAAGCCTCAACAGCTGGCTCCGCTCGAGGTGGAGGAGCAGTGGCTCTACTCTGAGCTCCTCTCTGGTGACTGAGCTCCTCACCCTATCTCTAGGGTGCGCTCAGCCACTCTACAGAGGAAATTCATTACAGCCGCTTCTATCCGGGATCTTGTCCTTTCGGTCATGAACCAAAGCTCATGACCATAGGTGAGAGTAGGAAGGTAGATTGACCGGTACATAAAGAGCTTCGTCTTACGACTCAGCACCTTCTTCAACACAACAGACCTATACGGCTGCATCACTGCAGAAGGTGCACTGATCTGCCTGTCAATCTCATGTTCCATCCTTCCCTTACTCGTGAACAAGACCCCAAGATACTTAAATTCCTCCACTTGGGACAAAGACTCTCCATCAACCTGAAGAGGGCACACCAACCCTTTTCCTATTGAGAACCATGGCCTCGGATTTAGAGGTGCTGATCCCCATCCCACTCACGTCACAGTGCACACTGAAGGTCCAGATTTGGTGAAGCCAACAGGACAACATGATCTGCAAAAAGCAGAGATGAAATCCTTTGGTCCCCAAACCGGACTCCCGCAGGATTCTGGCTGCGCCTAGAAATTGTGTTCGTAAAGATTATGAACAGAATCAGTGATAGAGGGCAGCCCTGCCAAAGTCCAACATGCACCTGGAACAGGTCTGACTTACTGCCGGCAAAGCAAACCAAGCTCTGGCTTCGGTCATGCAAGGACCAGACAGCCTTCAGCAAAGGGCCCCGAACCCCATACTCCCGAAGCACAGAAGATACAACGAGTGACATGATTGAATGCTTTCTCCAGATCCACAAAACACATGTGGACCGGTTGGGCAAATTCTTATGAACCCTCGAGCACTTGATGGAAAGTGTAGAGTTGGTCTGTTCTGCGACTGGGATGAGAACCGAAGTGTTCCTCCTGACTCTGTGGTTCGACTATAGGTCTAATCCTCCACTGCAGTACCCTGGAATAGACTTTCCCCAGGAGGCTAAGGAGTGCGATCCCCCTATAGTTGGAACACACCCTTTTTGAATAGAGGGACCACCGCCCTGGTCTACCAATACAGATGTACTGTCCCTGACTGCCATGCGATGTTGCAGAGACGTGTCAACTAGAACAGTCCCTGCACATCCAAAGACTTGAGGTACTCGGGGCGAATCTCATCCATCCCCGCTGCTTTGCCACCAAGGAGTTCGGCAACCACCTCGGTGACTTCAGCTTGGGTGATGGATGGGTCAACCTCTGAGGCCTCAGCCTCTGCTTCCTCTGTGTAAGACATGGTAGTGGGATTGAGGAGATCCTCGAAGTATTCTTTCCACCGCCCGACCATATCTTCAGTCGAAGTCAGCAGCTCTCCGCCTCTACTGTAAACAGTGTTGGCTGTACACTGCTTTCCCCTCCTGAGGCGCCGAATGGTTTGCCAGAATTTCTTCGAGGCTGACCAATAGTCCTCCTCCATGGCCTCCCCGAACTCCTCCCAGTTTTTGCCTCCACAACTACTTGGGCTGCAGTACACCTGGCCTGCCTGTACCTGTCAGCTGCTTCTGGAGTCCTACAATTCAACAAGATTTTATGGGACTCCTTCTTCAGCTTGACGGCATCCCTTACTTCCAGTGTCCACCACCAGGTTCAGGGGTTACCACCGCAACAGGCTCCAGAGACCTTGCGACCTCAGGTCCGAGCACCTGCTTCGACAATGGAGGTGGAGAACATGGTCCACTGTGACTTAATGTCCCCAGCCTCCTACGGGATCCAGCTCTTCTGGAGGTGGGAATTGAAGACCTCACTGACAGAGGGTTTTGGGAAACATTCCCAAAAGACTATCAAAATACATTTGGGCCTGCTGAGTCTGTCCGGTCCCCTGCTCTGCCAGCAGATCCAGCGATCGGTTTACAGCTCTGTCTGTCTCTTCATCCGAGTGTCCAACACACGCGGTCGGAGGTCTGATGATACAACAACGAAGTCGATCATTGACCTCCGGCCTAGGGTGTCCTGGTGCCATGTGCACGTATGGACATCCCTGTGGTTGAACAAGGTGTTCATTATGGACAAACTGTGACTAGCACAGAAGTCCAATAACAGAACTTCACTCCTGTTCAGATCGGGGAGGCCATTCAGTCCAATCGCCCCTTTCCAGGTTTCACTGTCATTGCCCACGTGAGCATTAAAGTCCCGAAGAAAAACAAGGGAGTTCTCAGTTGCAGCACTATTTAGTACCCCTCCCAGGGACTCCACGAAGGCACTATTCCACGCTGCTGTTGACCTGTAAGACGAAACAGCAGTGAGACACCTTTCCTCAACCCTCTCATTCACTGGGGTGAACTCCAACATATGACGGCTGAGCTGTGGGGCTATAAGCAAGCCCACACCAACCCGTCGCCTCTCACCTTGGGCAACACCAGAAAAGTGGAGAGTCCAGAGCCTCTCAAGGTTTTGGGTTTCAGAGCCCAAGCTGTGGGCGGAAGTTAGCCCGACTATAGTCGGTACCTCTCAACTTTCCCCCAAAACTCTGGCTCCTTTCCCCCCAGCGGGGTGACATTCCATGTCTCTAGAGCAGCGGTTATTAACCTTGTTGGAGTTACCAAACCCTGCCGGTTTCATATGATCACTCACCAAACCCTTCTTTAGTAAAAAATTTTTTTTTCAAGTTTAAGACGTATGTTTTACTGTTGTATTTAATGAATTGTACATTAATGTCACCTTTTTCAAAGAACAAAACCAAGACAGTGCATGAACTCACATGAAATGACCTACCAGTGTGACTTCTGCAGTTGTTATTGAGAGACCAGTTCAGATATGCATGGCTTCACCTTGGCAAGTGCTAGTGTTATGTAATTTTCACAGCAAAGTCTGTTTCTTTTGTTTTCCATGCAGCTTAAGGAAGTGTTCCTTTATTTCTGCCAGTGCGAGACTAGAGTTGCTCAACTTGACATTGCAAATCATGCAGAACGCTGACTCCCATCACGTTCCGTTATACAGTACATGTAAATTCACGTTGCACACATTCGTCCAGCCACTTTCTTTTTTTCTCAACATAGTTACTATGAATTGAAATATTAAGAAAGCAATCAGATGACGTACCATCACGACAGGCATAAATCAACTACTGAGTGCGCAAAATCCCATATAGCACAGATAGGCTAATCGATGTAGTGTGATCACCTGCAACCAGTGATGGCTAAGGGGGGCGTGTCATCACGAATTGACACGATGTGTCAAACGTACACAGTGATTCGTGTATGTTTGGCAACAACACCCGACACATGGTGTCGGGTGTTTTGTCTTGACCTCCGTCTCCGCCGAACCCCTGAGGCCGACTCACCAAACCCCTAGGGTTCGATCGAACCCAGGTTAAGAACCACTGCTCTAGAGCTAGACTCTTTGTCTGGGCATTGGGTCGTCGAGCCCCATGCTGACTGCCACCCAATCCCCTATTTCCTTGGCGGGTGATGAGTCCATCACAGGTTGGGCCCTGAGCTGAGTCCTGAGGTGAGCTACATTGACAAAAAGTATAACTTATTTTCAAATAAAAATCTGTCGTCTGTTGTATACCTGTCATCTCTGGTCCAGTCAGCCCGAATAAAGGTAAAGAAAAGACATCCATGGTACTGAGTACAAAGCATCTGGCAGTGCTGAGCATCAGGGGAGTAAACGCTGGTTATGTCTGTCCCTGGAAAATCAACATTCTCCAAAAGTTCCTGTATACATTCTGCAGGAAAACAAAAAGGAAACACATTTACATGTGCAAATAGGTTTGGTCATAGTATATCCAGTATACTATGCGTTACCTTCACCAAAGGAGAAGCTGCAGATGGACAGCAGACCCACCAAAATCAAAAATCCTCCCATCTTCTGTGTTGAGGATTCTCAGCAGAGGCCAGTACATTTGCAGTTATAGGTGCTTCTGCAACTGCAAATTTGACAGGTTTGAGTATCTCAACTCCCCTTTTTGTACATCTGATCTGTTTGCACAGCTTATTATTGACAAACTAAATGATTGGCTCCCCGTACTCAGTTGCCAAATACCCTGAAGTGCAGTAACCCTGTCCAATTTTAAGGCTCAGACAAACTATGAACCATCAAATCAATGGGCTGTTTCACAGTCCAGATTAAAATCAGTAAATTATGCTGTGGCACAAACACATTGGAAAAAGTATTTGGAACTGTTTATTTTTTGTAGCTGTCAGCATAAGCCTCAGTTGTTTTATTCATGAGAGGAAAATTGATTTTGTTACTCTCAGATTACTTCACTTGATAAACCAGTCAGAAATTTTTACATTTAATGAATACCATACATATTCAGCCTCTCAGGCTGCTTTAAATAGGATGCACTTGCAATTATTATAACTAGATGATCCTGCTTGAATAAGCCTGGCTAGGTAAGCTACATTGACCTTAATGGAACCAATTGCTTTGTCGGGTTATATAAGGTTAGTGTTGTACTTTAATCAGTTTGTCTTAACGTCATTTGTGGAATAGACCCCTGGAGTTCATGTACTGTTTGTTCAGAGTTATGGATCCAAACCACGTAGCTGGACAAACAAGAAATTATAAGAAAACAGTAGGCTCAAAACACAGAATATCAAGTACATTAAAGCAGCAGAGCTTAACTTGCTCTCCAAAAATTTTAATCTAAAAATACCATTTTTGATGCCTAGAGACATTGGGTGTAGAAACACGCAGCAAAATCTATCCCATTCAAACCAAGTTTGAAGAGGGCTCTGTGGATACTCAATTGAAAATTAATGAAGTATTCAAAGCTCAAACTGTTTTTATTGCTTTTGTTTAGATCACAAAATACAAAGTCAATTTGAAGTTGTACAAGAAAGTGAACCACTAATGTAAATCTAATTGACAGCTCTTGTAAAGGTTGCAAACAAGAACATAGTGCAATGCAAGGAGTGGTTAAACAACAAGAATCATTCCAGTAAGCTAGGATCTCAGATGTCTTTCAATGCATCTCCTCCCTGAGGGTTCTCCAACCAGTTACGAGGCCAGGTGGCCTTGATACTGGGTCTGTCCTTATGGCTTTTATAGTAATTTGCCAGTTTTGGATATTTCTTCTCACATAACCTAGAAAATGAAGAAAAGTTGAACAGTGAACTTAAAAATACAAATGCACCACTCCCTTGCATTTGTTTTTTCAGGAATCTTAGTCATTTATATACGTACCCCAAACGGAAGAGATAGCAGATGCTTGGATAAACGATCACATCAGCCAGTGAGAATTTTTTTCCTGCCAGGAAACAACCTTGCGCCTTAAAGATAGAACAAAATATTAAGCTACCGTATTATGCTGGTGGGTTACCAAGCTTTCATTTTCATGTTAGCTAATGAAAAGAGCTGCATCTATTTGTTACTTTCCCAATAACATCTACAATTGACTTAAATATTATCCATTATGGATGGTAGTAGCATTGTTCCTTAAAAAAATGTCTCTTCAAAACTCAAATCACATTCTTTCTGATAATTTAAAGAGAATATTAAACCATTTAAATGTATCTATCTGCTAAATATGAACTAAAACACAGCAAATAGTTAGTCTGGCTTAAAAAAGAAACTGGGAGCCTGACTCATTTTAACATTTTGTCTCTTTTGTCTTGTCCATCTCGGAATATAGAATTTCATTATCTTTACCTTCTCCAGGTACCCTTCCCACAGTTTGACCTCAGCAGTCAGATTTTCTTTGTTTCTCTTCAAAGCGGAGTCGTGTCTTTCCTCCTTTGGGACTTTCCATTCATAGTAGATCACATCCCCTGAAAATGTTACAGTTGTTAGAGAAATCTTCCCACATGTTGTAGAGTATTGGCTTTCACATCGTGCTGACTAACTGCTTTCATTTCCACCACAGTCAGGAACATATTGCATAACATCTGTTAAGAACATAAAAGTGGCTCAAACTGTATAAAATATGTTATGTAAAAATAATTCATACACCGTTAGGGATAATAGCAAATGCACTTCCATTTGTGTTTGCAGCTTTCTTCAAATGCTGACGCCTCCAGTCTCAAGAGCTGAGCTTTGCAGGAAACATGTGACCTTGTGGGATTAATATATGAACAAAGACAGGGGCCATGTCTTAATTATGTGAAGGTACAGCTCAGTGGGGAATGGAATTTGTTGTGAACAACCAGGGTCTCCTGGATAAGAGGGGGTGGGGTATGCATGTGCAGTTCCGTCTGAGGAGATGTATTGAAGACATCAGGTCTCAAAGGTGTGACAGTGGCAGCGTGGTGTTGCCAAGAGCATTGCTGTTCAACGGCCAAACAATGTCAGCAGAGTCATGATAGTGTCTGGGAGCAAAAAAACACATCCACCCATCCATAACACAAAATGTTGTTTTTGCTGCATCAATATATAAATCCATTAAATTGCTACATGTCATGCCTTTCTGTGTGACAATTTTTTTCCCTTGCAGGGCAAAAGAATAATCCTATTTACTTGTGTTTTCTGACTCCTTTCAGGTTCAAAGAGTAAGGGTTACCCTTGTCAGTCCGTCGGTACATAACACCTGAAAGGTTATCCATCAAATTTTAGTCATATTAATTATCATGTTATGTTCACCTTCTATTGTGATGTAGGGCCTGGTCAATCCACATCAGCACAAACTGTGTTTGACATCTTTGTGCTTGAACACAAACTTTCTCACCATATTTAGAGTAAGAATATTCCAGGACATGAATCAGTGGCAGTCCTTGGCTGTCCTAAGAAAATAATTCACACACACATCTGCAAAGTGGAATGAGCCTGTCCACTATTATCTGGTGGAAAGATGAATCTAGGCTTATTGTGGACTTGCTTTTCTATTATGTTTTATTATGTTTCATTTAAATGTATGCTTAGCATCCATCTATTCAATGTGTTCGATAATTATATACGCATCTATTATAGTTTTTCCTCACAATATGGTGCAATGGGAAATGTTGCCTCACAGCAAGAAGGTTCTACATTTGGATTCTTTTCTGTGTGAAGTTTCTATGTTCTCCCCATTTCTGAGTGGGTTCTCTCTGGGTCCTCCTGCTTCCTTCCACCTCCAAAAACATGTCGAGTATGTGAAAGTGATCACTTCAAATTGTCTATAGGTGTGAGTGTGTGCATGAGTGTTTGCTTGTGTTTCGTATGGCGACCCATTTTGGGTGTACCCCACCTTTAGCCCACAGCAAACTGGGATAATTTCCAGCATAGGCGGATCAGCGACTGAAGACAAAACGTATATGGTTGTCTTGACTACAAGAACATGGAGGGATGGATAAAATGTATGCAGTGAAATCCATTTGCTTTGCATAAGAGGGCTGACGTACCGCTTTTCTGGTTGAGACTGGTGCCCTCCATCATGCGTTGGTACATCATTGCCAGCTCACTGTCATCATCTGGGGTCAGGTTGGTTCCCTGGTTCTTGAACTGGTTCTGTTGTTGGAGACAGTGGAAATCAGCTGATGAGAAAGAGCCTGTAAGGAGCTCAAGTTTATGATCCTCTGCAACAAAGGGTGTCTGTTCAGCAACGGTCAAAGATCTATCTTACTAATTACCTCACTTGCTGAATAAATTTTTAACTAAGGCTGACTTTTTACCTCCAGATACATGCAGGCAGCAAAGGACTCGTTCAGGATCCTGTCGCCATGTTTGAAAGTAGGCAGCTTTGAAACAGGACAAAAACTTTCATAAGCAGAATATACTTTACATTTATTTGTTCATTCAAAACTTATACACAGAAGCTAAAAGATGTTTTATATCAATGAGCGGAGTGATAACTTACCTGTCCTCTGGGATTCAAAGCCATGACTTCGGGCGATTTGTGCTCCATCTTTTCAAAAGAGAGCAGCTTCTGGTTGTAGCCTTGCAGCCCTTTCTCCTCCAGAGCGATCATCACCCTCCAGCAGGGTGGGGAGCCAGCGCCCCACAGAAGAGTCATATCCTTGGCCATGATTCCACGAGGAACAGTTTCACGACAACTAAGAGTGTTTCACTTCCGATGGCACCAGAGTGTGATCGAGGACCTTCGTTTAATAACAGGTGTCCGCCTCCTGTTACCGGATTGGTTGAATTTAGCCTCGTCCCATTTTTCCGTCGGCATCCAAGATTTGTGACTCAAGACAGTTGAGATAGTTCACACCAGTACCACGTCATTCGGTTCTAGCCTGAATCGTGTTGGAAAACCTGTGTGCGCTCATAACCTAGAGATTTTTAATCACATCATTGATTTAGGAAGCAAATTTGCTTTTTGTTGGGTTTTTAAAAAACTCTTGTTCCTTTTAACTTTTCAATGAGGTTTAAGTGACATCATTCTCCGGTTCTATCTATCATTCTATGGTCTCTGTTGCTTCTCGGGTGCAGGAGGCACACATGTTGCTCCACTATGTCATTCTTTTTCACCTTATTTTATCCACAACCAACTGTGTTTTTATTTGTTAGGGTGTGATACTTTAACAATACATAGAAATGACTCAATCAGTTAAGACCAATCCTTGTGCAGCTGACGAAACCTGCCAGATTGCATCTAGACAGGATTTCTTGTACCTTCAAGCATGTCTGACATTAATACTTATCTTGCTTTGAGTCAGTAGTCTTTGGTTGATCCCAGATGAAATGTGAGCTAAGAAAAGTTTGTGATCCACAAATAACTGTCAAATTTAACAAGGACTAACAAGTTATGTTTTAACGTGAAAACTATGATAAAAGAAAAGTTGCCACTTGTTGTGCCCCTGCAAGCTGAATTTCTTTTGTGCTCTAACAGTACATTGTCATCCCAAAAAACATATCGTAGACACCTTGAATCTACGGAGCACCTTAAGGGACATGGAGAGGAAAAAAATAAAGGTACAGCTTTGCGAGATCTCGCAAAAGTTTTCTTGCAGATGGACCTTCTCTCTCTCTCTCTCTCTCTCTCTCACTCCCTCCCTCCCTCCCCTAAGTGGCCCCATGAATCTGTTTGCTGTTGTGTTGTTTTAGTTCTATTCCCTGCAGGCAGCACTCATTCAGCTGAACCTGATCAACTGAAGACTCACAGTGACTCAGCATTTTCCATCCAGCACCCCCCCCCCCACACACACACACACACACCTCTCCCTCCAAACATAAAAGCTATGCTATCTACTAATCAAATATCTACTAAATGTAAAATACATATACACCACCATTGCAACAGCGAAGCCAGCTCTCATTCTTGGTCTGCAGCTACACTGAAAAGACAACTTACTGTAATGAAGTTGCAGAAGCATGTGTTTGGTGGAAAATTCTATTCCCTCCAAATCGGTCTGATGACAAAGATCAGTTGTAGTTACAGCTGTTCTTGCTGTTTTATTTTATTTTTTTTTTGTTTTATTTTGTCTTACATTTTATTTCTTCTCTTATTTTTGTAGCAGCTTTGGTTTGGTTGGAAACCCATTCCCAATATTTTCCAAACCAGGTTTATAGATGGCACTCTGGATACTTAACACAAAATAAATTAAGCATTCAAAGCTCAAAGTGTTTTTATTGCTTTTGTTTAGATCACAAAATATAAAGTCAATTTGAAGTTGTACAAGAAAGTGAACCACTAATGTAAATCTAATTGACAGCTCTTGTAAAGGTTGCAAACAAGAACATAGTGTAATGCAAGGAGTGGTTATACAACAAGAATCATTCCAGTGAGCCAGGATCTCAGATGTCTTTCAAAGCATCTCCTCCCTGAGGGTTCTCCAACCATTTAAGAGGCGAGGTGGCCTTGATACTGGGTCTGTCCTTTAGTCTATGCAAGTAACAGGCCAATTTGGGGTATTTCTCCTCACATAACCTGAATAATGAAGAAAAGTTGAACAGTGAACTTTAAAATACAAATGCACCACTCCCTTGTAAACCCTTGCATTCATCTTTTCAGGCATCTTAGTCATTTATCAACATACCCAAAATAGAAGAGATACCAGATGCTTGGATAAACGATCACATCAGCCAGTGAGAAGGTTTTTCCTGCCAGGTAACCACCATGTACCTTAAAGAGAACAAAATATTAAGCTACCATCCCCCGCCTCACGCCCTACGCCAGCTGGGATAGGCTCCAGCTCCCCGTGACCCGCTGCAGTGGATAAAGCGGCAGAAAATGGATGGATTATGCTAGTTTGTTACCACGCTTTCATTTTCATGTTAGCTAATGAAAAGAGCTGCATCTAGTTATTACTTTCCCAATAACATCTACAGTTGACTTAAATGTTATCCATTATGGATGGCTGTAGTATCATCCCTTAAAAAAAGTCATTTTAAAATTCAACTCACATTCGTCCCGATAATTTAAAGGGAAGAATGTGAGCTAAAACATGTTAAATATGAACTAAAACACAGCAAGTATTTAGCCTGGCTTAAAAAAAAGAAACTGGGAGCCTGACTCATTTTAACATTTTGTCTCTTTTGTCTAGTCTATCTCAGGGTAAAGCATTTCAATATCTTTCCCAATAACATCTACACCTGACTTAAATGTTATCCATTATGGATGATTGTAGCATTGTACATTCATTACAGATGCATTTTCCTTTAAAGAACTAATTCATCAGTTCATCAATATCAGCCTAGGAAGAGACTGGAAGCTTAACTCTGTCAGTCAGCGGCAGCAGCATTTTATATCTTTTGTCTTGGCTATGTCAGAGTATAGCATTTCATTATATTTACCTTGTCCAGGTATGATTCCCACAGTTTGACCTCATTAGTCAGATTTTTTTTGTTTCTCTTTACAGCGGAGTCATGTCTCTCCCCGTCTGGGACTTTCCAGTTATAGTAGATCACGTCACCTGAAAATGTCAGTATTTCACTCATGATGTGATTTTATCTTCTCATTTTTTTTTTATTGTTCTATATTTTGTTTTCACCTTACTTTTTTGCTTCTCAGTGGTGTTCATCAAAATATGTTTTAACTTTTGCATTGTCACTCACTAAATTCTTTCTTTCATTTTTAAGTCAAAAGTTGCTGTTTGTTGAGCTTTCTGGGCTACCATTGCATCAAGCTATTACTTTAATGACCTGGAAATAGTTTGTTACTGATAAGATGCAGATTGTAAATGCTATTTTTTCAAACAATGGTGGAATTCATTAGCTTTGCACATGAGGGCTGACATACCACTTTTCTGGGTGAGAGTGATACCCTCCATCATGCGTTGGTACATCAGTGCAACCTCATCCTCATCATCTGGGATCAGTTTGTTTCCCTGGGACTTGAAATGGTTCTGTTGTTGGAGACAGTGGAAATCAGCTGATGTGAAAGACTATAACGAGCTCTTGTTTATTCCTCCTCTGCAACAAAGGGTGTCAGAGATATCTCATTATTGTTATCTCATTGGCAGAATTGTGATTGCATAAAATAAAACTTTTTACCTCCAGGTACAAGCAGGCAGCATAGGACTCATTCAGGATTTTTCCACCAAATTTAAAAGTAGGCAACTTTAAGATGGAAAAAATAAATATCATATGAATATCATATAATGTATACTGAAGATAAAAGATGCTTATTATTATTATTATTATTATTATATATGTAGAGTGATAATTTACCTGTCCTCTTGGATTCCAATCCAGCACTTTTTGAGACTTGTGCTCCATTTTTTCAAAGTAGAGACGTTCTTCCTTGTAGCCCTGCAGCCCTTTCTCTTCCAAAACGATCATCACCCTCCAGCAGGGCGGGGAGCCAGCGCCCCACAGAAGATTTGACAGCGAACTGTTGCACCTGACTTACAGTGTTAAAAGTGAAGTGAGTGCAAAAAATGGGCTTGCCTTATAACAGGCTCCAACCCTTCGCAAACATTGGTGAAATTTAGTCCCATCCCACTTTTTTGTGTTATCATCCAAGATTTGTGACGCAAGATATGTGAGATAGTTCACACCGAAGTGTGCTTCTTGCTGTCATTGTACCATTCGGTTATGTTCCTCCTCCCATAACATTCTTGCAACTGTCATTTTACCCGTCATTGTCTATCTTTATTGTTTGGAAGGGTGTGTTATTTTACAAATGACATGGCCAGCCCCACAATAAGATTGCATCTTATCCGGGGTATCTTCCGCCTTTTTCGCCTGTAGCCAGTTGGATAGGCTCCAGCAAACCCTTGTCCCACAAGTCGGACAAGTGTCTGTACAATTGCATTCTTCTCATCTACAAAAAATGGATAGATGAAGCGGCTACTTGAGATTAGTTGGGTAAAGGTCAAGATTTCTCACATCAATCAGTCAAGCCTGACCAAATGTACAGTATGTGAAGAACTGGCAAACCAATCCCACATTTAGACATACAGCAATTTCAAATCATCAATTTTACTAAATTACATGAACATATTAGTGAAGTGTTTTTGAAACAATTAAGTGCATTCATCAGTCTTCTATGAATACACCTTTGACACCCTCAAAGTGAGACGTGAGTAAGAGTAACTTCTCTTGCTTTACCTCATTACTCTTTAATCTCAGATACAAAAAGAGGAAATACTGGAATCCTAAATTAATATACAAAGATCAAAATTTAAAACACTGTAAGAGAAGCTTAGAAAAAAAATGAACCAAAAAAAAAAAAACCTGTTTCAAACAAACACAGGACAATATCTGCTAATGAAAATTTTAACTGCATGTTCATGCATTGACTAAAAACTGACTTCACTAACTCTTTTGTGGCCTAATTCTAGAATGGCATGTTAACATCACTTGGATGATATGTATCTGTTTAAATCTATTATCTTACCCCATTTCCCTGCAGGAACTGACTGTTTTAGCTTACAATTTCCTGAACACCAATGAAAGAAACCACATGATGACTCAGCAGTTTTCACTCACCACTGGACACAGAAACCAGTTCCACCCTACAAGAAAAACAAGAACCAATGCAGAGACTGTGACATCGCATGACATCCCTGAATTCAAAATTTTACCCTGACCTACTTGCATAGGTCAAGGATCAAAGCTAGTGCTCTGACCTACTTTCATAGATCAAAGCAGTAGCTTTGATCTACGGTCTAACTCACACTGCCCTTCTCCCTAGTCTTTCCATCTTATCTAATTCCTGCGTGTAAAAAAGTTAAAATTTGACCTTGACCTAGTTTTCTCAAGGTCAAGGTCATCATTTCATTTTTATCCCCTTTGCTGCCCGAGTGATCTGCTTTTTGTTTCATCTTTCTATCTGCAACGGTTATGAAGATATTTGGTGGACTAACGCACAGATGGACGAACTAACGGACGAATACACAAATGCTAACAGTTACAATATATAACCGCTTTGAAGCGGGTTGTAATATCTCAAACTGAATATAGTAGACACCGACATTGCCAGAATGATCAACTGGAAACACTCAATAATTATGTTGTGTATGTGGTACAGTTTTCTGTCACAGAGCATTATGGGATATTCTGCAGCTACATTAAGAAAACAACTTTTGGTTTGGTTTGCTGGGTTTTGCTGCACCTTGTACCATTACACTATTCCGCTCATGCACTCACTTAAATTACTACATTCATTCGCTTGTTCATTCATCCATGTAGTAAGGTTTAGCAACCCTCCATAGTCAGCGGATTTCAGCATTCAGAGACGCTGTCTTTCCTAGAGCATTTTCCAACCAACCTCAAGCTCTGAAGCAAACCATGTCATGACAAGAACTTTGCACACCAGAGATCATGTGATTCTTTGTGGGATCATCATATGAACTAAGGGATATTCAATTATGGGGAATAAAGCTTGTTGGTTAATGATGTTTTGAGCAATTCTTGGGAAGGAAGGGCAGTTAGAGCTTGTCTCCACTAAATGCCAGTTAAGAGGCATGGTACTGGGCTACGAGTGCAGGTCCAATAGAAAATACTGGGTTCCAATAACACCCTTATGGAATCTGTTGCCAATAGTTTGGGCAGAAAAACATGCAAACATGAAGCTTGTTGGAGGTCTTTTTCCTGGCAGTGTTTCTGCAAATATCAGTCGTGCTGTTGGGTTGATGCCCTTCTAGACCTGTCCAACTCACCTCATGTAAAAGCTGTTCTCCTGGCATCTTCTTTATACTCTTAAGACTGTGCTGAGAGACAGCAAACCGTCTTGCTCTTACATGTATTGATGTGCCATTCTAGAAGAACTGCACTACCCGTGAAACCTCACCTTGATACTGGTACTACTTCATGCTACCACTAGTGAAATGCACCAAAGCAAAACACAAACAGAGAGAAGAATCAGTCAGCAGCCAAGGGGTCATAACCTTAAAGACATCATGCACTTTATTCAGTATGACTGAACCAGTGTGAGACTCAAATGTCTTTCAGCGTATTCTGTCCTTTGGGGTTCTCTAGCCAGTGAGGAGGCCATGTTGCATTGATGCTGGGCCGCTCCTTCAACATAGCATAATATTTTCCCAGGTTGGGGTAACGCTCAGCAGACAACCTACGCAAAAGTGAGCAGGAAACATGAGAACTGCAAAGGAATGATAGTTATCTACAAATCAATCTTATTCTCTGTACAACTTTCAGGTAAAAGACAAAGCCTCCTCCTACTGACCCGAATCTGAAGAGAGTTGCGACAGTTGGAAACACAGTCACATCTGCCAATGAAAAGGAAGGTCCTGCCAGGTGAGAATTTGTACCAAGCTAAAAGAAATGGGTGGAAAATACAGAATATTTGAACATTTGGGCAAATATAGACATTGATTGTGTGTATTTTTTGTAAATAAGATACCTTCTGTAGGTAACCCTCCCACAACTTCAGTTCAGTGACCAGCGCTTCCCTGTTTCTCTTTAGAGCTGAGTCATGCCTCTCTTCTTCAGGGACAAACCAGTTGTAGTAGATGAATGCATCTGGAATAAGAGAACAAACACACACACAATTACACAGCAAGTATGTGGTAGTAGTTTTATTGGGTGTCATGTTTCATTTACTTTGGATGTGTGTGGCAGATTTAAGTATCAGTTGACATCAGTATTCTCTTCTTAAGGAAAAAGCTGTAAAATGCTGATATTTTATGATGGTCCTGATTTTATCATATGAAACGTGGGTAAGAAACTATGTAGAACACAGTTAGGTAATTATTTTCTATACCATAATCATCTACCTTAGCTCCAGCAATGACATAATAAAATCTACTAATGGAATAACTACTTGTGACAAAATGTCTTTTTATAAACGTATCTTTTTTCCTACGGTTAGGCCTATCATCCACACAACAAATATATCCGGGACAAAAAAGAAGGTTTTTGAAAACGCCGGGTCTGCGTTTTCGTGTGGATGGCTGTAACCGAAGCTTTTTCGGTTCGGATACGTCTTGCCTGGAAGGAAAACTGCTGTGACGTCATGTGCGTGCGACCCGTGTCTACAAGTACAATCAGAATGGACGTAGTTAAAACTGTAAAAATTATACTGCAGGCATTTTTAGCCATTTTGTTGTTGAAGCTCAAGCGCTGCTTCACATTGAATACAGACCTAGGTCAGCTATTTTCAGACGTGCTACCATTTCATGTTGGAGACATGTCGACAAACACATTTGACACTTGAATATTTGTGTTTTTTCTTTATGAGTCATAAATTTTATATATTTATTAATTGCCTTGTCTGTTTTTTGTTAGTTGTTTTCTTTAGCTACAAAATGGTCATCATGTTGTTGTCCATGGAACCCTGTTTTTATAAACAATGACACTATAAAATTTATTTATTCATTCACGTTCCTCGCCTTAGACGCCAACGCCAGTTCTGGGTCAGACTGGGACGCGTTGCCAGCTGATGGGAGGACTTTGAGATGTCCCGGCCCTCTCTCCAGTCGTTGTCTGAATTGTTCTGCTTATAAACGTGTTGATCAACGCACTTACGTTGGGACAGAGATTTTTTTGAAAGCGATGTGTGGACGTGAATTTTTTTTCTAAGCGGGGGAAAAAATGCATTTTCAAAAAGACCCAGCTACATTTGGACATGGCGTGATAAATTATTCCAGCAGTGAGTTTTTAGGAGCATGTTAGTTGTACTCAAGACAATTATGTAGGTCACCTTAGGCCTTTCTCTACTGAGAACAAATAATGACTGATTAAACAAGAGTCCATCTACAGTATCTCACTCTCTCTTTTGTTATCAGTGTGCCTTTGTTGACACTGGACACACTAGTCCTGACATGAAAATACTGGTTCGGTTTGTAACTGGACAAAACGAGTCTGTCCTGTCTTACTGAGTTTGTCGTAGAAGCTAGTCCCCTCAAACATGCGCTGGTACATCAGTGCTTGTTCTGCAGGATCATCTGGAGTCAGTTTGCTGCCCTGGACCTTAAATTTACTCTACAATTAAGAGGAAAATTGTGTCATGGTTCATGTTAACGTCCACAATGTAGTTTTTCTTTTTGTCGTCAGCTAAAGTAAACTGATTAGCCTCACTCACCTCCAGGTAGAAGCAGGCAGCGTAGGACTCATTCACTACGACGTCTCCATGTTTGAAAGATGGAAGCTTAAAAATTAATCAGGTTATAAATGATGTGACAGTTCAAAGGTGAACACGTCCGTCTGAATGCTAAAACGCTTCTTAAGTCAACCAACTTTGCTGAATTACGGACACACAGAATATAAAAAAATTGTAGCTTGACAGCTAATTGGTCATGACGTGTTATTAAATACATAAACTTTCTATCTGGGATTTTTGTTTTTTTTAATGGCAGATATTGATATAAAGTTACCTGCCCTCTTGGATTTATATCCAGCACTTCTTTGGACTTGTGCTCCTTTTTATCAAAGGAGAGCAGCTTCTGGTTGTAGCCCTGCAGCCCTTTCTCCTCCAGAGCGATCATCACCCTCCAGCAGGGACAGGAGCCGGAGCCCCAAAGCAGAGTCATGTCCTGGGCCATCATTCCTCCGTGAGCGTTGATGGACGCTGCTTGTGAAACAGTCTGAGGCCCATGCTATAACCACAGACCACACTGCCCCCTGCTGTTGAGGAGGAAGTACCACAGCCAGTGTCTCTTAAGATGCATTCAAGAACGTTTCCATTTTCAAATTTAACTTTTTTCACCAGTTTGAGAGATCATACCTTTCTACTCTTCCATTTATCTATATACAAGACTTTTTTTTTTCAAATGAGTGATTACTCCTGTTTAATCCTCATTGAAAATCCTGATGATGGTGTGCAAAAATATGAACATCCCACACAGTTTTGGGTCACCATTCCAAAGGAAGAAGACAGAATCTGGAGGCACAAGATTTTTCCATGTGGAGTTTGCATATTATCTGTGCTGCTGAAATTGGGAAAGACAGTTAATCACACAGTAAACCAAACCCACAGATTTTCAGAGGGGTTTTGGTCAGAGCTAATAACTCTAAACTGAAGAATTATGATTATGAATTACAATGTAATTTTCCTGAAGAAACCAAACACACACACTCTGTGTGAATTGCACAAGTATTCAGCAATTGTGTAGGTCATGGCACAGCGATGATTCACCGATTGTGCTTTCAAGATATGTAATGTACAGTATATTTATATGCAGAAGTATAAGCAGTGAAAAAGAAAGAAATGCACAGGCTTGCACTTTTCTGACTCAAAGTTTTTTTAATTGCAGAGTGTGTAAACACAGCATTTCAAGTGACCATGGCTTCATAAATCACATGGCGGTTATGCAGTGGCATTTCCCAGTTAACGTTGTACTGGGAGAGGAGCAGGCATTTCAACTGGGACTTTAAAATATGTACAATATCACCTCAGATTTTGAAGCAAATATCCAAATACTATTCTCCTCTCTTAAAACTTTATAAACAAAACAGATATTATTGGTTCATTTCCTTTATCTTTTGAAATTTTGAAATTCAAAGACAGGCTTCTTTGTGTCCTTTATCTCAGAGTATATTACAAGTCTCTACAGAAATTACAAAATAATACACGACAAGAACCGCACCAACTTGTAGCATTACAGTATTTAGTACCTGGCAGTTGAAAAGGGCAATTACACATTTTGTGCAGAATTTTCTCTATGTCCTTCAAAATAGATTATTAAAATAAAAAAAGAATTCTATATCCTTTTTTGTCTTTGTACACTTTACAAAATGTTTTTCTTGAAATGAATTCTTTTTCCTGTTCTGTATCATTTTTGTTCATTTCATAATAAGAAATATTAATGTTGAGTAAGGTGCAAGATGTCAGAGTTTTGCATGTAAATACTAAAAACAAGTTTTACTATTCAAGTGAATAAAAAAAATCCATTGTAATCGACACATGTACTCAATGCAGTTATGCCTGAGGATGTGACTCATGAATATCTGAGAAGGTAAATAAAAAAGAAAAGATGGTGTGATAGTAAAATGTCTCTTTGAAATGAAAGGCACACGGACTGAAAACCTTTCATGTTCCTACAACACTATACGTAACTGGTAACAGTAACTATTAAAACACGTAGCTGCAGAAGCAAACATTCAACTTTAGTGAGCCTCTTTGTGATGAGTCTATCCAAATGATCAATCATAACAACTGAAATTCACAGCTTAAATAAATAAAATAATGGTGAGGCTTCCATTGCAGAACCTCACAAGCAAAAATAAACCATTTGGACTAATGCAATATTTCTACTATGTGTTTAGATAAACAACAGCTCAGAAGCTGAATTGAATTATTGCTTTCTTTGACAGGGGTCCTGAATGTCACACAATCTCTTTCATCAACTTCACCTTTTTTTGTTTGTCGCATTTAAAAAGAAATATCATGGTGTCATCACTCAGACACTTCAGGCAAGAACTGTAAAGTATAAGTGGTTTTTGAGAGGTGGAAAAGAACTCTAAGTTGTGGTGAAGGCAGGGGACCAACAGTGTTATCTAAAACCATATTTATGTATCTGGTGAATCGGTTAGTCCTAAAGCAAGAGCTTCTTCTGGGGTCAGCCCGCTCTTCAGAGTCCGCCTCACTGTCAGAAAAGAAGGGAAAAATGTCGAGTTAACTTCTTATCCAAGAAACAATAGAACATTACACATCACGTCTTGTTAAGTTTTTGGCATTCGTTGAAATGCCATTCTAAATGTTATTGCTGGTTATTTTTTTCTCCATATACCTGAGTGGCTGATAATGCTATGTTCGAGTTTCACACCTTCAATATCAGTTATTTTCAGTGCTTCTTTTCCTGCCAAAACCTGACAGGAACTTGTATTGGCTTTTAACATTATGTATGGCACTTTTTGGGGACTTGTGGTTGACAATAAAAGAAAAACATCAAACTTAATGAGTTGACTCTACAAGTAAAACTGCAAACATCTTAGCTACTACATTCCCTGCAATCCAACTGTTTGTATGTTTCATTGGGCCTTTTTGTTTATTTAATTCCAGCCTCTGTAGCAGTTAACCTTAAAGATGCCAAGACGCATTTAAGATCATCCTGATGACATTATCAGGATTGTTTTAAAGGCATGTAAGCATCTTCTCCATTTATGGGAAGAATATTACATATTACTATAAAATACTCAATACATTCAGCCAGGTTAAGTTAATTGAAACAATTCCCCAAAACTTTGCACTAAGTTTTTGGGGTTTTTTGTGCCGAATTCCTTTAACAACATTACTATCAGCAGCCTGTAAAATAATTAGGGGTTAAAACTAAGAAATGCATAATGGCAATTCGAAATCACTTCATCTTTTCCAATGTGAACAAACAGCATAAGCACATCATTGTCTATGTCTGTTAATATGAGGAAGGAGTAGCTGATTATTCAGGTCATACATGACTTGCGGTTGGCCCTGGACCTCCTCCTTTCTCTGGGCTGAGCTCTTGTCCCTGGACCCTGAGTGGCCGACCTCACTATGCGCTCCATGATCTCGTCTGCAGCATCATCTCCACAGATTTGAGCATCCTCCACGGCTGGCGTCCATGCCTGCATACTGCGACCTGAACAAATAAGGACTTATACATCAACAATATAAGTGTTGTTTATATAATTGTTGGCTTTTCTGAGTGACTCTGAAAGAAACGTCTTGCAGCCCTCACCTCCCCGTCCGGGCCGGGACCTTGTTCGCGTCCGAAGTCCTGGTACTCCACCAGCTTCTCGATCACCACCAGTGAGACTGGTTCTCAGAACAGCCTTCATATGCTCATGCTCTGCAGCATCCTCAGAGTGGCCCAGACCCAGAGGCTGCTCACTGTCCTGGATGCCACTAGGGGCGCTGCAGTTGCTCCTGGATCCATAGCGACCAGACTGAAGACAAGTGACAGAATAAAGAGGATTAGAGTATGATAGCATGTATTTCAAAATGTACTTCTGTTCATCAAATGAGCCACTCAAATTTTAAAGTCAGTGAAAAAGAAATTGTTAGTGGTAAAGTGATGCAGCCAGGATGAATTGTCTCATGCACACAAACACACATGCAGACATTCTGCACACATTTCAATACCTCACTCTCCTCTTCATCATCAGACTATAGGGTACAAAGAGTTTGAATGTTAAAGACCATCAGAAAGAAAATAAAAAGAAAAAATAGATTTGGATAGAGAAGAACAAGAAAACAGAGGCTCAAGTCTGAGATTTTGTTTGTCAGATTCTCACAGGAGCGTTGACGTCCATGATCATCTTTCCTCGGGTCTTGTTGCGTTCGCGGTGGTCAGCTCGTTTCTGTTTCTGCTGCAGCACGCGGTCTCGGGTGGTTCGGTACTCCAGAGCAAACTCGCTGATTATTTTGCTAAATCTGTGGACGCTGATCTCTCTTACACTGTAGGCAGGATGACCGAGGAACAACAGGAACGAATGGAACCTGGGAAACAAATAGGAAAAAAATTTTTACCTACAATCTCTTGTAGGTAGGTAATTTCTCTGAGTGTAAAATCTAAAAATTTTACACTTAAACTCTGACATAGAGACTAAACATGCTGATGAGACAATCTGTCAGTAACTAACGCTCAGGTGTGTAGAGCATTTTTTCTTTCACATGGTCAAGAAGTGGTGAAAATTAGCACTCGTGCTAACACATTGTAAACTGACGCATCTAAGAGTTGTGCAACTGTGCAATGAGCAATGTGACTGTTATGTCCATGTCAAATAAATAAACATAAACATTATAGATTGTTGTGAGGTGAAGCTACCTGTTGATGATCCTGCGGTGAACAATCTTGAGGATGATAATCCTCTCAGCGCAATCTTTGAGGAAGTCCGACATCTTCTGCTTCAGTTGGGCCTTCATCTCATGCTTGGCAATCACTTTCAGGTGGTCCCATGAGGCCTTGCAGCGGCGCTCCATCTGGCACAGGTTCTCCTGCAGCTGGTCAAAATCCACCTGACAGAACAGAAGTTGGTATAAATGAAAGGCATGTGAAGTCCTGCTCACTGCAAAGAACCAAACTTCCCTGCAGACACTATAAAAGAACTAAGAGGGAATCGAACCGCTGATCTCTGATCATACGGCGTCCGCTCTACCGCTGAGCCACTGCCACCCCATGTAAGCTAGGGGAGTTAAAAATGACGACCAGTATAGCAATGCAAAATAGTATGTAAATGAGTTTGCCTTGACAGAGTGTAACACCCACTTTTGCAGACCGGGTGATGGCTCCAATCTCTGAATACAGGTCGGTGCTCTGGGGGAAGTTCTCCACCACCACAGAACAGGCGTGATGCAGTAGGGACTGCTTATGAACTGTGTCCTTGACCTCTGGAACCTTCTCCAAATACATCATCTCAAAGCCTTTAGCCTGGACATGTGCAGAAACAGATGAGACAGAAAAATCCTTTTACTTATGTGAAAAACTTTGACGTAAAGTTGATAGCAAAGTTGGTAAGGAAGAGTTCTGTATGGTATGCCTAATATGTGACAGAATTTTTATACAGAGTAGAAATCCACACTGAAGATGTCTACTGTGTCTCCAAACAAAATTAGCAATTGTTGAAATGTGAGGCTTTTCCGGCCCTGACTTACATTGGTGTTGTTCAGGAAGTTTCCAATAGAGAGCAGCGTAGACAGGATGTAGCGAAGAGTTTTGTTCTTCTCCAGCTGTTCCATGCCTTCTTTCAGATCCTGCAATGGTTCTGCTACCTCCTAGGAGTAGGAAAACATGCACAGAAGCTCAGATTAAGAGCTAAGGCAATTAACACTCCAAACAAATATGGGATACAGCAATTAAATATATGGACAACAGGTACAACGCAACTCCCAACATAAGTCGTGTGTACTCTGCATAGACCATAAGAAGTTGTGTGTTGATCACTACCACTGCTTGCTGTCAGTCTGTGCTATCATAAGTGCACCTGATTACATGAAGCTGTTGTTTTTGTGCAGCAGGTTTCTCCGGTGCACATCTGTTTGTGTGCTTCCATGGTATGCCGCCCTCCATTAAGTCTCCCATCAACAAACTCTCAAGCAGAGCCGAGTTGGAAAAACCACTCTGGTGAATGTGTGGTCAGGAATCGAACGTTTTGTGGAGAGATTAAAGACGAACGCATCCTGTGTAAAAGTTTCAGGGCAAGGGAGGAGGACGTCATGTCTCTCTTTCTGCTTGCTTTGTCTTTGAACTTCTCCTCCTGCATGCATTCTTTCCTTGAGTAAAACATGGCATGCCAGAAGAATACCTGACCGGCTAATAAAGGTGCATATTTGGTTATGATGTTACTGTGTAGCTATGTTGATGTTTTGGGAGTATGTTTGTAATAGGAGGATGTTGATACTTACTGACACACATAAGACCCACACACATGCTGTGCACATTTGGTCAGACCTTTATGGACTTCCTTTGGTTGTTTTTTTGTCTGACAGTGTCTGTTTCTGCTTTACTAAAATCACATTCACTCAGAGAGCATAGGTTTAAACTTGCATTTGATGATAAAATTGATTTATCATTCCATTCTATAAATTTTCAACATTTGTAACTGCAATCTAATCACAAGGGAACTGCCTCAACCTTTTCTGTGGCCTCGTAGTCCATCTTGAAGGCCCAGAGCTGGAGTCTGGCAGAGAGCTCACTGATGGAGGACAGGGTGAGGAGGAACTGCTCTGCTGAGCCCAGCGGGACATCAGGGTTGGCCAGCTGGGCCTCCTGAATCTTCTGTTTCTCCTCCTCAGTCGGGATCATTGTCAGAATTTTCTGCAGGTGAGAACAGGCCAGGGGTCATCATCACACTGAAGGATTGTGGAATGGCTTTCAGTCATCATATCAATTGTATGTCTCACCTCTATGCCCTCTTTGTTCAGGGCATATTCATCAAAGTTGACAATGGCTGTCTTGATTGTGCGAGGAGGAGGTAACACTGTCAGACCGATGTTGATGGCATTACTCCTCTTGGAATCTAAAACGATGATCTCCTGACGCTTGCCATCTGCTGCTGTTTTCTGGGACACAAAAATACAAAGACGGTCAGTGCTGGGTCTGTCTACGTCTCCCTCTCCTTCTCTTTCTTGTTTCTCTGTGTGGTCCGCTTCATGTGCTTCTAAGGCTTAGAGAGATCATCACTCAGGCTACGTTGACTGCAGCTGGGAGAACTATATGGTTGGTAGTAGCAGGAATTACCATCACATGTTAAGTCTGAAACTTTTGTGTGTTTATACGGATGCTTGCATACCTTCTGAATATTTGATGTAATTGGTGCTAGAAGCTATAAAAGGAGGAACATCTTCATATTTCACCGCATAAAAGTTGTAACAGAGTATGTACGAAGACCTGGTTACTGCTGAGGTTATGTACATACCATCCATATGTAGCCTGGAAGACACAGTTCTTCCAGTGTAATGTCAGTAACATGTCTGGACCGAAGAAGTAGAAGGCTAAAAAACACTTGACTGGACAATTTAACAGGCAAAGAGGTGCATTTCTCAATAACATATTGGAAGGAATTTGAGGATGTTACCATCACCATAATAATGTTTGAAACCAAAACCCATACTTTATATTCTGTTGGATATGGTAAGAAAACTATACAATCTAAGGATTGGAACAAAGGAGAGTGTGCTAAAGCAAAATCAAACCAATACCAGTTAAGTACACTCTCATCTTTGAAAGATTAATTTTCTGGTGGTCTTTTAAAGCTTGGATTTTCTTGTTAAGTGGAAGCTTTGCACAATCTGTTTTGATACTGCAGCAGCAGCAGACCACCATCATACTGTCACATTACGTGTGGACAAGAATCCCAGGTGACTTTGAAGCAGTGGCTCAGGAGGTCAAAGTATGAGAGGCCTCATCGTGGGAGACCAAACATCTCTTACTTAGAGGCTTTGTACAAATTATGAACGTCTCAAAAATCTCTACTGTTATCAGTTTCAGACCAAAGATTACCTCGATTACCCTTTAAAAAATTTCCAGTGAGGAAATGGATGCAATTACCGTCAAGCCATATAGTTAGCACAGGAAAGATGCATGAAACAAAGCCATCATAAAACATTTACATGGCAAGTAGACCAGTCCTATCAAAACACAAGGAACTGACTGCCTCACAGGCCAAAAAAAAAGTTTTAAAAAAGTACCAGTAGTTGTGTCACTATTCCAAACCAAGAATTCCCCAAATTGTATGAACCACATTCAGACATTTACCTTTGTAACCGGTATTTCTTTTGATTTTGACTCAAACAGGTGTTCCAGTTTGGCTGTATCCAACTTCACTGGTTCCAGTTTGGACCAGAATGATTCCCCGCTAAGCTTGTAGTCCCTGTACTGAGACTCTGTTGGACGTACCTGAAAACAAACAGAACAGAAATGAACAGGTTGAAGATTTATTGTATTTGGTCAACCTTAGAACCTGAAATCGACATAAATTCTCTAGACACAAGACAAAATGATTCACTCTGGCTGACGCAACAATGTCTCACAGTTGACAATGTAGGACTACTGTAGTTATTATAATCAAAAAAATGTAATCATGGCAAATAGAAGTTTTCCTTAAAGTTTTCATCATCTCGACAGATTATCTAACACAGGATAAAACAATAGTGTAACTGTTTATTTTGTCCCAATAGGATGGATCTTAGCTTGGCTAATTGCTGGAAGTGCTTTCTTGGCTCACCTCGCTCCAGAAGAGCCTGATTGTCTTCTTCTTCTTGTTGAAGAGCGGCGGCTCAGGAGGAGGAGGCACTGGAATTGGAGCACTAAAACAAGGAGGAGGAGGAGGTCTCATGATGCCAATCAAGGGAGGAGGAGGTGGACAGCTGCCAAGCATGGGAGGGGGTGGAGGGAAACGTGGGATGAAGAATGGAGGAGGTGGTGGGGGTGGGAGGTCACCACATCCTCCCATCAAAACAGCATCCAGAATGTCCTTGTCATCTTCCTCAGTAAGGTCTGTGAAGTTGATGTCCCTGATGCGCAGCTCTCGAGGGTTGGCTAAAAGCTGGTCCCAGATTGTGTCTGATTCTTTTTTTGGTGGGGGAGGTGGGGGCTCACTGACTGGACATTCCTGATGAGGGTGGGGTGAAACAAGGTCCTTGATCAAGTCTCCGAACCGCTCGGCTAATGGTCGGATGGTCCCACGATGCTCTGATTTGTCAGCCTTGTTGTCACTCTCTAGGTCACTGCCCAGTTGCCCCTCAGCAACCTCCTGGGTGTCTTTGTCCTCTACTTGTTCTTGTTCTTTCTCCCTCTCCTTCTCTACATCATCTTCTTCCTCCTCCTCCTCATCACTGGGTTTCTTGTTCTGAGAGTATAGCATGTCTAACATGAACCGCTTGCTGTTGAGGAGTTCGTTACACTGCTCGCTCATCTCTTCCTCCTTAAAGGCTGAGAAAAGAAACAGACTTGCCGTTAGCCATCATCATGTGGTTACATGAGAGTAGCAACTGAATCAAAATCCAATGAGGCAGTGGGAATTTAGTTGATTGACCATTGTGGCTCGATAGTATTAAATCACACTGGTTCACAAACCCTTCTGTTTGGTCCATTAAACTCAAAGATGCTTGGTTGAAAATTTCTTGCCGAGCTAATTGACGTTTGAGGCGGATCCAGGTATGGATGCAGATTCTGAACAATTGTCACTTTTTTCAACATTTTGAGACAGTGTGACATCTAGTGGCAGTTAATGTCATTTCTCCAGATGTATTCAGCGAAAAAACCCTTGATCTTTCATTTAACTTTATTGGGCTCACAGAAATGTCACTTGTGTGATATAAGAATGAGAATATGGACTGAACCCAAATCAAACAGGAGGAATCACATTATTTTTTTGTATCTTCAAAGGTTAATGAGCTACATCCTGAAGAGAAACCTCTATTACTGAAGTAATGGTACATTAAGAGAACAATGTAATTCCACCCAATGACATAACAGTGAACCTGAGGGTCATTGAGCTGTTTTAGTTTTCTCTAGCATTAAATTATAGTGAACCTCGAAACGACCCACCATTGTCACTCCTCCCCTTCTCCTCTCTCTCCAAAGTGCTGCTGGCAGAGGAGATGCTGGAGGCTGAGCAGTTGTCCTTCTCATTCACCTCCTCATTCTGTCGTTCCTTATCGCTCAATATGCCACTGTCTTCCTCTCCTTCTTCTTTGTCCTCCGATTCTTGCTCACACTCCTCACCTTCGTCCTCCTTTTCTGCTGACACTTCACCCTGTCCTTCCTCCTCTTCCTCCTCTTCCTCTTCTTCCTCCTCTTTCTCTTCTTTCTCTTCTTCACCAGTGGCGTCCTTTTCCTCTGTCTCTACACTGGTACTTGAGTCATCAGCTTCTCCTGTCATGAAAAAATATTTCTTTTTAAAATGCCACCGTACTTTCTCATGACTTGATTAGACTTGCTCACAGAGAAACATAGAATGTTTGTGATGTGAGACGAAACACTATTTGAAATGTGACACAGCTGCCTTTGATTTTAAAGATATCTCTGTTTAGACTGCCGGAGGGACGGCCCAACTCTCACTAACAAGAAAAACAAAAACACGGGTCCATAAACTAATGTACACAATGTGGCAGGTACAGAAAACTGGGTGAGTGCAGGACCGGGCAAGGAACAGGAAATGAAGAATTAAGTTCCTGTTTACGTCAAAGCATATTCATGTACACGGTGCAAACATGTACCTCAACAGTACAGTCCATGCAGTGAGGCAGGCAGAGTTAGAATAACACGCCACTGTGAGGCCTCATACACTCGCCTGTTTGAGATGAAGGAGCTCAGCTCACGTCAGTGCAGCATTCAGCTCCAAAAAAAGGCTGGTGTTTCTTATGCAAGATGTTTGGGCATCATGCTTTCAAAAAGGTCTTTGAAAAACCTATATGACCCTTTCACCCATATATTCTCTCTGTGTCCTTTTCTTTTTCCACACCCCTCCAATGATATCCACCTCCCATCCCTCCATATTTTCCACAACCTGCCTCACTCCATTTATTAATTTTTTTTTTCCTCAAGCCTGCATGGTAATTTCACAGCAATCTCACAACTTAAAACAGTTTAGGTTTTCGAAATGATTGCTTCAGGGTGCTCTGTTGATCAGTTGCTAAAACACCAAATACAAAGCAGGTGTCAGACCCCAGCTCTTCAGAAAGGTGTACAGTGCCGTTTCACTGTCTGTAACTAAACATATTTTAGATGACCTTCTTTGTAAAAAAACAGTACCTTTTTTTGCCATTGCAATAAACAGATGTATCATTCAGTCTTACCATGGTAATCACAGGTGTCATTGTATCAGTCAGGATTGACATCATAAGATTACAGTATCATTTACTTGCTAAACTGTCTTAAAAGTAATCTTTTTTTGCCATTTTTATTAAAATAACAATGTTTCCTCTCTGCTACAGCAATGGTTAGTGGTTTTAGTAGATGTAATAGTTTTGGTGTAGTAGCGACAGTACTAACAAGGGAAACAGCAGTAATACTACAAAGGGCAAAATCGTACTCCTGGGTGCTGTTACAAATCCTGGTAAGTAAAATGTAAATCCTACAACAGACAGGCGAGATGTAAAAATGTTTAATTTACCATAGTCTTATATTTCAGTCTTAAGTGCTGAAATCTATACAGTTGAACTGGATTCTTAACTGCCCTACCAGTCTCAGAGGGTGTGCAGGGGGTGGTGGGGGTCGTGGCTTCGAGGTCAGCCTCTGTCTCTTCCTGGGAGGCGAAGGACGACGGCGTGCTGCTGCGTGAGGACGAAGGCCAGGCCTCCGTGGGTTCCAAGGTCAGGTTGAGGTCAGGGCGAGTCCTTGACACTCGGACACGTTCTCTCTCATACTCCTCCGCTGCCAGACGCTCCACGTTCTTATACCTGAGGGAGGGGAGGAGAGAGGGAGCATCAGATGAAGAGTTGCAGACAACTTTTGTGTTGAGCTTCTAGGCAGTCCTGCAAGTTAACCTAACTAAACTAAATACTGCTCCTTACTTTTTTGCTTACATTTATTGAAAACTTTGTCCCCATTTCTACCTTAAAAAATTAACACCTTTATGGAATTATTTTCTCCTTTCCAGCCACCAGACACACATCTACACACCCCGCTTCACTCATTTGTATCACCAACTTTTTAAAGTCCACAAAACCTTCAGTACAGACACAACATTGCTTTCCTCTGTCCTAATGCTCACCTATCCTCAGCGATCCAAATATGAAACCAGAAAAGGATTAGTCAATGTTTCTTTGGCCGCTGAAAGGTCAAACAAAAAGTTTGACAAAGGTCAAACAAAAATTGGATCAGAGTAAATCTGTTGCTGCCATCAGCTCTCGTCCCTCACCCCTGCTCTGGTTCTCGTCCTCATTTTCTCCCACTACTAAACTTTACCACTCAACCCACTGCATAGAACAGAGAATTGGGCACTCAATCAACCCTCTTTGCCTCTCTTTCTCCCTTAAACCCCTCCTCTTCTTTCCCACGTACCATGAATAACTGTAGCTTCTGTTCAGAGTTCATTAACATTAGGCCAGGGGTCTAAAGAAACTGAAAACCAATACGTGTGTGTGTGTGTGTGTGTGTGTGTGTGTGTGTGTGTGTGTGTGTGTGTGTGTTTGTGTGTACTATATATGCATGTGATTAAGACTGAAAGAAAGTGGGTGAGCCAACTTGAAACAAACCCACCTGACATATACTGAAATATACTTAGAAATTAATGGTATTGGCGCAGTTTCAAAGCAAAGTTTGTCTCCATAAATCACTCTTTGATAAGCTATACTCAACCAATATGCTAGTATAGCAGTGATGTGCAGCCAGGGGAGGCAGTCATGATGTGCAGTCATAATGGCAGATGAGGCACGGCCTCACCTGTCATCATGAAAAAAAAATGGAAGAAATAAATTAAATGGTTATACTGTATTAATCCAGTAATGTGCATTTTCACATTTAATGCTGAAATACTGAGAAGACTTTCAGGATTTGCAGTTGCTCTTTCTCTCTCCTCTTCTGTGTCACACCCACCTACCTGGGCGTGGCCACCTCAGCACCGGGGCTCTCGTTACTAAACCCTTAAATTTTTTTAACTCTGTTTTCTTCATGTTACCAGTTCCGGTCTGTTGCCTGTTACCCTTCCAGCCCGCCTGTCTGCCTCTCCTACCTACCTCATGTCAACTCACCTGATCAGCCAGATCATCTGGTCCACCATCTCACAATGTTCCTTGTTAAATAAACTTTTTTTTTATGTTCAAACACTGCTCTATGAACTAAATTTAGCTAATGTATATAATGTACGGTGTTTTTTGTCAACAAGTGTACGTGTGTAACGCCTTCTTGAGTTGAGCGGTCCTGAAACGGCTGAGAAGAGGTACGAAGTGAGGCTCGCAGTTCTCGTGCCTCTTGGTAGGGGGCGCTGGTGATCCCAGGGATTCGGCTGAGGATTCCTCTTCCTCAGCCGCAGAAGAAATGACAGTAAAATACAATCTATAGTCACCGAGTCAAGTGCAGCCATTCTTTGTTTTCCGCTCGCCTTGCCTTACTATAAAAATGGAGGATTACATATTTCAACTCAAAATTTTTTTGATGCTTTTGTTCAGAAGGAGTGGCACATGGACTTAATTTATAAGCAAACGTAACATATAAACAAAAATGTAGGAAACAATATAAAGTTTTTTAATTAAATGTGCTTATTTGTGTATTACACTTTGTATGTGTAAATAATTACATCCTGCGAAGCGGGGATGTATTGTAATTTTCAGTATTTGTGTGTTCGTCCGTCTGTCCGTCCGTCCTCCAAATAGCTTCACAACCGTTGCAGATAGAAAAAATGTATACCACTGCATACCCTTTTAGGTACACATCTCTGAAACCTGATGAGATATAATCACAAAACAAAAATCAACATTTTCAGGAAGCCAGAGACACATAAATGTGTAGGTCAGGGTAAAATCTCAAATTCATGAGAGTCGCGGGATGTTGCAGTCTCTGACTGCATTGTTCTGCTCTGAGACTTTAAAAATAACCCACTCACTGTTGCTAATTAAATGGTGAATAAGCTACGCTGTAGGATCATATGTTTGTTAACCGATAGTTGACTACAATGATAATGCTATGATGTTTGCCAACATCTTTTTCAAACCTTAAACAGAAGTCCAGTTGCCTGGACAATCGTCAACGATGGTGCACCGATGATCACAAATGATGGTGCATCAATGATTCTCAGCTATCAACAACACCGTTAACTTTAACCCTGCCATCAAGTTTCATGAGTTCCTTCTTTATCAGGTATTTGACAGATCCAATCCCTCGGGGAGGTGGGCCAGAGTGGGATCTCACATTTTTACTGATACCAGCACACTAAAATACGCCAGCCATGTCTCTTCTCTTTTAAGGTGTCTTTTTTGATTTGTATGCAGTTCTACTACTATTAGTTTGATACTGGAAATATTGAAAATATGCTTTAATGCAGGGTGACAGAGCTCTGAAGAATAGTCCAGAGGCCACCAACAGAAGAAAAGAAGAAGGAAGATCTTTGTAATGATCAGTAGACTAAATTTCAGTTGTCAGGTGTCATAAATACTACAGCATATGAGGTTATATCAAGGATGATGAGACCTAAATGTGTCCTCATATATTCTTAAGAGTAAACCTCTTGCTTCCTGTGATGGCCTATTTGCACACAGACATACAATAATCTGTCATAAAAATCCTTGTTGAGTGTGGTTTTAAATGTGCATGTGCTGGAGTAAAAAGTGTCACATTCAAATCCTACATTCAGATTTTCCTTCAGCATGCATCTAAAACAGTCCGACCCTTGGCAGAGTCATAATTCTGCTGCATAAATGGGTAGAAAACAGACAGATAGAGCAAAGCAAATTGTTTCAGCATCCCCCAGTCTTTGGCAGCTCATGCCAGTTTTTTAACCTGAAAACAATTACACCATTACTGAGCTTTCCTGTACATATTCCCTACGGGCCCAGCTGGGTTGTGTGCTGTTTGGATTTAGTGCACACACTTACCTTTCCTCCCGTGCGAGCCTGGCCTCTTCCATTTTATCCACATAGTCACGACTGTGAGGGACACACAAACAAAATAGTCAAACCTGACCACCAACACACACTTTTATAGACCATGCAGACAAGCAGATACTGGTCTGAACCTTGATTCCATACCATTACTGATTTGTTTTCTGCTTACTCACTTTACATATTCATCTACAAAAGTAAGCTTGGTCCTTCTTTGATATGCATTAATGTTGCTTGTGTATTGTTTATCTGTCTTGTGGGTCAGGGGTCTGCTGGAGACTATCCCAGCCAGCTATGGGTGAAAGGTAGGGTACACCTCGGATAAGACAACAGCTCATCGTGGGGCCACGCAAAAAAACCACACATCCACACTCATACCTAAGGATAATTTAGTGTGACCAATTCACCTAAGCTGCGTGTTTTCTGAAGGTGGGAGGAAGCCTTAGAACCCACCGTACCACCCACATTCCAGTATCTGAAGTACTATTCTTTTTATTAATCATCATATCTTTTTTTACTGAATTATCACCAATATGTATTTTACAGCTGAATCCCTTGTAGAAATAGTTAGATGTGTTGAATAGTTAAATGTGTATCTGCACTTTCTTCAGTCTAAGATCATTCCTAGTGTTTGGTATGGACAATAGCCAGTTAGCCTAGCATGGCTTACAGGACAGAAGCAAAGGAAAACACCTTTCCTGGTTCTATACAAGCATAAAAGTAAATCACCCGGTTAGAATCTTCGATAAAATCTATAAAATCTTCAAAATCTGTACCAAATCAAAATCTAAAACTGTTTTTTTTCTCTAATCTCTTTGCTGGGGGTGGTGACCTCCACGAGTTTTTTGCTAGTTGCCCTGAAACATTTGGTGATTAAAAAAAAAGTCCAGGAAACAAACTGGTGACAGAGTTATCTTTAAAATTGATGACTTTGTTAAAAGCTTATTTAACAAACATTATTGTCACTGGAATACTGCATTGTTAGAACTTTTTTTTTTATTTTTTATATGATCTATTGTCTAGTTTCAATGTGCTTCAATAGTCTGATGAATGCTATAACCTGTGCTTGTTCCTCTCCTCTCTCTCTATCTTCTGCAGCCTTTCCTCTCTCTCTACACGACGACGCTCTCGCTCGGCGGCCAGAGACTCTTGGTGTTGTCGGTACGAGGAGGACAGAAGACCTCCTAAAGCTGGCCTGGATAAACAACAAAAAAACCAAAAAGATCTGATGACACCACGACAAAGTCAGTGAGATGCTGTGATGTCAAACATTCAAGTCAGGTGTGAGTACATATTTCTTCCAAGGCATTTCTCCTCTTTATTAATTATTGATTACCCTATGATGCAAAGATTTATGAATATATCAGTATTGGCTTTGCTAGCTCATATTATTGCTGACCCCTCTCACCTGGAATTGGTGGGTGTACTCGGACTGCCAAGAGGGGAGCAGGACATGACACCTCCATTCCTAGTGGTGAGGAAATAAGACAGTGAGTGACCTGCACAGTTACATGACACCCTATTGACTAACTGAGTGGTGCGAAACTGCTGGCAAGAAACAAATGTGACACCTTGTTATATAACAGGAATGCTGTTAGAACAATATTAGAGTGACCCTGGTTAGCAAGTTTAGTCACATGTTTGTGGAAAATCCCAGGCAGGATGTTCCTCCTTACTTTATGGCCACTGTAAAACTGAAGTTAATTTACCTTAATGGGCTTATTTTAAGCATATTCTTATTACAGTAATTATGATCACATGGTGCTCCAGGTCTGTTCTACTCTAATCAACTATTCAATTAAATGGTTTTAAATTATATCTTCCTGAATATCAATAAATTACTCAGCAACAGTCAGAGTAATCAAGAAATACTACATTCATAATATATATAAAAAAAACATGTGAACAGTGAGAGGTGATGATGCTAAGAAGCACGAGGTGATGCTACAGATGTGCAGGGGAAGAGCCATAAAAAGTAACCTGTAGAACAAGATGAGGATTGCAAAGAAATCTAGTCTATCCATTTACTGAGAGAACTAAGAAGAAGAAACATGAAGGAACAAAAAGTGATGATAACAGTGGTGACAGGCTTAAGACTAGGCCTAAACCAAAGAGGCAAAGATGTGACAGAAGTGGTGAAAGGGGACAAAAGTGATGCAGAGATCCGAGTGTTTGGGAGGGGCACAAGCAGAAATTGAAGTGAAAACTGAAAGGTAAGATGTGCATAGTCGGAAAGATACAAGGGAAGGATCCCGCGATAAGTTTCTGCTGTCCATCTGACCTGGGACACTCTTCACTGGGTTTCTCTTGAGCTGGGGGCGATGGTTCCTCATCAAAGTCATAGGAGAAGAGGTGGAAGGGTGAATGGGGTAGGTAGGGTAGGCGGTCAGGGGAGAGATTGGAGGTGCCACGCAATGGCGGGCTGACCTCCTTTGTCGCTGGCACAGTGACGATGGACTTCTTTCTGGCCAGCAAGGAGGTCAGAAGGGAGGGCTGGGCTGGGGGGTTGAGGGGGGAGGATATGGGTAAAGAGGATGTGAAGGTGGAGGTAGAAGAAGAATGGAGGGTAGGTGCTGGAGGTGGCTCTGTCCGATTCTTCTGCTCTTCCTGTTTTATATTCTCCTTTCTGGAAGTGATGGTGATGGACTGGAGGGTTGTTTGGTGAACTATGGATGGAGGAGGTCTGGCAGGGCTAAAACAAACGAATTCATTGAGAGAAATAAATGAAAGAAAACAAGACTGTGTACATACAAAAAGGATCAAACCAAAAATTAACAACAGTAAACAGTGACAGACGAGACATTTACTAGCACTGTGGCTCTAAGTATTTATAAATACAAAATACACCCTTGACGTCCATGTCCTACAATACCTGGGGGTGGTCTTTTCAGACACTTTATCATCCCCCTCCTGCTCATCCGATTCAGACTCAGTCAGTGGAGTCTCCTCTTCCTCATCTTCCTCTATCACATCCTCACATTCCTCCTCTCTGCTGTTTTTTTTTTTTTGGGGGGGGGGTAGTTTGGACATTCATGGGAGGGGGGGTTGGAGGAAGACATGATGCAATAGCATGCAAATGGAAATCATCACAACAAAAAACAAATAGATAGAACAGAGGAAGGGGAAATATGAAGAGTTTACAGCTGCACAGCCACACAACATTTATGATGCTACACAAAAACAAACAGGGATGTGACATTTATCCTTCTTCTTCTTCTTCTGGCTTTTTCCTTCAGGGGTCGCCTCAGAAAATCAGTTGCCTCCATCTAGCCCTGTCCTTTGCATCCTCTTCTCTCACACCAACCACCTTCATGTCCTCTTTCACTTCATCCATAAACCTCCTCCTTGGTCTTCCTCTAGGCCTCCTGCCTGGCAGTTCAAAACTCTACCAATATATTCACTATCTCTCCTCTGGACATGTCCAAACCATCTCAGTCTGGCCTCTCTGACTTTATCCCCAAAACCTCTAACATGTGCTGTCCCTCTGATGTACTCATTCCTGATCCTATCCATCCTGGTCACTCTCAAAGCGAACCTCAGCATCTTCATCTCTGCTAACTCCAGCTCTGTCTCCTGTCTTTTCCTCAGTGACACTGTCTCTAGACCAAACAACATCGCTGGTCTCACCACAATTTTGTTTCATTTTAGCTGAAACTCCCCTATCACACATCCTGCCTGTACACGCTTCTTCACTTCTTTTCCATTGCTGTGGACTGTTGACCCTAAGTACTTAAAATCCTCCACCTTCTTGATCTCTTCTCCCTGTAACCTCACTCTTCCACTTGGGTCCCTCTCATTCACACACATGTACTCTGTATTACTGCGGCTAACCTTCATTCTTCTCTTTTCCAGGACAAACCTCCACCTCTCTAGCTTCTCCTCCACCTGTTCCCTGCTCTCACTAGAGATCACAATGTCATCTGCAAACATCATAGTTCATGGGGATTCCTGTCTAACCTCGTCTGTCAGCCTGTCCATCACCATAGCAAACAAGAAGGGGCTCAGAGCTGATCCCTGATTCAGTCCCACCTCCACCTTGAACTCCTCTGTCACACCTACAGCACACCTCACCACTGTCTTACAGTCCTCATACATGTCCTGCACCGCTCTCACATACTTCTCTGTTACTCCAGACTTCCTCATACAATACCACAATTCCTCCCTGGGTACCCTGTCCTCAGCTTTCTCCAGATCTACAAAAACACAATGCAGCTCCCTCTGACATTTATCCAATAGTGATAAAATGATAGAAGAATGAAAAGTAAGAGTAAGACAAGAGAAAACAGTCCAAGATGGTGGGAGTGACTGTTCCTAATTAATACTGCCCTAAAGATGTTTTTACATGCACATGAAGGCAAAATATGATGAACAGGAATAGGGAATGGATAAACCTGGTGAAGGGAGAAGACAGGTAAAGGAAGGACTACAGTAGATGAGGAGACACACAGGGGACATATTTACCTGGGGTGGCTCCAAATTCCCTTTCTTTTCTTTTGTGCATACACAAACAGCACTGAAAAAGCTGGTGCTGGTTTAACAATGTATTAGAATTGCATGCAAACCTTGAAGGCTTGAGCAGGTGTCGATAACTTTTCTATTTCTTTGAGTGGAGCACAAGTCTGCACTAGTATTTCATTGGAAAGATTAACAACTCAGGAGTGATTTATCTAACAAGAGACACACTAGTAGCTGTTAAAGCATGTAGGTGAAGAGCAGGGCACACAAAAGATGACCATTTCTTCGGGAAGTTTTGAACTTACATGGTTGGAAGGTAACCTGACAAAGCACTAGAGCAGAAAGTGTTGGTACAAGACAGTCAAAGCTTCCCTTTTAAGCTCTTTTTTTTAAACATCTCAAGTGTGATGTCTGTTAAGTTCCATCATCTGTCTTTATAACCACTGAAACTCCTCTGCTAAGTTATGACACTTATGAAATAACCCCGTCTCTCACCTCTCACTAACATCCTCGGTTCTTTGGCCACTGAATGGCTGGAAGCCAGCTCTCTGAGGAGATGCAAGGCTGCAGGGGGAGGCATGCCCGGTTCGCCCAAGAGAGGCCCTGCGGCTCCGCCTCCTCTCCAGACCATGCTTTTTGTCCCCGCCTCCGAGGCTGGCTCGCCGTCGGTCCCGGCGTCCCGTTGTTGGGGCCCTGGTGTCATCGTCACCGTCCTCATGCCGTAGAGTCGTCTGTGGAACACAATGATAATGGGAGTGGTTACAGGTGTTGATTGTTTTAAGCAATCATTTTACTGTATTAAAATGAGCAGCATCTATCAACTGAAATCTGACCTCAGATGAACTATGAACAAAATATCAGTTTGCATTTGTGATTTTATGAATTTCCATGTCTCAAACCTCATAGATGTTGAGCTGCTCAACTAAGTCCAGATCAGTTCCTTTCCGCCCCAGATGTCTTTGGGACACTGACTCCATGCCCTGCTCCTCCAGACCATCCACCAAATCATAGAATGTATCCTGGTCAGGCAGTGCCGCAAGCATCTGCATGAAGAGAAGGAGACAGTTCATTCTGTCATTTCATTTCGATTTGTTCCAGTTCCCGCGCCTGGACTGGAACAGGCTGTGGTTATATCAGAGTTCTATCCAGTCTCCAATAAATACAAATTAAAAAAAGAAGGTAGATATGCACTCAGGACACAAACCTTGTTGATGAGTGTCATAGCGTAAACCAGCAGCTCGGTGTCGACTCCGTCCTTCTCATGTAAGATCTCCATAATATTGGACCATGGTTTGCTGCCTGCAAACCAGATTCATACAAACAAAACATAGATACCTTTTAAAACTTCCACCCAGTCACCTTTCTTAAAACATCAACCTAAGCAAGAAACAAATGCAGAAAAAGCACAGGCTCCCAACACTATGAACACGTGGTGATGTGTTAAGCCATTCTTACCTCTCTTAGCGTCCACAGAGGCGACGGATTCTATCAGCAGTGGGGTGTTGGTTTCGGAGTACTCCACAAACACCAGCAAGAGCTTCAGTGCTGTTTTCACCACCAGACGGAACTGAAGGGTGGGTAAGGTGTTAGGGTTAAACAAGAAGGTTAATGTAGAATATCAATTTGCAATTTGGATATGCAACATTATCAATACTTAATATGAAAATTTCCCCACTGTGGTACGAATAAAGGGTTATCTTAGAGGAAGAAAAGAAGATCCACTTTATTAATCCCCTAACAGGGAAAGTACTTTTTCCACTCTTAGGGGGCGGCAGTGGCTCAATGGTAGAGTGGGGGGTAGAGCGGGTCGTCCAATGTTCCTAAGATCGGTAGTTCGATTCCTGCTCTTGCCCAAAAAACACCCGGAGTGTGAGATGACATTGGGAGGTGTCAGCTCACCTCTGGAGCACTGCCGAGGTGCCCTTGAGCAAGGCGCCGTCGCCCTTTACAAGTTGCCCATTTGGGGCCCTCCACAAAGGGGCTAGCCGCCACTCTACCTCCCCCTGCATGCCTACAGGCCCCCTTGTGTGAATGTGTGTGTGTGCTATAGGAGCCTGTACACACTAACATGTATGCATGCGTTTGAATTACTAACTAGAGTGTGTTCTTAATTTCCACTCGGGGATCAGACCAGTACATAAAATTTAAATTACAAAAATACATGTCTTGTGAGAGATACAGATGCGTTGTTATTTTCTTTATTCTTATTTAGAATAAAGAAAATAACAAGCAACGATAAGCCAAGTAAAGGGCCCAGTAGAACAGATGTGATTAGAATGAGCGAGTATTGCGAATATTGAAACAACTGAAATTGAAGACATTTTAAATCTAAAACAATAAGAAATAATCTAATATATTTGATTTAACAGAATGGTATGAAAACTGTTGGCACACAGCTGAGCTATACGTTTGAAACAAAACGATAATGCTACAAACCATTGAAGGTACAGTATAATACATGAATATAATCCTCAACAAATGATGACTGATTAGCTCAGGGCTCATGATAACCTTCTTCTATGTTGCATTTGTGTGTGTGTGTGTGTGTGTGTGTGTGTGTGTGTGTGTGTGTGTGTGTGTGTGTGTGTGTGTGTGTGTGTGTGTGTGTGTGTGTTTGTGTGTGTGTGTGTGTGTGTGTGTGTATGTGTGTGTGTGTGTGTGTGTGGGTGTGTGCGTGGGTGTGTGTGTGTGTGTGTGTGTGGGTGGGTGTGTGTGTGTGTGTGTGTGTGTGTGTGTGTGTCTGTTGTACCTTTGAGCCGACCAACGTGTACAACCACTGAATTGTCTCAGAGTGTCTGATGACACCGTTCATCCCATCCACGTACAGCATGATCTGCCCCAGAGCTGAGAGAGGGTATAAAAACTAAATGTCAGAAACAGAGACATTACAGAGAAATATTTTAACTTTTACAGTACACAAACCATAACCCAACACAAGACAGCTGTTTGTCGCACAGGGTTCATCTACAGTAGCTATAAATAACTGGGAAAGCCTGAAGGATTAAGGGTTTCCTTCCTTATGCTCTGGGATTTTATGACAGATGGAACCACTAAAGACATGCCTACCAGAAAATAGAAATGGCTGTAGGCTTAGTGTTATTGTTTTTGAAGCACTTCCCATCCTAGAAAGAGGCATATAATTACTTTTATATGTAGAGTAGTTGAAATTTGTTGTTGTTTTACCAATTTACACAACACAAGATCACAAAAACGCTTTTAAAACTTTAAAGTTTACACATTATATTTTCATAGTAGTGCGCAGAAATACAGTTTCTTAGTATCAATAAATTACATGGAAAATTCCTAATCTTCAATTTTCTTTTGCAATAATTTTAACCACTCCAAAGAATAAATGTTTATCCCACGTCTGTTTGTTGGTTTTCAGCAGCATCTTGCAAAAAATACTAGATAAACTTTAGCTTAACAGTTAGCTGAAGGATGGGTCTCAGGGGCAGAGCAGACCCAATTAAATGTATAGGAGGAGATCCAAGGTTTTATTTTAAAAAGATTTTCCATACTTTCTTGAAGTTCACAGGGAATGGCACATGGATCTTAATGCAAAAATCGGCCACAAAAATATACTATATTGAAATGGTCTGCTGTTATAAATGTAGAAACCTTAAGTTATGGTTGTGGGGTTACAAGTCGCACAATGTCAAAGAAAGTAAAAAATAAAATTAATTCTGGAATATTTTGTGTCAACCAAAAGATGAGCCAGAAATAAAACCTGACTGGTAGACCTTTATCAGACTTTTGTATATATTGGGATACTGACACAAGTATTTGAGTTAAATGTTTGTACATCTGCATCTGATTTATTTGATGATGTACTAATCCGTAAAGAACTACTTTAAATGACTATTTAAAGAACTTTAAAGAACTATGCAAAAGTGTGAGAATTTTGCATGTTATGCTTTTTAAGTTATATTTAGACCAAAGGCAGTAAAGCAACACAGCAGTGGTCACCTGTTGCTGTACATCAAAGTATGGGTTGTATTACATGCAAACCATGACTCCTGGTGAAAGTATATTCCCATATCTGATTTCAGCACATGTTAAATCCATGTTTCTGTGACAGCATTAAAATAAGAAGATAATCTTTGCTCCTATCTTCCTCAAATTTAAATCTGGACACAATGTGAGACACATACATTTGACACAGTAGACTGAGGAGATTCAACACCTGATATACAAGTTACTGATATGGAAACACAAACAAATAGAAATGAGTGAATGTCAATGTAGAAGACTCCACCATGGTGTCACTGACATCAATTCATTAAATACTATTTTAAACACCTTTCGTAAAAAAACACCATCTGTTGGTTAAATGCTTAGGAACTTTCATAAGTTGTCTGTGGTAAACTGATATTTAATGGCATATTTCATTTAGAACAGGATTAAAGTATATTAATAATAATGTGCACCACACAGCAAATTTGAGGCTTGAAGTGAAAGCTTTGCACCTTGGACAAAATATGCTGTATATGCTGTATATGTCTGTGTAGGTTCTCAGTCATCCAGGTCATGGTTATCCAAAAGCTGTCAATCCACTGAAAGTTCTTGAAGACGTTTCGTCTCTCATTCAGTTCGAAACGTCTTCAAGAACTTTCTTAACGTCCAGTGGATTGAATTAACCAGCTTTTGGATATGCTGTATATGCTGTATATGCTAACATTTTATCGCTGATGTCATTAGTGATGATGATGATGATGGTGGCGATGGACGCACCAGTAATGGTGACAATCAAAATAACGACTATGGCAGCATAAATCGCAACGATTTTGATAACAGCTGTGATGACATTGTCAATAACGATGATGACTTCAACTGAAATAGGACGATGAGAACTCTGAAGATAGACACAATTCAAGTGCCGATGATGGTACTATCACTGACATTTACAATGATGATGATGGTAATGCCAGCGTCACATGCAGGTTGTGACAGAGTTTTCTTACAGGTTGCCTATAGTCTACATTGCTGACACAGTCACACCCTGTGTGTAAGATTACTCAGAGGTAATTAACTTTGGTTACATTATTGTATGCGTTTTGTGTCATCTATTTTATCTGTCTTAACCTCCTCAATATTCTAAATATGTAGAGCATTAATGTGAGACGTCCTGCTTGAGCTACTATGTGAGTATAGAGTGACTGTACCTCTTAATATATAGTTCTGGTAGTTCTGGTCTGCTTCTTCTCCCACCTTGATGAGACATGTCAGACCTTCAGCCATCACAAACTCATGAACCAGATCTTTGTCATCCTGAAGTAACCCAGAGAGAAAAAAAAATTTTTTTTAACATTCATTGGCTGTACAACCACAAAAAATTCCTCCGACAGCTCGAATTTTATTCAAGTTGCACTCTCTTTATTACCATATGGTGTCAGTAATGTGCAGAAAAATCGTTAAAGCTGAGAGGATATAAAGTTTGAAACTCCATCAACAACACCACACTCAAACACACACAAACACACACACACGCACGCACGCGCACACACACACACACACACACACACACACACACACACACACACACACACACAAACACACACACACAAACTCACCCACACCATCTGTTACATACCACATTTCAGCAAACACAATTTCACAATTTGTTGCTGGACATATCATCTCTTATTACATAAACAAACTGAAAGGAAGATGAAAACACTTCCATCTTGCCAAACGCTGTGGAGCCCTTCACGAATGCTACATAGCATTTGTGAATGTACACAGAAGGCTCTGACATCTTACATTTGGCTGACTGCTTTCTCTCCAAAATAAGCATGACAACAGAACTGAAGTCATGTAATCAGTAGAAGTTGTTGTATTTTATCCAAAAGTCATGTAGCATAAAGCTTCTGCAGGACCAACCACATGATGAGGAGACATGGAATGAATCTTATTCGACTGCTGCTTGATTCGGATTCTGGTACAGAAAACATGCTTACACGTGTATGGAAATTAAACAGCAGGTCTTACATGAGAGAGTTGTTTAAAGTTCTCACCATACTGTTGCACATCCTGAAACGTGTGTTATCATGTCTGTATATTCTTGTGTGTGTGCTTGGTATTTTATTTTAGACTCCTGTCATCTTAAAATAAAGTTTCACGCAAACACAAACCCACAAGAGACCTACACAGACACACACACACAGGGTGATAAATGCCACATTCATGGTGATCCCTGTAATTGAAGAATAAACAGGGTGACCACAATAACCAGTAGTATTCTGCAAAATCAAACGGTCAGTAATTGCTTGCAAAATATGTGTGTTACCTGAAAAATCTGCTTCAGAGAGAACAGAGATCTCCTCAAGTCACGTCCATTGGAGTTATACAGTCTTTCTGGAGAAAGAAAGACAGAAGGAAAGTAATTACTTTTCATGTTTATTCAGTGGCATCAATGCATTGATTTTTTCCACCTGACTTGAGATGAACTTATACATTGTTTATTCCCCTGTGCACCTTTTACCTCTAACCAATCTTAATTTCTTCCATGACCGAATCAATAAAACTTGAGTAAAAGGAGCCTCAGTTGGGCCAAAGCTACACAATACTTTTATGAGCGAGAGAAACTCGATGGAACGAATCACACCGCTCAGCTCTGATCACATGTGGCAGGCACTCCATCACAAACTTTCACCGCGTCCTTAGTCGCAGAGCAACACGTGCATGGTCTCTATTTCTCTCTCTCTGTCTCTTGCTCCCTCTCTCTCTCTCACTCACACACACACACACACAAGAATACTCATGTTGCAGTGGTGATTAGAGTTGTATTGGAATGTTAATGAGCTGCTGGCAGGGCTTCATCTGTGAGGTATTCAGGTCACGACACAAAAAGCGCTCACAACCAATGACCACAAGCTCTTTAAATTTGAAGATGATATTTAGACCTTTTATTTCTGTCCATTGATACAAAGAGATAAATAATTAATTTTATTCTTAAGGCCTTATAGTAGTCATGGTGAACCTGTAATATACTCTCTTTTTTATTGCTGATCATTGCTTTATTTTTTTGTAGTGATATTTTAAATATTTGATTCACAAATCACAAGCCCTTCTACCTTCAATATAAAGAATGCAGTAGCAAATCTGCGTTTGAGTGTGTTTTTTCCATTATCCATCTTATATTGTCTATTTCTGTGTATATAAATTAGAATTAGCAGGCGCATGTACCTGTAATTGTAGCGGTAAGAAAATAGAAATATTGTTCTTAAATACTTTGGCTAAGCTCAAAGTGTATTTACCGTAGCTGACTGCCTTGCTGTTCATTTGCAAACAGTTGTGCATTCCACTGCATCAGCAGGGGGTTCTGGAAGCTGTGAGTGTAAATCCCGAGTTTGCATGATGATGACAAATCCTTCAGCCCATCAGAGGAGGTTTGATGTTAAGAAGGATGGGAAGGTAAGGTGTCTGCTGTCTGGACGCCATTGATTACCATCACTAATCTAGACAAGGCTAACCCGAGGCCAGATTCAAAATCATTATCATTCTGCACGCAAAGAATTTGAACAGTATACAGTGTGCCCTTGCAAATTCGCACATTAAATCTCGCGACTTCACGTCGTCGCCGATTTTTGGTAGGCAGTCATGTGATACCGTACGCGTATTCTATTGGCTGATGGCATCCGGAAGTGCGCTCGGTTCCGTGAGTCTAGGACTTACGTGACAGACAAAAGTGCTTTAAACTGTCGATAAGAGTGTGGGAAAAGGTAACACAGATAGAAGGTGGTTTAATATCAGTATGGGGAGGGTTCATAAACGTTTAAAGTACCGTAAATAGAAAGATCAATAGTTCTTCGCTCGATCGCGGAATTCGTTAATCATGTGTGGTTCCTGGAACGCATTAACTGCAAAGAACGAGGGTGCACTGTACATGATATATAATTAACTCATTCAACGGCATGAATGTGTGTGGGAAACGATACAGGAAAGTGTTTGATTTCAAATGGCCAGAGGTTTTTGGGTTAATCTAGGATATATAGTCAATTACCACCTTGTCCAATTACTGTGTCCAATTACCACCTTAAATATTTCTCTCTGCATCTATTTAATTGAGATTATTTTAAAGTTAATATCTGTCTTATCAGGATATTTTTTATGATTTCTTGTAAAGTAATTTTCAAATTTGTCTACAAAATTCTGTTTAATTAAAAAAGATTGCAAAGCAAACAGCCTGTCAGTTGGGGATCATCCTGGCACATACACAGTCTTCACATCTTAGTTTATCTTAACAGCAGTGAGGCAGGTGCTTTTCAGTCGCCTTCCTTTTAAAAAGCCTGTTCAACTTCCTGGTTTCCATTTCTCTAAGTTTCCCTGGAAATCGAGTGGCCACTTATTGTTGCAGAGAACACTTCATTTGGCCCTCGAGGGTCGATGGTTCATTCAGCCGGTCACGTGTAATCTTCATGGTCTTCATCAGGCTGTGAGTGGGAATGTCACGGGTAACCTTTACTAAAACATCTGCTGTCCGTCTGGAGCATGTCAGCAGCAGTGATAAGCAATTCAACATGACCTGATTCATTTAGCCAGGTCTGAAGAGGAAGAGTCTACAAGAAGAAATACAGCCATGATAATAACTTTCTACCATTAATTCAGACATAAATTCAAAATTATTATGCTCACATTTCTCTTCATACATCTCTCATCATACTCTTTATGTCACAAGCAAGGTAAACTTATCAAAATGTGAGAAAACATTTCTTGACTTTTTTGCCCCTCCCTTGAAAACATAATCTCTAACTATGTAACAGAATCTCTATTTTAATTATACTAAATATAACAGATAAATATAGGAGATCCCATCAGATTAAACAGGCTGCCTTTCGACATGCTTATGTTCCAATCCACGAGCACTCAGTCAATATTAATACCTGAGGACTCATAATCAAAAGACAGGAATACTTTGGCTGGTTTCTCAGCTACGCAATTTTACAATTTCCCAAGGGCATCCTGCACAAATGAAACCGGTGTCTCCAACACAGACAGACTCACATGGTGGAAAACCTATCAGAGGAATGTGACAAAACAAAAGAATTTTGGACACAGCAATCTACGACACAACAAATGCGGGAGAAAGCTGTGGCTGCTTGTTGATTCAGTCACAGTAAGTGTTTAATGAAGTCATCGGTCACCTCGCTGTCATCTTTGTCTAAGTCTTGGATGTCCATATACCATAAACATTTTTTAGCACTGCTTTCCCTTGAGGTAACACTGCTCATGTGTAAATATAATGTTAAGGTGAGATTGCCAGGTAAAATAATCATGTGACGCTTTCATTTTGGCAAACATGGAGCCAGCTGTCACAACATTGATGCCTATAGTGATGGTATATTCATGCAAGAAATGATCCAAACAAATCACTCTCACCTCCAACCTCCCGGCCAAACATTTTGACTTTAAAACGCTACTTCAGCACTTGTATCTCTTGAGAGGGAGACAGAAATCCCAGCGAAATATAAAATGGGTTGAAAAAGTAGAATGAATTTGATGGTTTCAAAGACAGCACTATACATGTGGTTAAGTCGAGATGAAGGAACAAAGAAAATGATGGTTTGCGATGGAGGATGTACCAATCCACACATCTTTGCTGGTCTTTCTCTTTTTTTTTCTTAACCCTTAGCTTTATTACTGTCTCAAGAACAGTTGAAATACTCACTGGGATGTGTCATTGTGGCTTGCCTTGTGTTAAGTGTGTGTGTGTGTGTGTGTGTGTGTGTGTGTGTGTGTGTGTGTGTGTGTGTGTGTGTGTGTGTGTGTGTGTGTGTGTGTGTGTGCTGTTTGTGTGTATGTGTGTGTGTGTGTGTGTGTGCGTGTGTGCGTGTGTGCGTGTGTGTGTGGGTCTTTAATTGTAGGCTTGCGCTTGTGTTTGTTGAGTGCAGACAGATGAAGTAAAGACAGAGAGGCACATTTCATTTATAGTTTTGCTCGCAGTTTAACTGTTTTGTTTTGGTCGACTTTCGCCATGACCTCACGTGCAGTGTCAATCATAACAAGTCCCACAATCCATCTTAAGGTTTGAATTTTCTTAAGCAAGAGAAGAAAATCAACCAGGGGAGTGTTTTCTTTTAATGTTACATGATTAAAGCAACAAAGTAATCGTACAGCATGACTTAAGAGCTTTACCCAACGTGCATGGCTAGTTCTATAATTAGAATTTATCAAAGCGGTGACATGGACATTTGAGTTGAGTTACTGTTGCAAGTTATTTTACACTCATATGGGGTTTATCACATCCTCAACACCAGACGTGCAAACCCAGCAGAGCTGAGAACATATTGTAATCTTTGCTATGTGTCCATATAGATATAAACCCTTTAATGTCTGTTGAATACATAAAAGAGTGTAAAGATTAAACTCTTCACTTTACGCAGCATCAGTAAGAAAGCTAACGCCTGTATGTGCATTAACACATGTGCATGGGGACTGAGTGTTCTCTGCATTGGATCCTTCCAATGCTGAGTCCATCTGACAGGTCGCTGCGGAGCACCTTCACCTCCTACTATAATAAGATTACTGCTTTGACCAGTCAGCTTTGACTAATCCCCCAACATTTACAGCAATATCTACACATCACATCAAACAGAAAATTTGGCAAAATCCACGGTAATTACAATCGAGCTGCTGCAATGGATCAGATGCAAAGACTGACAGTCCCCAGTTGATTGAAATCTAATTTGGTCTGCAGCAGATCAACCTGGTGGTGTCATGGATGATTTTCAATTAGCAGTGGGCTCTTAGGCCCCGTCCACACGATGCTGGAACTTTTTGAAAACGCAACTTTTTTGTTGCGTTTACGCCTTCCGTCGTCACAACAACGGAAGTGTGGACGGAACGAAAACGCAACTTTTTGAAAACGCAGGCCAAGGTGGATTTTTTAAAATACGCTGGATGGGGCCTTAGTGTCTATTTAAAGCAATTAAAGGTTTAAAAAAAACAAGGTAGTTAGTGAATATATGGTGCATTTAGCGTCTTAAGAGCCATACTCATCTCAGGAGTTAGTGAAGACCTTTGAATGATGGCATCATATGAATAACTTCTCTAAATCACCTTCTCCTAATCACCAAGGCCTATCCTAAAAATGTGCTTATGCAGTTGAAAGAACCTTGGTGCCAACATAAAAATAGGTTTATTAATTTTAGGAAGGGCCAATTAAAAACAGACTTTTTAATCATATGACATGCTTACTGTTTCTGCAGCAAACTTAAAATTCAATGTAAAAATCCACACAAAGTTTGAATCTTGGCAGTAAAGGCACTTTGTGGAGCACAGATATTATTTTCCCCTTGAGAAGATTTATGACGACTTGAGTGGGATTGCTGCTTGCTTTACCAATGTCAGTTAAATCTAGGCTAGATCTTCTAGACAAAACACTGACATAGCACTGGTCAATGGTAAACCAACTGTTTACACAAATCTATGTCCTATACACTCATTTTAGAACTTTAAGGACAGCAGATGCTTTGCCTTAAATATTGATCATACTTGAAACTACGTAAAAACACAAGATTGAAAACATACAGCCTTCCACACAGTTTATGGATCGTCAATAGATGTATTTTTCCCCAGTTCTTTTGGAGAGACAAATGATGAATGTACTGATTTGTTGTGGAGTAGTCTCAAAATAAAAAAATCTTTCAAAGAAATTAAAAGAAAATAGGTTATTTTTGTACATAAATTATCTATTAATGGGTGGCTGAGAGATCAGGTGAGGAGCTTGGGGGTAGACCCAGAAGTTGCTGGAAGGATTATATATCTCTTCGGGACATAGGAATAACTTTGGACCCCCCTCTCCCCTAGGATGAGTGCTGTAAATTGGAATACTCCACTCCGTATGATAGACGGGCTTATGTGTGGATGGGCAAACACCACACGTAGTGTGGGAAGTATGTTAACCTGTTCTATGTTCTAGATGGCATTATTTGGTGGGACATATCTCTATGAGGCCACAAGATATTTATAGATAAGCAGACACAGAGGTCAACCGAGGTTAATATTTCTCATGATTTTGCAACTGTCTAAGGTTTAGGAGAGGCAGGGGTGGGTCACAGTTGGTGGTCCCACATTTAAACCCAGTTTGAAATGCTGACTCTTGTTTCTGGAGGCTTTCGTTGCACCCCTCAGATAAAGCCCCCACGCGGCTGTCTGGGCCAGTCAGTTGGCTCTCAAAACAGACCCTGGGATCTAAAAAAAAAGAAGCGAAATGAGCATGAAGTTTAAAGTCACACTGGAGAGCCTGATTTAATCCCAGGAAGTCGTTCCCTTTCTGTGTGAGTGTCATGCTAAATATAGGTGGGTTGGGTGTCTGTAAAAAATACAATAACGTGCCCAGATAGCAGGTTTTGTCCAGATCATGCAGCGGACTGTGAGTGCTGCCCTGTGGCTCTTAAGTCAAAGGAAAACGAAGTCAGATGGATGAGAAAACTCCAGTTATTTCCAATGCAGTTTCCCATGTGTCAGGAGTTTCTTTTGTTTCCAGCTGATCACTAAACAGAAAGACTTTGAAACCACTAGTGGATTTGTTTTTCTATATTTTAAAAAGGACAATTATGTTATATTGATTCTATGTTTTTATTCTGAACTAAATCTCATTTATGATCATTATATGAGGAAGTGGAGTTGTACCACTAGGGGCAGTGTAGCTGTAATTCAAGAAGGAAACTGCAAAAGTCACATTGTACTTATTGGTCTCAAAGAGCAGTGATGAGTAAATATGCCTCCACTTTCGCTGCTTTTCATATAGTAGGAGTGTTATCACAACATCCGATGACCAGATTATAAATCTGCTTTATAGCTAACACCTACTACCACAACAGTTAGCTTTGTAAAGCAAAACTATACTATCATTGGCAGCTCCGAAAATACACTCCTTACAAACATTTAGATAAAGTAAATAGGTAGAGTGTTGCATCCCTGTACTTTATGGGCATGCTGTACATTAACAGACAAACAGATGATGATTAGCTGATGACAAAATTTTTGATGAAGTACAATTACACACATAAAATGTAAGTAATAGGACATGGAAAAAAGACAGAAAAAGAAATGCATCAGTTTCCCTTCAAGAAAACTCAATTAAATTTATATCTAACCTTAATAAGACCATTTCTGAGCACGTGTCAGTGCCCACGGACTCTTGGGAAGACGAAAGTAACATTTCAATATATGCATGCAAGGGCACAGCTTGGTGGTCATTACTCTCTTGAGCACATATGGCAGGGTCATCCACTAATGTCCATTAATCTGTAGTTAAAAGACTAAATACGCCGTCAATCTGTCATAATGGAATATAGTTTGGACGATAATGCATGATTTCAGTCTTGTGGTGAGTGAAGTGAAAGGGAAAAGATGGCGAGCAGCAGAGGCCAGACTCCAGAGGACAACTCAGTTATTTTGTGACGGTCTATTTTATTTTGTCTGTTGCTTTTGGCCTGGACTATGTGCACTGGAGGCTGCTGATGGCACAGATGACGAAGGAAGCCTCTGGACCTCAGTTTGTGTGTATGTGGGCATTTATGTGCGTGCAAGGGTTTTAGTGTGTGTGTGAGAGTGAGAAAGGAAAAAGCGAGAGTGAGACCTCCAAGGTTTTAGTGTGGGATTTATGAAATTTAAAGAATGGCTGTGGCAATGACATAGACAGACATTGCAGTCAGCCAGCAATGGCACATACCCACACAAGAATGTACACATTTGTTCAGGCAGATACTGTACAACAGCAAAGATGTCTAAATGCAAAGCATACTGTGAATGGAAACACTTGAAGGTAAATGAAAAGACTCTTTTATATGAATGCAATAAATCCACACCTGTGGAAACAAATGGCTGCTGTATTTCAGTTTATACACTGTTTACAGGACAACGTCACATCTATGGATGGCAGCCTTGACCTAGTCATGGAGGACATCAGCTGTGAACAAAACTCAAAGCAGATGTCCTCAGGAAGGAAACTCACCCCCATACAAACATGTAAAAAGTCCTAAAAATACACACTAACACATACATTTAAAAATACAGTATGTCCAAACACATTCCACACGCAGAGGGTTCTTTGTGCCCTTCAAATGACCCCTGTGAACCACTGAATTAGCCTCTCAAACCACACACACACACAGGAATACACCGGAATAGCTACCTACAACACAAACACAAATTGTACCCTGGCATCCTGTGTTACCACTGTGATGACAGGCGTGAGCTCAACAGACAGACGCACACTGTAAGATTTAGAGTTAAATCTCAACTGTATTCTGCTCTATTAATATATCACAGCGTCATGCCGTGAATTACAAAGCAATCGGGGAGAAATAATTATGGCAGCACTTTAAGAACACTGTGAGCTTAAGTGTAAACAGCAGGACATCATGGGAAAATGAAAGGAAACATTGGTTTTTAAAGGTGCTTTGGCTCAGGAAGGATAATGAGCCTCCACCTGTTGTAAAGTCAGTGGTGTTCTCCATATCAGCAACATGTGAATACTTGTTGCTCCTGATAAGCAGGTAGGTAACATCTGTGAACGGATGATACGTCGTCCTGAAATTCAGGATGACGGATCAACCAACAACTGACCAACTTGCGTGTCCAGTTCTGAGCGATGACATTGCGACACGCTGCTATCTCACCGCTTCACCTCGAGGTTGAGCGCCCCGAGAGTGAAGTGTTCTCAATCAAACGGGGGCCAGGCTATGCAAATCACTCCTTTCATTACGTCACAAAAAAAGATGATTCTGATCAGTGTGTTTAAACACTGCTTCACGGGTTTGTGAGCTGTACAGTCGATGCAGGACCGTTTGTTTTCCACATTCTAGGAGCCGGAAGGCTCAGGTACGAACTATATGTAGAGACCAGAAAAAAATGTTTTCCATAATATGACCCCTTAATCATTATCAAATGTTAGAGCACATACTGTAGCAAGTTAGTCACAATACTGTAACCAGTAGTGTGTTATAAAAACATTAATCTACAATAGCAATAGCAATAAGTATAGCAATATACTGTACCTAAGGTACAATATGAAACTACAAAATAAAACTTTCAGTTAAAAATTTGGTGTGAAAACTTTTAGAGTGCATTTACCACACTATATTCAAAGGGAGCGAGAAAAAAAAAAGGTAGTTGCTGTCTAAGAGTTAAATAAGATGTTTGATATCCATCTGTCAGAGCGCATGTGAAGCAGTCAGTAACTGGTTATGTCAGCTTTGATTGGGACTATATGAGCTTGCTTGAGATAAATTGAAATAATGTCTTGTCTTGCATGCAAAATTTTGAGTGGAATTGATGTTCTCCTCTAATTTCTTCATGAACTCAGTAAGTCTACATTTTTTGAGGTAACTATATTTTCATTACATATTATCCGTGTTACCTGATTCTTTCTGTGTTACCTGTTTTTCTGCAGTCTTCATCAAGATACAAAAGCTGATTGTGGGAAGTGTTCTCACATACATGTGTGTTTCTGTGAAACAAAAGTCCAGTGTTTTCCTTCACTCACCCTTTGTCGCCCAGCCTCCCTTAGTTGTCCCTCTCTGTTCCTCTGTGACTTCACACCCTTCATGTCATCATTAGCTGACTGGATTCACAGAAAGTGTTTAAGCCTTTTTTTTCCATCAAACACTGAATGATTATGTTAAGCAATGTAACGACACGGCGAAGCAGAATTATCATTTTCAGGATGTGTCATTGTCTAGACAGCCCTTTATCGGCTTTGAAACTGCCATTTAACAATGTGTTTGACAAACAGTTTATCAGATAATTTTGTGGATATTTTGAGAGTTTGACAAATAATAAAAGAATGAAAATGCTGGTGTTGGGAGACTGAGAAAGGCAAACACGGTATCAACACCAAAACCAGAGCAGCAGCAGCCTTAGTGGGTAAACACAAAGGATTCTGGAGGATATGAGCTGCTTGTTGAGTGGATTGGCTGAGGGAAACTTTGCTCTGACTCATATCACACCTGCCTGTTAAATTACACTCCTTGCTCCTGCTGTACTGTGTGTGTGACCCACATACAGAGAGCATGATGACATATGACATATGAGTACTGCATAAAAGAGGAACCATATACATTTTTTTAGGACTGGGAAATATTTATGATCAGCTGTCATCCAATAACGAATTTATACCTCGAGCTATATTCAGTGTTTGTTTTGGCTCACAGCATATATGGTACGAATGATGTTCAGTATTTGTGCATGTGTGGGAACACAAAACAGTACGCACCCCTGTAAATAAACTAAACAGAGTCAAGATATTTTATGTAACACAGCAGAAAGTGTTTGTTTAAGGAACAGAATTTTCTTTGGTTATGTACGGAATGAGTTTAAAGTCTGTCCAGCCAAATTGCTCCCAAAATGAAGCTGCCAAAGAAATATTCCCTAGCATTTTAAGTTTGGGAACACCAAAATAGAAGCTCATTATAGTAAACACAAACCACAGAATGTGCTAAACTTGACTGTGAACTTAACTTTGTCACTTTGGTAGAAATTTCTGTCTTTCTCTTTCTCTCTTTTCACCTGGAAGACAGCAAGTCACAAGTCCATGACATAACTCATGAAGCTGCTGGCCAATGGCTGGGGCTCTGTTTGGCAGGTGCATTTCCTCCTTGCTTAGTTTTCCCCTTGTGATTCCTTTCCTAAGTGATTTACCAATTCCTGGAAGTTGTCCCTCTCCCTGTCTTTTTCCACACATCCCCTAAAACTATCATCTACTGGCTGAATGCTTCAGATGTGTTCTGGTTGCTTAGCTTGTGGTAACTGTAATGTTTTATTACATTATGTAATAGTTTCAAAATGATTAAAACAGACTGGCCAAGGATATGTGCAGACACACTCGGATGCATACAGCGTATGAACAACCTCAACCGTGGCCTAACACTCTGACGCACACAAACACACACACGCACACACACACACACACACACACACACACACACACACACACACACACACACACACACACACACACACACACACACACACACACACACACAAACACACACGGTGATGTATTTCTGACTTTCTTCCCTTAGGTGCATACAGCAAACCCCAAACAGTAGCGTGCTGTGCTGCAGCACAGCAGAAGGGCTGTTCATGTTTGACAGCATTACTGGAGCCCAGGGAAAACCCCACCACATCCACAGAAAACACAACACACAGACCAATGTAGAGGTCTCACCACCATAACAACCAAACAAATCTATATAGTACACATCTGCATTACAGTATACAGCTGGATCACACAACAAAACAATTAAATTCATAAGTGATCACATTGTATTTGTAGCGATGGAAATCAAATGAGATCATAACTTTTTTTATCCTGGGGGGCCCATTCTCCAACACAATTTAGAGAATGCGTTATTTACAGTGTTAATCTGAAAAATAATTATGTTGTCATGGGATTGCAAAACAGCTGCTGGACAGATGCGTGTTACAGGCGTTTCAGCAGCAGCTACTGCTGTTAAACTAGTCGACTACTTCCACTACTCCACACTTCCATCCCTAATGCCCCATCAGCCCTTCTCTGTGTTTCCTACAGCAGCAACGAAGGCATGACTCATATGGGGGCAATGTTCTCAGTTTCTCCTCATGGTCTCAGCTGCTAGTGAGGGCAGAGGGGAAACTATTTGAGCGATTTCTCATTCCTTCTTTGTGAAACAATATGCTTAGCAACGAATCTGAAGTAATGGTAAGAAAGTGAAAAAACACTATGGACGCAAAGATAAACAAACTTTCATAGAAGATATGGAAGCACACAGATAAAGAAAAGACTGAGTGACAGGATTGAACTTGTCATTCCCGCTATTGGTAAGCTTCGCAAAATAACTTTGTTGACTCACACATGCACAGAGATCATGAGGCACAACTCTCTGATTAAAAGTCACAGGTGTCTTTCAGAACAAAGAGCCACAGGCAGTGTCTGAAGTCAAGAAGAGTAAATATACTGTGGTGTAAAGGAACAAAGCAGGCTGGGAAGAGAAGGAAGTGCATTAATTTAACAACAGCAGTGAGATGATTGAATGAAACCAGCCAGGTGATGTTGACAATGCAGTAAAAAGTTGATAAGAAATGAAAGAGAATTTATGCCAGACTGAAAAGTAATTAGAGAATGTTGGCTCAGGTTAGCACATACTGTATATTAGAACACAGCATGTTGGGAAAACCATAAAATCTGTCTGGAGTTTTATTATGCCACAGCCGCAGATGTCTTACACCATCGCCCCTTCTCAGCTCACCCATTAACCAAGCATTATCTCCCTGCCACAACACACGCTATTACCAGGCCTTATCTCCAACAGCGAAGGGACACCAGCACAATAAATTACTGTTTAAACCCGCTGCAGTCATTTCTTAACAACCCGAGGCCAGGCGCCTGTCCCCCCCGTCAGTGAAGCTATTGACTGTTTCATCTATCAACCAACAATGAGCAAATATTTTCTGTACATATATGCAGATACTGAAATATTGATATATGCAACTTAATGACGTCATCCAGGCATCAGAGCCACTCATTACATGGTACAAATGCAGGCACTAGGTATATATTTGTGCATTATGGTTAATTATTAGGGGAAGGCTAATATTTTGAGGGAAATAGAGAATTCTGCTCTGAAAAGGGAAAATAACAATAGCACAATGTTCCACATTAAAAAAGCTACAAATTATGTAACAGCCCAACCAAACAAAGTCAAAGCATGTCAACCTTCACTCCATCTCTAACTTCAGCCTACTGGCTCTGCTTCACAATGCTGCAAGGGGTGATTAGAGACAGATAATTGGAGTGCAGAAATCCAGAAGCCAGATTTTTTAAAAAAGGGGCAAAATTCCAGACTTGAGTGCCAAGAGATTGAAAAGGCTCCAAAACACATGCAAGGTCTTTTGTTCTGCACCCAGTTCTTTTGTTTGACCTCCAGCAAAACCCATTACAAGGAGTTCTACCTGTCAGATAACATACAATCTCTATGTTTGATCACATAAACTGTACTCAATTACTGCATCCATTTTCTTCAGGAGGAGCTGGGAAATGAGGCCACATGGGATATAAAGTTTTGGAATTCTGACAACCTTCGGGGAAGTAATGTGGAGATTAACGTATAACAATAAATACAGTTTATACCCAGCTTGTTTATATGGCATTGATAAGTAACTTTATCATTAATATTTCATGTTTTTCCAATTGTGACTTGCTTTTACTAATTTTACGTTATTATCAAAAAACAAACCAACAACTACAACAATAAACCATATATAATATTATTCCTTAACCAGCTTTATTCTGTATTTCTATTTTACCAAATATTTTGTGCAATAACAGAACTGGGCAAGTAAACAGAAAGAAACCCCTCATACCTTACAACAATATTAATTCATTCATTTTCTCAAAGATGAGACAATCAGTAATCATCTCGTCTTCAGCCGCTTATCTGAATCCAGGTCATGGGTTTTAAGTCAGGGCCTATCCAAGCTGAGTACGAGTGGAGGTGGGGTGCAACCCTCAGTTTGTCGCAGGGCAACACAGAAAGACGGACACCCATTTACGCTCACAGTCAAACCTAGTCAATTTACATTGATCACTTCACCTAAATTTGTATGTTTTTGGTGGTGGGAAGAAGTCAAAGAACCTGGAGAGAACCCACGCAGACACCAAACACCTTGCAGGGAGGCACCAAGAGGAATTTAACCTAGGACCTTTTTTCTGTGAGGCAACAGCACTACCCACTGCACCACTAAGCTGCCCTCACTGCAGCATGGTGGTTCATCTTGGAAAACTTTGTATAGTATTGTACAGTACTGTGCCAGTACAGATGAAGTGAAACATCAATGCAGGTGCAGATTAATGATTTAAACATGACAACATAGATTGATGAACTCATAGTCAATCTGCATAAATGAAAACCCATATGCTCAAGACAAGGAGCATATTCACATTTGAAATGTGAAATGTTATGAACATGGTAATCTTTTGGGATGGGATGGTAGTCTTGTTTCTACAGATCTTGCTTCATGTAATTTTTAGGGGAAAAAAAGTTATGCCTGTATCATTTATTGCATAACCTCAACATTATTGCTTACAGTTCTAATCTACTTTGCCATTTATTCACCCTTCTGCCTTTCCTTAAGTTTAAGATTTCCGGAGTACAGGCTTTCCTTTCTGTGCTGTACACACTGTCTAAAGATAACACCTCCACTTCACCCCCAGCCCTGAGCCACCTCTCTCCACCCAACAGCTCTACTGCAACAGAGAGAGCTAAAATTAACATCTAAACAAGGGTTGTGATGAAAGGGCAAACCACAAGATCACGAGAAAAAAGAAATGGAGGTAGTACAGGAGAGAGGACAGACAAGTACGAATTGACAAACAAAAGAACAAATAAAGATATAAAAGTAGATTATGAAGGTTTATGGGGTTCAGGCCAAAATAAATCAAATTCACAGGCACTCAGGTTACTGCCCTCAAAACAAAACATAAAAATCCTCTAAAATTGGCCTTTATTGCACGATGGGAATCACAGAATGACTGCAACAAAGAGCTGGACCATCAACGTGCCACGACTGCCTCTTGATTGCAGACACATTGACTGCAGAGTAGATCTTGCACCAACAGTAAGACCAGAGGCTTAGCTGATCATGTCGATGTGCCTCATCTCATGTACAAAAGAAAAACTCATTAACTCGCACACATGCATCACACAGCATCCTTAATCCCAAACTGACAAGTCTGAATGTAACTTGATCTTTCCTTGCACAGGGGTGCCCAGAAATGCCAAGGAGAGCCTTATCCCTTAAACTCACTTTGCCAATCTTATTAGCTTTGAAAGATTGAAAAACAAATGAAGGAGTTGCAAATTTTTAAATCTCCTCAAAATTTCACCTTAATACAATCAAATTCTGATCCTTGTCAATGGAAAGATTACCACACTGTCTAGGGAACCAGTGTTTTCCTAAACCAAGAAATTATCATCATTGTGCTCAGTCAGCAGTCTTGAGTGAATATAAGTCACAGATATTTGATTCCACAAGCGATTTGTATCCTTGATCATTACAGACTTTTCATTTAGTGGATAGAGCAGAACACTACTCAGCTGATTTGAAGGTCAAGGCCCTGGAGGATTAGAGAGCGTTTAACAGGCAGATGAGTAGAAAGCTGAAGCAACACTGAGAGGGGGTAGATGTCTAAAGTGAATGGATCACTCTAACTTACTCAAGCTACGTGATTAAATGTGGGTTTAATGCAGCAACATTTCAAAGTGCCACAGTCTGGCTGCCGATCATACAGTATGTGTCCCTGTAAAACTGAAACACAGAATGAACATCAATCCAAGTTGATGGGCAAAATTTATTTACACCATTCGAAAGGTAATCCAGAAAAGTTCTGTTATAGTTTGATGTTGTTTTCCAAATCAAAATGGGCCTCAAAAGCCAGATATTGTTTTTTCCTTGTTGTGCTGTGAAAAATTTCTCACACAGGGTATCAATAAAAACTCATCTTATTTAGGGGGTAAATTTTGGAACGCATCTGTAACAGGCAGCATGTCTAGGCTGAGTTTCTATTATGGTTGACTTGGCTAAGACATTTTTATTCATACTGAATCTGTGAGCAGATTAAATTTTGTACCTCATATCTCAGAATTAGCAATGTGCTATCATCAGTCAATGTTGTTCATGTTACTATATTGCCAAAATAGCCCTTTTGGTCTTGGCAGATTGTTGTTTCTAGATCAGAAAAATTACATGATAAATCAATCTGCATATTTAGCATATCAACATGTTAATATATATTACAAATCATTAGTTGTTAAGACAATTTACACAAAATGACAAATATTAACGTCATGATGGTACTGGAGGAAAGGTCATGGGGACACTGTCACTGAGATGCATTATCTGGAGATCAAAAACATTTATGTGTAATGTCATGGCAATCTACCCAGCACTTCCCTCTCCTTTAGAACCTTCCCTTTCTTAGATCATATACTGTATGTCCTTTGTAATTCTGCCATGTTTTTCTTTGATGCTATAAATCCACTTCTTTTGCAGTGCCTCTTCCCCCTCATCATCTCGTCACTATTGACTGACAAAATTCACTGGCAGCACACTGTGAAGACCTGCACTCACTGACAAGAAAAACTATTCCATGCTGTGCTGTATATAGGCCAAACACTGATATGATCACAGTACCATGAGATTTAAATACCATACCAACTCTGAGTCTGAGTCTGAGTGTAATGCATTCTTAAACATGTCATCCAACACTCACCAATGCAGGAGTGTACGCGGACGGTTAACTGGGTCCGTAGGATAATACTGTGTTTCTTTCCTCTGGCCCTGACAAAAAAAGAAGAAGAAGTGAAGCAAATGGAATGATTATCATTTTAAACAATCATTTTCACACAGAGGTATCACCTGAAGCAAACAATGAATACGTTAGTTCCATTCTATTTAGTGTCATTTTTCTGGCATAAACAGAGTGCTCTTCATTTATGATTATCCCTACCAATATTAAAGAATATCTTGCAAGATCATTTGAAAAGGAAGGATATTTATCTCACCGCTCATTCCAGTTCTTCCTGGGAAATAATTTTTATACATGTGTAATTTAAAAAAATAGTTTTTAAATAGATTTTCAAACAGTGACTTGTTCTTATAATCCAGAAGACACTGGCATGATGGGAATGGTGCATACTAACAGCAGCCAGCATCAGATTTCAGCCCGTATACTGATGCACATCTGAGCCTTGAGGACAGACAGCAGAAATGCAGGAGCAGACACAACACAAAAACACCTCCACAAATAATTGTGCCATCAGGGGCATCCATTCATATACTGCATTTTTCCTGAGGGAAAGCAAAATAAGCACGCACAAACATAGCAGTAAATTATGGTGGTATTTTGAGAAATCTCTCTATTAAATTTAGTTGTTATTTTCCAATTTGTGGGAGCTAATCGTCAGCTTCTATCACTAACATGATGATACCATCAATCCATGTAGGGAAAGCACTGCTCTGATAACACAGACCACTGCAATACGCCCCTTGCACATAACATGGCAGTAAGGATAACAAACACCAAAAAAAGAGACCAACTGGCCTCTTATCAATCTGTTAAGCAGAGTTATCAGCTTTGCTCAGAAATAGAGCAAAATGTTAGAGTGATGAGTTGAGATGCTTATAAGCCATTCTTGATAATGTATTTATTGTACTTTATTGTATTCAGGGAGAGGCAAGCCATCCAAAATATGAGAAGCAGACTCTACCTAATTTAAGTCATGAGAATAAAACTGGTTTTTACATTCAACAATACTAAACAGGCTGATGCTGGTTTCAGATGTCTTGTTTAAACAAACCTGTTCCTGTGCACCTATTAACACAAGGGAATAACTTACATCTGTTCACTCTGAATACTATATCCTTTTATGATGAAATCCTAACCATGGGAATGTATCACAAAAAAATCCCCATATATCATTTACCTTATGCATTAAAACATTTTTCCACAGGGAACCTGTGTGGCAAAGCTGCAGTACCTAATGAATTTCAGCACAAGAAAATTAATGTGGTGTGAGACTAAAATATTGAGTCTAATTAGTTTACTCATTCTTGACACTATTAAAACAATGGGGGATAGGACAGATCTATTCAGAAACATCCACCCTTAACCTTTGTGAGGTTTTGTCAGCCCAATGCGTAATTCATTTCCTCTAAGTATGACCTTGGTAAGAGCCAAAAGACGAATAGAATGACAGAGATATGTCTGCTCCAAGTACTTCCACAAGATCCTAACCTATGCAAAAAGCATGTACTGTACTGTACTTGTTATTATTCAACTGTCCATCTTCATACACACAGAGCACCACCTACCTGGTGGTGCTCTGTGACACACACACACACGCACGCACGCACACACACACACACACACACGTACAGTGCATCTGGCCATGTCAGTCTATTTCTTGTCCTTCATGTATTTTTATAAGACAACATATAACAAGTTATGTGAGCAAATTTATAAGCACATTTCTAAAGTTGTGCCACGGTAAAATGTATTTAATGTTAGGTATTCACTTATTCACTTTTTCACAATAATGTTGCTGTATATCAGCGTTTCTCAAATAGTGGGGCGCACGCCCAGGGGCGCGGTGCGATGCCAGGTGGGGAGGGTGTGACCCTGGGGAACATGCTCTTTTTTGCTGTACTAGAATAAAATGTGATTGTACGTCCTCTACAGTAGTTGGCAGTGGTGCTCTCATTGTCAGGTTTTTGACATTACTGAATATACCAAGACTTGAATTTATACTGAGTTGATGTCAGACAGCTGGCCACACTGAGGTAATTTCACAATAAGAAATACCAAATACTTCACATGTGCCTATGAAGCCAAGACCTACTCACTAAATTGATCACAATATAAAGTGTGTCAGGATCTTGGTCTCGATTTTCCACTTTTCTTGTTGACTCTAAAGAAGACTGAACAAGCACAGCTGAAAGATTTGACATACTGTCAATACTTCATGACTGTGCTGTTACATAGTGATCATGCTATTTCCTGTGGGGCTTACAGGTTTGCAAAATGTCAAATTTATGTCTCAAATAGAAAGGTGAAATAGCTCTGGAAGGGAGGGCAAATTTATCCTGCTTTCCAAAGAACTTCTTACTTTCCATGAACTTTTGCTTCCAAGAAATCTATATCCAGCAGCTTGTGATTCTTCCCATTTAATAAGAATGGGACAACTAAAAAGAAAGTTATGTGTACATATCTTACAAAGACAGAAAAAAGATGTAAAGGGCAGGGGAGGCTCATTATTCTGTCTCAAAGGATCAGAGAAGTTTTGACAGTAGAGGTTGAGAGAGAATATGTATGTTAATTAGTCTCACCCTGTGTCATCCTGCTGGAAGCCCTCCAGCTCATCCCTTTGCTCAGCCAGAGACGACTCCAGATCCAGGTAGGTGCCATTGTGTGAGAGCTGTAGCGTACAGTCATCAAGCTATGAAAGAGAATGACAGAAAACCTTTAATGTTTTTTAATAACATTAGAAGTTGTTCAAGGACAACTTCTAAGATAAAAGTGGTTAACAAATTTAAAATTTACGTTATATTCTAATAAACCCCTATTAATAAAAGTAAATCAAGGACTGTGACGTCCTTCATTTACTTTGCACTTGTGGTACAACTGGGGCTCTGGAGCCTCAAGTCATATCATTTGTATATCCTGCAGCATATCCTCAATGTACATCTTCAATGACAACTAACCTACTACACTGTGTACAGGTAAATCTTGCACAGCAATGTATCTGCACATCCCTGTCATTGACGCTCAAGCAGCCACAACTCATGAAAAGTAACGTGCATCATTTCATTATTTTTCCATGGTGACGTATAAGCTTTGCGATAATTATTGAAGCTACTGAGGTTAACAATAGGTGACTGAGATCAGAGTCATGGTCTCACTTAGCTTTGCGTGATCGTATTGATAGGCCTAACCTAGCTTGGCTGCTGGTGCACCGCCAAACTAGCCATCTAGTTGGGCCACATGACGACGCGCTCTGACCGACAGGGAGGGCAGATCACAAGGCCTGCTGCTGCCCTCCGTCTGTCCCTCCCTCCCACTCGGAAACAGAGAGACGGACTGTCGGATGGACTCACAGCATAAATATATCCTTGCTAAATTTAATCTGCTCTGAGGCAGCATGCACAAAGGAGCTCAAGGGTGGGTGTGTCCAGTGAAGGCGGGGAGTGAGAAAAGTGGGGGCACAATCAAAGTTAAAGTGTTTCAAAGGGGTTGATAGCTGCCTTCTATGTTGGATGGTATTTTACAGGACAAGACCAATGAATGGTAAAGTTACAAGGCAAAAGGAATGAACATCGTGTGAAAAATTGGGTGACCCTGGGTTCAACATGCTATCCCTAACAACATGCATCCAATCAAACAGCAAACCTGTGAGGGAAAACAGAAAACTGGGACACTCCTAATTCACATTTAGATCCAATAATATTAACAATGAGATTTCTAATTTCTCTATGATGAGTGGTTTGACAGGAAAAATTCAAGATTTTTTAGCTTGGCTGTTTAGGTCCTGTAGTTTTACCACTATTTTTGGCAGCGCATCAAAAAATTTCACTCATACCCAAAGACATCAACCTTGTGATGATTGCAAAAGTCGAGGAGATTCATCACCTTGGAATCTTGAATGTCAATGTGAAATTGTTGTGCCAATTCACCCAAGCGGTGAGATATTTCAGTTGAGATTAAAGGGGTGAGCGAAGAGTCAAGAGGGAAACCAGCATTGCCATTCCTTAAAAATAAAATACAGTAATAAATAAATGTAATGGGTTCATTTTATAGCCTGACCTCAATTTCATTGGTGATTGTTACACATGGTTCACGCCAATGCAACATGTGAGATTTGGTGAATCTCAGACTGGGGTTGAAGAAAGGGGGGTGGGGGATTAATCACGCCCTGTCCCACTGCCCTGAATTTTAGGTAGTATTAATACAAGCATTTGTTCTGCCCAGTCTGTTCATCTTTTTTTTAAATCTACATTCCATTTATACCATGCATGTCATCCTTGCCTGTCTTTATATTAAAATTCCCCCTGCCAATCCAACACAAGTTCCAAGACAGACCATGCTGCATCACCACCTTTGCTTCTAGCTCCCTGCTTTTTTTTGCTTCTCTATTTATCTGCAGTCATTAGTCAATTATCAAAATACCACCAGAACAGTGAAAAGTGAGCCCATGGACATCTCCGTAACACCACATGTTAACAAATCACCCCCCTAAAACACTCCTTTTGGACAATATTAGCAAAAACATAACAAATGACATCATGCTGACGGAGCCGGCGGAGAAGTGGCTCAAAAAGAACCGCAAGCTCTTCACACTCAAAGCACTGGGATGGGCCAAGGAAACACTTAGCGGCTAGTATACTTTACACTCATTTAATCAAATTCTCCCAGAAGAGTGAAGCTGAGGGGGGAAATTGGGGGTAGGGGAGTAATTACTTCCATGTTAAAACAACACCAAGCCTTCTGGCGATCACACCGGGTTGACAGTTAACAATGCCCTTACGTAAGTTAGTTGACGAGTTTTAAAGAACTTTTTTCTGTTAAAGTCAGAGCCGCAGAGGAGAGGGCTCTTTGAGGAGGGTGGAGGAGGGAATTTTCTACAAGGCTATTAAATCTCCCAGCATTGCTCTAATGGGAACCCTTTGGTAAGGAAATAAAAGTTGAGCTGTGAACTATTGTCGTTGTTGTTTTGGGGGTAAAAGTGGTTTTTCTCCTGCAAAATTGTGGCTTTTTGATGGACGTTGAGGCCTCTGCATTGAATTGCGCATATATGTTTGTTTTTGTGTGCAGTACTTTAATGGGACTCACTGGTCTTTCTTTTGCCATTAAAAAGAAGAGCTTCATTTATTGTTTTTGGTAAAATTTCTTAAACTTAAAAGAAGAGAGCAACTTCTCTTCAAAGCCTTTTCAAAGCAAGTCAGTTCCATCTTTACTGCACCTCAAATTTATTAGGATCATATTTACTTCCATGTAACAAACAGGTAATTTATCATTTTTGATTTATTGTGTTGTTTGCAATGCAAATATGGTATACATATACATCACACCCATTGTGTTTGCAGAACACCTGCATCACACTGGAGTGATGATAAGTCAACACAGGTTGTTTCACTGTAAAACAGTGAAGTTGAAGAGAAAAGTCTTTGGTTTGGCTTTTTTTGTACAATCTCTATATAAAAACGGGTAAAAAGAAGTAAAAGAAAACTTAATTTTAAACAGATTTCATTAAAAAATATGCATTTCTTGCACATTAACTAATGACACGCTGATCTAGCCCCAATAAGTTCGGCTAACTGTGTGCGTTTGTGTTTGAGCATATGGTCAGTGAAGTAGTGCAGGAGTTTGAGGAAGAGGTCAGGAAAACCACAGCAGTCAAAGTGTCACAGGGATCCAGGCCTGGGCCACAGGAATTCTGGGACAAGTGACCTATACTTTACATATAGGTCCAGCCAGACATGCATGGAAATCTGCCATCACACTGTAATAACACAGTCGGCCTTTTTTCAAGTAGAAAACAGAAAGTTAAGAAAAAAAAAAGTGACTAACAAAGAAATTCAGAAAAATATTGTCTCTCTCTAATATTTTCCAATAACATAATTATGTTTAAGCCTTTTAAAGACCAATGTTTATATCTGGATAGTCTGACGGACAAATTTGCAAAGTTCAGTTTCATCCCTATAATCTTAGTCCAATATCCAGTTGCTATTGCTCACCGTCTTCTTCCTGATGTGAACAAAATTGCAAACACCAATGCAGGCTGTGCCATCTGTCCATGTGTAGGTTGTAATCATAAGCTTTTCTGTGCTGTGGGCCATTTTTCATTTGTTTTGTGGCTTTTAAAGATGGGGCAGCAAAAGATCTATTTGGTCTGGAAAACCACTCTGCTGCTGAACGCCAGTCTGCTATCAGGGTTCAGCGCCAGCAGCAGAACTCTCCCTTTCTCACTGTGTTTCATTTTTATTTTCATCCATATCTACTAGAACTCCACTTCACTTGCCGTGTGTGTTTGGTGACTGAACATCGTCAGGATGTACTGTATAGCTGTGCGTTTTTCTGGTTCACTTTAAGAGGGGCACTTTCTCTTGTTCACCGCTGTAATCTGACTCTTGCCATCTGACCTGCGATCCAGGCTCTTTGCCAGGCACCAGAGGTTCATGACTTATAGACGCATGAGGCAACTCCCAGACATGTTAAGTTGCACTTATTGCCTGAGCACACCGGTTGATGTGACTTGTGAAACAGACGGCAAAATATTCAGTAGTAAGAAATTACGATTGCTTTTGAGAAGGGGGTGCAAGGCTTATCCTTACTCATCAGTCCTTTCAGTAGAGAGGTCAGAGGTTAGAATCCCATTCAATATCCTACAGAAGGTTCTCAGTGACATTTCAGACAGTATGCCATCATGGGATAGAAACAAATTATCTTGTCTGACATGAACGTAGCCTGTGTTTAATGTGGGCTTCTGAGGCAAACTTCTTTACAACCCTGTGTCACTCCATGCTGGGTAGCCAATCAGTTTTGTGTGCATGTGTGCTCAAAATAGCCTCTGAATGGTGGGTATGTTCGTTTACTTGCAATAGACTTAAAGTGAAAACAAGCAGGTCGCAAAACAGCTTCGACAGCTCTGATTTGAAGCTGTTTTGTTTTTGTTTTTTAACAATAATGAGTTTTATTTTTAATATAAACAATATTAATAACATTCCGCAATTTAGGGATCTGATATTGATAAATGCTAGAAATGAAATCCACTTATGAATCCAAAAACCAGCAAACAGGTGTTGGCCCTACCTTGTGGGGAGCCTTGAGGAGCCGGTGGATGCCTGCGAGCTGGTTGATGAGGGGGAGATCCTCCCTGAAGGTGTACAGCGGTGGCCTCGTCGGCTCTGGGAAGTTGGTGCTGTTGAAAGGATCGGTATCATCTAAAAACTGAACCCTGCAGATAAAGGTGGCCATGGTGCATCCATACAAGTGGCTAACCTATGTGAACAGCCCGGTTTGATGAGAGCCGTAGCCGCTGTGGCTCTGGTCGCTGAGCTCTCTTAAGCCGGTAACGACAACAAACCCGGGTCGCCAAGTGCGCCCTGTGCGCAGCCTGTCCTCCCGCGGGACAGGGGCAGACAGAGCAGGGGAGGGTTTCTGGAAAAGGTAGCAAACAAGAGGTGGATAACTCTCTTCCTAAGTTCGGATGTGCTCTCTCTGAGTGTTATGATGCCGCTGTGTTATTCTCGGAGAGGCAGGTGGCCAGAGTTAAAGGGGAGGCGGCAGGCGGACTCCAGCTTGCTGCTGGAGAGGATCAGCGCAGCTTGGGGACAGCGGCTCTGCTGTCTGTCTGCGTCCCAGTAAATTCAACCCCCACCCACCCCCACTCCGCTCCGTGTCTATTTTCCTCTCTCTCATCGCTGCCACCCGTCAGGACACTGTCCCCATTGGCTACCGAAATAATAATAATAATAATAATAATAATAATAATAATAATAATAATAATAATAATAATAATAATAATAATAATAATTTATTAAAGCTATGTAAAAAGTATACGTTTTGTATGAAGTCATTACAGAGTAAACTACAGGTACTCCAAACAGTTAATCAATTGTAAAGAATGTTACTGCGACTAAAGTGTAATTCGCAGTAAACGCAACTAATGGCGACATCTAGTGGTCAGAAGGTGTACAAGTATTTCTGTCAGTTCCACCAATCCTATTTTGAACCGCTCGCTGTGCGCACTCGGGGGCTTTAATAATTGGAATTTAATGAGTTTAGAACATGTCATACAATCAGTAATCAGCGTCCCCCATCACAGCAGTAATCCTCCTCATCGTGGACCCTTTATCATCAACCTTTATCATCCTGTGGAGGACATTCATTTGTTACCACTGGAGGGCAGAAGAGTAATTCTTATAACACTGTCTGGGTTTTATGGGTTCCCCAACTTCTCACCGCAGTCTCAGTCCACAGTTTTGTAAACCTTTCTTTTCATTTTAACCGAAACTCTACTATCACACATCACACCTGACACTTTCCTCCACCCGTTCCATCCTGCCTGTACACGCTTCTTCACCTCTTTTCCACAATCTCTATTGCTCTGGACTGTTGACCCTAAGTACTTAAAATCCTTCACCTTCTTGATCTCTTCTCCCTGTAACCTCACTCTTCCACTTGGGTCCCTCTCATTCACACACATGTACTCTGTCTTACTGCGGCTAACCTTCATTCCTCTCCTTTCCAGGATAAACCTCCACCTCTCTAGCTTCTCCACCTGTTCCCTGCTCTCACTGCAGATGACAATGTTATCTGCAAACATCATAGTCCATGGAGATTCCTGTCTAACCTCATCTGTCAGCCTGTCCATCACCATAGCAAAATATCACCACAGTATAGACATTAAGGTATTACCCACATCTGTGGACAGATGTTTTCTTGTTGATGTTGAGGTAAAGCAAACAAAACTGAAAAAATATAATGACTATAAATTGCAACTGAATACTAATTACAAAAAGTCCCAGCTTTTACATTTTTCAAAAAAACAATCCACAGAACGACAAATACTGTAATTGAGCCTGATTTTGGCTAAAACTGATGATGCAGCTAATGTACAGTGTAGATTGTACATATATATCGGGTCTGTTACCTTGAACTTACTGCAGACTTTCAATAAATTACTAGATAAGCTGAAAACCTTCCAGTGGTGGAATTTCAATTTCCTAACTGAGCTGCTGTTGACCAGAGTCTCCAAATGGGTCCTTAATGGTTAACATTTAACTCAAGTCAGTCCTGCACTGGTAGCAAACTAATAGTAACTCGATCATTAACTCTTCCACCATACAGAAAATAAAATACAAAAATTGGATTCTGAATTCAAAATGTTTTAAAATGATTGTCCACAATGATCAAAATCTGATGATTTTTTTTAGTTTTTTTTATTTTTTACATTGTTTCAGGCCTGTTGTATGAAAAAAGTGTGATAGTGGAGTAACCTTTCAACCTGAACCACCTCTCTTCCTGATAATGGCAATAATAACAGCTCCTGTTACAGCCTTTGGTTGAGGAAATGTTTTTGCAAAATGTTTGCGTGATGTAGAGATTTTAAAAGATCAAATGAACAAAAATAGTCTGGATTATAGTTAAAATTTGATATTTACACTATCATCAAAAACACACTCATTTTGAGATTTTGGGTAGACGTTTTTTGTTTCTTTTTAGTTTGCTAAGATTATTTTGATGAGTCCCAGATGCTTTTATGATCTCTTTCTTACCCCTTGTCATCTTGGAAGGACTACAACTGCTTTATCTGGAGTTTCCATCAGTACACACCTCAGAAAGAGTTTGGGCTGCAGTCCACACACACTAATTACTAATTATGTACTGCACAACACAAAATGAATCAAATATTAAAATAACACATCTTTCCCCATGACTCAATTTGAACATTGTGCGACTGTTATGCTTTAGTTACATCCATACTATTCAACGTTCCATACACATTTTTCAGTGTCTTGATTTGTGTCTGTGACACACATGCAGCAAATATTAATGAACTTCTTTCCACACTCACCTGCCTTACCTCCCAAGTTTTTATTTAATCAAACTTTTGGCTCCATGTTTGATCCTCAACCCTCTAAAACTAACAGTGGGGATCACCGAGTGTTCACAATTGTGTAATTATAATATCTGTTCCTGGAAATTAAAATAATTCAATGTAGAAAAGAGAGAGAGAGAGAGAGAGAGTCCTTTAAAATGGCTGACATTATATAATACAAGACAGACAGCAATGATTCACTGATAACATACAGTTTAAGTGCCACAGGTCAGAGAAAATATCTCATTGTCTCATTCAAGGACGTATAAGGGGAGTAAAGAAGAGAGAGAGAGAGAGAGAGAGAGAGAGAGAGAGAGAGAGAGAGAGAGAGAGAGAGAGAGAGACATAGTCCACAGAGGAGATTCAAAGACCACAGTCCAGTCAATGCTAGCAGAAGATCAGCAAAACCCATACCTGGTGACCAAAGGGAGACTCAACAGCAACAGTTTCCAGTTTCTGTGACCAGTGAAGTTCACAAGAAGCCGCCATGAAGTTAAAGTTACCAAACCCAGGACTGGACAACCGAATCCCGTCTCATGCAGACTTGGAGAGGATGGAGAAGGAGGAGGCCGGGGAGAGGCCCCAATGGGACAACAAAGCCCAGTACCTACTCACTTGTGTGGGTTTCTGTGTAGGACTTGGTAATGTGTGGAGGTTCCCTTACCTGTGTCAGAGCCATGGAGGAGGTAGGCCAGGATGCTGCTGCTTTTTATGATGTTTGACACGAGTTTCTAAAAAATAGACACGTGTCTCAAGTATTAAGACGATACTTTACCATTTTTTAGACAGGTCTCCTAAAAATCAGGATAACTCTTGAGTACAGCATCCTGACACAGTATTTTACTCTGACTCATAAACCGACAAATTTTAATTGACTTAAATCAAAACAGATATTCATGAAGTTTTGAGTTTTTTTAACACCAGTCGTTAAGCAGATGTTTAAGCAGATGTTAAGCAGTATTTACAGTGTACTCTGTATTTGTCTCTTCAGTTCTTCAGACACTTAAGATTGTCCTGATATGTATATATAAACATATATATATATGGTGTATGTATGTATATATGTATATATATATATACATATATATATACTGTATTTATATATACATCTATACATATACATACATATATAATATATTAACAATATATGAAAAATTATATATATATATAAATATATGTATATACAGATAGATAGATAGATAGATAGATAGATAGATAGATAGATAGATAGATAGATAGATAGATAGATAGATAGATAGATAGATAGATAGATAGATAGATAGATAGATAGATAGATAGATAGATAGATAGATAGATAGATAGATATAGATATAGATATAGATATAGATAAGGTCTGTTTTTCATTGGCAGATAAATTTAAGATAAGATTTACTTTATGAATTCAAATCAGGAATCCCTTGAAACTATTTTATTTTATAAAGTCTATCATTTTAACACATTTTGTAAACTTTATATCCTGTGTAAAAGTAAATGTGAGAGTCTTGCAACAGTATATGTTGAGCAAATTCTGGGCAATGAAGCATTTACATAATTTTTATAGCTCATGGAGGCATTTATTGGAAGTGTTTTGTGAATAAAGTACACTGCTGGAGATTAACTCTTCAATAAATTGCTGATTAAAGCAAATCACTCCCTACATTGTTGACTAGCTGATAATGTGAATGTTACCTCTAGGAGCATTTATGATACCATTCCTAATCCTACTGGTGCTGGAGGGAATACCGTTGCTGCACCTGGAGTTCGCCATTGGTCAGCGCCTGAGGAAAGGCAGTGTGGGAGTGTGGAGATCCATCAATCCATACCTGACAGGAGTTGGTAGGTTCCAAAAAATATGCACTGGTCCCTTTTATGCCATGCTTATTGCATTCAGGCTCATAATGTTGGCCTTAACATCAAATTTCCCTTAAGATCCCTGAAAATGAATCTCACTACATGTGAGATGTTTCAAAAACTGCTACATTCATTGACTTGATATCAACATTCCTTCCCGTTCTTTTGAAAAATAATGTTGTTGGTTTTTTTTGTAGGTGTTGCATCCTTGCTTGTTTCACTTTTGGTGGGCATGTACTACAACACTATTATGGCCTGGATCATGTGGTATCTCTTCAACTCCTTTCAGAGTCCTCTGCCTTGGAGCCAGTGTCCACTAAATGCAAACAGGACAAGTATGCCATTAAGTTTGACATAGAGATACCTTGCTTTATAGCATCCATTACAATTTCTTTCTGTGTTTCCTGTTGCCACCTCTTTGCAGGTGTTGTGGAAGAGTGTGCTCGGAGCAGTACCGTTGACTACTTCTGGTACAGGGAGACTCTGAATACTTCAGCCGCAATTGATGATGCTGGTGGTCTCCAGTGGTGGATGGTGCTCTCCCTGATAGTTGCCTGGACCCTGCTCTACGTTTGCTGCATCAGGGGCATCGAGACAACCGGAAAGGTCTGAAAGTCCTTTAACATCTGATGTGCCTAACTAGAGCGTTACTGTTTGCTCAAATCTATTTATCATTCTGTTGTTAGGCTGTGTACATCACCTCCACCCTACCGTACCTGGTCCTCACCATCTTCCTCATCAGAGGCTTGACACTGAAAGGATCTGTGGCGGGAATCAAGTATCTCTTCACACCAGATGTAAGTATGGACACATCAGCCATCATGCATCAGTGCCATTAATGATTGTGCAAGCTTTTCAGAACAGCACACACACCTTGGCTCAGTAATGGCCCAAACATTGAACACAACAGCAAATCAAATATGAGCAATATTACAACAATATAAGACTTTAAAACTATTTGGAGGATGCATAATAGATGTATAACCACCTTATGTAATTTCATTCGTAACGTCTGTGTTTTGTTGTGTGATCAGCACCTAAAAAAATGAAAAACAAAAAATAATCTAAACACATGTCATAATTTGGCACTCTTTTAGGTGAGTGAGTTACTTAACCCAGAGACATGGTTGGATGCAGGGGCTCAAGTGTTCTATTCTTTCTCCTTGGCTTTTGGAGGTCTCATCTCCTTCTCCAGTTACAACTCTGTTCAGTGAGTAGCTGCCTTAGCTTTAACATTACACACCAAACCTTCCTCTGAAATGTTCTCATCACACGAGCATCTTTCTCTCACAGCAATAACTGTGAGCTGGATGCTGTTCTTATCTCCATCATAAATGGTTGCACGTCAGTGTACTCCGCAACGGTCATCTACTCCATCATCGGATTCAGAGCGACAGAAAAATATGATGACTGCATGGAAAAGTGAGTTTCCTTTTGCACAAAAGCTGTAAAAACAGTTTTACTCAATTATGCCAGACTCAGCACACATTTTATGTCTCACAGCAACATCTTGAAGCTGATGAATGCCTTCAACTATCCTGAAACCATGATCACACCAAACAACTATGATGAAGCTCTGACCTTTCTAAACCAGACAAATCCAGAAACCATTCAAGAACTGCAGCTACAGACTTGTGACATGCAGTTTTTCCTCAGTCAGGTAAATATTTCATTTCTGTGTATTTCACTAATATTGTCAATTTATTGGTTATTAACATTCGGGGTTCATAGTGTAGTCATGTATTTGTGCCTTCAGGGTGTGGAGGGAACAGGTCTGGCCTTCATTGTGTTCACAGAAGCCATCATCAAGATGCCTGTTTCTCCTCTTTGGGCGGTCCTGTTCTTCATCATGCTCTTCTGCCTCGGTCTCTCCACTATGTTTGGCAACATCGAGGGAGTGGTGGTGCCTTTGCAAGATCTCAAAGTGTTGCCTCGAACTTGGCCCAAAGAAATTTTCACTGGTATTTTCCAGAATTTCTTACAAAATACCTTTTTTATGAGGAATTGTAATTTCCTCACAAAAAATTTGTTTCAAAAACTTTTAACCAATGGGTTTTAATGAGTGTAAATAATCTTTTGCTTTTTTCAGGTGTGACTTGCGTTGTTTCTTGTGCGTTTGGGCTCATATTCGCATTGCGTTCTGGAAACTACTGGTTAGCTCTTTTTGACAACTTTGCTGGATCTATCCCTCTTTTGATCATCGGATTTTGTGAAATGTTTGCCGTTATCTACATCTATGGAATAGATAGGTGCGTACAAGTTAGTGTGTTTTGTGTTTGTTTCATACTTGAGTTTTTAGAAATGCTAACAAACTTACATGGCAATCATTCTACCTGCAAAACTTCAGCATTTTAGGTGCTGATAGTAGCATTTAGCTCAAAGAACAGATGCTAACTTACCTCCGTACTGTGATATATTGCTAAGGCAATGATAGCAGATGATATCAGAGTGTTCATATTCTGACCCTGGAACAGAGATAACGTGTCAGGTGTCATAGCACTGACAGCAAGGTTCCAAGTATCTTGTTGAGTCAAGTGGAAGATATTTGTTCTCAGTTTCAAATAAAAAGAACTGCAACATTTTGAAGCTGATGAATGCCTTTCCACTCTTAATATGTAAAAGAAACAAGATATTCAAAGATAAGTAACAAGATAAGGGTTTTATGCAGAAACATGCTGAACACACACAGAGTACACCCTATTTACTGTAACTAATAAATGCTCACAGTCATACTTTATGAATGCTTGCACACTCTGCTGACCTTCAACTTCTTATTGCTTCTGGACAGGTTTAACAAAGATATCGAGTTTATGGTCGGCCACAAGCCCAATATTTTCTGGCAGGTGACATGGAGGGTGGTTAGTCCACTCATTATGGTCTTCATTTTAGTTTTCTACTTTGTGACCCAAGTCACCAAGAGTCTTACCTATCTGGTCTGGGACCAAGAGTCGGTAAGTGCTCTCATCACAATAAATTAAATGCCCACTAAAATTGACAATGCTTCTAAAGAGAAATCCACCATTGAATGACATTTTTCTCACTAAAGGTTGTTATTCTGTATATTGTACATTGGTGTCAGTTGTAAAATCTTCCTTTATTCTGGCCACAGGAGGGCTTTCCCACCCTTGACCCGCGTCCATATCCTTCCTGGATCTATGTCATCATCTTCATCCTGGCTGGATTTCCGAGTTTGGCCATCCCAGTATTCGCCCTTTTCAAATTCATTCAGAATAAATGCTTCAAAAAGGAAATCAAGGAGAACACATTGAACACTGTCTCTGCCAAGATACAGATGAATGACAAAATTAAGTTTTAGTTTATGTTACTTTGAGTATTTAATAACTAAAATGCAGAGAACATCCTAGTGACTACTACCAAACTGAGTAAAGCTAACTAACTCCTAATCAGACTTAGGTGAGAGCAGTTTCACAGTCATGTCTGTGCAAAATATGAAATTACAGCTTGCAGTTTATTAGCTTAGTTTATCATGGAGACGGCAGATGAAGTAATACAACTATAAACTGGTTAAATCCACCTACCAGCACCTCCTAAAGCTCACTTTGTAGCAGCTCATTTATTTCATCCTGTATGCCTAACCTGTGTGCCGTTGCCCCATTTCCCATTTTCCCTAAGCTAAAGTAACCATCTGCAGAGTTCTGTTCATATAACACAGACATGAGAGTTGTAACAGCCTCCTCTCTGTTCTTTGAATATTCTACGTTTACTATATTTACGTGTGTCAAGTATACAAACAATATTTTATTTGAATATTTTGTGAACAATCTTCAGTAGAGGAAAAAATTACTTTTGAAGTGCTTCACATACTATAAGACTAGCTATTTCAATGCAAAATATGAAGATATTCATATTTTCAGTGGGGGTTTTTTGCCCATGTTTTGTTGTTTTAATTATTTTTAGTATTTTGTGGAGGAGTACTGTAAAGCTCAGTTAATAAATAATGTGAAATACTTTTGTCATCATCTTATTTAAACTTTACTGTGTTCAGCAACAGCTGCTGCAAGACCCACATTTTTTTTTTTTTTTACTGAAATGTCAGCTTTGATATCCGGTCTTTAAAAACAGCCCTTCAAAATAAACTAAATTCATAAAAACATTTGATGTTTAATAATTAACGTCAATGGACTAAATGCGCAACAAAGAAAAGTACAGTCCGTGCTGCCTAATCTGTGGAGTACAACAGATAAAGTTTAAGCTCATAAACACGTTTCAACACTGAAAAAGTCACTTTTCTAGCTCAGACGCACACACGTTTCTCAGGTTCAGTCACCGGCGGAAAACCATGAAACTCGTATTTCCGAACCCTGGACTTGATCTCAGAATCCCAAACCATGCAGATCTGGATAGGATGGAGAAAGAGCAGGCTGAGGGAAGGTCCCAGTGGGACAATAAAGCCCAGTACATCCTGACCTGCGTGGGCTTCTGCATTGGGCTTGGTAACGTGTGGCGATTTCCTTACCTGTGTCAAAGTCATGGAGGAGGTAAGCTCTAATAAAAAGGGGTCTCAGGCTTCTGGGGTTAATTCTTGTGTGGTTAAGGTATTAAGAAATGACTTTATTTATTTATTTATTTATCTATCTATCTATCTATCTATCTATCTATCTATCTATCTATCTATCTATCTATCTATCTATCTATCTATTTATTTATTTATTTATTTATTTATTTATTTATTTATTTATTTATTTATTTATTTATTGGTTTACTTACATTTTACTCATCATTTTGTGTATGGTATTTTACTTTTCAGTGACATGACAAACTTAACCAAACAACTTTTAAATGTGTCACTCATTCATCGTTTAGAGGAATCACCTGGTCATAGTAATCATTACCCTGGTGATGTCATTAGACCTAATGGATAATCTGTGGCATGACACATGAGCTACAGACATGGATCTCATTGGATTAACTGTATTTTGGATAAGTGGAAATAAATGATAAGAATGGTAGTAGTCATTGTTTTCATACTAAGTGTGGTCTTTTGTTCCAAATACAATAGCAAGTAGGTGAGTGATGTTATTTTGGAATGCTTCTGATTAAAACACAAACTGATAAGGCGGATTTCAAGGACAGGCATATTCTATTTTTTTTTTTTTTCTGTAACTTTTTAACAGGTGTTTTTTAGACCCATGCCGTTCAAACACCGCATATGTCATCAGCCACCGTGGTCTAACTCATTTGTGTAAACAAAGCCCTCAGGTCATTGTACAAGGAATAAATATTTAAGCTATAAGTAAATACATTTGATACCAAACAGACTGGCAATGATCTTTTTTTTTTGTTTATGCCCATGTTCATCTTCTTTTTGGAGTGCCATGTTGCAACATCATATTAATTCAACATTATTATTCCCAAAATGTACTTAGTCCAATGAAAAATAGAGACTTGATTTGTTTCCAAGAATTTTGCTTGATTTGACTATCAAACCAGAGTTTAAAACAAAAAACTTATTAAAATATTTGACAGACAGAAAGTAACAGAATTTTTTGAACCGAGAGCAGAATCATAAATACTTGACGTCTTGGGTACATGTATGTTGATGCAAACAATCATGTGAATTGTAGCTGGATGACTGATGGAATTCAAAACTAACAGTGTGATAAAATATATTTTTAAATGGCAAAAATTGTTATTAATATAGTCAGAGTTTTTTTAGTCCTCCACAAATTAATCAACCACAGTCTCAGGCCTTCCTCCTGCTCGAAATGACATGTAGTAAAAGTGTCTGAAAGAAATTACTTCTAAAATGCTGAACTACATGCATGAGATTTTCACTACTGTGCCAAATGGGCCTGGACATATCCTTACACTGAGGAATGACCAAAGAGGAATCAAAGAGGAACAGGATATATGGTTAACTCATTTATCTGTATAGGGTCTATATTAGAATAATCCTAAACTGCCACTGAAACTGGAGATTGGTAAAATTCATATTTATCAGATAATCAACGCTGATATTTATCATAAAACCGTAGTAGGGCAATTGCTCGGAAGAACTGACATCGGTGTGTATTTCTGCTATTCTTCATTCATTTCCCAGGTGCCTTCTTGATTCCTTACTTGATCTTGCTGGTGCTAGAAGGACTTCCTCTCCTGCTTCTGGAGTTTGCCATTGGCCAACGTCTCAGGAAAGGCAGTGTAGGGGTCTGGACAGCAATTAGCCCTTATCTGACTGGTGTCGGTATGTGACCTGAGCACGAGAAAGTATAATACAAAAATTAAAGACTCCCGGTTACAAAATATGCTGTAGTTTGCTGATTGCAATGTCACCTTTCCTGACCCTCAGGTATAGCCTCCATGCTGGTTTCCTTATTGATTGGACTCTACTACAACACCTTAATAGCCTGGATCATTTGGTATCTCTTTAATTCCTTTCAAAGCCCTCTGCCTTGGACCCAATGTCCTCTCAATGACAACGGAACAGGTATCTGAGCACACACATCATCAACCCCTGTTTACACTTGAACACCAAACTGCTCTAATTACATCACTGTTGTGTTACACTTTCAGGGTTTGTACCAGAGTGTCAGAAGAGCTCCACCGTGGATTACTTCTTTTACAGGGTGACCCTGAATAGTTCAGCCTCTATTGCTGACTCAGGAGGGATCCACTGGCCTGTAGTTGCCTGTCTGTTTGCTGCCTGGACCACCATTGCTGTTTGCTGCATGAGAGGCATTAGCACCTCAGGCAAGGTTTGTTGGACCGTTACTCAACTGACATTTACGTGTTCTGTATTAGTACCAACATGAATCAGAAGAGGGTATAGGGTCACCCATTTGTGTTGGTTTATCTGGAAGATGTCTCACAAATTGGTCAACGAAGTTTGACGATATTTTGGGGTGATCCAAATAGATACAGATATACAGTGGTACCTCTACTTACAAAATGTCTCTACATATGAAATTTTATACTTATGAAACCCCTCAACAGGAACATATTGCCTCTAGTTACGAAAGAAATTTCGATTTACGAAAGGTAAAAATAAAGTATGGGCTGATACTCGCAGCTCCCAAAGGTTCCTGAACGCAACATTCTTATAGCTGCTCTGCCATTGGCTATTATCTAGCATCCTGGCATTGTTTTTTACATTATGCACAACTCTCATTTATTGTGTAATAATCTGATTGTAACATGTATTTGTTACATGTTTTGATGCATTTTTATGCTTTATAAAACATTTGTGTCTGAATTTTGGGGGGCTTGGAACGGATTAGGGTATTTGCATGGAAAACGAGTCTCTACTAACGAAATTTTCTACTTATGAAATTTCTTCCAGAACCAATTAATTTTGTAAGTAAAGGTACCACTGTAGATTCTTTTTTTGACAATGCAAGATTGCATTTTTAAAAATACTTCGAAAATACCACTAAAAAACAAGGCAACATCCAAAGCAAACAAAAAGACAAACAACAACAAAACAGAAAAACCACCAAAAACATGCAACATAGGTGAATTGTAGTTTCTAAATTGTCTGTAGGTGTAAATTCATGTTAGCGGTAAGACCTCCCCCAGGTCATCATTGCAAATGAGAATTGGTTCTCAACTGACTTGCCTGGTTAAATAAAGGTTAAATAAAAAAGTAAAAAAAATTCTCACAAAAAAAGGCACGGACAGAACAAGTATGTGCAAGTGCATTGTGATACTGTTCACAATCCAGATTTGGGCAATTTAAATATGCCATATACTTGTTATTGTTATTGACAAAATAAATATGTTGTGAGTCACGGTTCAGTCATAGAGAAGGGTCCAGATATGGCACAGTAGCTGAGATAATACCAATTGAAAGTCATTCAATTGGATTTCATGTATTTTTTTTTAAAAACCTTGTTGAAAACATTTTGTTGAAATTAAAACCACGGTAGATAATCTAAGCCTCATGAGCTGTTTTGAAATGTCCATCTAACTTCTGATGCTTTTTCATACATTTTATTTGTCACGCAATTTATTTGTCATTCTTAATGATACAAGAGATACAGATTATAGGGTGAGCATCAACTTACATGTTTGATTCACACAATGCAACACTGATTGATGATTTTGGGTTGGGTGTCTGGAGTCTTTAGTAAATCTAATGGAGCTTAGACAGAGCTGCACTAATATCGTATCCAAAAATAGAATCCACACAACAGGAATAATCCATGCATATTCAGCAGATCTCTGTTACAGTGTAGAATAGTAGTTACCCCTATGTGCTCATGTTTTCGCTTTGTGTTAGAGGTGGTAGGTTGAGGGTGATTTTTGGTGTTGAAGATAGTAAAAAGAACACCTCTCAAACTCTTAAGATGAAGAGTATCAACCACTGATTCTTCAACACTGATCGGACTATTACTTAGAAAATGTTTGTTTACTATACTTTACACAAAAGCTTTTAACCTTATTGCCATCATAAATAATTTCATTTTTTTTCTTTTAATGACCTCAGGCAGTGTACATCACAGCCATTCTGCCTTACATCGTGCTTGCCATCTTCCTGATCAGAGGACTGACTCTTAAAGGCGCATTAAGTGGAATTACATTTCTCTTCACACCAGATGTATGTTTACATCACTATCAGAAAAACAAAAACCTCTTACTACACATGTTGTACCTCAGAACCACCTCACAGTGAAAGTCTCACTTTTCCAGGTCAACGAGTTGATTAAACCAAATACGTGGCTGGATGCAGGCGCTCAGGTCTTCTATGCTTTTGGTTTGGCATGGGGGGGGCTCATCTCCTTCTCTAGCTACAACCCTGTTCAGTGAGAGACAATTACACACAAAATTCTTTTTTTGTTAAAAGAACAACATTCTCTCATCCAGTGTCAATGTATGCTCTTTCCCTAGTAATAACTGCATGCAGGATGCTGTGATCCTGACTATTGTAACTGGCCTCACCTCAGTCTATGGTGCTGCAGTTACCTACACCATCATTGGCTTCAGGGCCACAGAGAAATATGACAACTGTATCAGCAAGTGCGTAAAATGAGAGGATGAATTCCTCCTCCTCATTGCCATGGTTCTCAGTGACCTATAGGATACCAACGTACCCATGTGTTGCTGTCCTGTATATCTATTCTTTCCTTGCTACCATACAGTCTCACTTTTTATGCTGTTGAACAGATATACGATACATATCTGAAACTTTCACATACAAGAGAATTGTATTATATTATATTGACAAAGTAGAAAGTTACTAATATTTGGGTGTTTTTGTCAACCACAAACTTGTGAGTCTAATATTGATTACTCCCGAAAAGGTTCAGAAACAACTTTTTTGAAAAATTAATTAAAACTTGTAATGTGTCATGATATGATGTGACTTTTTTGCAAATGTTTTCTTGAATCCATTTCAACCTTTCCTTCACTGCTTGGTTTGGCAATACAGTATTAATTCAGTGAAAAAGAAGAAATCTGTTTAATAAAACCTAGCTGCTACATTTTAGTCTTAGAGTCTATAATGGATTGCTTCAGTCACTCACTTCTGAGTGAATTAAACCTTTTGACCTCAGGCCACCATTTTTGGAGCCCTATGGGGAAGACCAAGAGATTCCAGCTCTCCATTTTTCGCTCTGCCATCCATTTCCTAAACAGCAGTTAACCCTAATTCACTTTGATTCACTTGTGATATTTGATTTTCATTACGCTCACTTTATTGTGCTGTTGTCCTATGTTTTGTCTTTGTCCACTCTCTGCAAATGAATTTCAAGTAAAAAGTGAAAGTAAAATATTGAAATAGATGTGAAAAATTTGAAATCTTTTCAAATAAACACCAATAATCCTGGGTTATTAACCTGTAACACATTCCCTCCCTAGGAACATTTTGGCATTATTAAATGCATTTGAGCTTCCTGAAGACAGCATCACTGTGGACAACTATGACACGGTATTGAGTCACCTCAACAGCTCCCATGCTGATGCTGTTCTTGGATTAGACATCGAAACCTGTGACATTCATGGACTTCTTAGTGAGGTAACTGTAAGGATGAACGTGGATCAGGTACCTGTTGAGATTGCTGTTTTCAGTCTCGTCCTCACTGCGGGTAATGTTTGTGTAGGGTGTGGAGGGAACAGGTCTGGCCTTTATTGTGTTCACAGAAGCCATCACCAAAATGCCTGGTTCTCCAGCTTGGTCCGTCCTCTTTTTTGTCATGCTTCTCTGTTTGGGACTCTCTACCCTGTTCGGCAACATTGAGGGTGTGGTAGTTCCACTGAAAGATCTAAATGTATTTCCCAAAAAATGGCCCCATGAAGCACGAACTGGTAACTTTAAGTCATCATGTTCCGCAGCTTTTTACCCCCAAACAGAAGTCTTTGGGTTTTGTCTCTGTTGTACTATAAGGTCTGGTGTTCTCATGTTTCAGGTGTGACATGTCTTGTTGGTTTTATCATCTCGCTCCTGTTTGCGCAGCATTCAGGTATTTATTGGGTAACTCTCTTTGATAACTTTGCTGGTTCCATTCCCCTACTCATCATTGGATTGATGGAGATGATAGCAGTGGTTTACATCTATGGGATAGACAGGTTAGTGATTACTCAAACTCAATGTCTACACTTTAATATTTAGTTGGGATGGTGGAGCCATTTTAGTCATTTGTGTTACAGGACTGTCTATATGAAACAGTTTATAACTTTTCAAAAAGAATCATAACAGTTTTATTGCAGGTTCAATGAAGATTTGGAGTTCATGGTTGGACATAAGCCATCCATCTTCTGGCAGGTTTCATGGAGGTTCACCAGTCCTCTAATTGTTCTGGTTATTTTGTTTTTTTACCTGGTTACACAAGCCCAAGAAGATCTCACCTATTTAGTCTGGGATCAAGACTCTGTAAGTACTCAGACTGTCTATAATTCCGAGCATCTCTACTTTATACATTGCCCTTTATTTATGGCCCTTATCCCTCATGTTCTCTTTTTGTCTTGGTAAATGATAGTTGTCTGTAGGCCCCCATAAAAGCTACTTATTATTCTACTGAATCATACCAGAGTACAGTTTGGGCAATCATGCCAATGAGTGATGGAGTGGCTGATGAACATATGCAGTTGTGACAAACATCAGAATAGATTAAGTATCATCTCTTCTGACATTTCTGTGGTTGATTTTTGTTAACTTTGTATTAATATACCACTGTACCTTCATCCAAAGTAATATATTGTACCTGCATGCAAGAAATAATTCATCCAAACAAGCACAACATACGAAGTTTGACCATAAAATATGGTAAGGCTTCCATCCTTTTCCAATTCTCCTGATTTTGATATACACTTTCAAAATCAGGCAGCATAGAATTATATCCTTAACCATAGCGTGTGATCATTACGCTCCCTTTTTTTTATTTATCACTTGTCCATTATTGAACAGAGGGTCCCATCTTTATGGAAGCAGTCAGTTGTGGTACCTGTTGCCAAGGCACCTCATCTTAAGGTCCTCAATGACTTCAGGCTTATGGCCTTAACTTCTTTGATTATGAAGTCATTTGAGAAACTTGTTAAGGAAGAGCTCTAGGCCAAGAGAGGGGTGTCTGATGCTACCATCACCTTATCAAACCTTCTTCAGAAACATTTTGAGGTCAGAAAGAAACATGCTAGGCTGGCACTTATTGACTTCTCATCAGCCTTTAACACCATTCAGCGTCACACACTAGTTGAAGACCTAATTAACAACTTTGGTTGAGATTCAGGTATTATTGCTTGGGTTCTTGATTTTCTCACAAAAATGACACAGAAGGTCAGGGTAAATGGGAAATTTTCTGGACAAATAACATCATCCACAGGGTCATTCCAAGGTTGTGTCCTTTCGCCACTCTTGTACATCCTGTACGCCAATGACTGCAGAAAACCAACATGCCGACAGACACATTATTAAATTTGCGGATGGTTTTGTTATTGTCAGTCTTCTCAGTGATGGTGAGGTCAGCCACAGACCAGTAGTAGATGACTTTGTTTCCTGTGAAGAGGCATTTCAACAACTTAATATCATAAAGACCAAAGACATTCACAAGTGATTTCCACCTCTTCCTCAGAGTAGTGTCATAAATGGTCTGACAGTAGAATTGGCTACCATGTATAAATATCTTGGTGCCATTATTGACAATAGACTGAAATACTGAAATGTTGTGTAAGAAAGGCCAGGAATGATAGCTAAAATTCAGGAGGATAAATCTGATGATAATTTTGTTGTACAAGGCTTTCATAGAGTTTGTCAATTCTATTGCTGTCATCTGTTGGTATGCCCTCAACACTGGGGGGCGGCAATGGCTCAGCAGTTAAGCGGGCGGTACAGGAGGTGGTCCACTGTTCCCAAGATCAGCGGTTCAATTCCCGCTCCTGCCCAGCCACCTCGGACTGTGAGCTGAAAGTAGGAGGCATCAGCTCACCTTCAGAGCACTGCCGAGCCGCCCTTGAGCAAGGCACCATTCCCTTTTCCAAGTTGCTCATTTGGGGCACACTAGGAAGGAGTTGCCCGCCACCCTATTTCCCATTGCATTCCTACAGGCCTCCTTGTGTGTGTGCAACAGGGGCCTGTATACACTAATATGTATGCATGCGTTTGATTGAAAAATTAAATAGAGTGTGCTCTTAATTTCCCTGTAGGGTCCGACTAGAATACAAAACAAAAACAAAACATAAACAACGGTATTGTGAAGGGAGCAAGAAGCCAGCAAGATTGTGGGGAAAAAAATTAGATGTCTGATTGATATACAGTATATGATGAGCAGGTGCTCAAGAAGTTAACCTCCATTATAGTAGACAGCTGCCACCCCCTAAATTTGGAATATGAACTCTTGCGTTCCGACCAGAGGTTCTGGGCCCCTGGAGCTAAAAACAACAACTGTAAATTTTCATTTGTTGCTACTTCTATTCACAGAATCTACAGTGGGAGCAGGAGGATGTAACGGTTGTTTTAGGTTCAGAGGACAGCTGTTAGTGACAAGTTTGTGTATGGGTGGATTGTGCTGCCCCTTGTTTTTACTCTATTTAAATACTCTATTTTTTTACCTGATGTATTAAGAATTGCACAGTTTGGGACATCTAAATAAACTTGAACTTGAACTATAAGGATAACTACAGTGTTATCAATTATTAGTTTGGGAGCATAGGTTCCATATATATATAAAGAACAGGATAACTACAGTAAATGCTTACTCACTAAGGCATTTGAAATTAAAAGAAATCTCACAAACTGCCTCAAAATGAGTAAAAGTCATTTGTCTAGCACATCACCAGCCCAGGTCCCACATTTGGGCGTGCCCCGGATATCAAATGCTCTAACATTACTGTTTTGTGCTTTACAGGTGAAGTTTCCATCTCTAACATCACAGCCATACCCTTCATGGATCAACGTGATCATCTTTATTATAGCAGGAATTCCCAGTCTTACAGTGCCACTATATGCTATATGTAGACTGGTCTCTGTCCTCTGCAATAAAAAAAAAATATCCAAACAAACAACTGTTTAAAAGTGTATACATGTATGAAATTATGCTTTGAATAAAGAGTTTTTTGTCACTGATGTATTTGTACATGTGTATTTGTAAGTTTTTGTACATCATACTAAGTAGCATATCAATACAGGTTCTTGTTGTAATGAAACTCTAAATTCAGAGAGTACTGTTTGTCATTTGTCCAGGTTTTATAGCCGGTTATCCTTACAAACAAATATTGTAATTTGTGTTTAAATTTTGAAAAAAAAAGCAGCATCTTTATTTTTTTTTGGTGGAGTTTAAATGTACCTTTGCATTCAAAATGTTGCATTATATATACCATTTTATTTAAAATCCCTTTAATTTACTTACTGTATCCCTTTAAAAAAATGAATACAAGCATACTTAAAAATTTAAAAATACCCAGAACTTAATCCTATCTTCTGCCTACTTCCTTATGGCCTCTCGTGAACCTGAAAATCATGACTCCCCTCCCCTTTTATTTTTTATAACACTAATTACTAATCCCGCGACCTGCGTCAGCAGATTAAGCGGGTTAAGAAAATGACTGACTAATTACTAATTGTGTATTGTACAATGAAATGAAATGAGGATCAGATGTTAAAACACATCTTCCCCAATCACTAAATTTGAACATGCTGAGACTGATACACAAATGTAGTTACAACTATAAAGCATACAACTCTTTCAATAATACTGTCTTGATTTGTGTCTTGACACGCATCCAGTAATTATTAATCCACTCCTTTTCACACACCCCTGCCTTACCTCCCCAGTTTTCCTTTAATCGAACTTGTTACTTCATGTTTGACAGTCTTTTTAAACTAACAGTGGGGATGACCCAGCGTTCGGTTATGTAACTGTACAAAGCAGGTGCACTAGAAATTTAAAAAAATTGATGAAAACAACCTCCCTTTAGACAACCATGCATTGAACCAAGGATTAATCTTTAATTATTGACTACAGCTATTATATTTCCTGGAGAAAACGTATGAGAAGAACACAACACATATCGCTGTTTATACATCCTTTACCACACAGCACATCAGGAACATTATGCACCTGATAAAAAGACCATTCTCTCAAACTGGAAAGACAAGACAGAAATGAATAATACTGATCAAACATGGGAAAAATATTTTAATTGATCACATATCCATGCCTAAAACCACCTCCTCACTTAATCGTACACCCGCTGACTTCAATAAAACGTGGTTAACAAGTCATTTCCAAATTAACCTCTGTAGTTGCCTGACCTTTTTTTTCATGTGCTCATATTAACTGTTCCTTTCTTCTAAGTATTTGTGTTTGTTTTTACACGGGAAGGGAAAGATGAGACGCTGAAATACCGATTGTATCTTAACTTAGCATATAAATATTTAATAGTAAAATTATGTATTTACAGTATGTATACAGTTTATCCAGCATATAAAGTATATAGCATGTATGCATTGAGTATGCTCGGGATATACATCATGTTCAGTGTGTATTTATACAGAATATACAGTGTGTGTTTTGTGCATTATTATAGTACAGTGTATACAGCGTGTACAGTATGTATTCATAGAGTATTGACAACATATAGAGCTTGGCTCTAACACGAAACCTGTCCTGTCATATATTATTAGCGTGACAGCTAATAACAAAGGACATAACTATATCTCCCCACCGATATATTTCAATAAGCTCACTTGAAAACTTCACGCTGTCACGCTTTTTAACTCCACCCACTGCCTGTCAATCAAGCACCCAACCAATCACAGCACCCAACCAGTCATGGCATGTCTGCCAGAAGGAATCACGTGAACAAGAGCTCCTGAGAGTGTCTGGGAATTAAATTAACAGCTGTCACCACAAAAAATACTCTATTTTCTGTTTAATGTCCATTGACTTATAATGCAAACACACTGTACACGAGAAAACGTTTTCTTGTGTACAGTTTTGGCCGGCATCTACTTGGAAGTTCGGGCCACTGGCCGAGTCAACTCTGGTCTGCACATTTGTCCATGTCTCTCACAGAGCTGTTTTGGCTTCGTCAAACATAGCGGTTTACATTCTTTGATTGTGACAGACCTCATGTTGTCATGTGGAGAACCCCGATGCTTTTTTCACCAGGACCGAACTCAAGAAGTCGGTGTCTACCCAAATGACCAGACCATAACGCCAAAGCGACCTTCGTCTTCGCGTTCGTCTGTCCCACGCACACCGAGCCCTTTATGTCTTTGTTGGACACAGCGGTTTGTTTTCTTGTAAAAAAAAAAAGAAAACAAAGTCTGATATTATTGTCTTTATCGTGGAATTTCCACGGGTTCCCGCTGTCGTTCTTTATATGTTAATAATGAAGAACAACTAATAATAAAGAATAACTATGTGCTCTTACAAGAATTAGGCCATATTAAATAATATAAACTTTGCGCAGTGTATTAAAATAAGGAAAGGGCAGACTGTAAATTGGTCTTCTTGATTGCAAAGTGGCATAAGAGTGGCGGAAGTGATTCCTTAAAATAGCATACTATAGTCTCGGATATCAAATCATCATCTCAAACAATGACACATTTCTGCAACTCTGCCTTTTAACCTGCTCTTATATGCTGTCAGGCTTTTATTAATGGAAGTGTATCTGTGACTTGCTAGGTTATGATTGATATGAGTTGTAAATGCTGAAATATCTCTTCATATTGTTATATGTATTGCTAACATCCTTCATAGCATATGAATTGTGTGACATGCAGCTTTGATACCCTTGGCTATCATATACAGGTATTATAACGAATCAGTGCCTGTCACTCAAGTTTACACCTATTTCTTTACCATTATTTCAGTTATGAAGGTGGGTGGCTTTATGTATCCTGTCACAGGAAACAATGTAATCCTTACCACAGAATAGGAAAATCCAACCCAGACTAGACATCAAATCTAAAAAAATTGAAAAAATACTAATGCATAGCTACATTATATAAATTTGAATTAGACCTCCTGTTACACATTTCAATCGATTCATCAAAAAGTGTAACAACTATTTTAGTATACGAACACCCCTACAGTAATTACACCATGGTATCTTCCAGAGGCTTTTAATTGGTTCTCTGTCACCTCAGGGTATCTTTCTGACCAAAGCAGTTGGAAGGGGGAGCCCAGCCGAGGTGAGTTACCTGAATACAAATACTACACTTCGTTATTTTAATTGAACAATCTCTTAAGTTTTATTGAACCTTTAAGTTTGTGTCTTACTTTTTTAACAATACTGTAAATAATGTGCTAGAATGATAGAAATGTAAAAGCCTGTCACTGAATATGGTGAGGTTAACATGTTAAATGTCTATATAAATGATTAAATAAGTGGATGCGCTACATCACACAACATACTGTAAGAAAAGATATGGACAAGAAGAGATAGCCAGAAATGTTCAGCACTTCAACAGCTAAATTTTTAACTAGTCACTTTTACTGGAAAAATAAATCCCTCGTTCAAGCATTTATTCATCAATGGTGTGATCATCTGTATCACAGTTAATTCAACCTGATTATAGTATTTTGTCTGTTATAGAAGTAGAAGTGTAACAGGCTGTGCTGTGAATGCAATATGCAAAAATTATGATAATCAAGTTACAAGTAACTTGTCTAATAATTACAAAGTGTAGCTGACGTCAGTTAAACTGAACTTTGACTCTTGATCATCAGTGGTGCATTTGATTAACTACCAGTTTAATTTATGATTGACAAAAAATAATTATTGAAGAGGAGTGTCTTATGTAATCACTTTTTTCCTGGAAACTTCATAATGTACGATCATTTTAGACTTTCTATTGTGGTTTCACAAGCAGGGGATAAAAATGAGTCAGGCTTTCAAATATATGAAAAGTTAGCGGTTCCAGTCTAACAAAAAAAAATGAAAAAAATAAAACAGATGTTGACTATGTGAAATGCAACAAGTAACGATTCCTGGCCTGAAAGGTTTCTGATATTGTTTCAGTACAATAACATGAACAATGCTTGTCTAATTCTGAACTGAATTAATAATATATATAATTGGGGTTTTTTTTCACACTTGAATAAAATATCTGACCTCATGTTTCCCTGTCTGTCATTCACTCAATGCGTGATGAGAGAAGAGAGAAGTTGAGGCATATCATCAGCAGTCAAGGGAATCTTCATCATACTGTATTCATAACAGGGAAACACTGCAGTCTGTCACTTAGAAATGTTTGATTTAGACATAAACTCATTGTCTGCCAGCTATTTTCAAAGCAGTTACCCGTACTACCAGCGCTTTTTAACAATTGATCTCCTTTAATGGACTTCCTGCAATGCTCCGGACATTTATCTGTGTTTTCTTTCTGTTCTTGACTGATTAGAAGATGCTTCGTTCAGAGCATCTCGGACATAGGCAAATCTTGTTGCATCATAAGCCACAGCAACTTCTCCGTCTTCGTCTGATTCTCCATCCTCTGTTTCATAACTGATCAGTGCTGTTTACTGTAGGGACATATTTATAGTGTATAAACTAATTTCCAATTTAAAAGTCCTAAAGCTACTTACCTATTTAAATTTACAAGGAACGTTATTGACCGGATCAGGAACATCAATTCTTGGGTGGAACGTAAAATCGGAAAAGTTATAATACTGTTTCTGTTCGGAAGGAATCAGTTGGCAAAAAAATTCTGTTTCAAAGCCCAGCTTTTTGGACTCATGGCCCCCATGTTGAAGAATAGAAATTTATTATTGAATAATGAGGTAACTGGTATAATGGTTATGTTAATAGACTATCACCAAAATGAACCAAGCTTGGAGCGTTTTTTGCTTTGAACCTAAGCATCTTACCATTCGCGCATCAAAGCTCGCGACTTCACCTCATCACATATTTTTGGCAGGCAGTCATGTGACACAGTATGTGTATTCTATTGGCTGATGGCATCTAGAAGTGTACTCCGTTCCGGGAGTCTCCAACTTAAGTGATTTTAAACAGTCTATCAGAGTGTGGGAAAAGGTAATACAGATAGAAGTTGGTTTAATATCAGTATGGGGAGGGTTCATAAACATTTAAATTACCGTAAATAATTAGATAAATAGTTCGTCACTCTATCACAGAATTCATTAATTGCGTGTGGTTCCTGGAACGCATCAACCACGAGGAACAAGGGCGCACTGTATGACAAAATTGCTACCGATATTGGATAGTGTTAATTACATTTCAAATTTCAAATATGGCATTTTTATCTTCAATAAATACTGTATTTTATGTGTAAATAAACAAGCTATTTGAAATTGCATGACAGTGAACCAGACTGACTAACTGACAAACAAACTAACCCTTTTCCCTGTTGTGTGGTTTCTTGTAATTCAAAGCATACGAGCTCAATAGCTGTCATCAAATTTGGGACACTTTTGTACACACACTGCTAAAAGAATATGGTTGTATGCAAGCCAGACTACCTCTGAATCTGGTCTGATTGATCAAATATCTAATGCTTCCATAACCTAATGCTTCCTGTTTCAGGCATTGCAGGAGTTAGGCTCCAGAGAAATGTGCCAACAACATTCCGGGACATAAAGTGTAACTCATTGCACTATTTAATCATGCTCATTTGTTAAAGAAAGCCAGGGCCAGTCTCTGGGTTCATACAAAGTTCTACTTAAAAAGACTAGGCAAAAATCATAAACCAATGGGTAGAAAAGAAGTTCTGGTGTGTTTATATATTTTTTTTGAAAGTAGACACAGACAAAGTAGCACAATATTAAAACTCAATAAATCTACAATTTGTTTGGTTTCATCCTATTTTGTTCTATTTATATTTGAAATCTATAAGCTGTTTTAGGATCCTTTGTTTGTTAGTAGTCTTTTTTCTTGTTAGGTCTTTTTAAATTTGTATCTGTTCTCTCAGTTTTAAGGACTCAAGTACTCATCAAAGATACCACAGAAATATATCATTAGCAAAACTAAACAGACACAATCACACTGGCATACAATTGTCAATTGCAATAGCAGATCCGTAAGTCAACGTCTATATGTAAAAATAAATAAATTGAATAAAAGTAATCAGTCCTGTATCAGATTTTCTCTGTTCAATGAGTTCCAATTCATGTTGCATTCAAACTGAAAGGGATTCAGTCTTACTGAGATCCTAGTGCTTGTATCTTGTATGCTTTTGGTTCAAAGGCCTATTTTATTGAACAATTCTGATCTTGTGGATACTGAGAAGCTTGAGGACCAGTGTCTTTCTTCCCAAAACCAGAAGAAGCATCTTCAGTGGTGGACTTTGTTGCTCTGGTTTGTTGGCCTGAATGCTGCTCTCTCTTTGTCTGTCTCTTCTTCATCTATCTCACTGCTCTCTCATACAGTATATTGCAGTCTTTTCTGTCTCTCCTTGTATTGTTGAAAGAAACAAATAACATATAGTATTTCAATTTTAGAGACCAATAGCATATTGTGTTTTTATGTCATCTTAAGTGACATAGCCAAATAGTCATATGTTAGCCGGAACATTCATTCCCAGGTCCAGCATGTCCTTGGACTTCAGTGCACGCTGAAGGTCCAGGTTTGATGAGGCCAACAGGACAACATCATCCGCAAAAAGCAGGGGGGGGGCTGGTTTGTGGTCCCCAAAACAGACCCCCTCCAGCCCACGGCTGCACCCCAAAAAGTCTGTAATGATTATAAACATAACCGGTGGTAAAGGACGGCCCTGCTGAAGTCCAGCATGCACCCGGAACAGGTCTGACTTATTGCAGACAATGTGAACCAAGCTCCTGCTTCAGTTATAAAGGGACAGGACAGCCCTTAGCAAAGGTCCCCCAACCCCATACTCCCAAAGCACTCACCACAAGATACCACAGTCGAGGTATGAGGTCAAACACCTTCTACAGATCCACAAAACACATGCGGACTGTTTGGGCAACTTCCCATGAACCCTCAAGCACTCGATGGAGAGTGTAGAGCTGGTCCAGTGTCTCACGACCAGGTGAAAAACAGCATTGTTCCTCTTGAATCTGAGGTTTTGGTCTTTAGGCTTTTGGTCTAATCTTGGGATAAACGTTCCCCAGGAGTGTGATCCCCCTGTGGTTGGAGCACACCCTCCAATCCCCTTTCTTAAAAAAGGGGGACCACAACTCTTGTCTGCAAATCCAGAGCCACCATCCCTAAAGGCCATGCGATGTTACAGAGATGCATCACCCAAAACAATCCATGCACATCCAGAGCCTTAAGGTGCTCAAGGCAAATTTCATCCAGCCCTGATGCCCTGTCCCTGAGGAGCCAGAGACCACCTCAGTGATTTCAGCTTGGGCTATGGACCTCAGTCTCTGCTTCCTCCATGGAGTCTTTTGAACTCCATGGAGTCTTTTGAACTGCTGTTAGTCTTGCCCGACACCCAAGACCTGTCATGAGAGACCCTACCAGTCATGTAAAGCCTCTGACAACATAGCTCTTAGGATCATTTGGACACTCAAACTCCCCCACATAAGGTGGCAGCTCAAGGAGGAGTCAACTAGTCAGTCCTACAAAATTTAAATTTTCAACTGGAGCAGACTAAGGTAACGGGTTTGTGTAGGTCTTAATTTTGAGCATCAGCGGCAGATGATATTTTTATGTTTAGAGCCGGAAGCTACCACATACCAGTGAACACTTTCAAAACTAAATACACCAGGAGTCTCAGTTATTGTGACTACTTTACTAATAATACTTAACACTGCACCAGCCACACAAATCGAGACACAAATAAATCACACTTAAAACATTAACACAAAATCACTAAATTGATAGTTTTTAACCTTAACATTAAAAGTCTGTTTTGCACTCCTTGCTCAGAACTGTCCCCAATGAGAACCATTCACACACACACACACACACACTTATGAGATGAGATGTTTTACCTGCACCCGTGTTTGTAAGCCAAACACGAGCCAGTATTTTATGTCACTATAGGCTGATGTGTGGGTCAGTTTGTTTCGTCTGTCGGGGTAGCGCTGCACATTTTTCTGCAGATTAGAAAATATCTCTGGTTTAAGACCTCCCACAATGATCTAAAACTATCTATTACCTGTTTTTAGAGTTGACCAGATCATTTAGAGTAGTCGTAAATAATAGGTTTGAACGAGGCCTTCATCAAAATTACACAGTACCTTTCATTATGGCAATTTTTTATTATACTTCAAAAAATGTGATTTTATGTCAATGGACTATATGACAGTTATCTACTTCATTATCAGCCTCAATGTCACATGATAATATGATTATGTCAGGTTTTCAAAGGGCAAGGTGGGCTTTCAAACAATTTCAGGCGAGGCTCTGGAAAAGAAAGGACAAAAGGAAACTGAATTAGATAACTGATGTTTATGTTTCGATTTTGTATGTGAAACAACGCTGCACGCTGTCAAAGCTCCTAATGTATGTCTTATTGTATAAGTATATCCTTGACAATTGGAGTTTAACTGAGAAAGGTCATGAAACCAATGATCAAAATATGACCTTGTAAATCTGCTGTAGCAGTAAAATAGAGCATCATAAACTTGTTTCACAATCACTGATTACAAACACTAAAGCCTCATTTTATGATCCAAGAACGACAGTGTGACACTTCAGTGGGGTTGCCATGAGACTGCTACTTCCTAATCCAGGACTGGAGGAGAGGATCCTTTCTTATGAGGATCTGGAGAGGATGGAGATGGAGAAAGCAGAAAGCAGGCCTAAATGGGACAACAAATCCCAGTACATCCTCACTTGTGTGGGCTTCTGCATCGGAATCGGGGCTGTTTGGAGATTTCCTTACTTGTGTCAATCTCATGGAGGAGGTAAGCTCAGATGAAAATGATAACCTTTTGATACTGTCATCTTGTGAACCTGCACATGAATTCTCAATTCTTGACTGCAAAGAAAAGTGAAAAAGGTTAAGGCAAAGGCATGGAGTTATATGAATGTAGGATGTAGGATGGTTAGCTAGACAAATGGACATGGTTGAGAGTGGATTGAGAAGGAGGAAAGTACTATAAGGAACTGATGAAAGAGGAAAATGAGAGAGAAGAGCAGAGGATGTCAAAGTTGTAGATCAGAGAGTGAAGTACATTAGTAAGTATGAAATGAGACTGGAACTGAAGAAGACAACGAGTGGAACGGCTGTTGGACCAGACGACATACAAGTGGACTTAGGGGAATGTTTAAATATGATGGCAGTCAAGTTTTTTACTTGGTTGTCCTGGAAAGTGAGAAATTTCCAGAGGAGTGGAAGAGAATCTGGAGAAGTGGAGGTTTGACTGAGAAGAGAGGAATGACAGTGAGCAGGAGTCAAACATGGCAACGAGGACAGTGAACAAGTGAGGAAGCAAGTAGTGGAGATAACAAAGAGGCAGGAGTTCAAGTACTTGGGTTTAACTGTCAAAAGAAGGAAAAAGTGTGAAAGGTAGTAAAGAAGAGTGGACATGCATGGAAAAGTTTGGTTATCATAAAACAAGAGCAGGGCTATCAAATTGAAGAGCTGACATCAGTGTGTAATTGTGCTACTCTTCATTCATTTCCCAGGTGCCTTCTTGATTCCTTACTTGATCTTGCTGGTGCTAGAAGGACTTCCTCTCCTGCTTCTGGAGTTTGCCATTGGCCAACGTCTCAGGAAAGGCAGTGTAGGGGTCTGGACAGCAATTAGCCCTTATCTGACTGGTGTTGGTACGTAAAAGACTTTAAAAGAACTTGACCAAAGCAGAGGCTAAAATAAACCTTGACATCTTGAGACAGCCACCACACAAAGATGTTAATGGGTACCAGTTAATAATTATGTTCTTCTCAGGTATAGCCTCCATGCTGGTTTCTTTAATGATTGGACTGTACTACAACACCTTAATAGCCTGGATCATTTGGTATCTCTTCAATTCCTTTGAAAGCCCTCTGCCTTGGACCCAATGTCCTCTCAATGACAATAGGACAGGTATTTGAATAAATGGAAAAATGCTCAAACACATTTGTACAAACTCTGATAAAAATACTTGCAAACCTCTATATTTTTTGCCAACCAGGGTTTGTAGCAGAGTGTCAAGAGAGCTCCACTGTGGATTACTTCTTTTACAGAGTCACTCTGAATAGTTCAGCCTCTATTGCCAACTCTGGAGGAATCCACTGGCCCATAGTTGCCTGTCTGTTTGCTGCCTGGTTTGTAATCGGCCTTTGTTACATACGGGGAATCAGCACATCAGGAAAGGTTTGTTGAACATGTTTCTTAAAATTCATGGATAACTTGCATAACATATTAAAAAAGAGCTTGTAGGATTTTCTCTACGTAACTTATAGCAACAACTGGAAACATGCCAGGGGAAATGCCAGGACAAAAACTTTATTTAAGAAACTTTTATATAACAAAACCTTTCTTTAAAAAAGAATGTTAAATTTTTTTCGCACAATTTTGGTTTCTTCATTACAAAAGAAGAAACTGTTCAATACTATTTATTATCTAATATGCATTCGTGAATCATCAAATATATGTTGTTTTCCTCGTCTTGATGTCAGGCCGTGTACATCACGGCTATTTTACCTTACATTGTGTTGGCCATCTTCCTGGTTAGAGGACTGACTCTTAAAGGCTCCCTGGATGGAATAAAGTATCTCTTCACACCACAGGTACGCTTTGTTGTCATTAAACTATATGATACGATTTATGACACGTATAACAATCCGTCTTGCTCTTGCAGGTGAGTGAGCTAATTGAACCAACTACTTGGCTGGATGCAGGTGCCCATGTCTTTTATGCCTTTAGCATAGCATGGGGAGGCCTCATTTCCTTCTCAAGCTACAACCCTATTCAGTAAGAAACAGATTTATTGATGATCTATATGTCTGTGTAGGTTCTCAGTTTTCCAGGAAATTGTTATCCAAAGCTGTTTAAATCAATCCACTGGATTTTAAGAATTTCTTGAAGACGTTTTGCCTCTCATCTTAGAGCTTTCTTCAGTTCTCAAGAATTGAAGAAGCGAAATGAGAGGCAAAACGTCTTCAAGAAACTTTCTTAAAGTCCAATGTATTGATTTCAATAGCTTTGGATATTGAAGATCTATTGTAGGTTTCTCTCATAAGACAATAGCCTGACTTCCCATGGCTTGTATGTTTGAAATATCCATTTCTTTTTAAAGCAACAACTGCATGCAAGATGCTGTGTTCCTGACGATTGTAACCGGCCTCACTTCAATCTACACTGCGACAGTCACCTACTCCATCATTGGCTTCAGGGCCACAGAGAAATATGACAACTGCAACAGTATGTGAGTAGTGACAAGTTTTTCACTTCAAACATTAGCTTCAAAGAAAAGTGCAACCTCAATCACAAAAGTTATGCAAGAAAAGTCAGTCATGCTTTCAAGAAGGAAACTGTGTTTTCAAATATTTCTAATTCTATGACTTGAAATAGCTAATGTTGGTTTTCAGTGTAGTACTTAAATTCTTGAACAATGTGCATCAAATTTCAATCTTAAGCCCTATTCTGATTTACAATATTTACTAAATTGTGCCACATTTTTCCAAGGAACATCATGGCATTGTCAAATGCATTTGAGCTTCCAGAAGGCAGTATCACTATAAGCAACTATGACGAAGCCCTTCAACATTTCAACAGCTCATATCCAGATATTGTTCTTCAGTTAGGCATCAAAATATGTGACGTACAAACGTTTCTCAGTGAGGTGATTGCATTGATTATTTTTTATTTCTCAAGTTTTCAATGTGTTTTACCTGAGTTGTATTGTAATGGATGTGTTTTTTCAGGGTGTGGAGGGAACAGGTCTGGCCTTCATTGTGTTCACAGAAGCCATCACTAAACTGCCTGGTTCTATAGCCTGGTCTATCCTTTTCTTCATCATGCTTCTCTGCTTGGGAATCTCAACTTTGTTTGGCAACATTGAAGGAGTGGTAGTTCCACTAAAGGACCTGAAAATATTACCAAATCATTGGCCCCAGGAAGCATTAACTGGTAATATGTTGTATACATCAAACTGTTTACACATCTTTAGAATTAAACATTAAATGCTTGTCTGATTTGTTTTTGTGCATGTGTTTCAGGTGTGACATGTCTTGTTGCTTTTATCATCTCCCTCCTGTTTGCACAGCATTCAGGAATTTATTGGGTAACTCTCTTTGACAACTTTGGCGGATCAGTTCCACTTCTGACCATCGGACTGATGGAGATGATTGCTGTTGTTTACATCTATGGCATAGACAGGTTAGTGCATGAAGCCTAAAAGAATGAAGAGCAAGCTGTACTTATTGAGCTAAAACTATGTGGACATGGTTTGGATTTCATTTACAATGAATCAAAAATCCGCTCTATAACCATTTCATCTGTTACAGTTAGAATGTTTTTATAATGGAAACTCGAGCAGCAATAAATAATGTTTCCATCAACATTCTTCTGTGCTTTTCAGAGCATCACTTCAGAAAATTACAGGAAATGGCAAAATTTAAATAAACTCCTACTGTTTTATTTATTTTTTCACACATTTAATGGGAAATGGGAACATCCTAATAACCTATCCTAATAATCCTAATAACTTGTAGCATAGCTACAACTTCGACCTGAAGTTGTTTTGTGCTTGTTGACACCCATTAATAACTATGCTATTTGTAGTTTCTTTGTTCCCAAACTGGTGATGTTCACAATTAACTTTTATTTGTGAAACATATAAATAGTCCAATTCACTTAAAAATTGAAAAACATCAGTGTAAAGTTGATTTAATAAAGGTGTGTGATGGCAAACATGTTCCTTCTCGAGACAACTCCACAGGTAACTGTCAGACTTTGCAGTTCCCCCTCTAATTTATGGACTATTTACTGACATTCAGCTCATTGTCTTGGTTTTGATAAAGTCTTTCATATTTGACTGTATTCACAGTAGGCTTGATAGCAAAAGGCTGCACCAAATATTGTTACAGTATGAGTTCTGCACTGCAGGTTTAAATACATGCACACAGTCTATGAAAATCTAATGAAATTATTTTGTATGGTAGGTTCAATGAGGACATAGAATTCATGATTGGACACAAGCCCTCCATCTTATGGCAGATTTCGTGGAGGTTCCTCAGTCCTCTCCTTGTTCTGATTATATTAATTTTCTACCTGGTCACACAAACCCAAATAGAGCTCACCTACTTAGTCTGGGATCCCAACTCTGTAAGTTCATAAGCTTGTTTCATTTTTTCCAATCATACATCAATGCAAATTAGGCAAATAAATGATGTGGTTTAAACTTGTATTCTAAATATTGCTAATGCTACATGATGTTGAACTAACAAATCAGTGTTTTGTGGTTTCCAGGAGCATTTCCCATCCATGGCATCAGTGCCGTACCCATCCTGGGTCTATGTGGTCATCTTTCTTTTGGCAGGGGTTCCCACTCTGATAATGCCTCTATATGCCTTATGCAGGCTGGTCTATGTTTCCTACAAGAAGAAAATGTTATCTCGACAAAAAGATAGCCTTTTGTCCTAACTATTAAAAAGGTTATTAAGTTTATAATAAACCAATATCAAGTTGTTATATATATATAAATTGCAGTATTTAAATTACTACTGAAGAGAGTATTTATATGCATGTACAGTTCTTCAGCTGTATTAACTTAAAGAAAAGTAATCGTTTTCATAGGCGGGTATGCTTGAAACAAATCTGTTAACATTGCAAAAAAAATGTAATTTTACAGCACGTTTTTTACCAAATGACATGACAGTGACCTCTTGTGTCAGTAAGATACAGATGCTTTGAAAAGTGTATCACTCATGTTTTTCAATGTGCCATGCAAGAATGTACAGTATAACTGTTTTGCATAAATCTCCATACAAACAATTTCACCAATCTGTGAATTTCCCAGTTTGGGATTATTAAAGTATGATTAAAGTATGTATATCTATCTGTCTATCTGTCTGTCTGTTAAAACATTTCGGCTCCTCTATGCAGCCACACCTGTCCCTTGAAAGAAGATGTTTTCAGTGACCTCATAGCATATTTTAAATATATAAAATCACTTGGTTTGCTATTCATACACTCTAGATTCAGATGCTCACAAAGCATCTTTGTCACTATGATTCATATCAATGAGGTACATCTTGTGTTACACAACATAATGTCAGTGGCCAGCATTAATGAAATACTTCTTCCTGGATAGTGCAAAACTTCATTGAGAAGACTTTTGTGATGTGTGGACACTTTCAATGTTGGGATGATTTTTTTTTTCACTTTAAACGATTTTCATTATTGTCTTGTAAAGTTAAAAAAAAAAAAAAGATATTTGTTACTGGGAAGTCAACACGTTAGAAAATGTTATCAAGCACTGTATAAATCATTAAGACAGGACTACGTCCAGGCCTTTTTTCCTTTCCATGTTTAAAATTGTCTTCCTCAAGGTGGAGCAGTCAGGGGGAGAGTTGTGTGTGTGATGAAATTCTTTGAATATTTCTTTTATGAAACATGCATCAGAAATAATAATGAGAACAAAAACCACGTCACACGTTACTTTGACTTTTGCAATCAGTACTAAACCTTGCGATGAGATTCCATGTAAGCTCAGGAAGCAGAGGAAGAAAGGAAGCAGAGAAAACTGCTGACTCATCTGTAGCATCACCTGTAAGAAACACAAGCACATAGTCATGCAGAGATACCCAGGAGAAGAAAGAGCTGCTCTTCTGACTTTGTAACTCTAGACTCAGGAAGACCTAGACTCACAAATGTGATTGCTAATTTTTCTATGCACACCACCGGTAACTCTGTTACATTTTTGTAGAAAATGTTTAATAAAGATACTTTCATTGATTTCGTGTTGTTTCAGGACTACGATTTAAGGGATTAGATTACATTGGAGGCTGTGATGATGTATTACTACCAGTAGGTGGCAGAAGTGGCTAATTGAAAGTCATTGTTCTTTAAACAATTATTGTTTTGTCAAATTAATGGATTTAGGGGAAATTTTAACTGCGTTTTCAATTCATATCACAATTATTACTGCACTGATTATTTTGGTCCTACTTTGAGATTGTACATCCAATAATTATGTACTGATAATAACTTAGTGATCATAGCATGATCATCCTGTTTATGTAATCACCAGTGGGGAAATTCTTTTTACACTCAATAGCATCTCAACTGGCCTGAAACCCACCCCAACTGCACCGCCCTTCATCACATTGTGTATGCCAGGGTGTGTGTGTGTGTGTGTGTGTGTGTGTGTGTGTGTGTGTGTGTGTGTGTGTGTGTGTGTGTGTGTGTGTGTGTGTGTGTGTGTGTGTGTGTGTTAAACTGTACATGTGCAAATAATGGAGAGAGGTGTGTTGAAGTAAATATTTTTAGGGTTTAGCATCTTGCTCAAGGGTACACTGACAGTTTTCAGGAGGTGAACTGGCTACCATCCAGCTCCAGATCACACTCCAGACTTTGGTTCACACTGGACTTGATCCAGCCTCACTCTGTTCTCCAGACCAGGTCCTTGAGGACTGAACTCTTAATCACAAAGGTGTGGACACAAGGTTTCGATTCTGTTTTGGTAACAAGGGACAAAATCCACAGTCCCCCACTTGTTCAAAACAGTAAAACTTTGTTATCCTCAGCCACAAAAAGCAGGGAGGGAAATGTAGGAAAGTTCCATTTTTCACTGTCTACCTGTCACTTTTCTTTTAATAAATATCCTGTTTAATATTTTTCAAGATGAGTTTCTGTTCAGATAAGCTAATATTGTTATATACTGTTTGGGATTAGTCTTGGCCAAGGGTTTCCAAAGCATTACTAAATGTTTCACAAAACTTGTACACATGGTGTACACTGCATGGTGGTGCAGCAGGTGGTGCTGTTGTCTCATATCATGGAGGTTCTGGATTCGATTTTTCCATGCAGAGTTTGTTTGTGTGGGTTCTCTTTGTGTTCTCCTGGTTCTCCCACCTCCACAAACATGCAGCTTCTGTGAATTGGTAAAACACCAAATGGTCTGTAGATGTGAGCTTCACAATGAGATGGCATCTCATCTTGGGTTTATTCCGCCTTTTGCCCAGCTGGGATAGGCTCCAAGAGAAAAGTGATAAGTAACTGTAGATGTCTCATAATGGAAAATTTATGGTTAAGTGTTTCTTTCAGAGCATCTCTGGCTCATTTAACACCAATAAAGGAGCTGAGTTACATTATCATCCTACTAGATTAAACAGTAGTGTCAGAATGTAGGATTTGTATGGTTGATGTACCTGTCAAAGTCATATTATGTATGGATCCTTTTTGTTAAGCAGCCATGTCATTAATGCAAGAAAAAAAATATAAATCTGTTTAATGTGTACAGTACTTAATTTAAGGTTTGACTTTATTCAGAAAGAAATGTACTGCCTCACTAGTAGTCATCTTACCAGGTTGAACACGTGGTGAAATAATGTCTTTTTTAAGGCTCTGATATTAGATGTTCAACATACAGTATATTGTACATCCATGCATCCTAACCCTAACTCTAACCCTAACCTACCCCTAACCCTATGAAATAAGTTGGTTGGCAAAAAAATAAGTTGGAAAATGACATCACATTTTTGAGCACAATGTGCTGTGATCCATGGCAGGGCTCAGCTTGAATAATAACCCTTCATCTCACCCAATTGAGCTGTTTTGTCTTTTCTACACATGCTTAACTTTCACTAAGATTCATTAAAAAGCTCTGTACAAGATAGTGTAGCCTTGGTAAAATTGAAGTGTTTCTGATCTCTTAAAATCAATAAAGATGCTATGATACCTGGTCATATCAGTAGCCAGTCATGGTTATGAAAATATACTTCCATAGACAATAGGGCTTTATATATATATATATATATATATATATATATATATATATATATATACACACACACACACACACACACACACACACACACACACACACACACACACACACACACACACACACACACACACATGTTTAAATTGTTATTTTCAACTATGATGGCATCCCATAACTTAAATCATTAATCAGATATTTTTCTTTGAGTATGTATTTGTATAATTTCTAATATGTCATACATGCACCATAAATGTCAAAGAAAAATAAACGTTCCCTAGTTATTAAGGCAAGTGAGAAAAATCATCTGAATCATTTTTGAAAGATCCCTTCATCCCTGCCAACATGCAAAAGTCATTAGCCTAGTTTATATCTTATCTGGCAGACAAGCAACAAACCAATGACCAATCACATTAACATTTTAACAGAGATAGCTACTGATAGTAACTGCGTATGACATAAAACCTCACTCAAAGAAAACATGCTTACGCATGGGTTTGTTTTTGGAGGAAAATGAAGCCATCCTGAGCCAACTGGCAGAAATGCAAACTTAACTTTTTTTTTTCTACTCATTGATCCTTTGAAGCTGCAGATAAGAATTACAGCCAAAGTCACATTCTGCCACAGCACCACAAGTTCAGCTTTGTTCTTCCTCCCCTTCAGAAAAGCAATGTGCATGCGTCTGAAAACAATGCAGACTTGACTAACGAAACATGCTTAGCCTAAGTGTGCCCAAAAACTTAATTAAAAAAACAGAACAACATGTACTTGATAACTGATGCCAGAGGAAACTCAGCGATACTTATGAGTATTTGTGTAGAGATGATGCCACAATGTGACCGCATTATAACACCCAGATTTTCTGAAGCTCTACTTTTACCAAAGGTGCCATGTTTATTTAGCATGTAATTAAATTTCTAGTTTTTCCAAACTCTTTCTAAAAGTTTTTATACCATTGTTTTGAATGTTCCTTTCTCCACTCCTGTTGAAACACCCAAATGTGAGTTCAGTGTTCAAACCTTGATATATGAACAAAATGCGAAAAACTGAATAAAAAGTGTCTTAATCATTTGTCACCATCTTTTTTATTGCCATTGAAAGGTATGCTTCAGGTCATTGTAACATTGAAAAAAATCACCAGGTTACTCATTATTCAAGGCAACGCACACTCCCATTTCAAACGAGGAAGGAGGACCACTAAACCCTCATACCTGATGCTCTCACTCCGTTCCTGGTAGCCTGATGCCTTATAAAAAAAAAGAAAAACCAATAGAAACCAATGTCCCCTATGCTATGCTGCACCTGATAGGGCATTAAAAGACAGCCTTCTGAAGAGAGTCAGACAGAGAAGAGCACTGGGCATCACTTTAATCTGACCTACACTGAGGCCAAATCAGTGGGAGAACTCTGGATTTACTAAGAAGACATATTTAAAGTGTATAGTAAAACTTAAAGCCTTGTAACATATCTGGAATTGTGATAAGATTTTTTGTGAGGTGATCATGGAAAAAAAGTCTTCTGAGGTGGAGGAGCGACCCAAATGGGATAACAAGGTCCAGTACCTGTTAACATGTATTGGCTTTGCAGTGGGACTTGGAAACGTCTGGCGTTTTCCTTACCTATGCCAAACTTATGGAGGAGGTGAGATTTCATTATATAATTCTTTTTAATTCATTGCATATTCCCCTGATAATTCTCATCATCATAGAAAATTAAGACTTTTGTTGAAGATTAAAGTATTTTAGGTCACATTTCATAGTATTTTCTAAATGTATGGATTAAATTATTTGTCTGGTTGTAACTAGTGACTAATTAAAGAGCAGTGAGTCATTGTCACAGCATTCCAGGAATGAAACTTTATCTATGTTGGATCAATTTTGGTGAACATCAGGGATGGTTTCTGCTCAGCTGCCCCAATTCTCATGTCCACTTTCTCTATCAGCTTCACAAATTAACTCTGAGTCCCGATTCCTATGAGCTGTGCTACAATGTTCCTCATCTGAGCCTGTTGTACCACTTGAATAGATTTAGCTTTAAATCTGAGTTGATCAGTGCTTTTGCCCACTTGAAAAAAACTCATTTAAATTGTATTTATTTAATTTCGCAGAGGTCATACAGTCTTGTAGCACACATATTAGAGCTTATTTTGACTTGATTAACAAGAAGTGAGGTATGTATCTAATTTTGAAAAGCCACAGTCTTATTTGAATAATCTTTGGGCACTTCAGGTGACTAAAGCATCCTCATCTGTCTAATGTGATCTATTTGTAAGGTCACTGTGTCCTTCGTGTCTTTAGGGGCATTCCTCATCCCTTACCTGATAGCGCTGGTGTTTGAAGGCCTCCCTCTGCTCTACCTGGAGCTGGCTATAGGACAGAGGCTTCGCATGGGCAGCATTGGTGTCTGGAACTCCATCTCACCACTTCTGGGAGGAGTCGGTGTGTGACCTAGCATGATTAGTAAAATTTTTCTGGAATTTGTCATTATGTCAGCAGCTGAAATCTGTTTTGAGGAATGGAAAATGTTTAATTTTTTTTTTCACCTGAATATAGGAATTGCTTCCATGTTTGTCTCATTCCTGGTGAGCCTTTTCTACAATACCATTTTGGCCTGGGTTCTCTGGTACTTCTTTCATTCGTTTCAAAACCCACTGCCTTGGAGTGAGTGTCCACTCACTGAAAACCAGACAGGTAACAACCCACCAGCCATTCACGAAAATATTCAGTTTAATAAGTAGCTCAATGAAATGGAAAATCCTACTCTTTTTTTTAAGAATTCATACGCTTGCAAAACAGACTTCAGACTATAAACGGGAGGAGGAGTTAGCTACCACAAAATGAGTCATGGGAAATAATGTGGTGGTGTGGTTTTATTTCAAAGTTTTATTTCACAATAATACTCAGTGACAGATAGCGGAATTCCAAGATGTTGAAATAACTTTCATGGTGATTGTTGTTGTGAAATACAATCTTACATTTCTTTGTGGAATGTAGAAAAGCATATTCAAATGGGTCACGCCTTTTATTCTTTACTTGTTAATACACAGATGTGGTTTGGTCATTTTGATATGTTTGTGTGTACGCTAAGCCCGAAAATGCAAATTTTGCAGTCATGACGTTTTCATCTACCTAATCTCAAATAACCACTCCCTTCTTAAACCAACCCACTCTTATAAAAATTCATGAGTTAGAAGAAAATGTCACGTACAGGAATGCCACGGCTAGGGCAACATGACCGGTAATGTGCCATTGGCATGTCGAAGGTAGAAGACTCCACCAGATTCTCACCGTTACATACAAGTGGAATAATGTAGGAAGATGAACCAGTGGCTGCCATATTCAATGTCTGGGCAAATATCACAGCATGAACAGCCTCAAAATTAATTCCCCTGACATCATCCAGAGCTTGTGTCAGTCCATAAGGAGGAATCACAGCTGGTATCACTGCAAACGGAAGACACTAATTTATGGAAGCTCTTGTCACCATTTTGATCAATTGATTAATTTATGGTGCTTGTATTCCTACGTTACTTGTGTTAACTCTTAGGTATTGAAAGTTAATCAGGAACAAAATTAATTTGAAAGTAAACACTGTGTTGCGTTTTAAATCCCTTGAGTGTACAAGAGTGAAAACTCATCCAATAAAATATGGAATAAAGACCGAGTCCTTCCAGGTTTGGACACCAGTGAGAAAAATGTTTGTATGGGAGACAGTGTGTCTATAGAAAATGACAAGGCATTTACGACAACCTGAGCTAGAAGGTTATTCATACAATGTCAGGTCTCTGACCCTAAAAGGGCTATTTCCAGGAGATGGTCAAGATTGATAACTCCTCAAGAAAGCAGGGTGGTGGAACATTCGAGTGTCGTAAAATGTAATCTGTTGTTGGGTTAGGCTTGGATTGTTGGAGTCACATTATCAAAGTGCTGTCTCCCTGTCAATGTTTTTAAGAGATCTGATTCATGACAGGTAGTCTGGTGAATTCTTCAGAGAATTAGTAACTCATGAACCAGGAAGAATTTCCCTGACAATTCAGCACCTGCATATTCTCATTTGTTTGCATCCACATAGGCTACAATCTGGAGTGTGAGAAGAGCACTCCAGTAAATTACTTCTGGTACCGTACGACCCTGAACATCTCAGAGGACATCGACACAAGTGGCTCCTTGCAGTGGTGGATGGTCACCTGCCTCGCCAGCGCCTGGTGCGTGGTCTACATCTGCTTCATCAAAGGCATCGACTCCATGGGAAAGGTGTTTACCTGCTGAAAAAGTCCTGTTTCAAACTTTAGCCACTGAATTCATCCCACTTTTATACATTTGTATATTGCAGGCTGTGTATGTAACAGCCACATTCCCTTACCTGGTGCTTACCATTTTCCTGGTCCGTGGCATCACTTTGCCCGGAGCTACTGATGGACTGATGTACCTGTTCACTCCTGATGTAAGTTTGATTGTTTGTTGCCCTCACAGTTTGATCATATCTTATGTCTTGGATACCATGTTCTCATGTGTTGTTTTTACAACTGCTGTAGTGGACCAAACTGCAGAACCCTCAGGTGTGGCTGGATGCTGCCACCCAGATCTTCTTCTCTCTGTCTGTGGCCTTTGGAGGTCTCATAGCTTTCTCCAGCTACAACTCAGAGAAGTAGGGGCCAGACCACCTGAACATACCAATTAAACTGAGATGATTTCCTTGATGATTTATAAAGCTGGCTTTTATCTTCTTAGAAACAACTGTGAAAGGGATGCAGTTTTAGTAGGAGTAATAAATAGTGCCACATCTCTCTACGCCTCCATTCCCATTTTCTCCATCCTGGGATTTAAAGCTACCAACGCCTACAACGCCTGCCGAGAGCGGTATGTCTGCTCATATTCTTTGTAATTTCAAATCTTCTCACTAGTACCACTGAGTATTTTTTTTTCTCTCATCTGCAGTAACATTGTGGCTCTGATCAACCACTTTGAAATATCAGACCAGAACCTGACACTGGACACTTATGAGGAATGGTTTGACCATCTAAATAATTCCTATCCAGATATTGTGGGTAACCTAACGACAATCTGTAGCCTCCAAGATTTCCTTGACCAGGTAATATTGACACTCATCTTTTTTGCCCCCTCCTCTCAAAACTATGGGTTACTACTTTGCTCTTTTTTCCGCTGCATGCAGTACATTATGTTCCGGTCAAGGGATGTACAGGGATTCATGCTTCATCATCACTGTCTTCTCTTTCTTCCTCTCCCAGAGTGCATCAGGTACCGGTCTGGCTTTTATAGCATTCACTGAAGCAGTGATAGCAATGCCAGGGTCGCAGGTTTGGGCCATATTGTTCTTCATCATGCTCTTCAGTTTGGGCCTCTCTTCCATGTTTGGCAACATTGAAGGAATCATCACACCAATCAATGATCTCAAAATACTCCCTAAGTGGATTCCCCACGAGGTTTTAACAGGTACCTGACAATACTCTTACTCTACAGAGAAAATGACTGATGTTACTTTGGAACTTCTCAATGAAAAACCTTTTGGTTACTTCCTTAGCAATGATCTGCCTGGTGTCCTTCTTGATGGCACTCATCTTCACTATGAGATCAGGAAACTACTGGGTGGAAGTCTTTAATGGTTACGTGGGATCTGTTCCTCTGCTCATCATTGCTGTGTTTGAGATTATTGCAGTCATTTATATCTATGGAATGAAAAAGTAACTATCCTCCTCTCCATCAGTACAGTATAACTTTATACTATAAAGTTATACAGTATAACTAACCTTTAGCATCGTCTGTATTCCTCTTTTCTTAACAGTTTCAGCGATGACATATTTTTTATGACTGGGTCAAGACCAAATATTTACTGGAAGGCATGTTGGATGGTCATCAGTCCATTAATGCTTATGGTAGTGCTTGTTGCCTACGTGGTCATCCAAGCACAGAAACAACCCATGTATCCTGCATGGAACCCAGCATTTGTAAGCAAATCTCTATCATTTATTTATAGTTTCTATTTTAGTGGTGCAATTAACAGCTAGAGAGACAGAAAAAGGAATTATTGGATTTTTTATGTGAACTAAAACACAAGACTAAATGTGGTACAATGTGCAACAACACAAATATCGTATTTTGCCCAACCCCACATGAAGATGCTCCATGTATGCTAGGAATGAGTACACTTGAGACTATAATATTCATAAATAAACATTATAAAGTTGTATCAGGGTGTCTGAAGATTTGTACAGTTGTGAGTGCAAATTATTTTTTAATACACTCTCATATCTGCACATCACACAATTGGGGAAGTGGGGAGGATGTAGCAGCTTGGCTTTGACTGAAGAGAAAATATATTCTGGATCGCTAATCTTTCTCTTGTAACTCCGTTGTTTAATCAATATACAAAAAGTAAAACCTTCTCTTAACAGAGAATGAAAAAAGATGTCAAAAAACATTAATATTTTCACTCTAACTTCAATTGTAATATTTAATGCACATAACGTTTCACATCTGTTTTTTCCTTAGGACTCCTTTCCCAAATATGACATACAGCCATACCCTGACTGGGTGTTTGCCATCATCATCCTCCTCTGTGTACTGCCTGTGATTTCCATCCCCCTGGTGGGGATCTACAAATATATCCACATCAGGAAAAAGAAGGCTATCCGTAATAATCCCAGTATGTACTGCAATGACGGATTTGAAATTGAAATATATGGAGAGTACAAGAACAAAGCTTGAGACATACTAGAAGATGCACTCTAGAACAGAAATGTACCTTTTGTCAATGCTCCCTGACCTCAAGGCTCAGTAACAAAACCCGTATAACTGATTGTGAAATTATTCATTTATGTTCATTGTTATGTTGTGTAAACTCCTTAAAACTCACACATCATAAAACACAGGACAGTGATTGCAAGTTCACAAATTCTTACATTTGACCTTTTTTGGTTTTACATTACTAAGTATAAAACCACAATTGCTTCAAATTTCTTTCATACAAGTTCTGAGGGTTTTGTCAAAGTTCTTCTTCAAACATGGAAGAACATGATGTACAAAAACCACTGCACCTGTTCATGTTAGGATGAAGTATAAAGTTTATATCTATATTTTCACGTGATGCTGTCATCCGTATCAATTTATTGATAACTTTATCTCCAAGTAGGATTATGCATAAATGACTAAACTGATTTTAATGAATCCTAGTGAATGGGCTGAGAAAGTGTTTAGCAGAGGAATGAGCTTCAACAACTGTCATTCCATTTTATCTATACTGTAAATTGTTTTTCAACAGTCATCATTTCTTGGTTGTGGATAACCACAAATGTAAATCAAGGTCCAAAGAGACAACCAGCTGTAGGATAAGATGGTAATACAGCTTTATAGATCTGATTTTCATTGTTTTGCAAGGTCTTTTTACAATTGAGGTTTATCACTGAAGTGTTTTATATCTGAAGTGTTCCTGCAGTCTCTGCAGCTAACTTATCCAATACACCCTGACTGCATATATAAAATGTTGTTGTTTTTTTTGGCACATTGACAGATCAATCCAAATCTTGTATGTCACCTGACTCCTCAAAGCCTGAGGAGGAAATAAGAAAAACAAAAAGCCATTATACATCTTGATTTTAAAGACAAAAATGTGATTGATTTTGTCATTGGAGTTTGGAAATGTATATCTTAAATATATATCTGCTTCAAGATTTTGTCAGGAGTTGTAACTGGGCCTACCTGGTGCTTTACTTCAACTTGCCCAAGAACTCAACAGCTCTCCTGGGGTTAGTGGCCTTTCGGACCATAGTGAGCCTCAGATCCCCCAGACACCACTCTAACCGGCGCTTGCCTGTAAGGAGGATGGCAGGAGTAGACAGAAAGTTGTATGTTCCTTTAGCAACTTTTTCTAATAGTTTGTCTATATTCAAAACAATGTGGTAATTAATTTAGTTATGTATAGGAAGGACATTTCTTTAGTTGAATGAAGCGTTAATTTGAAAAGAACCTTCAAAACCAGCAGATGCAGAGGATGCTTTGTTATTTATTATTAATTTTACTGCTTATTTTGAGATTAAATTGTACTTCCATCTTTGTTGCCTGCTCATAACCTCTTATTGCAACACTGAGCTCTCGAAAACTTTGTTGCTTTCGGTTTGCCAAAAAGTTTCATATCTGGTGCAGATTCATTTCTGCAATAAAGACCAGACTCAGAAGCTGGTGGAAGAGTCAAATGAATAACATTATACATGTGCCAATGTGAGTAATCCAGCTATCATTCTGCAGTGACAACATTTTGTTTGTTTGGGAGTTGAACACTGTTGGAAGTTTTCCAAGCAGGTGGTTTGTAGCAATCAAACAGCAGGAAGAGCTGGATTTAGAGCGGTTTACCTGTTAAATGCACAAAGGGCACAGCAGCAGCATCTCTTTTGATTACAGATAGGCTCTCTTTTAACATAATGGAACACCAGATTTTTTTGACTAAGTTTGCTGAAGACAGCAGTCAAGTCTCGTGAACTTGTGCATCCATGGGACAGTTAATGCATATGAGTGTTTGCTGGGGATACATACGCTTCTGCAGGCTTTGGAGCAGATCTTTATAGAAACGACGGTGCTTTGACAACACTAGCCAGAAGGCAAGACAGAACAGCAGCTCCACTGCTTCGTACTGCATAATGCCCATCAGAGACTTATTTCCTAAAATGTGTCCTGAACAGAAGGAAGAGATTCTAAATTTAATTAAATTGATGCAATATATTTGTTTATTTAATGCTTCTTTCCTTTCTAGATGTGGCAAAGGGGAAATTTATTGCCTTTATTGCTGATCCTGAGAAGATGATTGGTGTACTCAGCCATGTGCCAAATTATTTGCAGGAAGTACGCAGGGTTCTTAGCAACCGTCTGACCAAAGGGCAAACTCTGAGCACACACGTGGAACCTAAAGAGGAATGCAAAAAACAAAACTAAAGATGCAGAACAGAAATCAGTAATGAGCTCTGCCTGTTCTGACATTTAGAATGAGATAAAAAAGGCAATTAAACCTTCCCGTTTATTTTAGTTATAAGCGGTATTACCTTTACAGACATATTTATCAAGTTAAGACTACCTAACACATAGAAAAAGGAAGAGGAATGGGCTGAAGTTCCTGGTATGTTTTCGATCCAACATTATTTCAATACTACAGCTACATAAAGGAAAAAATATCTGCAGCACCCAGTGTACAGAGTGTGTGACAGCAACTGCAATTTTCGTGCTAGGACTACTTTGGGAACAAAAGGAAATCATGGTGATCGTCTACCTGTGTGCATGAAGCAGCAGCAGCTCGTAGATGTTCTTGTAGACCGCTTCGGGAGAATTGGTCTGAGAAGGAATTGGTATAGATGATTAAAAACATAAAGTCAATCTGAATAAGGATACGTTACACAATATGTGTAACATTCTTGGATAATCTTGAGTCTAAAAACTGTCTAATATTTATACATGATGTATGACCAAAAGCAATAATGAGCTATCATATCATTTGTTTCTTGGGCTTGTTTACTGCTTATGTTATTATCTGCTCCACTGTTTCCTAATAATTTCTAAATTGTCGTGTCATGATTGATTAACTAATGGAGTTATCATGGGACCTGACACATTTACAATGGTTATTTACCACTTTCTTCCTTCTTGATGGAAATGTCTGTTTGAAGTGTTGGATTCACAATATATTTCTAGGCTGTCCTTCAAAGGCGGCTGCCTCTTAACTGGGACACGGCTTACACGTGTTTGTTTAGCAGATAACCTGAACACAGTGGAAGAGTCACATCTTCATTTTGCTTCTGAAGTTACTGCATGTCTAAGATAGCAAGGCAATGGGTTTATAGGTGCACTGTGAGACTAAAGATCACCATGGCAACATGCTTGCTGCTAAATATAGTGAACTTTATCAGGTATTATCATTTAAAATGTTCATGACTCTTTTAGCATGCTATTTTTTTGCTATTAGAACTGAGCAGAGTTATAACTAAGGCTGAAAAAACTTTAGTTATTAGTTCTTCAGACATTTGCTATAATGACATCAAATAAATCTACTACTCAGCCTCGGCCAAACTGGTGAACAGAAAGACTGACAGCAAACTTATTAAGCGAGCCACACCATGCCAACATCTTGACGTTTGGTGTGTGTATAGATGAACTACATTGCTTGATGTCACTTTCTTTCAAAAAAGATGTACAAAATCAAATGGATTGCTGTATTAAACCAATCAAAATTTCTGATATTATTTTAAAAATTAAAAAAGAAAAAGAAAAACTCTTGACACTCTTACATGTACGTAAGTCAGCAGACCTCATAGTCTTGGTCACATTCTCTGTAGTTTGGGCTTTTTCAGAATTAAAAACATCTGCAAATTCAGATCATGATTTTCCGACTTTGCTTCTTGATAAGTAAAATTTTATATCTACATCATGAACTATTCACTGTTTATATTGCTCTTCCCTGGGGAAAAGGATAACTGCTTTTGATGACCATTCACAATTTTTTCAAATCACCATTTCCCTGACCTTCATATTCATGAATAAGGCATGGCATTTCAATCTGAGGATAGCCATCAGTTTCCTCTTCATTTGTTGTCCAGCTGAGAGGGAAGAGCACAAAGTAAGGCTGTAGCGCAAAGACAGGCCAGCATAGCTGCAGAAGATAAGGTAGAGGTAAGAGGTAAACAAATATAAAACAGTAACAAGAGATTTTGCTGTGAAAATGAGAGATGTCTTGAAAACTTGAAATGCATTCTTTATAACATTACACTTCATTGCTATGGGGAGTCGTCTATGAGAAGTTTTATGAGTTAGTGCAAAGTTCAGGGAGGGGTAATGTTCAATCAGTCCAAAAAGAACTTGTAAAATGTCCAGACGCCCAATAACTTCAGTCAATAATTCTGCAGTCCAGGACTTTCTGTATAATTCTGGATAGGACTTTCACCTGGAATAGTCTTTGTAGACGTTGAGTGAGTAGGTGTCCAGCAGCAGCCCACACCAAGGAAAGAGACAGCGAGAAGGTAGCACCTGAATGCTGGGACAAAACCTGGCACGACTCAATACAGGAAAGTTGACTGCCACCTTCTGTGGGTTGACTGTAAGACCATACTCTGGTACTCCATCCAGCAGGATGCTAGGAAACACACGCAAGAAAAAATATTTAAAATCACCTGCTGCTGATTTCTTCCATATGTAGAGATAATGTTCCAGATGATGAATTTCAGAAGATTCAACACGTCACAAATTGAATGTTCATCAACTTACTATTTTATGGTCAATGCATTTCCATATTGCTACAAGAAATCTAAATCAGTGGTTCTTAACCTGGGTTCGATCGAACCCTAGGGGTTCGGTGAATCGGTCTCAGCGGTTCGGTGGAGATGGAAGACAAAACAGCCAACACGATGTGTCAGGTGTTTTTGCCGAACATCACTGTCAAATCACTGTGTACGTTTGACACATCGTGTCAGTTCGTGATGACACGCCCCCCTTACCCATCATTGGCTGCAGGTGATCACGTGACACTACATCAATTAGCCTACCTGTGCTGCTGGGGATTTTCTGCACTCAGTAGTCAATTTTATGCCTGTCATGATGGTACATCATCTGATTGCCTTCTTAATATTTTAATTCATAGTAACTATGTTGGGTAAATAAAGAAAGTGGTCGGACGAATATGTGCAACGTGAATTTACATGTACTGTATAACGGAACGTGATGGGAGTCAGCGTTCTGCATAATTTGCAATGTTAAGTTGAGCAACTCTAGTCTCGCACTGGCAAAAATAAAGGAACACTTCCTTAAGCTGCGTAGAAAACAACAGAAACAGACTTTGCTGTGAAAATGACATAAGAGTAGCACTTGTCAAGGTGAAGCCACGCATATCTGAACTGGTCTCTCAATATCAACAGCAGAAGTCACACTGATTTGCAGGTAGGTCATTTCATGTGAGTTCATGCACTGTCTTGGTTTTGTTCTTTGAAAAAGGTGACATTAATGCACAATTCATTAAATACACCAATAAAACATATATTTACGTCTTAAATTTGAAAAAAAAAAATTTTTTTACTAAAGGGTTCGGTGACTGAGCATATGAAACCGGCAGGGTTCGGTACCTCCAACAAGGTTAAGAACCACTGATCTAGATGTTTAGATATTCAATATTAAAAACAAATTTAGCTGATAAGTTTATATTTAAGCTTTCAGCAGAATGTCATATATTTGCTCCTTTTTTTGGCACACGGATAAATTGCTGGTCTTTTTGTGACAGGAATATAATACAAAAAGGTTTGGTTAAAACTTGACTTTCATTTAAGTTGCTTAAATATTTGAAATGATTAACTTAGATTAGAATAGTACTTTAAAATTAAATACTGTATTACTATTGTTATTAATTAACTTTAATCTTGCAGACATTCAAACACAACTTATATAGTTGACAATATTTTTAAATATTTGTTAGTGAACCTTATCAATCGGTGCATTTGTACTGGCATCGGCAGGAACTGTCACAGGAATGATGATGTTTGAAAAATGCAGAACAAAAATTTCATCTATGACAAACATACTGTATGTGACGATTGAGAGCCCTCCTTGCATGTCAGCAGTGACACACGTGTAAAAACTTCATGTGCGACTTACTCAAGAAACCATTCTGCTTCATATAAGTCTGGGGTGATCAGAAGAAAGTCGTCTACCAGTCTCATCAAACATCTATGGACACAAAAAGTAGAAACCCCAAGGTTGGACAGAGACATACTGTATGCTGCAAAAGAGGAAGCCTGCCCCCTGCTGCTGGAAATTAGTTATTACATCTGTGGAAGTCAACCAAAATACCCTCTCTTTCCCATCTTGTCTTTGAACAGGACGTTCTCCATGTGACCATAGCAAAGACAGCAGAGAAGACTGGAAATGACGGATCCCTGAGGGATCCCTCTGTACTGACGGTATATTCTGAAACAGAAAAATAAGACTGTAGGCCTGTCACCAAATGGCAACATGAAGAACAGTTATAACTGTATAAAAATATATGAACCATTTTCAAAAACCACATATACAACACGTTCTTAGAGAACACAGCAGAAATAAAAATAGAGATGGGTGAGTACAATAAAAGAATAAAAGTAATAATAGGGGCATGAAAACCACTTTAAAAAAAACTTTCCTCTCGTGATTTAAAGTACAGAATTGATTTTAGTGTAGAGTGGGATGCTTACTTCTTCCCAAACTGGACGACACTACCAGTTAGCATTTGGATGAAGAACTGCTTTGACTCTTTGCCACAAAGTTCTGAACAGAAACGCTAAGAGGAAGAAAATAAATGACTGATTTGAAAAATAAAGTATTAAACATCCTTATCTAAAGAAATATCCAAGGATGTGATTCTCACCTGCTCAACCAGTACAGCATGATGACACTGTCCGCTCCTCTGCAAAGACATCACAAACCCCTTCATGCCACAGGGCTCCAGTAGATACGCCTGCATTAACAGAAATAGAAAAAACTCAAACTTGTTATAATATTCTGTATATATCGACATAGACACATAAACAGTAGGTGCATAGTTTGAGTATGTAAGACAGTACCTGTCTGACAAAGGTCTTTTTCAGCCCTTCATAGGAATCAGCCCATATCTTGGCGTAACAGCGAATAGTAAAGCATTTATCTTCGACTAGTGATAGAGCCTGGTCAATCACTTCAGTGAGTTTCTTATGAGGCAGACTTTCATAGGCTCCACTCACATCCACCTTCAATGAAAGAAAAGACAAAGAATAGATCAAAAAAGTGGCAACAATTAAACAAGGACAATTCAGTTTTACAGTTTTAAGTTTACATAAGCTACATTTCAACACTATTTGAAGAGGTGCTATCCCAACACGCATACAGTACATCACTAATATTATGTCAGTCAGGGCCCTTAAAACAGGATAAAAACCCACTTTAACAAAGTAGAGGGGTTGTGGCCTCTCTTTCTGGTTTGGAGCGATGGAGTGCAGCACTTTGTGGATATCTGCCATCCCCCATACTGTAGAGCCCAGGAGCGTTGGGTTGGTGTTCACGCAGGCCCGCAGCACACAAAACAAGTCCCGGACACGGCTTGGGTTCTGGTGCAAGAGAAAAGATGAATCCTAAAGATGTGCACACACATTCAAAACATGCCACCGCACACAGGCCATGGGCGTGAATAATGGATGTACCCTTGTTTTAGAATCTGCCCCTATGACTCGTGTGATAGGCCTCATGCCGTCAGTCTTGGGAATGAAGCGGAGCCGGGAGATGATGGTGGATTTAGGAAGGGAAGCCACCTGGGCCGGAGTCAACTCCTCCAGCTGACCCTTGGAGAGATGTTCTCTACGTTACAAAAAGAGATCGCAAGCTTTGTGAACTTGTGTCCTTAACTGTATGAGTAAGATCCCTGCAGGAATATACGCATGTCTACCTGAAGGCCAGGTCCTGCAGTTTTTCCCACACATCATGTTTGTAAAACCTGAGGGCATTCTTCTGGCCCAGACTCTCAGTGGCATAGAAACATGCTCGAACCAGGCCCACAACATAGCCATCAAGAAGCCAAGCCAGGAACTGACCCAGGATCTGTGTCCGGTAGGAGAGCTCACTCGGTGGGACACGGCCTGTGAGATGAAAGCGGTTTGCAGAATTCAGCCAAAATACTGTACATGTTGAAGGGAAAAAGAAAATTCACCACCTATGACAAACTTACCTGTCCTACTGATCTTCAACCAATCACAGTCGTTGACACTCATCTTCCACATCAGTTCAGCCACAGAGAGCCTCTCAAACTTCCCACTGTGTAAGAAGACCCTGACCCTCCCAAAGAAATTAAGCCGATTTTGTTCAGAACCCCACAGTTCCTCAGGAATCACAGTGGACAGGCATTCTTTGACAAAAAGGTAGACCCGGTGAGGTGCAGAGTGCTGAGACAAAAGGGAGCTTAATTCCCCTTCACCTGGACCGTTCCTCCTCAACAGTGGGCACATCCTCGGGAGGATTTTAGTGTAAGGACATCTCTGGTGTTGACGCAACAGCCGACTGAACAAAGTGACCATGCTAAAGAAGCGTCGGGGGAGTTTTTTTGACTTATTTTGAAGCCCGTTTAGATAAGGCAGTCCCTCAAAGAAGATTATTCGTATCAAATCTTGCCCTTGTAGCCTCCTGCTCCCATCTGCACATTTTACCTTCCGATTTAGAAGGAAGCCACGCATGCCCTTTCCCCCATACAGGAATCCAATGGTACGGATAAATGATTGTGAGGGAGGCAGAGGGGGGAAAATCCCTGACCTCCAACTGGCTGCCCCCTCCCGGGCTTGCAATTCAATGGGCTGTTTAGATGCAGGAGTGTCACCTTTCAAAAGTTTTATGGTTGGTGTTGGTTCCACAGACAGGCTTTGTCCTCCCTCCACTGGGTCACAGAAAACCTGTCGGATTTCTTCTGTCGCTTCTGGTAGTCCTACCCGTCTCTTCTTTGTTGAGTGAGGTACAGTCTCCTCCTCAACCATCTTATCAGCATCTTTCATTCTTTTCCTCTTCTTCACTTTTACATCTGTTTTGCTCTTCTTCTTTCTGGCAGTACGATGCTCAATCCACCACTTTCGTTTCACAGTTCCTGCATGTTGATATCCTGTACAAGGGGCACTGGTACGAGTTCTGGATCGATGCTGGAGATAAAAACCAGGGGAGGCAGAAGTTACAGATACCTTGTCATAGACTGGAACACCACACACCTGGAAAACACATGATGGAGGCACCGCCACAAACATAGAGCAGCTCTCCAACAGGTAACGTGTGATATCTGTGCCAAGCCTCATTGTGGCTTTCCTCCATAAGTCACTGCCATGGATATAGCAAGCACTTTGAGTTACACTTCCTTGGTACTGGAATTGGTCTGCATTCCGCATCTCCTGAGGCAGAGCCTGGACATTATAGCCATTTACCAAGATGTTTCTTTTTTTCTTTCTCTTCATACTATTTAGAATAAAGGCCATCAGTTCAGGCAGAGTGCAGATCTGGGTAAGAAAAAAATACATCACACATCAGCATAAGAAATCCAGTAACTCGGATTTGAGTCAACTCAAGAAAATTTACCCGCTTTAAATTTCTTTTTGAGGAATTACCTGGTTGCAGCTTGGCACTTGCTTGAGTTCCTTGTCTCGACATACGTAAATTCCCCGAACGAAGGCTTTGAAGAGGTCTGTGTCGGATTCCTCAATGACCACTGCTCTCTGCCCTTCCCTAAATACAATACCGTCCGCAAACTCATCCAGTGTCTCCACGTGCTCATATAGAGACCGGAGAACACCGGCTACCCGGGACATGTCAGCGGCAGACATCACGACAGCACCACTTCGCTGTGAAGTCAATGGTAAACAATCACTGTACTGCTAAACCTGTGTTATTTGTAGTTTAATGCCCCGCGATATCATCAGCCAATGAAATACGATATCCGCTTTGCACAATTAGCCAATCAAATAACCTCATACTGCAAGCAACCATAGACAACCAATTAACAACAAGAACAGGATGTTGTCCTTTACTGTGATGAATGAGCGGTTCTACGTTAGTATTTAAGAAAATATTACTGTATTTGTTTACATTTTTTCTAATATGAAAAAGTTATGATTATCAAGAATTTTTTTGGAAAAACATTTAAAACATACAAGAAAAAATATTTTAAAAATAATGTTAGAGAAGTATTATCTTGGACTACTGACTTCAGGTCTGAAGGCTGTGCCACGACCCTCCCTCTGCTCTTAAGCGCTACTTCCGCTGTGATTGGTCGAAGTGTGCCCCCCTCCTTTGTTCTGAGCGCGCGAATGCAGCTACGTCTCTCCGGTCGGCTTCTCCGTTAGCTGTTAGCTTAACGTGGTTCGCTGGTTGCTGTCTGTAAGAGAGCATACAGGAGGGCCTCAGTGAAGGACCTTTGTTTACGTATCTCCGTTAATCTGAACTCTTTGCGGTCTGCACTTACCATGGCGGACAAGGAAGGTAACATGAATGCTTTTATTGCTGTCAGCAAAGAAATAATGCGGCTATCCGACATGTCTTTTGCTCGTTTAGGTAGCAGCTAACTTAGCCGCCGTGGATCCGGAGGTGGCCTCTTTAAACAAAAGCCGGGAAAACTTTCGTTGTCCTTGTTATAAAACCGTAGCTAGTTTTGTGTTTCCAGTTGGTGTTTACTCATGATTGATGTTTGGTGCTATATACCATAGTTATAAGCGATGCAGCAGCACGTGAGTCTATTAAATCGTATTTAGTGTTTGTGAAATGCTGCCTGTTAAACATGATCGAGGCCGGGAGTTCATTTACGAGATAATGTCGTATTCATAAAACAAACGCTGAAAACTGTAACGGGTTGTATTGTAACGTTTAACACTAATTGAAGTCTCGAGCAAAACATAGACGGTGGCAGTGTGCATATAATATGTTAGTGAACTCAATGCATGTAACTTAATTACGTCTTGCACATGTTTGACATGCATTCAGTTGTTGTGGAGCGGCTTTCATTGCTCTGTGTTCTCTTAGCAGGCGCATTTGATGATGCTGTTGAGGAGAGGGTAATAAATGAGGAATACAAGATCTGGAAGAAGAACACCCCCTTCCTTTATGACTTGGTTATGACACATGCTTTGGAGTGGCCCAGCCTTACCGCGCAGTGGCTGCCTGATGTTTCCAGGTACACTTTTACACACTGCACTAATAGTAATTCAGCATACTAACATGCACTCATTCAATGAATGTGATTGGCACTAATGTTGTGTTTTTAATCCTTACCAGGCCAGAGGGAAAGGATTATAGTGTGCATCGGCTGGTGCTGGGCACCCACACGTCTGATGAGCAGAATCACCTGGTTATTGCAAGTGTCCAGTTACCCAATGATGACGCCCAGTTTGATGCCTCGCATTATGACAGCGAAAAAGGAGGTTGGACAATTGTAAAACCATATTAAAAATAACTATTGTGTGGCCAAAGCAGATGTATAGCACATATTATATGAAGTCCACGACAGTTAAAGAGGTCATGCACAATATAAATTTATTTCATAGCAAAAGATCTTTACATTAATCACGATTGCCTTTTGTGTTCATTTGCCAAATAGAAGTCAGGCTACTGCATATTGTGTCTGAATGAAATGACCTTATTTCCCTTTATTTCTCTGCAGAGTTTGGAGGCTTTGGTTCAGTCAGTGGCAAGATTGAGATTGAAATTAAGATCAGCCATGAAGGAGAGGTAAACCGTGCCCGCTACATGCCACAAAACCCTTGCATTATTGCAACCAAGACTCCAACTTCAGATGTACTAGTGTTTGATTACACTAAGCACCCTTCTAAACCAGGTACATAGATCATGTAGATCACAAAAAATATGCTCTGACCTTTTTATTTCTTATAACAACGATATATCCAGATTACTTCACCTGTTATTCATGTATGCTGTGAAAGAAATACAAATAATTGTGTATTGATATTTTTGTCCACAGATGCTTCAGGCGAGTGTCGCCCTGATTTGCGCCTCAGAGGCCATCAGAAAGAAGGTTATGGTCTCTCCTGGAACCCAAATCTGTCTGGTTCACTACTCAGTGCATCAGATGACCATGTAAGAGAAATGTCAGGGATGAACACAGCTTCATAATCAAATATATTTCCATATTTAGGGAGTTTTACTATGCCACCATTCTCACCAAAATAAAGTCATGCTGCATTTCCTGAGATTGTGTGAATATTTATGGTGTTTTCAATAACATCCTTCCTTATCGTAGACCGTCTGTCTTTGGGACATAAGTGCTGTGCCAAAGGAAGGGAAAATTGTAGATGCGAAAACCATCTTCACTGGTCACACTGCTGTGGTTGAGGATGTCTCTTGGCATTTGCTTCACGAGTCACTCTTTGGATCTGTTGCAGATGACCAGAAACTCATGATGTAAGTAGCTTGACAATAAATAACTGGCCAGCAGCTGAAACATTTTACCTGAAATGTTATTTGACTTTTTTAATGTCCATTGAATGTTGTATAATTTTATACCTCAGTTGGGACACTCGATCAAACAATACCTCCAAACCCAGCCATGCAGTAGATGCCCACACAGCAGAGGTCAACTGTTTGTCATTTAACCCGTACAGTGAGTTCATCCTGGCCTCTGGCTCTGCAGACAAGGTAATGAAACATTCTTTCTATCTTTACTGTTACTGCTTAGTTTTATTAATGCAGTGTAACACTGTTATATCACACAAGAATTTTTTTTGATAGCATGGATGTGATTTTAGCATTATTTCGATTTCTTATTGTGCTACATTCTCCTGTTAGTCCTTTGTCTTTTTGTCATCATTCAGAATAGTTCCACTATAATCAAGTGTTCTTACATTTATTGGAGGGATTATCTTTATACTCAATTTATCAGATAAATAAAAGTCATGCAATAGCAAATACAATCCCTCGTTACTCAACGTTAATGCGTTCCAGGATCACCTGTGAAAAACAAAATTCCACAATATAGCGACAAACTATTTAATTATTTACGGAAATTTAAATGTTTATGAACCCATACTAATATTAAACCACCTTATATCTGTATCGCCTTTTCCCCACATTTTCTAGATTGTTTAAAGCACTTGTGTTTAAAAGAAAAGTGTTTCATTAATACACAGAAGTGCCCTGCGTTCTGTGAGTGTCGGAACCCAGCACACTTCCGGATGCTGTCAGCCAATAGCATGCATGTACGCTGGGCTTGCACTAGGAGATAGTATGACTAAGCCACTGTGGCTCAGTATAAAAGAATTGAGTAAGCCGCCAAAAGCCACATTCTGTGTCCAAGACAGCAGCTTGCTATAATAGCAAGTAACACTTACAAGTAAACATTGAACAATACCAAGAATCAAATTTATTAAAATCAAATTGTATAAGTCAAAGTTAAAATGTCCTCTAGTATAAGTAAAACTTACAAGTAAACATTGAGTAATATTTTGTATGACTGTATCTTCACATGGTGAATGCAAGTTTTCAATTGTTGGGGGGTGTAAAACCACACTCGTCGTAGGGGTGTGTGGGGGGAATACCCCTCCACAGGGGGGGGTCTGGGGGGGCCCCACGGGAAAATTTTTAGAAAATAGGGTTGTTTTCCTGCATTCTGGTGCATTCTGAGGGCAAAATCTTCTGTTCAGTTTACCTACAAAAATACACTAAAGTCAACAGTTCAAGCTTAACTATCTTTATTTCTATCCTACTTTATGCAGGTATAAATCTGAGATTCAACAATTGAAAACTTGCATGTGAAGATAAAGTCATACAAAATATTACTAAATGTTTACTTGTAAGTTTTACTTGGACTACAATACATTTTAACTTTGACTTAGACAACACCATTGGTATGCCATAGTTCAGTTTAGTTTTGTTTTTAATTCGATAATATAATTTTTCATTTCAATTTAAAAAGGCATGAAAAATAGCAAGCGTGGTGAATACACATTTACATGCATCGCTGGTTATTCCTGACGGTCATAGAGATCAAAAGTGTAAGACTACAAAAAAGTATTGATAATATCTTTCATTTACCTTCTGATCGGTCTGTCACCACTCCTACCCCCTCCCCCCCCCTTGTAAACTTTCCGCCCAAAGGTCCGAGTGGGCTTGCCTCGCTCTCCTGTGTTGTGTCCATCTCTGTTGTCAGTCATTCTGCTTTTGACTAGTGGCGCAGGTAGGAAGTGACGTGCCGCTGCAGCCTACGGGTCACTCAATGGGCCAAATTTAAAATGCTTGCGCATTGACTTGCCACTCGCGATTAATTGCGTAAATTTTTATAGCACGTTAATTTGCAGCGTAATTAATTAATCTAATTAACGCGTTAGAGTGACAGCCCTAGGTTTTTTTTATTGGGCGAGAAGCGGTCATGACCCGAGTGCATATTTAATGATCGGGAGCATTCTGGTCACTTCAGCTATTTCCGTCGGCATGCGGAAATAGCAGCATGCTATTGTTGTCTTATGTTATCACTCGGAGATTTTCGTGAGTCCAAAAAAGTTGTAAATTTTAGACTTTTTTTCCTAAAAATAAGAACGCCACTGTGGCTATACAAGCCAAACTCTTGTAGCCATATGGAATTTACTTCGCCTTTGGCGAAGTGGCGAATGGCTAACGCAAGCCCAGGTACAGTATCACGTGACTCCCTACAAAAAAATCTGTGATGTAGTGAAGCCGTGCACCTTGACGTGCAAATAAGCGAGGGATTACTCCATATGAAACAATATAAGAACAAAGTAGGAACACAAACCATCTGTTTTGTGTTTTCTGTTACTTTATCGGAATTAAATGAAATAAGATAAACTTTGTGTGTGAATAGACCCAAATGAATAACTGCTACTGAGTGTGACATTTCTCCTGCTCACAGACAGTCGCTCTCTGGGACTTGAGAAACTTGAAACTGAAGCTACATTCATTCGAGTCACACAAGGATGAGATTTTCCAGGTAAGAGATTTATTTTAAGAGGCTGTGATTTACATACTGGTTTGTACCTTCTGGTAGAATCTGTGCAGCCAGTTAAACGACATTTAGAGAAATTGGATCATGCTGAGGCAATTATTGACTGAAATTTCTAGTTCTCAGAGAAAATGGTTTCCCACTGCTTTTAAGAATTTCAGATTTGTAAGTCAAAGGCTTCAACACATGAGAACCACAGTCTGAGATCAGTGTGTCAGTATTGTTTGTGTTGCTAGTCAGGGTGACATAATTTTATTTCTGTGACTGACTCTTTCAGGTTCAGTGGTCACCTCATAATGAGACCATACTGGCCTCCAGTGGAACCGACCGTCGCCTCAATGTCTGGGACCTCAGGTAAACAAAATACCACCATCTCTTCATTAGATACTGAATGCAGATGTCTCATATTCCAGCTCCATTACACAAAGTTGTCCTATAACTTGGATGTTCTGTCTGGTACCACCAGCTGTTTAGCATTAATATTATTCTGTAATACAGACAACATCAAAATATTTACAGTCCTCAACTTCTTGCATTAAATGTACTCGCTATTGTGTAAGCTTGGGGAGCCCTTAATGTATGTATTCAGCATTGCAGTGATTCATTGTGAAGAAGAATAATGAAGGGCACTAACAGGTCTGCTGTGTCTCCATTATCACATCAAATGAACCAGATGATGGTTCATCACTATTGGTCATAGTGTTGAGCTGGATGTCTTTCCATATGGTTTTTCTCCTGTATTGTTTCCCTTCCTACACCTTTGAGTTGAGATTAAATATTAAGGAGATTGAAAGTGTCTTGTCTTTCAATCACAGAATAAGGCGATACCTTTAAAAAAGAAACACTGGGATGTTTACTGTAAAAGAAGAAACTGCTTATCGACTGAACAGCTGCAACATCCAGCATCCATGTTGGCTTAATCTTTAAAACACTGTAAAATTGTGAAGGACAATATTAAACTCCTGCATTTGTTTTGCAGTAAAATTGGAGAAGAACAATCACCAGAAGATGCAGAGGATGGCCCGCCTGAGCTACTGGTAAGGCCCATTGAAACCTCAACTGAAAAAGAGGTTTCCCACTGATGGTCACATCACCTCAATCATAATGTAAATGGTGGCTTTTCTTTTACCTAGTTCATTCATGGGGGCCACACAGCAAAGATCTCTGACTTCTCCTGGAACCCCAATGAGCCATGGGTCATCTGCTCTGTGTCTGAAGATAATATTATGCAAGTCTGGCAAATGGTAAGACATAATAACAAAGTGACAATACAGATACATTCCTGAAAACCACACATTGAGTCACACCTTTGTTGTCTTGGTAAATCTGAGTTCTTATACTTGTATCTTATATACGTTTTTTGTGGTCGTGCTGGAATTGAGTCAACAATAGGTGACTGAGTGACTGACAAACCCATTGTACTTTTAGGCTGAGAACATCTACAACGATGAGGATCCAGAGGGTACGACAGACCCTGAAGCCACAGCTTAGCGCCAGCAGCAGATTTGTGTTTAACCTACAACCTCATCACAAACTGCCACATCAGTAATTCCATGCAGCTACTTGTTCTCATCCTTCTTTTACTGGTGGTACATGCCGTAAATCACTGTAAATACTACGGGGCTGTAATCATGTGTAGCTCTAGCCCTCTTGGAATACTCAAAGCGGTGAACTCTCCTGAGTAATTTATTGCCTGAAGAATTTCACATGTTATTCACAGTGCATATAAAGAAGTATTTTTGTAGCCAGACTGGCTCTACATCTACGCTGAAAAATTTAATCAAAGCCTTTTCAGTGATTAAAAATGTTTCGAGGACATAAGGTGTTGATCGGACTGTCACCTTCCAAAAAGGAAGTGTTTCACAATATTTTAGATTGTTGGAAATGTTGCAGCAAATAGCTTGTTCAGACTGACGTCCAGCTCTGTTTTGACTTTGATAGACGTTGCCTAAAGATGATCTTTTCTGTCTCACCATTTCATACTTTAACAGCTACAGTTTGATCATTATGTTTTTGTTCTCGAAACTTAATTTTACACCAGCTACTTCTAAGTCAAATTACAGTTTTGGAGTAATTATACATTTTAAATTTCGATTTTGAAAGTCCAGTTGTGGTCCCATCTCCCATCACCTTCATTTAAATGTTTTTGTGATATAGATTAGTAGTTGAACTTTTTCTATATGTTCAATATTTGTACAGTGAGTGCATTCTTAATAAAATGTGTTTCATTAGCATTTAAGTTTCTCGTATGAATCTTCTTCTTTTCTTCTTTTCCTTTTGGCTTTTCCCTTCAGGGGTCGCCACAGCGAATCAACCGCCTCCATCTGACCCTGTCCTTTGCATCCTCTTCTCTCACACCAACTACCTTCATGTCCTCTTTCACTACATCCATAAACCTCCTCTTTGGTCTTCCTCTAGGCCTCCTGCCTGGCAGTTCAAAACTCAGCATCCTTCTACCAATATATTCACTATCTCTCCTCTGGACATGTCCAAACCATCTCAGTCTGGCCTCTCTGACTTTATCTCCAAAACCTCTAACATGTGCTGTCCCTCTGATGTACTCATTCCTGATCCTATCCTTCCTGGTCACTCCCAGAGAGAACCTCAGCATCTTCATCTCTGCTACCTCCAGCTCTGTCTCCTGTCTTTTCCTCAGTGACACTGTCTCCAGACCAAACAACATCGCTGGTCTCACCACAGTTTTGTACACCTTTCCTTTCATTTTAGCTGAAACTCTTCTATCACACATCACACCTGACACTTTTCTCCACCCATTCCATCCTGCCTGGACACGCTTCTTCACCTCTTTTCCCCACTCTCCATTGCTCTGGACTGTTGACCCCAAGTACTTAAAATCCTCCACCTTCTTGATCTCTTCTCCCTGTAACCTCACTCTTCCACTTGGGTCCCTCTCATTCACACACATGTACTCTGTCTTACTGCGGCTAACCTTCATCCCTCTCCTTTCCAGGACAAACCTCCACCTCTCTAGCTTCTCCTCCACCTCTTCCCTACTCTCACTGCAGATCACAATGTCATCTGCAAACATCATAGTCCATGGAGATTCCTGTCTAACCTCGTCTGTCAGCCTGTCCATCACCATAGCGAACAAGAAGGGGCTCAGAGCTGATCCCTGATGCAGTCCCACCTCCACCTTGAACTCCTCTGTCACACCTACAGCACACCTCACCACTGTCTTACAGTCCTCATACATGTCCTGCACCGCTCTAACATACTTCTCTGCCACTCCAGACTTCCTCATACAATACCACAGTTCCTCTCTGGGCACCCTGTCATAAGCTTTCTCCAGATCTACAAAAACACAATGCAGCTCCCTCTGGCCTTCTCTGTACTTCTCTATCAACATCCTCAAAGCAAATACTGCATCTGTAGTACTCTTTTTTGGCATGAAACCATACTGATGCTCACTTCTGCCCTTAGTCTAGCTTCCACTACTCTTTCCCATAACTTCATTGTATGGCTCATCAGCTTTATTCCTCTGTAGTTGCCACAACTCTGCACATCTCCCTTGTTCTTAAAAATGGGCACCAGCACACTTCTCCTCCACTCCTCAGGCATCTTCTCACTATCTAAGATCCTGTTGAACAACCCAGTCAGAAACTCTACTGCCACCTCTCCTAGACACTTCCAAACCTCTACAGGTATATCATCAGGACCGACTGCCTTTCCACTCTTCATCCTCTTCAGTGCTCTCCTCACTTCATCCTGGCTAATCTTTGCTACATCCTGGTCCACAACAGTCACCTCTTCTAGTCTTTGTTCTCTCTCATTTTCCACGTTCATCAACTCCTCAAAGTACTCTTTCCATCTTCCCATCACACTGCTGGCACCTGTCAATAGACTTCCATCCCTATCCTTAATCACCCTAACCTGCTGCACGTCCTTCCCATCTCTATCTCTCTGTCTTGCCAGCATGTATAGATCAGTCTCTCCCTCCTTACTGTCCAACCTAGCATACAAGTCATCATAAGCTTCTTGTTTGGCCTTTGCTACCTCTACCTTCACCTTACGCTGCATCTCCCTGTACTCCTGTCTACTCTCCTCAGTCCTCTCAGTGTCCCACTTCTTCTTAGCTAACCTCTTTCTTTGTATACACTCCTGTACCTCCTCATTCCACCACCAAGTCTCCTTATCTACTTTCCTTCCAGATGACACACCAAATACTCTCCTACCTGTCTCCCTGATCACATTAGCTGTAGTTGTCCAGTCATCTGGAAGCACCTCCTGACCACCCAGAGCCTGTCTTAACTCCTTCCTAAAGGTCATGCAACACTCTTCCTTTTTTATCTTCCACCATTTCGTCCTCTGCTCTGCCTTTGCCCTCTTCATCTTCCTCACCACCAGAGTCATCCTACACACCACCATTCTATGCTGTTTGGCTACACTCTCGCCTACCACTACTTTGCAGTCACTGATCTCCTTCAGGTTACATCGTCTACACAAGATGTAGTCTACCTGTGTGCTCCTACCACCACTCTTATAGGTCACCCTATGTTCCTGCCTCTTCTGGAAGAAAGTATTCACTACAGCCATTTCCATCCTTTTTGCAAAGTCAACTACCATCTGTCCTTCTGCGTTCCTCTCCTGGATACCAAACCTGCCCATCACTTCCTCATCACCTCTGTTACCTGCACCAACATGTCCATTGAAGTCTGCACCGATGACAACTCTCTCACTTCTAGGTATGCTCTGCATCACTTCATCAAAGTCCAACCAGAATTTCTCTTTCTCCTCCAGCTCACATCCTACCTGTGGGGCATACCCACTAACAACATTGAACATCACACCTTCTATTTCTAGCTTCAGACTCATCACTCTATCCGACACTCTTTTTACCTCCAGGACATTCCTAACAAACTCCTCCTTCAAGATAACTCCTACTCCATTTCTCTTTCTATCTACACCATGATAGAACAACTTGAACCCTGCTCCTAAACTTCTAGCCTTGCTACCTTTCCACCTGGTCTCCTGGACACACAGTATGTCTACCTTCCTCCTCTGCATCATGTCGACCAACTCTCTACCTTTTCCTGTCATAGTTCCAACATTCAACGTCCCTACTCTTAGTCCTATACTCTTGGCGCTCCTCTTCTGTTTCTTCGTGCGAACGCACTTTCCTCCTCTCCTTCTTCGACCAACAGTAATCCAATTTCCACCGGCGCCCTGTAGGTCAACAGCGCCGATGGCGGTCGTTGTTAACCCGGGCCTCGACCGATCCGGTATGGAAGTCATATGTTTGATTCGCATCTTTGATTTGGCAAAAGTTTTACGCCGGATGCCCTTCCTGACGCAACCCTCTGTATTTATCCGGGCTTGGGACCGGCACAATAAGACACTGGCTTGTGCCCTCTTGCGGCTACATTATTTAAGTTTCTCGTATGAATGTGTTACTTAAATAGTTTCATAGGATCAGCATCCTACTAAGTTTAGAAGTATTTCTAAACAACTCTAAATCCGTCTAGTGGAAATGTCGGTTACGCCAGACGACACTTTTATGTGTCTGATGTGACGTCTAAGTGCTTTCCTGCCTGCCTTGTGATCTCTCACTCTATTACTCTGAGTCTCACTGTTTATTACTTCAGCCATATTGCCCTTATAAGTACATGAACCCATCTCCAGTCTTCATGCAGAGACATTAGTGTTGCACTCAGGTTACAACAAACAAAAAGCTTTTTATTCATAACAAAAATCTCTGAGCTACAATCTAGTTAATCTTTACAGACTTAAAAAAAAAACGTGTTTTAATTGCAGCATGTCAATGTGGGTAAAGTGCATTGAAATTGGAGTTCAATTTATTGCAGATCAAAAAAAAAATATCAAGGACATGCAATCATGTTTGTTCCATGTGGTCACACGTGTGATGCCCAATGGCAGCCCTGCAAGAAAAATGTTTTGATTACATTTACTTAAAGGTTTTAGTTACTTTGTTTCAGAACAGATCAATAAGTCTTACTGGTAGAACAGCAGTTGTTTGGTTAGGCTGTCTCTCATCTCCTTTATCTCGTTGGTTTTTCTCTTCTGAATCTTCAACTCAGTCTTCAGCTCTCTGCTGCTTTCCTCCAACCAGTGTATCGCTTCCTGTAAGAACGATAGTGTTGTTTTGTGTACCAGGTGACTAATTCATTTGCCAAAACATAAACTTGCCTTTTTTTCTCTTCAAACTTAGCTCATTTAGCCACAAAAATTCATCATTTCATCCTATCTTTCTCATTAATAACCCCCTGCTGTTTTGCATACCTTGTACTGCCCCACATCCTCTCTCCTCTGTATATGAATTATTCTGAGTTTTTGTTCCAGACAGGACTTCTGGACATTCAGCTTTTGGATTTCTTCCTTTAGGGGTTTCAGCTGATCCCTCAGCTCCTGGGCCTGTTCTTTGGCTTTTACTTCAGCTCCAGCTGCCGCCTCCTTCCTCTTCAGCAATGCTAGCAAAATGGGTTCATACCTGGGTATGACAAGAAATGTTATCCAGGACAAACCCCAAAAGGAGAATGTACTATCTAGGTTTTCCATCTACCAAAAAAAAAAAAATACTAGTAACCTGTCCTCCAGCGCTTTCAGCCCACCCTGCAGATACTGCTGGATGTCCCCACAGGAGTGTCTCTTGTACTGGGTCAACTCCTCCTGGATGTTGGAGGGCTGACTGATGCTCTGGGCATGAAGCTGTGCTTGTAAGTCTAAGATCTGCTGTTGTTGGATTGTCCTTAGTTGGGAGCTGTCCTCTGTCAGCTGGAGCACCAGCGACTGCAACTTCTCCTGGAGGGAGGGAAAAATTAGGTTATTATGTTTAAATCTTTAGAAATGTAATGACCTGATGATTTTTCTTACCTCCTCCCTCCTTTGCACCTCCACCTCATGATGCTGGGAGTTCAGGGTGAACTGGTTTTGGGCACAGTCTCTAGCCATGGCAAACAAAGTCCTCTTTACATTTCTTAGTTCATCCTGCAGTCCTTCTCTCTCCAGATGCACCCTCCACATCCTTCTCTCCTCCTCTGCTCTCTGCTCTCTGAGGCTCTGAATCTCCCTTTTCCTCTCCTCTCTCCTTCCCTCTTCCTCCTTCCTCAGTGAACTCATTAGCTCTATCACTTGGCTAACTATTGGCTTCTCTGTCTCTGCTTTATTGCTCTCCTCTGTCACCTCTTTTTGGCTTTTCCCTTTCAATTCTAGCACCTCTGCCAACAGTTCACTCCTCCTCTTCTCCAGCCGTTGTACCTCGTCTATGCACTCCTCTATTTGGGACCCTAATGCGTTCAGCACTTTCATGCCAGATCCCAAATGAAGATCGCCCAACCTGGGCTCTTGCTCCTCTTCAACTGTCTGCTCTGTTTCATCTACTTCAATACCAGTTACATCGTGCTTTGTATGCTGGCCTTCAGTAGTGGAAATATCTTCTGTCTTTAGCCCTTCATGTTGTATTGGGTGTTTTTCTGTGCTATATAATGGCATTGATGGCTTTGACAATCTCAAATGACCATCTATCTTCAAATCCCTTTGGCTCTCCAGTTGTTTGTGTGAGAATGCCCCCATGTTGTCACCACTAAGCATGGGACTCTGCTGGCTTCCATTTGTAACTGAACCAACTGTCACCTCATTTCTGCTTTCCTTAACCGCTCCATCTCCCAACCCTTCTTGAGCAGACCAGGATTCTATATGCATCTGCTGGTTCTCCAGGTGGATTGTATTTTCTTGCTGAATCGGGACCAGTGCTGTACCCTGACAAATCTTTGAACTCTGGCTAATGTGCACATATTCCTGGCTTGCATCTGTACCCCAGTCTTGGGGCTCATAGTCCATCCCAGCCTCCTCCATACAGTTGTCCAGGATGGCCAACAACCCCATCAGCTTGCCCTCGTATTCGAGCATGGTGTCACTGAGTTTGTGACCCGCTGAAGTAAGAGGCATTTCCCTCTGGCAGCAAACATCTGTGATCACTCCACGCCTTTCAGTGTTCGGGTCCAAGCATTTCGACTGACCTTGCAATGGCTCGTCTTCAGTTTCAACACCATCCATGTGTGTGTCAATATAGCTTGTGACAAGATATGCATTGGGAGAAATGCATTTTTCATCATGGCTTTCAGTGTCTTCCTCTTTGCTGTAGATGTGAGAGGATTTAGTCATGGTTGTTTCGTTGTAACTTGAGGTGAAGTGAGAGCTAAAAGGGATACCAGTGAACCCCTCACAGCTTTTCAGCAAGCCATCCATTTCCTGTAAGTATGGCTTAATGAAGGCCGATTGAGTGAGCTGGGTTCCTGCGAAGGTGAGTCCAGATTGTGCCGTGTTGCACTCTCTTCGTTCGATCCTGCTTCTATCTGGATCTGCTTCCTCTTCTTTAATGAAGAGAGACTTGGTCCCAGTGGAGGACATGCTGTCGTCCAGGTCCTCCATCCCTATTCTTGTTGCCAGTCACGAAGTCTCCGTTGCAACTGTATCATCACTTGACTAAAGCAGATTCATAGGTTAGACAGCTGAAGCGTATTAAGCATGATAACTGCAGTTGTTTTCATATCACAGACACTAGCCCTGACCTGCACTGATGAAATGTAGGGTAATATATTTGTCACACGTCATACGTTGTCGCTCATTAGCACATGCCAGTGCGCTTAGCTGGGCAAGGGGGCAGTTCAGCAGAGGGTATGCTACCAGCAGCTGTCCCACTAATCTTGGTGCCTTGGGCACCCAGTTACTGCTTGGCAACAAGCAGACACACACCCCAAACAAGTCTACTCTTGCATTCATCTGACCACTGCAACAGTAAACACACTAATGCAAACACATTAAATCTAATTTCATCTGATGCTCCACTTTGTGACAGTAGAAGGATTACATTACAGAATAGATTATCGTAACATGTCATTGTGCCGATGGATGGGTATTTGCACTCTCAACTGGTGAATGATGTAGATGTAATTTCATCCTCTGAAGTGTTTGCCAAGACTGTCCAGAATACCAGAGAGTGAATTGATCAAATTGACCCAATAATGTCATCAGCAGAAATTAGCCAGACAGAACGGGCATGAATAGAATTCAAAAGTGAACAGAGTTTGTGCTAAACTGGGTCAGAGACAAAGACGTCTGTACCTCAAACAAGTCCCATCTGTGTGACCCCAGTGCCCAGGGTCTGAATAATGTTGAGCTATGCATGCTTGACCAAAGCCCTGCTCAGTCACCAGCTGTTCTGTTGCAAGACGGACATGGACACAAGTGACATTCCATATGGTCCCAACCACTCTCAGACAGCACTTGCCAGTCTACTTGCTGAGCCTGGTGAACATTTTCCCTCCTTATTTTGTGCATAAAAAAATAATAATGACTTAGCTTCACATTTGTTTCTTCTCTTTACTAGTTAAATTACTTCGCAAAGCTAGAGTTCATTTTCATTTGGAAATACTCTTGAGCTGAATGAATGGCTGATCCTTTCTTCAGGGGTTCCAAGTGAATTGGATTAACATGTATCACAGTTTTTCGTAGATAGACATAAGCTGTAATTGTACTTACTTCTTTGTAAATGTTTGTCCCTTACATGTTGTCTTCAGGCGAAATCCATCAGAAATGAGCTGTGATTCAAACGACAAAGCATAGTGAGCGACACATAAAGGGTGGGAGCAGTGTGCAGATGACCACTGAGACGGGGCGGGGCTAAAGGCAGTTTGTCAGGCAGCCTCTCTCTCACCCAGTGTGCTGCTATGCGAGACCACGGCTGCCTTACATATGTTTAGGTTTATTAATAAACACTAAGTCCAAGGGGCCTCAACAGGCTTTTACACCCCATGAGAAATACTGGATTTTTCCAAAATAGACCTCACAGGCTTCTACAGAACACCTTGTAGTCTGTGATGTGTTGATTTTACATTTTTACTGTCAGAAAACATATGATTTTATTAATTTCAAATGAAATAACACTGTCTTGATAGACAGAGTATCTGTTTTGTTTAAAAGTACAGTGCTAAACTTACAGAAAGTTGATGGTAGAATATTTCATCAGTTGAAACAAATAATACTTTTACCCTCAGATGATTCAGGAGAACATTTTTGCAACCGATAATGGATGCTTTTCAGTTTTCATCAAGCAGTAGTCAAACATATCACCAGTCAGTCTTCAATTCCAGGGAGATTTAATGCATGGTTGGAGACAGATGAAAACAATAAACCTTGGATTTACAAGGAAAGCCTTTAAACGCTGATAGTACTTTATTTTAGAGAAATCAACATTTAATTATCTTGAATGAATTAAAGCACAAAACCTGGTAACTGCTAATGTTGGTTGAATCATCACTTTCAGCAGAATTTATTGTGCACTATCATCTTGTTTTTACATCTTTATCTCCATATTTAAATTACTGTAAATGCATGTATCATGGCTGTTGTTAGGTTTATGCCTGGCGAGAGTTTATGTTGCGTGTTTCAAGATGAAGAAAAACAAGACTCCTCATCATCAAGAAGCCTTTAAATAGCCTTCAGTATTATTCTGGCTGCTTCTCATGGGAGGATTGGTTTTCTCCTAAACTTCTGACCCCAACAATGGACCACAAGTGATCCTCTGTAGTCTGAAGGGAAAGCAAAGAAATTTAAGCTGTAAATCTCTTTATATAACATTTTACTACCTTTACTCCCAAAAATTGCATCTTACATTTAGTGGAATTTAAGTAACATTAATATATTTATTTAACAATATGCATACTTTCTATCTCACTTTCCATGTTCCATAGTTTTTAAAAAAATGGAAACATTTTAACAGTTGGACACTAGATGGCCTCAATGTCTAATTTCATCTCATTAAAACAGCAGTGAATTTTATAAGTCATTCTCTGTCAAATGAATACAGAAGCTATGTTAACAGTCATGGTACAAGTTATGAATACAAGATGACCAGCTGTTGTATGGTGCACTTTGCAACAAGATTAGATTATTAGACATGTGGATTTGTTCTGATGTTGATAACTCTTCTTGTCTAGTTACTCTTTCACTGAAGGTTCCTTCCTGCTTTAATGTAGGAACAGACACCTGGTTATCCCTAGGTTCCATAAAATGTACAGAAACACCCCAGATTAATTTACTGTAAGTCCCACTTCAGAATACCTTCCCTTCCCTTTCCACTAGATATGCTTTTATTTTCAGTCATCACCCTCTAAATTATCTATGCCCATTCCTTGACACTATGATTCAAAGTTTCCATGATAAGATTACGTCCCTTGTGCTCAAGATGTCATGTTTATATAATTCACTTCTGTTGATCACTGCTGGTCTGTGTTTTGGCAACTATAAGCTTTAGTCACATCAACTGTGAAATGTCCAGGGATGATCTATTTTTAGACAGACACAGATTCTGATGATGTAAACCCAAACATCCAATGGGATCTGGGAAGAGACTGTAAGACCCTCCTTAATTCACCTGCCATGAAATCATCATGTCTTTTCTATCATTTCCTTCATATGGACTGCGTAGCTCATCGGTGTGTGTGGAGGTGTGACACAGTTTAATATTGTAAGGGGTGCTGTGTTTGAGGACTAAATGTCCCGCTGAGTTGAAGCATATGCTGAGCATTAACTCACTGTCCAAAATCACTAGAGCATCCGCTCAGTGAGTTGTCCTCTTCATCCTGCCTCCCTTTTCTTTCCAACTCTTGGTCTGTTTCATAAAATATGTTGGAAAGCCTCACACAACAGCAAACTGGGAATTTTATTTATTTTTTTATTGACACAATTCACTAAATCCATATTATTATATTCGTGCACAACATGCTTTGTAGTCCTCTTATTTATATTCTGACATCAGATACATGATTTGAAGATTTATTATAAACTATTTGCAATAAAAAAAACATTTCGCAGAAATATTTTGGAGAAATGAGCTCATGCTCTTTATCTGAAAACATTCCGTATAGTTAACTGAGTTCTTGTTGTACTTCTGGTTTTATACACATTTGGACTACATGCCTCTCCCAGGAACCATCACCTTATCGTGGTGGAGAGGTTTGTGTGCTCTAAGGATCCTGGGAGCTATGTTGTCGGGAGTCTTGTACTCCTGGTAGGGTCACCCAAGGCAAACAGGTCTCAGGTGAAGGGCCAGACAAAGAATGGTTCCAGAAGATCCCATGAAAAACGGAAAAGGGAAAAATGTGACCCTACCGGGGCCCACGTCTGGAGCCAGTCCTGGACGGAGGGCCCGTCAGCGAGCGTCTGGTGGCCGGGCTCAGCCCGAAAAGGCAACGTGGACTCTTCCTACCCCTGTGGACCCATCACCCGCAGGGCAGACAGATGGGGTTGACAGATCTGGTGGGGCTTACCTCCACGTGTAGCCTCGGTTCTGGATCCAAACTCCTGGATAGGGGTTGGACCTTGTTTTACGTCAGGCGTGAGGCACAGGGCGGGTGTGGGGATACTCACAAGCCCCCGGCTGAGCGCCGCTGTGTTGGAGTTTACCCCAGTGGATGAGAGGGTCGCTTCCCTACGCCTTAAGGCTGTGGGAAGGAAAACTCTGACTGTTATTTGTGCATATGCACCAAATATCAGTTCAGAGTATTCGGCCTTCTTGGGGTCCCTAATTGGGGTCCTTGATGGGATCCCTGCAGGGGGCTCCATTGTTCTTCTGGGGGACTTCAATGCACATATCGGCAATGATGGAGACACTTGGAGGGGCATGATTGGGAGGAATGGCCTCCCTGAAGCAGTTGCAGGGTACCGACGAGCCAAAAGGACCGCAGCCTCAGCTGTGATGGAGGCAAAACAGAGGGTATGGGAGGAGTTCGGAGAGGCCATGGAAAAGGTCTATCGGACGGCACCAAAGTTGTTCTGGAGGACTGTCAGACACCTCAGGAGGGGGAAACGGGGGACCATCCAAGCTGTATACGGCAAGGATGGGACACTGTTGACCTTGACTGAGGAGGTTGTCGGTTGGTGGAAGGAATACTGAGGAACTCCTGAATCCAACTACCCCAACTGACCCGTCCTCTGTTGCAGAGGCAGAGCTGGAGGATGATGGGGGATCAAAGTCAATCTCTCGGGGCAAAGTCACCGAGGTAGTTAAACAACTTCATGGTGGCAAAGCCCCAGGTGTTGATGAGATTTGCCCGGAAATGCTGAAGGCCCTGGGTGTTGAGGGGCTGTCAGGGATGACACGCCTCTTTAACATTGCACGGAAGTCTGGGACAGTGCCGAAAGAGTGTCAGACTGGGGTGGTGGTTCCTCTTTTTAAAAAGGGGGATCAGAGGGTGTGTGCCAACTACAGGGGCATCACAGTCCTCAGCCTCGCTGGGAAAGTTTACTCCAAGGTGCTGGAAAGGAGGGTCCGGCCAATTGTCGAACCTCAGATTGAGGAGGAACAATGTGGGTTCCATCCTGGTTGTGGAACAACGGACCAGCTCTTTACTCTCACAGGGATCCTAGACGGGGCTTGGGAGTATGCCGATCCAGTCTACATGTGTTTTGTAGACTTGGAGAAGGCATAAAATCGGGTCCCCAGGGATATACTGTGGGAGGTACTGCAGGAGTATGGGGTGAGGGGGCCTCACCTCAGGACCATCCAATCCCTGTACGCCCAAAGTGAGAGCTGTAGTAGCTGTTGGCCTTCGCCAGGGCTGCGATTTATCACCAAATCTGTTCGTGATTTTCATGGACAGGATATCGTGGCATAGTCATGGTGAGGAGGGGTTACAGTTTGGTGGCCTGAGGATTGCATTGCTGCATTTTGCATATGATGTGGTCCTTTTTGCGTCATCGGCCTGTCACCTGCAGCACTCACTGGTCTGGTTTGCAGCCGAGTGTGAAGCGGCGGGGATGAGGATTAGCACCTCCAAATCTGAGGCCATGGTCCTCAGCAGGAAACCAGTGGACTGCCTTTTCCGAGTGGGGGATGAGGTCCTTCCACAAGTGAAGGAGTTTAAGTATCTTGGGGTCCTGTTCATGAGTGAGGGAACAATGGAGCATGAGATTGGACGGAGAATTGGGGCAGCACAAGCGGTATTGCAGTCGCTTTACCGCACTGTTGTCACAAAGAGGGAGCTAAGCCAAGAGGCAAAGCTCTCCATCTACCGTTCAGTCTTCGTTCCTACCCTCACCTATGGTCATGAGCGATGGCTCATGATCGAAAGAACGAGATCGCAGATACAAGCGGCTGAAATGGGCTTTCTCAGGTGGATAGCTGGTGTCTCCCTTAGAGATAAGGTGTGAAACACTGCTGTTCGCGAGGGGCTCAGAGTAGAGCCGCTGCTCCTTTGCGTGTAAAGGAGTCAGCTGAGGTGGTTTGGGCATCTGGTGCGGATGCCTCCGGGGCGCCTCCCTAGGGAGGTGTTTCTGGCATGTCCGGCTGGGAGGAGACCTCAGGGCAGACCCAGGACCAGGTGGAGGAATTACTCTCAACACTGGCCTGGGAACGCCTTGGGATCCCCCAGTCAGAGCTGGTGGATGTGGCCAGAGAAAGGGAAGTTTGGGGCTCCCTGCTGAAGCTGCTGCCCCCGCGACCCGATTCTGGATGAGCGGTGGAAGATGGATGGATGGATGGATGGATGGATTGGACTAACTGTCATGGATTTGAAACAGTGATTATCTTTCTGCGGTATAGTACTACTAAAAAAAAAAAAGTAATAATAGTAAAAATACTGGATGAAATAGCAGAAATCTGGTACTCTAGGTGTTTTATTTAAAAAAATATTTTAGAAGAAAATCATAACATTACTTATTTCTGAGGAAAAATAATTGCTGTTTTGTCGAAAACATGACCCATCACCCATTGTCAGTTTATCACAACTGCTTCTCAGTACAACCGATCCTCGACTCCTGGCAGAAGAGATAAAGAGATTTGCTCAGAGGAACCTTGGCAGCTCTTTACTTTTGTTGATGAGAACATTGCTTTTTTTTTTTGCAGTTGTCTTGGGGTTGAGAATGTTTCCTTTGTTCTCTGTCGTCTGTCATGTTGTGGATTATAAAACAGTGTTGCACTATGGCTAAGTGTGGTTTAATGGCATTGATGTCCTCAGATGTTTATTTTAAAGAGAGTCCCACTGTTTAAAACTCGTCAGCCACCATCTTCTTACCATCACCAACCACCCAGTGTTGGCACCAGATGGCTTCCCAAAGTCCAATGGGATCACTTAATCTAATAAAGAAGTGACCTTGTGTCCCTTCTTCAATGTGTTTTTCCATTCCTATGAATTAAGAACGTGGTGTCTATTTAAAGATGACGTGCATGTTTTCCTTTAGAAAAAAGACAGAGCAGCTATGACTTGTTCCCACATTGGTTTTGTTCTAAAAATCATTTTTGCTCTGAAAATGGCCCTCATCTCAGTCCTGACTGTGGTTCATTGCATCACCTTTGCAATGTTGTGCGAATACCACCAGTTTTCATGATGGCCCTCGCAGAAGTAAACAACTGAGACAGAGAGATGAGACGAGTTGTCAGAGATGAGTTCAGATACTCATCCACAAGGATCATAGAGAAAACTGGGCCTATGTTGAGGCCAGCTGGACATGTTTAGTAGCCTTATAGGGATTTTACATTTAAAAAGAGACTTCATGTGAGAGAAAGATGTAGACTAACTTGTTTATGGTTGTATATTCTTATTTGTTCCTCTTATAAAGGTCTGAAAGATTTATAATAATGTTTCTCATCCCACAAATGCAGTGAGATGCTGACTTGGTAGATGATCGGTTGAGTGCTTTCTCTTTGGTTTCAACTAAATTTTCATGCTGACAATTGGATTATCATGAAATTCCATATTTTTGTTTCCAGTTCTGAGGATAAAGCCTTCTGAGAGATGCTTTCCTGATGTTTCCTTTAGCACGAACATGTCACTGGCATTTTTAACCCCACTAACAAAGTTTGGAGCATATCCAGCAAAAAATACATTCTTACTTTGTCAAACATTCTACATGAATTAATAGTTAGTTGTGTCTTTTATTGATTTGATTTCTTTCTTTTATTCCTATTTGTTGAGATTTTTTTATGTGTGCTCTGGAAGGTTCGTCTTGTCCTTGACAGAGACCAACACCACTCTGAGCTCACCAAATGAAGGATGTCAGAGACTGAGAGGGAATATGTCTTTAGATAAAACTTGTTTAAGAAAAACTTTTGACATATTTTGAAGTACTTGATTGATTGCCTGCACCTATGGTTGAGATATTCATCGTAAGACTAATTTTAATGCTGCAATGAACAATGAAGATACACATTCATGTATTCAAAATACTCCTCATCCTACACCATCGACATGTTCCCAAATATTTCTAAATATTTTGCATTTGTTCAAATACATAGAAAACAAATTATATTCAAAGCATCTTTTCATGTGATTTGTCTTTATGCTAATTACACTTCCAAATGTTAGCATATATACACACTAAAGTAATCTGTGCTTACATTTCACTGAAAGCCCCGTCATGTCTGAGTGCAGTCTCAAAGATGCCAGCATGTCTACAGAAAGGTCACCAATATATTACTCACCACACCAGATATAAATATAAATGATATCCTTCCTCTAGTCTTACCTGTGTCTCAGCAGCAGAGGATCATCCACACAACCACATGTCATAAAGGACAAAGCTTGACGTCAATCCAAACGGAAAAGTTTGCATCAAGTTGTTGCTGTTGCACAAGACAATATGTGTGTGTATGTGTGTGTGTGTGTGTGTGTGTGTTTGAGCTAAATATGTGCAGATGCTTCGGTGTACATACTTTTTAATGTTCTGTTGTAGCTGTCAGTTTGAGGGACTATTGTAAATCTTGAAACGACTTTGTTTCATTCATTCATTCATTCATTTTCATGTACCGCCGCTGTATCCGCCGTAACGGGTCACAGGGAGCTGGAGCCCATCCCAACTGGCATAGGGCGTGAGACGGGGGACACTCCGGGCACAACGCCAGTGCACTGCGGAGCCACAATAAAATACATTTTATGACAAAGAAAACAATTTGTCCCGTGTCCTGAAGCCTTGGACTAAAACTGCACAAATATTCTCTGAATAGCTGTTGATTCAGAAAATGGAGATTCACCACTCTGTTTTCAACTGTCATAACTACATGTTGTGTGAGTGCCAATCCTGTTATTTTACGAATAGAGGTCACCTCGGGTTTCCTGGCTGTGACGTCAGCGCCTCATTTAACCAGCCCCCGTGAGAGAATGAAAACAGGCAGTTAGTTGCTCTGCAAATGGAGGGAGAGAGAGACAAAGGATGAAAAAGAGAGATAGTTGGATTCATAGATGGAAAGTTGTGGCCTGTTTTTGTCCAGTCCCAAACAGGCCACACCACACCCTGCTACAGAAATATTTCATGTAATTTTTTAAAGGAGCAGTCCACTCTTATAGCATGTGCAGTGTTTTCTTACTCGGAGCTTCAGTACCATAAAAAGAGGTCTTTTAATTATTTCACTTATTGTACTTGCAAATCTTATTTTTGCAGTAGTAAGCATGGATTTTGTGGACTAATGCTATTTGTTAAGTGATGTAAATGCACATTTCAATGGAATGAAAGTAATAAAGATCCGTGTGATGGATGTTAGAGATATGAAGTAACCAACCCAATTAACAGCCAGCACTAAACACGACATGGACCTCCTGCAGTATGTGTGTGTGCGTGTGTGTGCGTCTGCGTGTGCGTGTGTGTGTGTGTGTGTGTGTGTGTGTGTGTGTGTGTGTGTGTGTGTGTGTGTGTGTGTGTCTGTGTACACACTGGACTCGTACACAATGTGTTCTGACTTGTTCTGACTTTGGCTCTTGGATTCTGAGGAATGCTGGACTGTCCACGCTCCAGACAGATTTAGTCTAAACATTGGACACAGGGTTTTCTATCGCTCTGTGTTATTTTGGATTTAATCTTTGAGTAAAAGCTCCAATGTGGCTGTCATAGGCCCTTTATAAAACGTATAAAGCGTATAAATTCCCTTGATATACTATAAATATGTGTATATATCTAGAGGGCAACAAACCCACAGCAGACCAGTGTCAACTTGTCCGGGATGAAGCAAACACTGATTAGCTAATAAAATTTGATTGATGTAATAATTGTCAGAAAGCTGATGTATGGCAGGTTTACACACACATGGGTATCCCATCCAGTTCACCCCTCTACATAGTATCAGACAAATAGAAACAATGATCTGAAATCAGTTTATCTGGTTCCTCCGTGACATCACAGTGTTTAAGTTCAAAGCTCTACAGCTTATAAAAATGTTTGTTTAAAGGAAGTGTTAAAGCAACATTTGGTCAAGAAGTCACGAGTGACTGAAGTAAACATGGCAATGTTGTTATATAGCCCATTGTTAGTGGATTATAAAGAAATGAAATAAAACCTTCTTCTAGAATGCTTTGTTTTAAGATTATTAGTTTGTTAAAGGTCAGAAACAAACAGCTGGTAACACCACGGCCCTTTGGGCTTCGTGACTGTCATTTGACTCTTGGACACAATTTTTCTCAGAGGCACCATAAAACTGACAAGACAACAAAGTGTTCCAGTTCCATTTTCACCCCATATTTTCTCCTTTCTGTATGTTTCGTCTATCTTCGGAAACATGTCACTTATCCTGATCAGAGAAAAGTGACTGGGAAAGCTGGACTGAAGTGTGATAAGGTTGATGTAGTTTAACCTCCCTTTTTCATTCTTCTAGTCCTGTGGTATATACAGTATATTTGTTCATTCCTCCTCTCGTAGTCATTTTTCTGGAAGGACGCAGTGCCAACACAGACTGTAACATTTACTGCCAGGCTGGTGAGACAAAGCCGTCTCTGTTGTAGAGAGGAATCCCCTTTGTGGTTCACAGAGTATCAACCTGGAATATCTCCCTCTTCTTCAAAAACCACAGGCCACTCTTAACTCTGTGTTCCCCTTTCTCTTTCTCCTCACCTCTCATTCAACCACTCACAATTTCACAGTTGCTGATTTTAGAAGGAGGTGGACATGGAACGAGATGTGGAATGGAATTTTAAAAACTTTTGTTCAGCTTTTGATCAGTGACTGGTTTTTCAAAAAAGTATTTCTTGTCACTGAACATGAATACAACACATAACAGAAGTGACAAAAGTGTATTTGAGATCTGTTTTGGAATTTTTGTAACGTAATTTCAGAGTTGTGTGCTTCTGTCTGCGCAGACAAAATGCATCTGTGACAGGACAAAAGCAGGTCGGGAATTATAATGCTGGCCAGAGAGAGCCGGGCTTATCCAGCCGGCAGCATGGATTTCCTGCTTGCAGCCTCCTTTCAGTCACATCTGACACACATGCATACACACAGGACACAGACAAAGTTTGTGTTATTCTGATAGTCCCTCTGATTATGGCGTGAGTGGAGAGTCCTGAAGCCTCAATAGTCCTAAATTATGGAAAACAGAAGTCCTGCACCCCCAAAGTCCTTTTACAGAAAACACGTAAATGTATTCTAAAACATGCCCAGAAATCCTGTTATCACTTTTATCTAATTTGCCAATTAAGTGTAAAGTTGTTTTCTTTGTCAATTTGTCATCCAAATAAAGATTTTACAAAATGTATGCAAAAAGTAAAAAAGTCATGCACATGCATGCAAACTGCAAAAAAACAGTCATGCTTGAAGAGAAGATGGAGGGAAAGCGGGAGGCTTGTAGGCTCATGTTGTTCTGGTGGTTAATGATTTTGCACCCTTACTGTAAAGACACATGCAGAGACTGTAACAGCTCCATCTCAGGCTCACAGAGCATGGCTGTTTTCAATTGTATTTCCATGGAAACATTAAAACATTTCAATCTGTTAGTCATGAGTGAGCTAAACTATGACTCACATAACCCCTCCCCGACACACACATTAAGTGCGGGTTCCCCTAATCCATGCATGCACATACACACACACAAAAAAAATTGTACAGTGAAGTCATGAATCAACACTCAGTCAAAAATGTGAAACAGGTTAGATTTTGAGGTCGATGCACTCTTTTAGGAAAATCAACTCCAAATGTTTAAATTCTTTAGGACTTTAGGAGTCTGTAGTACTCTTCTTTGTGCTTGCAATATGTGACCACATCATCTACGTAAATCTGGACCATGTGCGTCACATGCTGACCTCCATGTCCTTGGGTCATGCACCAGAGTTAACCAAGAAATCCCAACAGACAGGTAATGTGGCTGCCTCATCTCAGGAGGCAGTGACGAAAATGATGAAGCAGATCTTCTGACCGTGTCTGCGAGAGTGACGTAATTATACGTTTTTTCCTTACATCAACTACTGTCGCCCAGATGGAAAATACTGTATATGGAATGAAACTGTTTAAAATAATTTATTTCTTTTGTTATGTTTTTGTTTTAGCTCTACATTCAATGCAGGTATTACAGCTACGATTACGCAAGCAGAGGATAAACCAGAAGGCTAGATTTTTATCACAGGTGGTCCTCAGTCTGTTCCCTCAAGGCAGCTACACCTCCTCCGCCTTACTTTTTCTTTATCCCACTTTCTTACCCTCCATGTTCAAACCAGATATACCAGCACCCCCACACACGCACAAATACACACACACACACACACACGCACACACACACACACAGAGCTTGTATGATGGTGTTTAGCACAACTGGACATGACTTAAAGAAAACACATGGAAGGTAATTTTGTGTTTTCTACAACAGCGTCATGTTTAACAAGGTGTATCAAGTTTCCACCTGGATGCACAGTGACAGGAAAAGAGCCACTCCCTCTTACCTTTACAAAAGACAGCTGAATGTCTTCACGGTTTCCCAGCCACCTTAACAGCACTGGATTTCTCAGGGCTTACTTGGGGATCTTTCTAATTTGTTATTTTAATTTTCTATTTGTATTTTCTTTGTTATAACCTGAGAAAGTATTACAAGACTTGTACCAGGCGTTAATCTTCTATTCCAATGTGCATGGTGATCTGTCTTTCAATACGTGGTGTACATTCTTCATTCCAAACTTCCATGATGTTGTGTGGCCCAGAGGGCTCCCCGCTTTGGGAGATTCGAGTGACTGCACCTGATCCCCGGAAAGGAGGCTAGTAAAAAGAAGAAAAGGAAAGCAAGCAGCAGGAGTAGAAACTACTATTGAACCATGCAGGTCTGGTGAAGAAAAGTGTGAAGAGAGTGCTCCAGATAAAATGGTGAAAGCCTTCTGTCTAGAAGAAGAGGAGAAGAACCAGCGCTGGAATGGTGTGGCTAACTCCTGACACCGCTGTGAGAGGTGGGAGGAGAGGCTGGCTCTCGGACAGCGGGCGGGACCAAGAGAGCATGGACCTTCATTCACTCTGCTAAACACACACATACACACACTCACACACACACACACACGCACACACACACACACACACACACACACACACACACACACACACACACACATGGTCCGCCAAGCTGTTCTCAGACTGAGAGAGAAAAGAGGGGAGCGGAGGAGAGAACAGCACGCTCGAGGGTAAGTTGCATTCAGTTATGTTCTGTCTGATCATTTTATAGCAAATGTTTTACATTGTTCACTAATCTGAGTAGACATTCTGGCTGATCTCTAAATGTGTCTTTATGAAGTAGAAAGTACTCATTTGAACTATTTTTCTGCCAGTCATATTAAACGGAACCTTTTTCTCTTCTTTAACTCACCCATATACACTTTCTTGCTGATGTGAACCACATGTCACATATGCATACGTTTGCACACATACATAGACGCTGCAGAAATCCAGCTCTCCTCCCTGGGGGTTCTTTTCTACATATACAAAAATGAGAGAATAGAAAAAAAGGGGGAGAGCTGCATGGGCAGAGGAGTAGAGGGGAAAGGAGTGAGTAGAACAATATGGGAATGTTCATATGTTGTTAACAGTTTGGCTTCAATATGACCTTGTAGTGTCGTGTCTTTTCCTCTTTAGTCTGTAATAATCCTATAACTGCATTTACTTCCCTAATTAAATGGATTTTGCCACTTTCTTTGTACGGTTCTCCCTTTTATTTTTCACTCTGTCCTCCTTCTGGCCTTCATTTGTGCCCTATTTTCTTGTCTTTCCCTCTCATCCTCTCTCTCACTCATCCTGCCAATCTCATTGTTATCCCAGGTGGTGACAGACAGTGAAAACAGAGACACCAAGCGAGGCCAAAGAGGGACGGAAGGGTTCATCAACCCCTGCACAGCAGGGCAATTTCAAAACCCGTGACTTGTTCCAAACACAGAGAGAGAGACATTGATCCACGTGGAGGCACTGGCCTTTAGTTCACAGGACCTCTAGGATGTCCCGGAGGAGGTCTACAGGTGACCTGGTGCCCAGGGACGTCACTGAGATCTTAGCACGTGAGGCGAGGGCTCAACGTGGGCAGAAAAAGCCGGGAAGCTCCTTCGGTCAGGCCTTCAGTTGGCTGAAAGGAAGTCGGAAGAAAAAGAGCACTAGCAACGGGCTGACTCGAACTCATAGTGGTGTGACGGATGTAAGAAGTGGACTTCACAACCATGATGCTCCAAAGGGTGAGTGGGATTACAGTGCTCTAGCGTAACAGAAGAACAGTTGGTAGGACAATAGAAGAATTCTACAAAATGCAAAGATTGAAACTTTTAGTTTTTCACTATCTGACCTGGTTTATTGAAATTCATATATCTCACTGTGAAGTTTTACAATTACATATCAATGGTCTGTCCTGAACTGCAAAAACTATTCCTTATATTAACAAATCCACAGTGAATACTCATCCAACTCAACATCTCCCCACTGATCTACGGAGCGCTTTAGCATCTATCAGCTCATGTTTTAGTTTTATGGTTGTATTTCACTATTCACCCTTGTAAACTAAATTTTTAGCATTTAACACAAAGGCAGCATTTTCAACAAAAACTCTACATATAGAATTTCTAAAAGTATTATTTAGACAAACTCAGTCTGAATCAACAAGAATGGTTCCTGTCAGATTGTTAGAACAACTCCTCTGTTTTAGTCTGTCTTGTTTTGTCTGTCTTGTTGTTTTGGAGAAACGTGTTGACTTTTGGATTAAGATGGAAAGTTAAGAGTTATTTTGTTATTGTCTGGGGTTCAGTCTGCACATTTTAGTTTAGTAAAAGTGACACGCTCACCCACTCGTTGGCTAGCACCAGGTTTTAATCCTTCATTCTGTTTACTGATGCGTTTACTTGTTCGGCAGCACAGAGATTTACTCACAGTCCTCATTTCCTGTTTTTTTTTTTTACTGCTGAAGCTATCCCTTTCTCTTCTGTCATGGTGTGCGTATGTGTGTGTGTGTGTGTGTGTGTATGTGTGTGTGTGTGTATGTGTATGTGTGTGTGTGTGTGTGTGTGTGTATGTGTGTGTGTGTTTGTGTGTGTGTGTGTGTGTGTGTGTGTGTGTGTGTGTGTTTGTGTGTTACTGTAGTAACTATCCATCAGTTCTTGGAAATCCAGATTCCCTATCTTTCGGACCTTTTTTGGTCTTTTGGGTTCTGAACTCTTCTTCCTGTAAAGTCATCCATGACTCCTTTCTGACCATATGTTGTGATTTTGCAGAGCCAACTGAGACCTACTACTACTGGAGGATTAACAAACAGTGACACCGTTTGAAACCTAAGATTAACTAGCAGTGGGGCTAATAATTCCAGAGTAGAGGATTTGTGGGAACTTTTTTTTTTAACTTTCCGTTTAGTAATTTTCTACTTTAAGGTACATTTTAAATAGATCTTAGCTCTATATTGCACTCCTGTGATAAATCAGAGTCCTATTGTTACTTACTGTTGTCATTCTTAGAGATGTATTTATCAGTTAAAAGTCCCTCTACTATTTGACTTAATGCTCACAATGTCCCAAAGTGCAGCTGTGAATCACTGACTGGATGTTGTCCAGTTTTCCTCCTGTCAACACAAACAGTTGATTTTTGGTGGTAGTCTGGGAAACAAACCACCTCCCACCATAACAAAAGCAATAATCACTGCAGACTAATTTGTGCCCTATTTCACCATCATGCCTGTCCAGTGTTTTCTGTCCTACCTGTGTGTGAATGAGCTGTATGGATTGTCTGTTCTTTGGTCCTTTGTGTCCTTCACAGAAAGTGAGGGAAGCCTGTTTTTCTACCAATAACTATTATTATGGTTGTCCTGTTCCTATGACTAATCCTTCCTGGGTGTCTTGACATAACAAAGCATAGGTCTTTATTAAGACATGTAAATGACACCCACACTGTAGATCTCACAAACATGCACACTGCCATTGTCTTTCTCCCTGGTTTATATGAATAATAATATTTTAAAGTTAACAACGGATTAAACGTTATAAAATGTGAAAGCTGGAGGTGGAAATATGGCTCAGATATCATGGGAGCATCCACAAACTGTGGTCTTTTGTGTAATTTGGTAACCTAGCCAGGCTAGGTGGTTCGTCATACACAATGACTGTGGACAACCTTGAACATAAATTAGCTGCCCTGACAATAATTATTTTTAGTGATCGGATGCCCTGAACCAACGAAATCCTGAACCAGTCATTCTGCAACATTCCATCATCATGCCACCAATCTGCCAATGAGCCACTACACTTTGTTCAAACATGTCAAATATGATGTTTGTGCATGAATATCACCTTTGTTACCCCCGCATGACAGATTTAAATGTGTCATGGAGAGGTAACACAGTAATCCATGACTCCAGTCCTGAAGGTGTTTTGTATTTAACAGATTTCTGTTGTGTAACAATAAAAATGGTGTTGCTATTCAGAATTCCTGAGTACTGTGTACTGTGTTTGTGTGTGTGTGTGTGTGTGTGTGTGTGTGTGTGTGTGTGTGTGTGTGTGTGTGTGTGTGTGTGTGTGTGTGTGTGTGTGTGTGTGTGTGTGTGTGTGTGTGAGTGTGTGTTGTGCATGTGTGTGCATGTGTGTGCATATTGCGTGTATGTGTATGGCAGCCTGGATGCCAGATTGGGCCTAGAGTTATGCGATGGAGGGAGAGATTACAGCGAATGACAAAGCTCCATTCAGCTTTGAGGAGACTCTTAAGAAACACTCTCAATGCTTTTTTAATTAGAGTAACTTCTTAGCACAAACACACGCCCAGCTCTCGCTGGTTTTCCGTTTCTTTGCCCATTCATTACCCCATATTACTGTTTTTGATCTGCATCTCAAATTGCTTAATACCCTCTTTGCAGCTCCTTGGTGGGATTGTTGGTCTCCTCTACTTATTATTGTGTAATCAGCATGTGTTTAAGGTTGTCTGTGGGCGTCTGCAACACTGTATGTGGGTGTGTGTCCAAGTGTTACCCTGAATCAGAAGGTATCTCTGTGTGTGTCAGCAGCATATTGCCGGGCTTAAGGCGGCGCCAACCAATCCCCAGCGCTCATGACATCACTTTAGACACACATACACACAGACAAATGGGCTTTAGAGCCCCCGCAACTACCTGCTTTGTCCAGCGGAGCCCATCTTCCCCTGCTGGCTGTTTGAGCAGTGAGGTCATTTCACACAGTCCCTGAGATTCCACATGTGCTTCCATGTGTGTACTTGTTGTTTTCTACATCTGTGAAGTCATTTATGTGGACATGTCTCTGAGAATAGTTTGTGTTACAAATGTAACTCTTGCTTGTGTTTGCGTTCAGGGGTTTCTCTAGTAAAAGCTAGTCTGGAAACATCATGCAGAGCTTTTCAGAGGAAGAAGACTTGTCTTCTATTTTCATGATAGACATGAAAATAGAAGACATATTGTTGACAGGCAATGTTTAATATTTTTTATAGTACACGTTTTATAATAACTTTTATAATGACATTCAAGCTAAATCAGCATTTTGGTAAGAGAACACGTTCTAAAAGTCCAAATGTGCGAATACTCTTCTTAATTGGATTGGTAAACCCCTGGTGTGTATGTGTGTGTGTGTGTGTGTGTGTGTGTGCGCGCGCGTGCGTGCGTGCGTGCGTGTGTGTGTGTGTGTCTGCGTTGTGTGGCTGCCACGTCACAAACCGTTCAGGGTGTGTAGATTCACAAACTCTGATGTTGATTACAGAGTGATGGGAGTAAATGAAGAACAAACATCTCATTACAGAAGGAATGCACACAGCGTCAGCTCTATTACAGGCCACAACTCAGGGCCACTTTAATACAGTTTGACAGGACGGACACACGTAGTGCAGAGCAAACATGCAGCACAGAGGGTGCAGTCTGAAACTTTAATGTCATCACACAATGTACCCGAAAACATCATTCACCGCTCCAAAGTACACAAAGACACACTTTAATGAACAGGGTAATTTTACCTGGGGAGGCAGATACAGTATCTCCAGCCCTCATTCATAACTGTAGGTCTAAAACCACACTGGTAAACAAAAGCGTGAAGAATACATTGCTGTGGAAACAACGCTGTGAGCTCACACATATGAAAATGTTTGTGAGCCCTTAAGATCATCGTCTTTACTGTAACGACGAATGGAATAAGAAACTTACACGCCTGTCGTTGCATCTGTTCCTTCATTCATCCGTCTGAAAACATTTCTGATCTTAAAAACTAAATGAACTTTGGCTAATCCAGGGGATTTGTCTATGTATTTCTAGTTTTTAGATAAAATATCTATTTTTGGATTTTTTTATGTGTTGTGGTTGGAAATTGAAAAGTTGGACATGGTCTCAAAATATCATTAGATCATATCAGAACTTGTCAAATGTTTGGACAAATATGACTTATTCATGTGATTTCTGATGATTTGATTGACTACATGTATTCTTCCTTTACTGAGTTTTATAAATAAATGCATTTCAGACAGAATAACTGATTGATCGACTATTTCTATCACATAGGAATTCACATTTCATGTATTTTCATGGGAACATGTTGGAAAGTATTCCAAGTATGTTTTATAAAATGTGTGCGTTCATGATGGATGACAGCTGGGGGAGATATGCCGTCTCTGGAAGCCTCTTGCTAAATGTTTTTCAACGTCATATTATTTACAGAATAATGTTCACTCTTTTTTTTAAACTCATAAAAATATAACCTAGATAGTAGATACTCTCCCTGCTCATACTTTACTAAAAATACTTGTGATCTACATCCAAAGTTTTTCTCTAGAGGCCTTGTTTATGGAATAAGCTAATGGGTTGCTTTATAGGACATGGAGTGTATTTGTTAGTACAGAGAAGCAGCTGGAAGACATCAGTGTGGGCTTGAGGGAGGGAGTCTGTATACAGACTGATATACAACTGATTTCCCCTGGAGGCCGTGTGCGAGGCTCCTGTTACATAACTTGTTGTAACAGATACACCTGTCCAACGCGGTTCGGCTGATCCAGCTGTGGGCTCCCGTGGACTTTTCGTGTGAAGAGTAACGACGACACGATGCCAAAGCAGTTGAGGAATTCAGTCAGTCTTATATCAAACTGACATGTGGGATCATACAGTATGTTCTGATGAGATGGGAACTTAAATGTCCATTTATTTATGATTTAAGTTGCAAAGTTACTGCATTTAGAATGTAGCTGATTATTGCTGCAGTTCTGTATTTAGTTGGTTTTTAAATCTGTGCAGGTTTTTACCTCAGCATCATTTGAAGAACTGGAGCATCATCCTTTCACAGTAATGTCTCAATGATGTCCGTAACATTGGTTTTTCTTCAATTTTCTTTGACATGTCTTCAACCATATGGTCATCAAACTAAAGCCTAAGTTATGCACACTGCAGTAGTCTATGCTATGTGTTGTCCTTGTTGGAAGAAAAAATCCTTTGCACGTGACTTGAACACCCACGCAAAATGAAGGCTTAGAAAGCTGGAAGCCACAGGAGCAAGATGTTGTAGTTTGTTAAGTATGTGGATCATGGTGCACGTTTTCAATCACCAGGAAGAAATCTGTATTGTTTCATTTGGTTATGAGCAAAATAACACAAATAGTAGCCAAACAGAGGCGTTCAAATCCTGCTTCCAACCCTGACCATAGCAGTCTATTAATCTGTTGTTCCCTGGAGAAATACGCTTGAACACTTGGATGTACTGTTCTGGACCAGACGCAGTCATCTTGGCAACACGCCACAGTCATGGTTTATGATATGTTACAGCCCCTGTTTCTGTACAGAGCTTGATCTACACTTTGTTATATGTTCATCATTAATACGCAGTCTGTTGGATATCTGAATCACACAAAATTTTACTGTGCTGCTTTTGGCAAGTTTGAAGATCAATTTTTGAGATAAACAGTCAATCACAGTCAAACAGTTGGACTGTCAGACAGATAGACAAACAGGCAGACACACACACACACACACACACGCACGCACGCACACACTTTCTGTACCTGTAGCTAGCTCATCTAACATCTCTTCATGTGCACATGCTTCCTGTGCCAGTAGGTTACACTCATTAAACTGGAGGTGCAGGTCCATTTTTATTTTTCTGCTACAGACTGTATGTCACTCAACTCAATTGTATTTACTCAATTTTTTTTTCCATATTCAAAAGTTGTAAATTGTATTTTGAATCTGTACCTTTTGTTTTTGCATCCTGTCAGTTGAGGTTTCAAATTAGCTGAGCTGAGACTAAACTGTGGAATGAAAACACTGCTAAGTGCTGATTGGTTGGAGAGAATCCTGTGGCACAGATTTCCTGCACACTAACCTCAAAATGCAATGTGTTGTATAAATTCACTGGCAGCCCACAAAACCCGACTGTGGTTGATTGAAAGGCCGACAATCCTCGGTGTGTTTGCCAGTGAGTGAATCTCAGAAGGGGGGGGTATCCTCCAGTGAGTTGGTGTTACATTCAGTCAAAATCAAGAAAACAACAGGAAACTAAAGGTGAATCACATTGAAAACTCCTTGTTTACAAGAAATCTTGGTTGGGACTATTTTACATACAGTATGGCTCAGTGATACCGGTGCCTTGCCACAAGATGGAAGTACTGGGCCGGTGCAGGTTTGGTTGATGTTTATCCTGAGAAAAGAAATGCCGATAATGAAAGTGTATGTCAACTTGACCTATTCAGATCACGTAACACCAATTATCGGGTACACACTTAACTGTCAGAGTAGACACTGCAGCATTTAGAGAAGGAGATTCCTTCATCCTCTCTGGAAGACTGGTGATGAACACCCTGATGACCACTTTTCCTCACAACATTCTTCCCCACGAATGTTGTCCACACAGGTACATACACAAAGACACACACATGCACACACAAAGACACACACGTACACACAAACCCACTCTCTCTGTCTCTCTCTCTTTCTGTGTGTGTGTCTCTCTCTCTCTCCCCCTTTTTCTCTCTCTCGACAACGACACCTACTATAAACACACTTATTTAAATGTATCTAGGGCATGTTTGGCACGTTATCCAACACACAAGCGCACCCTCACAGCACCATGACAGATGAGAGGAACCCAGGAGTACTCCACCAGCTCAAATGGAATGGGTGTGGTTCTGGTAGAGCTGCATTAACAGGCAGCATATCTTTGTGAGCAGTTTATCGCAGATCATTTTACACTCGATAAGAATCGTGAGCCATATCCAACTCTGTGCATTTGTATTTGTATTTTAAACTCCCATTAACTCATCCTGCTCTTTACACGCCAGATCGATTCCTCCCCTACAAAAAAAGATTGTAAATGGTCTCTGGTACTCACACAGAATGTGGATCTGCTGTTTTATTGGAGGTTTTTTATCCTCCCTCAGTTCTCTTCACATGAGAGAGGAAGTGGGAGCGATGAAAGAAAAAAGATCAGGGTGACCATGACGATGAATGTGTGTGTGTGTGTGTGTGTGTGTGTATGTGTGTGTGTGTATGTGTGTGTGGTTTCATTTTCTTGCTTGTCATCATTTCACTCGTTTCATCTTCCTACATTTAGTTGTTAACAAAAAGGAGTCTCAGTTTTCTGCGTTCGTCAAGCTGATGGTTTTTATCCATTTTCTTTTTCCTCTATGTGTTTGTGTGACCTAGTTCTGGATACTATTGATCCACACCGTCTGGGAGTGGCATCTCCAGCATTTAGTGACGCCATTCTCCCTGTAAAAAATACTCCAATGAGATGTCACAGTAATCAGGGGGCATTCAAGACTCACACTGTGTTTTCTTTACTTATAGAATGAAATGACAGAAAACAAGAAATAGAACACAAGGAGTGAGAATTATAGTGAGATTATAGTCACAATAAAGACTAGTATATATAAATATTTGCTTCTTCACATTTACCGAAACCCCTCAGTATCCTTATCCTCACCCTTCTAACTCTGCATGTGTGTTTCTTTGAAGCGTAGCCGGAGTGATGTCATCACAAACTAGGGGTTGATCTGTCCAAACTTGGGGTAAAATAACTGTTCCCTCCCCTTGGGGGGGTTCTGATCTGACTTCCAGTACTGTCTTTAGCAGCTGTGTGATTGCAGAAAAATGTTATCTTCTTCTGAAAAAGACTTTCTTTTGCTTCAGATGGGATGTCTCTTGTGAATTAAATGTTACTTAAGGACATCTGTTGGTCTGTATGAAGGATGATGACTTTTTTGGAATAAATATGCCAGTTTAGTGAACATATACAGTTCATACGATGTTTATTGGAATTAATCTGATACTTTTAGCAGATAAAAACCAATATGAAAGATGATTGCATGTTGTGAAATGGCATAATGTATTATAAGGACAAAAACCTCTGATGCATTTCCTCCATTAACTAACGTTTATGGATTTTGTCATCTAGAGTTATTCTGGTTTGGAATAAAGACAAAGGATCACTGCTTGTTTACAGAGGTTATTAACTGAATGGTGTGTGTGTGTGTGTGTGTGTGTGTGTGTGTGTGTGTGTGTGTGTGTGTGTGTGTGTGTGTGTGTGTGTGTGTGTGTGTGTGTGTGTGTGTGTGTGTGTGTGTGTGTGTGTGTGTGTGTGTGTGTTCAGCCATCTCTAGTACTCCATGCTCTCATCTGTGTGAAAGGGAGGCTCTGTAGCTCTGCTATCACATAGGCAGAGAGTGGGAGGGGCACTTGTACACGCACACCATCACAGCCGTAGACAAACTCGCTTGGTAGTGAGCTTGTCATCATTGGATGCTAACGTTGCTACAGCAGCTGGATGCAGAGGGCTGTGTGTTGGAGACTTGATCTGGGTTGTATTTCTGGCGTGTTGTGTTCGTGTTTGGTTGGTTATAAGGACAGTGTCAGTGGGTCTTTAGCCATCTTACACTAGACTGTCGTGTGTGTGTGTGTGCGTGTGTGTGTGTGTGTGTGTGTGTGTGTGTGTGTGTGTGTGTGTGTGTGTGTGTGTGTGTGTGTGTGAGTGTGTTATCAGCTCTGAATCAGCAGGATTGACATCGCGGATTCAGGAGTGTGTCTGACTTTGACTCAGGGTGTGTTTTCATGCTGGGGAGCGAGATGGACTTAAGAAAAAGAAGATAGACTTTAGAGGATGACAACATGATGGACCCCCTCTAGGAGCCTCAGGACAGCCCCGAAATGGGTAACAGCGTCCAGACGAGGAAGAAGGTGCACACAGAGAGAAGCTTCTCTGCTCTTTCATCGCCGAGCTCCAGCCGGGAAAAACCGAAAGGCTTCTGGCCATTTGGACGTCAGGAGAAACTTCAGACAGGTGAGAGGAATAAATCAGGGTAATCGTGAGAGGACGGACTGTTATGAAAGCAACATTTTATTACCTCACCAGAGGGGGTCATCTGTTTGTTGGCATCACTTTTTTTTTTTTTTTTTTAGCAGACTTACACCAAACCACTTTGCATGAAACTTGTTGGTTTTCACAGCAAAGAAGGACCCTCGGAATTTTGGATTTTGCTGTGACACGATAGAAATGTTGGGCATGCAATGAGGAAGAGGGTCCAGTTGAATTTAGTCGACTCATAAATTAATTTTCTATAGTTTTGGACATTATAGAAGTGTTTTTGGACAGTTTCTGTCAGGTTAACTACAGTGCCTTGCGAAAGTATTGGCCCCCCACAAGAACTTTTTGACATTTTGCCACATTTCAGCCTTCAAACTTAAAGATAACTAACTGAAAATATTTTTCATGAATCAACAACATGTGAGACAGAATCGTGAAGTGGAACCAAATGTATTCAACATTTTATATCGTGTTTACAAATAAAAAACTGAAAAGTAGGATGTGCAAAAATATTGGCCCCTTGCTCTCTCAGCTCAGCCAAACGACTCCAGAAGTTCACTGATGACTTCTGAATGATCCAATGTTGACCTAAATGACAGCAATGACAGAGGTCACCTATGTGTCAATTGGTCTCACATTTGCACATCCTACTTTTCAGCTTTTTTATTTGTAAACGCAATATAAAATGTTGAATAAATTTGGTTCCACTTCAAGATTGTGTCTCACGTGTTGTTGATTCTTGAAAAATATTTTCAGTTTGTTATCTTTAAGTTTGAAGCCTGAAATGTGGCAAAATATCAACAAGTTTTTGGGGGGGCCAATACTTTCGCAAGGGACTGTACATGTGGGATTCCCATGATCCATAAACAAAGTTTAGGTTAAACCCAGATTAAGTGAATTTTTTTTTCTTTTTCATTTTTACCAATGAACGCATGAATTAACTGGCAAAAGAGTGGAGACAGTTATACTCAGAAGTAGAGGCAGATAAAGATCCATTACTCTCTTTTACATGTTCTGGTGATGCACATTTCTTGTAAGAATTTACATCAGGTTTAATTTAATTTTAAGGGACTGCTGGCTGTTTACAGAGGCATTCCCCTCTGTTTATTTTTGTAACCTTGGAATTGACTATGATCAGCTTCAGAAGCTAACAGATTTATACTCCCACAGAGGATAAGATTTTTTAGATGCAGAGTGACTATATTCCCATTCTGTTTGTCCCTGAGTCAGCTTAAAGACGTCCAGTTTATTGCACAAGTGTGCAGATGAGGGTTGAATGTGGGTGAAAGTGTTTCTGTTGTTTTCCCGTGACTTGTTTCCACTTAGAAATGAGTAAGATAAACTGAATACACGTTTTCTGCCAGTTTTCCTCGGTGCCAGAGTGTATTTGTGTCCGTGTGTGTGTCATCCTGTGGATTTTTTTCATGGCTCTGTGAGTTATTATTGTCAGTCCACTATACCTGCAGTGGAAAACAACTTGGCCTGTCCCACAGTGATTATTGTCTCTGGGAACAGCTCCTAGAACAACACCAACCACTTAACAGGTTTCACACGGCTTCACAATGATGCACAAAGATAGTAGATAATATTCCCCCACTGAAAACAACTGAACATTCTTTTTCTTGTGTGATTCTTTGCTTATACTGTCCTTTCCCAGTATTTTTATTGCATTATTAAGTAAATTCCATGTTGTACCTCATTATCACTGGTTTTTACTGGTAGAGTTTTGATCCCTGAGATTGTGGAAACAGGTTCACTGACAGTTATCAACTTTAGCATGTTTATATGATAATAGTGGATACATTGCATCCATGAAGAGGTCAGCAAAGAATTATCACTTGACTTTTTCCCTTCAGCTCGACAGAGAATTACCTTTCATCTTTCAATTCATTGCTTTTTTTTTTTTTATCCACAGCATTGAATTTTAGTGAAGTCTGCATTCAACTATCATTTTCAGCTGAAGCAGGAAGCTGTTTTCAGTAAACACTGTATTCAATAAGCAATAAACACCAGATAGGCAAAATTAATGATTAGATGGTGAACATGGTTGGTGAGACATTTCACTCACAAGTTGGAACAGACCAAAATAAAGTAAAGCGATATTGGACAAGAAGCACCAGGATGGTGATGATGGTATATTTATCATCTTCTAACCGTCTTTGTACTTTGCTCAGATAAACAGTAGAGGATCAAGCATTTCAATGCACCTCTCTTTCTCACTTTTATTGTTGGATTGGTTTATTTACCATTAGCTTGACTGATACTGTCACACAAGTCAAGCTGACAAACAAACATAAGCCCATACACTTTTGTTTTCATTTCAGACTACAGCTTAGCACACAAGCATTCAGGACTGCATCCAAACTCCAAAAAATGGTTAACATTTGCAACATATTGACTTTAAATTGTGTTCTTTTTACAGAAATGTGCTTAAACTCTGTTGCATGCTACATCAGCGTTAAACATGAATGCAACACAAATGTTGCATACTCCATCAGCATCTGATGAACAGATACTGATGGAGCCCTTTCATTATGCCATGGTTAATGGCCATTAGCTGGAGTTGGTGCATTAGATATTACCAGATGCATTTGTCTACTTGTGACATGAGACAGACATGAATATGGCCAACATCAGCAGGAACCAAACCACACTCAGACCGTGACTTTTCAATTCTTAATAGACGTCTGTGCTTAAGTTCTGTTGCATTTACTTTCAAGTGGCGAAATGCAGCTATTTTTCACAAATAATCACTGATAATTTGCTCCACGGTTCAGTTCAGTCTCTCCTGTTTTCCTGGCTGAGGTTTGTCTTGATTCTGCTGGTTTTCATTCCAGTGAACGAAGTATTTGAATGGTATTGATGCATTTGGTAAACCAGACTGGGCAGTCAAACGACCTCTCTTATCAAAGCATCAGACGTCTTTCTACATTCCGGGTTGTTTCCTCATGCCTGGCCAGCTTTGATGAAATGAGGCTCAACTGCTGTTTTTTTTTCAAATGATTCTAATTATTTTGTGTCACACAATGCTGTATGGAATAAACAAAAACAAAAAAAAAACTAAAGAGTGGTTCATATTGCACTAAATTGTGATTGCATGGTGTTGCATTCACTTGTGTTGATGCTTATTTTAGATGAATCCAAGTTTTTGACTGTGTTTTATATACCAGTAAAGCATAACTAACAGCCAGAGCAAAGGCAGTGGCCACACAGTACAGGGTGTATCTGTGCTGTAGTAATGCAGATTATATGTGTGGAAGCTTCATCCTGTAGATGAACTCAGTGAGTCGATCGTCACTCTGCTCATGAATTGTGTGCCATGTCTGTGGTTTCAGCCGTGTTACAAACCAGAAAACTTGCTTGTGTCCTTGGAGAGGCTGTTTATGATGGGAATTGACAGAAAGTTTCACAAGGACTGCTTTTTTTTTTCCAGATTTTTGGTCGAGGTCGTTGTGGCTGTGTTCATGTTTCTCCAGCTTTACATTTACTCTTATCACAGAGACGATATTAATGTGTCCAGATCTGTGATGTAAAACCATTTCTTTAAGTCCAAGGTAATGTTTACTAATTGTGTAATTTTTTCAGTTGAAAATCCAGATATAAATTTACTACAAAGTGAAAGATAAGCAGAGAACTACAGAGATGAAGAATTTTAAAACTCATTTAACCTTGTGCATTTTGAATGCGCATTTTTGGTGTCTGGGTTCAAAGTGACACAAATGCTTATCCGTCTGGTCACATGATCACCAGGACGGAGGCTGTGGTGGATTAGCTCTCTATGAACTGGCTTCGCTGCGTCCACAGGTGGTCAGACATGCAGAGGGAATCAAGCACACACAAACCACACACACAACCTCACTCTATATTTGCACCATCATCCTTTCATTCTAGAATCCTTTAGAGGTTTAATGAAGTCATGCAATGCAGCTGGTGCAGATGTTTCAGATTACCTTCTTGTGAGCAGGGAGAATGAATACACTGGCTCATTGTCTTACTGCTTTTGGATGTCAGGATGACCTGGAGGCCAAACAACATGGGGGGCGGGGTGTCATTGTGAGATATTCATGCACTGTCATGCAAATTGCAACGTGAAAAAATGAAGGACTTCTCACCAGAATTTTATTCATGGATAATCACCAGTATTTTGAAACCCCCACCCCCACACACACACTCACACACACCATTTTCTGCTACAGTTGGTATGCTCCTCTGCCACCCCTTCACTCTTATGTTCAAATATGTAACCGTCTAAAGAGAGAACAGATGGAGAGGTATTTGGAAAGTACAGCACATTTGATAATAAACTTTGCATGTTGAGCAATGTGACTGTGGATGTTCCACAGGCCTTGAGTTTAGAGTATGTTGCAATGTTGATGCTGAAATGATGCATTCTGTAGCCCTAAATCACACCTAATCTTCCTTTTACTCTGTTTCATCCCCTCAAACGTTCTCTCTTCAATGCATTTATCTCTTGACCTTGGATTGCTGGCTGGTTATTTATTTCCCTGCATTCCAGCTGAGAGATTTTCGCATGTACTGTACATGCTTTAAGATCTACTTGGACTGCTTGCCTTTGAGTGTGGAAAATAGATTTAGAGGTGAAGTTAAAAGGTGAAGTTAAAAGTGATAACAGATTCAGGGAAGCAGAGCAAAACAGTGACTTTAGTATCTAGTACGTATAACGGTCGAGAGAAAGGGAGGAACACATTGTTCAGGGCTCTGCATAATTCCACAACAGGGCTGCAACCATATTTCCCTGCTATTTTTCTATACAGGGTGTGACATTACATATTCCATTATCCCTTTGGCAAGGCTCGTCTTAGCCGTTTGACTTCTGTTGGGTTAGGCTCTCTCTTTCCATGTCAGCAAGCATGGCTGGGTTTTAATTTGTCTCTGCTTCAGATTCAAACCCTGTGTCCATATGAAGACAATCATCACTGCTCGCCCACTTCTTGACATCAGGCTATGAATACTTTCAAAGCAGAGCTGTTTGCCTTAACTTGGCCTATTTACGTCGTGATCGAGTCGCCCCACGAGGGGTCTGGTGTGTACCAAGAAACCCATAGCAAGCAGGGATAGACTCCAGCAAGACCTGTGACCTGCAAGGTGTAAAAACAGCCGTAGACAAGATGCTTACAAGTGTCTCGTCTACAAGGAAATGGATGGATGGATCAATTTTCCACCTATAGAATCGTGTTCTGACTTGTTGCACTAAAGGCAGGCCAGCGTTACGGGGGGCGGGGGCGTGACCTCCTTCCTCTATCCTGTCCTCTAATGCCCTTTAGCAGAATGAACGTCTGTTGTCTCACTCTAAATGACAGGACGTTTCTGACAGCATGTAATTGTGGTTTGTCGGCATAGCACTCTGGTCCTAAATAAAGCATGAGAGTTTTTTTAGCTGTTCATTGTCATGTCGAGTGTTGACTTAAGGCAACTAATTTAAATGAATCACAACCCATTTGCGATTGCAAGCATGCAAAAAGAAAGAAAACGTAGAGTGTTTGTAGGTTTGTGATGTGATCACCAAACTTCAGATACCACTAGGAATGAAATGTTATTTGAGTCGTGGGTGAGGGATTCAGGACACACAAAGACCAAAACACATCACACCACTTATTAGATTCATTTCAGTTTCTGAAATAGTAAATTAACTGCACCAGCCAAATGTTTTTTTTGTTTTGTTTTTATTTTTACTATTGATGAAACGATATGTGTGTAATTTGAAACCATATTTTTTAGTTCTCCTCTGACATTTCGTTATCTTTCAGCTCAAACTTTTAGTTATGTGATGAACATGAAGTGTTTGGCAAATTGGGGCCTTGGTGACTCCCTCTGGAGATGGTGAAGACCAGAAACAGAAGCAGTGATAGGAACACAAACAAGTCTCCACCAACACTTTTTGTTCTCCAGCATTTGGCAGCAGATTTCCACAAACACACTTGTTTCTTTTTCACGCAGATTTACAAGTGTTTCAAAATGATTAGTCAAAATGCATTGGACTTGTTTACTAAAGGGAGGCTTAGTTCATTCACTGTGCATAATGGGATTTCACTGAAGGAGGACGATACTGAAAGTGTGTTTCATGAACAGAATGAAGTGTTATTTTCCATGGGCATGAGGTGCATCCACAGGCAAACACACACAACCTTCATTCTCTACATGTCTCTGACTCACATACACACATTGTGTCCCTTTCTCATTAATAATGAACAAGCTAGTAATCTCACTGTCTGTGCGCTCATGTGCGTATTACATACGTGTTGTCTTGAAAACAGGGCGCATCTGTTCAAGCCTAATGCGTTTGGTGTGATTCAGATGACATGCAGTCAAATAAACTTAAAGCTGTTCTCCTCATTGGTACCTCACTACTCAGCATTAACAATGTCTACATGTGAGTTTTATGTACACACTAATCCTCACTTTTTATGAGCACACTAGATATTAAGTGGAAGCATATGTCCTTGGTGACAGAGGGGCCACTTCATCCTGAAAGCATAATTTAGTATTTTCCATTGTTAAACACCCTCCATATCTGTCCCCTGTTTCTGAATCACAAGTTTAATCCAATCAATGGCGTCTATGTACAGAAAAGAACACGGCATGATTGTCTGAGATGCGTGTCTGGAAACTTTCACAATCTCTACCACTTTCAGGGGGGGATGAGGGCATGACATTCTGGTTAAAAGGAAATTCAGAAGCAGATATACATTCTGGTTCAGCGAGACGAGTCGGACTGTGGCTCAGTGTCAATGTAGCGGCCAAAAAATGTCAAAGTGGTTGGGAGTTTAACAGCTGCTGAATGTGAAACACAGTTTTCCTTTAAAATGGGTTTCCTTATCTCAGTGGTTGTTTAATGGCGATAGTCTGCTGGTGGAGAGATAAACAGTGTTTTAGTTTGTCTTCTGTCATTATAATTCAGTTTAAGGAACAAAGGCATTGGTACCTGGATTTTTTCTTCTTTGGACAAAGTCAGGATGGCTGTGTCTCAGTTTCCAGCCTTAAGCTAAACTAAGCTAAGGAAGTCAAACTGCTTGCTGTCTGTCATAATTATGGACATATTAGAAATTACAATCTCTTAAAATAAATCAAACTCTATATTTCAATAAGAAAGTTTCCTCAGATGCCAGACTATTACACTTTCACTGATGATTTCTATTGACCCAAATTTGTAAAGCTATTTATATGGTGAGATGTGCTTAAAATAAGCTGTTGATATGTTGCTGAGACTGTCCAGTTTTTGAGTTCCTGCCAGTTCAAATCCTGTTTGAATATTTGGGATTTCCCACAAAGTGATTTGTTATTTGTCCTTTCCTGTTCTATCATGGTGGACAAAGACTCAGTAGATTTCTCATTACCTCATTAATCACAAAAAATGAGACCATTTGGGAAACGTGTTCTCAAGTTGCTACATTAGTGACTTTTTCTATTACTACCTCTTGTCGTTATTTCGGGGGAAAGTTATGTTACTAACTGATTACATTTAACAAAAAAGACTTTTGAAAAAATCTTTGTCTAAAGTAAATGCATCTACGTGTAAGTACTTGTGCAATTTTTGTCTTTGAATCTCTGAATTGGAACCAGGATGAAATTTTGACAGATTTTGGGTATTTTCTATATCTGTCTTCGCCTACTTGTGCCTGGAGGCTTGTATGTTTCTTTCTAATCTCATTTACCAGGATAATTCAGGGGACTCCCATCCTTCCATCCCATGCCAACTGAAAAAATGTTGATTTACTGTCTTGTTTTGACTGTAGATGAATGTAACAAACAGCTCAGTCTCCGCTGGGAATCGTCTGAATCTGCACTTACAGGGTTTTCATTTAGGGTTGCAAACATATTTGAATTCGGAACCACAGGGAGCAAAAAACAGTTCACGCCCCTTGAGGAAAAAATATGCACAATTCCCATATCAGATAGAGACAGTGAAAACTGTAGGGAGAGAGCAAGAGCCCAGCTTTGGGCTAAGCACGCAGCAAACATGCAGGCAGTACTTGAGCAGCACTGGGTTAAATTCTGTTTTTCCTGGATCCCAGCAGCTGAACAGCATTGATAATTCTAAAGGAAGTCCGATGAAATTCACAAATGTATGTTAAAGACTGATTTTACCAAGTGTGTATTCACCATAAATGTTTGCAATGAGCTGCTGTTACTTGTTATTCTAAATTAAACCTTTCCACAATTAAAACTGAACTGCCCAGTATGTGCCTGCCACATAATTGTGGGTTCAAAATGTTCGCAGATTTCATGAAATGAAGTAATATAACTTCCTTAGTTTGTATTTTTCCTTTGCCCCCTTCATACTTTTCACCCCACTCACCTCCCTTCTTATTCTTTTTATCTCTCGGTCAAGCCACCCAGAGGAAATCAGAAATTCATGTGTCTCATTGGAAGTGATATGTGCTACACTCAGTGATTTATATCCTTCCCTTAACCTGCACCCTTCTCCCCTTTCCTCTGTCTCACTCCTTTCATATCGGCCTTCCCGTCTCCACTGCGGCTTTTATTCTCTCATTAGCACAAGATTCCGATAGAATCAGTTTTATATTTTACATGCAATGTACTTATCCTCCTGGCACAACTATTCACTCAGATAGATCAAAAGATGAAGTCTGACCTCACAGTTCATATTTCATTCTGTTCAGACCACCTGGACAGAAGGTGCAGTGCGAGATATTAAAGCAAGATACATGAAATATTCCCATAGATATGTGCATGAAAGGCCCCCACCCCTCCTACCCCCCAACACAGACACACACACACACACACACACACACACACACACACACACACACACACACACACACACACACACACACACACACACACACACAACTGAGTTAATACAACACCACTCTGTGTAGGGAGGCTCATAACTCAAGTCCACCGCAGCAGCCATAGAATACAAATCAGGGAAGTAGAAACAAGCTGAATAACGACACGTACGTGCATGCGTGTGTGTGTGTGTGTGTGTGTGTGTGTGTGTGTGTGTGTGTGTGTGTGTGTGTGTGTGTGTGTGTGTGTGTGCGTTAGTGTGTGAGTGAATGTGTGTATGTGTGTGTGGTTGTGTCCTGGGGGATTGGAGGTTTATTTCTGGTCACAATTTAACCCTCTCTTCCTGTGCTCTGGCAGTTTCATTACCTCCGCTTATCGGGATGGAGAGAGAAACGTGGATGTATGCTGTGCATCAAACGTTTTCGGTAAAGACGTTCTCTAGGATCATATTTAAGTAAAAGGTTTTAAGTTCTACCTCAAGCAGTGATGACTGATTCTAGTGTCATCTGTGTATAGGGGGAATCTGTGACTTGATGCTTCATTGCTGTCCAAAAACAGTCAAAAACACACCCATGAGTCATACTGTTGTACTGCGTGACATTTTCCACAGTTACCAGTAGGATGGGCAGGGTCGTGTATTTTCACCAATACACCCTGTATTGTTCTCCTCCTGCATCACTATAGCATCAAATGTGCATTAATCTAGAAGTGAAAATTGTCCCTCATCAAAGAACCTACAAATGCTGATAAAACTGGTGTAAAATAACCAACCCTTACTGCTTCCTGTCTTTACATTGGATTTCCTAGCAGCACAGATCAGTTTCCACTGTGAAGCCCAGTTCTTATTGTGGTTTGTGGCTGTCTCACAATCTCCCTGGGGCACACCTTTCCTTTCTTTTCTAAACAAATCTGTAATGGAGCTCACCTCATGCGCAGTGGCCTTCACGCTCGCCAGAGACTGAGCAAATGAGGGTTTAAATGGGGACATGACACAAGCTATAAATACATATATATGAGTGTTCGATGTTTGGGCTTGGACTGTCCTCTGGGAGTCGTATTGGTTTTAACTGCTTTTAAATCTGACGTCAGCTCTGTGTTTCTACGGTAAATGTCTTCATCAGATGAGTCTCATATTAGCTCACGTTAATGCAGCATCTGTGGAGCAAAGATTTATATGTCTTCGTAAAAGCAACAATTACATTTATGATCCCTCCTCAGAGACGTGAGGTCTATGTGTGACCAGGTTCAACTGATTCATTGGCCTTTCATTAATTTTTTTAAAATTTTAATTTAATTTTATATATTGGTTTGATCCCCGAAGGGAAATTAAGAAAGCACACTCTAGTTACTAGTTCAAATGCATACATACATTATTGGTGGTTACAGGCCCCTGTAGAACACACACACATACACAAGGGGGCCTGTAGGCATGCAAGAGAGGTAGAGTGGCAGGCAGCTCCTTCTTGGTGCGCCTCAAATGAGCAATTTGTAAAGGGGATAATAACTTGGCCAAGGGCACCTCGGTTCTGGAGAGCTGACACCTCCCACCTCCCTGGGTATTTTTTTTTTTTTTTGGGTGAGAGCGGGAATTGAACTGCCGATCTTGAATCAAGGGACGACCTGCTTGACCGCCCGCTCTACCACTGAGCCACTGCCGCCCCAAATAAAGGCTTTATTAAAAAATAAAGGTTGGCTGTTGTCTATTAATCTGAAATAAATTATAAAAATGAATGCTGTAAAACAGCTTCTGAACTACCACAAAAAGTACAGAATCCTGAATAGAATAAAATATTATGTACCACTCTAACATTTAATGGTTCCCACCTTCTTATAATCAGTATGTGACCCTTTTAGAACTCAACATTAGCATTAACAACAATGTTTCCTCTATTATAGCACACTGATTTTGCTTATGTAGAGGAATGGCACAATATACGTGGTGAATCAAAGGCATTGTAAGCCCTTCTCTCCCTTCTGCCCTCTCCCCCAAGACCAGATGGTGTCTCTTTAGGCCTTCTAATGAATATTGATATGAGGGATCTTAGATCACAGCAGGGGAGGGTATGCAGGCTGGGCTTCACAACCCCAAATTGGCTCTTAGTGCAGGTCTGTACTGAAGGGACTGGGTGTGGAAGTAATTTATTTGTGAGTAATGGATGGGAGTGTTTTGGAACTTAAAGCATCATATCAGTAGAAAACAAGTGTTTTTCATTTGCATTTAAGCTCACATACATCCCAGACCGGCTTACAGAAAGTTAGGGTAGACATTAATTTGCCTGAGGGACACTTGAGGTTGACATGAGAAGGGATGAAACAGGGAAAAAGAAATGTCAGGAGAGAAGCCGTGTCAGGTAAAAAGTGTGACAGGTTAAGCCACCAGCAGAGTTAATCCTATGGCATGAATCCCGTGTTTAAAGCTGCTCTCCTGAAGGCCTCGTTTGATTCCAGCTTCTGCTTGACCTGAAGCTGAAGTAGCAGCAGCACCACCAGAGAGGCAGTCTGACCCAGAACAGATTCCTTCACTGGAGCGTTTTGGTGTTCCCACCCCAACTGTCAGCGCCTGGACTTCTGTCCTGTTGCTGTATGAGGAGGAATGTTGGGTGTTTACGGATGAGGATAATTGTCTTACCACCCTCCAGGTGGTTGGAGTGTACGGGCCAGCTGTAGCCCCCTGCTGTGCCACTTTATTGGGACTTAACACCCATTCAGAGGGAAAGTGGAGAAAAATGCTGATTGTCTAGAAGGGAGACAATATGGGAAGGTGACATTTGTTGCTTTTTTGGAATGGAATCAGCCTTTATTTTAGTCTCTCATTGAGGCATTGCATTTCATACCCTCCACAGTTTGTCAGGAAACATTAGTAGGCACTTAAGTCTCTTTCCCAACACACACATACACACAGTGCCATTGGCGCTGCAGTGAAGAAGTGAGGCTGTGCCAGCTATTTATAACTCTTACCAGACCTCTGTGACTTTCGGGCAAAGGGGCAGACAGGAGGAGAAAGGCAAAGACAAAGGAAGATGTGAGGGAGGAGAAATTGTTGAAGGCAGGGGGAAGGAAGTTACCATTGACTGTGATGCAGGGATTAAGAATAGACATCATAGTTTGTAGTTGTTTAGACTTTCACTAAGAGGACACAACCTCCACTGTCAAACGTGGCCCCAGGAGCTCTTAGATAATGAGACAGACTGTCAGACAGATGTGTGATGCTGAAGGCTGTTATTAAGGACAACAACATAACTACAGTCAGAAGTGAATTTGTTCAACTCCATTGTATAATTTCTGAACAGGTAAAATATATATCAGATGTTTGGAATAAACAGATTATACACAATGCAATACCCAATACAATAAGTGTTTTTCACAATTATAACATAGATAGTTTGTTTTACTATCTGTCCCTTAATAACCAAGTCCCTCTAGTAGTTTGTAGAGACCCTTTACCTGCGATGTCATTCACAGCCAGACACCAGTTTCTGGCAGCATTCCTGAGGAATTGTGGACTGTTCCTCATGGACAAATCCTCCAGTTCAGGAATATAAGCTGGTTTATGTACTGCAGCCACTGCCTTCAAACCCCACAAGAGATTTTCTACATGATTTATGTCAGGCACTTTGACAGCCACTTTAAAATGATCCAGGTCTTCTGAAATCAAGGGATTGTTGTCTTTTTGAGCATGAAGTGATGTCCACGCTTCAGCTTCCTCACAGATGGTGAAATGTTTTCTTCTGGAATTTCCTGGTACCTGATGGAATCCATCTTGTTCTCTACACGTTGCAGGTTTATAGGGGCCGAGGAAGCAAAAACCTTTGTTTTACTGTAGGTGAGATTTTTCCTCAGTTGTTGCTTCTCTATTTGGTTTTATCTCTGCAGGCCCTAAAATGTGCTCATTCTTTGTTTTTACTTGGGGCAAACGTGTGTGGTGTAAGCGCATACACACAATCAGACGTGTCAGTCTATATTGAGTGGAGTGGGGGTGGATGGTTCCTGAAAGCTAAACTTTGACAGCAGTTTTGCTGATGGGGGGTTCTTAATTTGACAATGAAGAGAGCCAGTTAGAGTGGGGAGAGAGAGCAGAGGGGGAAGGGATGAGGGTATTAGACTCCTGGATAAGGCAGCTGGGACAGGCTGCTTGCTTGGAGGGAGATCTTGTTGTGGACTTGTTTTTCTAGAGTCTTTCCAGTCTGCAGATGGAGGAAACAGTCTTCTCACTCACAGGAAAAATAGTTACACTTTTTACTTTTTTTATAGCTCATTTGAATCTTCTTTGTACACTAGATTTTTTTTTCACCACAGTTGGAAAGAGATGTTGGAATGCTGCTTTGCTTTTACCATAATATTTTGATTTATTACCTGCCATTGGACTAGCATATGTAGACATGGTGGTCTACCTGAGGAAGAACATCCACCTTCTGCTGTCTGTCTTCAAGAAAAAGGGTGAGTGCTGACTCATATGGACGAATACGACAGGCTTTGACTTCAGGATGCAGACGGAAGGAAAGCTGGTTAATGGGAAAATACTTTTTTAAGTCACTTTGACTGACATGCCATCAAGCTTATCATTTTCTATTACGTAAATTATCCTAAAATGTTTGCATTGTTGTTTAAATCATAGATATTTTGTCAATGATTTTCTTATTTTCTGCTGGATAGTTGCTGGACACTCACTGGCACAAGTATAGACACATACAAGAATTAGTGCTCAGGGCAATTTGGACCTCCTCTCTCTTGAGATAAAGGGCTATAAGATGCGACTATAAGGTTCTGGGCATTAGGTTCTGGGCTTACTTATATGTGTGAATGTGGCAGTAGAAGAGTAAAGCATCTTATTTTACACCCACAAGCCTGTTGAGTGTGTACATCAAGTGACCAGGTGAGACTGAGCCTCACAACTGGAAGATGTCAAAAGAGAAGAAATAGACACTTCCTGTTGGCTTTTTTGCTGATAACGTACAAATAGACTGCTCAGCTAAAAACAAACAACATGCACACTCCTAATGTAGTGATAATGTTAAAAACATGAGGTCACAGAAGTCAAAATTCATTTGTTCACAAACAAACTAGCCTAATTTCATGTTTCTGTGCACATACTAAAACAATAGATTTAAGATAGCCATCCCTTAAAGCTCCAACATGAGTACAAAATAAAAAAATGCATTTGATCAGACTCACACTTCTACTAAATCCAACACTGTAAGAGTCTAAAGTTGACTAAACCACATTGCCCACCCAGTATCCACTAATAACCAATTTGAGTTTATCATCAAATTTTAAAATTTTGTATTAGTACCCAGACTTAATGGCCGTCTGCTGACAGTAAGGCCAACCTGAAGGGGGAGGCTGGTCCAGTTCCCACACAGGAGATTCCCCAGTAGGAGGACTAGTGGCATTTTTCAAATCAGACAATCCAGGTTATCTAATCCCCAATCGGCCAGTGAAGGAGATTATCCAGGCAATAATTTACTCCTCAATCTGATCAGGCTGGAACGTCTGCTCAACAAACTGCCTGACTGAGGAGATTTAATGAGTTAGCGACATCAAAGTCGCTGAAAATGCAGATACCATATCTGGTCATTGAGTGTTTGGGCATTTATTTTAGTATCATGAGAATGATGGTATAAATCTCATAAGTATCATGAGTATTAGTATCATTTATAAATTGTGAATTTCCAAGTTTGGGATTAATAAAGTCTATCTATCAACAGCATCTACAGCATCAATCAACCTATTTATCTAGTCTATAAGAGAACAAGGACATGCCTTTGGAAAGACATATCAGTGGAAATAACATGGAAATATCCTGGAAAATACTGATGTAATTCAGGATCAAGTGTGATGAGTCTTCCAACTTGAGTCAGGATCTATAAAAGTTTTTGCCTGCGAAAGTCAATTTTTCCTTACTATCTTCGTCATCCAGAGATTTGGTATCCAAATAAAGAATGCAGTCAAGATCTGATATTTTCGGAAAGAGTACCATAACTTTTGCTGTGATTTTGCACATAAAAAATCTGACTTGACTTTTTGATCCAAAGAATGGGCAAAATGGGCAAAATTTTGAAAAAGAACAGCAATGAGAAGGGAAGCGTGGAAGATACTGAATGTCAAATGTTAGCCTGGTATCCATTTGTGAATATTTTTTACTTATCATTTAAGTCAATTATGTTTGTCTTACTGTGTTTTTTTCCCCCATTATCCCAACAGGTGGCCTGAAGGGGACTGAAGACCAGAAAAGGTTGGCTGTCCATTACACAACCTCTGAGCACTACCAGGAGAATGTTTTCATTGAGGGCAGCAGACCACAGTACCTGGAGGACCTGCACACTGAGGCACAGGAGGGGCTCAAAATACTACAGCAGGAGGGTCAGTCGTGTCACTGTGAATACAACAAAATATCAGTTCATAGTGCAGACGCTTATTAGCAGGGCTGCCCATTTTATATTGATCAAATTTGTTATCGCACATTGCAGGACATATAACGTCACAAAAGAAACATTTTTTTCACATTTAAACAAATTGAAAACTAGAATTGTCCTAATTTTTTTTGTGTGTTGTTGAGAAAACTATATTTCAAGCCTATTTAACTTCCACCATATAAATAGACATTAAATGTCAACTGTGGTAGAAATGGGAGAAAGAGGATATACTTTTAATGTATGCAAAATGGTGAAGGATTAAGGATTAACTGTGTCTTTGAAAATCAAGAACACTGCAGAGGTTCCTGTATTTTATATCTATAGATAGAAAAACAGATGGAGCAATATACACATTTTCCAATGTTTTGAAGTTTGGCTTACACATATTTGTGATTCATGGTATAACAAAAATATCAATAACCTCAAAAGGTCACAAACACTATTTAATGAAACATCATGGTAACTCTCAGAATGATTCATGGCATTTATGTATAGGTATATTCATTCATTCATGTACATACATGATTACGAGTAGAGTTTCAGTGGATTTAAATTCTAATCCTGTTTGGTTCACACAGAACACAAGAACGGAGTGAACTTTCCTGAAGATGAGAGTGTCGCTGTAAGTGTCCCAAAGGCTTTGTTGATATCATTTTCCTTCATTTCCTACACACAGAATAGCACTAAACTAAGTCCTGCTGTGTGTGTGTTTCTCGGCTCTGTGTATCCATTGCAGTCCACTGGCACTCTACGTCCGGAGCAGGATATCAGCTCCAAGGACAGAGGCGGCTCTTTGGAGTCGAGATCCACCACTGGGAGTAGTGATACCACAGTAATATCTCCTGTATCGACTAGACCTGTGCTGACACGTCAAGGTAAATGATGATGCAGCTAGTGTGTGAGTGGTTGTGTTTGTGTTTAGAAAACAAGCTTGAAATGGAAGCATATTTATCCATATTTTATCGTTCTTTGGAAACAGGAATTAATTATCATGTTTGTTTGCATGTCGTCTTGAGTTGACTACTTTAATTAAGATGAGTCGCTGTTGTGATTATTTTGCGTGCCTGTCTTATTCCCAGCTGCATGGTGCCTCTGCAGTCATGGCTGAAATCAAAGGAAGATGAATGCGACACACATATACACACACACACGCATATACATACACTCAGTTGAAGGGTTTTTTTTGGTAACTCAAAAATTCTCAAGCATCTGATGAAAGCACTGCGGCTGACTCTGCATGTCAGAGCTGGGAGGCAAAGTATGCCTTTCTATATGTCTGTGCAAAGAAAAATTGATTAATATTCTGGTCCATAATCTAGGCAACCTGAGTCTTCTAATATACGTTATTTGGGTTCATTGCATTTTGATGCTTTTCTCCCATTCTTTCAAGTATTTTCTCTCTTGTAACAAATACAGTTTTCCATTGCAAGGCAAACATGAAACACTCAGAATTCCCATTGCTGGTGCACATCATTGAACACAAACAGACACATAATAAGAGTTGTCCTTGTTAATTATATATCTTTGCAATCTGCTCTGGAAAGAAAATTCATTTTTGTAAGTCCAACTTTAAACTGTTGAAAAAACATACCAAAAAAAAATTAAAGAACCCAAAAAGCAAAAAAATCTATTTCATGATCAATGTGTGCACACCGTTTTGTGAAAAAGAAAATAGTGGACATCTGGAGATAAAAAGAAATCAGGCAAGACCTCTCATTTGACTTTATCCATGATGAGGGAAAAATAACCCTCTTCAAATTAAATTACCATAAAACATAATAAAAGCTCATCCTGTCTCTCTCAGGTTCTACATTCAAGCCTCTGAATCCAGTGAAAAGATTAGACAAGAGCAGGAAGAGGAACAGGAGGACAACTATCATGGGTATCCCCAACCAGGTCCAGAAAGAGCTTGGTATGTTTGCACCATCCTTCTCAATAAACCTGTCATGCATCTTGGTTGTAGATCTAGTACTGAAAAAAGGTTTGCTCTCTCCCCAGCGTTGCACCGAAATTCGACCTTTCAGCAAGTTGTTCCCACCCAGCACTCTAATCGAGATGAAAAGCTCAAAAACCTCCAAGCAGGTGTTGTTATTATTCCAACTGTTGATGGAGGATTTCCAGTAGAGAATCAGGAGGGAGCAAGGATTCATCTTTCAGAGCTGGAGGTAAACAATTTTCCGGAATTAATTAATTAATCCAGAATAGTTCTGACATTCTTAAAGGCTGAAGTGATTCTCTACTTCTAAGCACACATCCAGAGATGAGCAGCTGCTGAAGAAGCACCTCCGGGCAATGTATCAAGACGAACATACCCTCCACCAACATAATTTTGGTTCCGATCTCTGTTCTTCATCCCTGAGACCAAAATCCCTTGCTGTCCCTGGCATGACCTCCTCTTCTTCAACATTGTTTGGCTTCCTCCAGGAACTTCAGGTAAGAAGCTTACTTCCACTTAATAATGTATATCCAACATCTTTCTAAGTAGTACTCTTCTTTTTGTTTATTTGTTATGTTTGTTTTTTTCGTTATTTTCATCATTTGAAACATTGTACAGGCAAAATCCCATTTCTATTTATTTTCTAGGGTCCAGTAATGTCCATGTCACCTCAAGCTACCTACCTATCTACAATCATCCCTAATGCCATCTTACCAGCCTCAGTTGAGGTCATAGAAATTGACCGCAGCAGCAGCCGGACACGTGGCAGCAGTGTAAATTATGGAGAGACTGTCCGTGCTGTAAGCAAAAGCAGCCTGGAATCTGGGGACTCATCAACCAGTCCTTTACTGTCCAGAAGATCAGATTGTGGCGGTTCCCAGACTGACAACTCCCATGACTCCACATTGATGCCAACATCAATACCAACATCAAAGCAGAGCAAGTCTCAGTCTTCAAAGTCTGCTGTTTTAAACCCCTCTCCTGTATCCTCCAAGCATAGCATATGTAGTGGTAATTCCCTTAATGGGAAAGAAAACCAGTCAGTGCAGCCTAGTGGGGACAATTACCTTCCCAATCGCAACACCTCACTGAGCGTGATTGGCAGCACGAACTCTACAAGTGACATAGTTGTTACAGGGCAAAGAACTGAGTCTACCCTCTCAGAGGCAGTGGATGCTGGGGTGGAGACCAAATCAACTAAACAGAATTTCACTCGTAGTTTATCAGTAATGAAGACCAAACAACCTCCAGCACCACCAAGGAGAACTAACTCCCTGCACAGTCATAAAATCAAGACCAACGCCCTTGTTCTGGTGGAGAGCAAAGATCTCAATAACTCAGCATCTGGAGAGGCATCAAATACCACAGATAATAACGTAGGAAAGGATGAAACAAAATCATTTATTACATATACCAATAAAGTCACTGTATTGAATTCCACTGGATCCAGCTCTGTAGATGCTTCCTCTAATCCTGCTAGCTCCACGCAGACCTCATTCAGTGAAGCACAAAGAACAACAGAATCTAGCACCTCCTCCCCGCAGAAAACACCTTCAGAAGGATGTAAATTTGAAAGGACCATGTCCCCTTCCAGTGGCTATTCTAGTCAGAGTGGAACACCAACGTTTTCCCCAAAGGGGATCTCACCAACCTCCCCTGACAAACAGAAAAAGAAACCAGTCAAACCAGAGAGATCAGTGTCCCGGACCTCTTCCTCAGCAGCTTCACCTTCTTCTTCTCTTACCTCTCTGTCATCTGGTACATCAGAGTCTGTACATCCAGATATGTCCACGCACAGCCCCAGTCTGCCTTCACAAGAGCTTCCCTCTACTGCTGCCATAGTTCTCACTCCAAATAACAATTCTTCAACTTTGAGTGCTGAAATAACAGAACTATTGAAGATCCCACCACCTCCCAAGATAAGAGCACCATGTCCTCCTCCTCCAGAGACATGGGCTTACAATAGACAATCCTTTGAATTACTGTGTAGACCTTGCCCTACTGTAAGCAAAGTAACCCTGAAACCAGCACAAACAGGGAACAGCAAAGTTAAACAAGCAGTAAAATTAGAGAAAGAAGCCAGGAAGGCAATACAAGGTTTGGTTGAAAACGAATCGGCTACAGATGAATCCATCTCAGACTTGCGAGAAAATAAAGCAGACTGTGAAATACTGCTGGCAGCAGCACCTGAAGACTTAAAGAGTATGGGGCACCCATTTACGGAACAAGAAAAGATGGAGGCAAATAGAGACATTCAGACACCAGAGCAGAATAGTATTCCAGTTGTGAAGTACTCTGAAAATCAAGATAGGGCTCCAAAGAAGTACCCTCCTCCTGTCATGAAGAAAGTCATGACTATATTGAACAGAGAGGAATTGATGTCAAGAGATAATTTACCCAGCGCAGACAAAAAAATATCTTCACAGAACAGAATTATAGTCGTAGGATATAAGAACAATAATGACATTAAAAGTGAGGGCTCATCCATGCTAGAGGTCCCCAAAATTTACAAGTCTTCACCCCCACCTACACCTCCCCCAGCATACCACCCTACACCTCCTCTGACAAGGAAGACACCTTGTCCATCAGTATTAATGCCACCAGATGAATTAGAGAAAGTACAGGAGGAGAGCCATGTTTTAGATTCCTGCTGGCCACCACCTCCACCTCCTATGGAAGGGGACTCTGTTTTTGAAGGGGATGAGCTTGACTTTCTTCCACCTCCTCCCCTCCTTGAAACAGAAAGTGTGCGGAATGCAATGGACAGTCCTGTGATCCCAGACCTGGATGTCTCAAAAAGAACCACAGAAGTTGGCAACAGAGTTGAGAACTCAAGTGATGCTGGAATATTTGAGCCTGAACAAATTCTAGATTTAACCCCTGTGATTCCACAAACAATACCAGATAATAAGTTAGAAGATATCCTGCAAGATTCAAAAACTGAAATCAGCAAAGAGATTTCTTGCACATCAAAACAAAATATATCCGTTTCTGACAGTGTTCTAACACCACCAGTAAAGAGGTCTCCTTTACCACCAATGACAACAGAGTGTCCCCTATCAGCCCCTGCTTTACCTTCCTCCAGCAATTTCCTCTTGCAAGACTCTGTAATGACTGAAGAACAGTCACCCTCCGAGTCTCTTGTTAGTACCCAGCCCCCAATTATTGTCCCAGTATCACCTCCTTTGCCGAGTGAGAATTCAACCCATGGGGTTTATTTCCGAAGGCAGCCAAGTGTAGCAAATAGAGATGCTGGAAGTAAGGAGCTTGTTTCGCGCAACAAGATTGCACTCTCTCCCAAAGAAGACGCTAACATACCTCTAGTCACCCCCTCCTTGCTTCAGATGGTTCGTCTCAGATCAGTGAACATGTCTGAAGATCAGATTAAAGATCCAGCAGAGGATACGTCAACAGACCAGGGCACGTCAAATCAAGAAAACTGCCCTGTCTTAATCCCAGGACCTCAAAACATTCCACAGAAACCCATCCGCAAGTCTCTGTCCCTAAAATCCTCCCCTCAGACAGGAAAATTATCCTCTGTGACACTAAACACCCCATCCATGCGATTACAGGAAGCCATACGTATGAAAACTGCAGCCATGTCTTCAAGGGATGGTCTTCCATCCCGACTGGGCGTGAGATCATTAACTTACAGCTCTAACAGCGAACAGGGTTCTCTGTTTCTGAAGTCACCTGACAGATGTGACATGTACAAATCCCCAGCTTCTACTGCCAGCTTTATCTTTTCCAGGAGCACAAAAAAGGTTGTCATAGAGACTTCAGCTGCCTCTTCGCCTGAAGCTCAGGCAAGTCTGAAACAAAGCTTAGCGGCCGAGCTCATGCAAGTGTCTGACCAATCAAAGGCCACTTCTTTCTCCAGTGGTGGAATGAAGTCTGACAAAGTTCCTCCACCAGTAGCTAAGAAACCAGCCCACAGCAGCCTAAGTCTTTCACAGAACCAACCTGCCTATTCGGAAAAGATGGACTTGAGTGTTGAAGGAAACAGGGAAATCGGAGTACAAGAGACGAGTGGAACAACACTTCATGAGACAAGAGGTAAGAGCAACAACTTTGTGATTTGCAATCACTACAACCAGCCATAGACAAGTCAGAATCGTAATTCTATAACAATCTTGGAGATTAAAGTATGTAGTTGGACGAGGGGCAATATGTAATCAGTCACAGTCGTCTTTATGTAAGTAAAGATTGACTGCCACCACCTTCCTCAGTGTTTCAGTGTATTGCTGCTGAGCGAGTAATTTAATTAAAGCTGATTCAGTACCAGCATTAATCAATGACTCACGTGCCACTTGCTCATCGTGAAGAACCAGAATGCCAATTCTTGTGACACCATGACATCTGACAGCTAAGCAGTTTCACAAAACCTTAAATAGAATGTTATGCTGTCAGGACAGAATTGCAAACAGAAGCCTCATTTCACAGGCCCTTTCCAGTCAAATACACAAGCATGCATTTCATTCAGTCATAACCTGAAACTCATGATCATGTCCCAGTATAAGTAAATGAGATTAGGACATAATGATCACTATGTGAGCTCCTGTAACTGTACTACATCAGTGCTATAATGTGTAACTTCCTCTTATCATCCCTTTTTAGCCACAAGAGTGACAGCAGACACAATTGAAACACTGTTTTGAGAGAGCCTTTGGTTACTAACCAGAAAGGGAGGAATGAAGGCTACCACTAAAAGGACAACTCACAGCCAGGTCTGAAGAGGCCGAGGTGCCACGATCAGTGTTGTTTCAGGTCTCCTCCAAACGCCTTAGCCTGTAACGGCCTTCCTACTAATTTATGTATAACTGTGTCACTCCCATTTTCTTATGATAGCTTTATTTTGAGTATTTTTCTAAACTATAGCTTATTTCTTATGGAAACTTCCCTGTTTGGCACTGTGTACATTGGATTAAATGTAAATACTTGGCTTGTGTGAGATTGCCTCCCAGAGGCAGAAAAAGGTGGTCACTGCAGCTCAGAGGAAAGAGATTGTCACAACAAAATGTTTCTGTATAGAGGTTGTTTGTTCTTTGTTGTAGTACAATGTACATTCCTCACAGGGATTTAAGCAGTTGTCATTAAAATCTGACAATAACATGCACGACAGGGCAAATTAGTATTTTAATGCTGACATCTCTTCTGGCTAAAATCAAATTGTCTCACCCGGTTTCAAATCAGTTTTTCAGTGTTAATACAACCTACAAACAATAATGGTTTATAAATTTTGACTGAAGCGCTTTTGTAAAGCAGCAGATATCAAACCTTTAAGCATCTCATTAGAGTAACTGCCAGTTAGATGCTTCAGTCTAGTCTGAACTGTCATTTACTTGACTTTAGTAAAGCTCAGACCAGGAAATTCAGAGAAATGTTTTAGGGAAACAAGTAAAAGGTATCTTATTTATTTTTGTGTTTTTTTTTTTTTCAGTTGCACTGTCAGTCACTTTTACCTAAAATTTCAGAAACATTTAATGATTCAGTTCATCTGCACACCACCACAGGATTATAGATGTGACTGGTTCTGGATGATTGTTACATTGGAGTTAACTTGGTGTGAATTCAGTGTTTTTATTAAATGTTTTCTCTCAAAAACTTTGGCCTAAAGTCTTTTTGGTGGAAATTCTAGCTCATCACAAATCATTTCGCCCTTGCAACATCATTGATGAGTGAATTATTTTGACTCATCGTAATAGGTCAAAAAACATCCTGATAATTATAAAGGATTCTGTACAGTTATTATTTCTATAAATAAAATAAGTGAATTAAAATGTGGTTGTCTAATTTGTCTTACGCATAGACACTTCATGAGGTTCAGTATCACAACCATCACAAGTGTTTCAGTTCTGAAGACAGAACTCAGCATTTTTTTCAGATCAGAGATGCATAAATTTTTCTCACAGTTGTTCATAGATTTATTTCTGTGCAACACTACGGCATCCTTTGTCATTACATTACATTATTTGCTTTTGGTGTTATTGTATAGTGCAATGTAAGAAAAATTCGTGTATTTTCACTAGACACTTTGAAAAGCTCTATGAGAAACAAATTAATCATTCTTGAACTTTAAATATTCTAAATATGGATGGTTTCTAGACAGAGCACCCATAAACCAGCCCACCTTAAACTAGCAAGGAAAAAACAAACACATGAAACACGAGTTGAAATCAGTTTTCAGGAGTTGTATTAAATCAATCCACAGTATTATTTCGTCTGGAGCAAAAAGTAGTTGTAGCGTGATATATCGTGCATAATGTAATGTTAAATCCATTCCTTTTAATATTAATAAGATTTAACATGATTTTAAGGAACAGTTCATTTTTTAAATGGAAAACTACTGAATCATCAAGTCCCTTTTCAAAAAGCTACCATTCCTTACCAGCGAGGAACAACTACTACTGCAACACTGAAGACAGTAATTTGCATTGCATTGATTATGTCATTATTATCAGTAATGAATCAATTAATCAAGACACATTTTCCAATAAGTCAAAATAAAATAAATGTGAATAAACCAATCCAAAGCCTCAGAGATGTCTGGCCTTAATGTCCCATCAGTCTCTAAGAAAACATCCAGATGAAATTTGACTTTTGGTTGCCATGGTGATTCGCAGATGAGTATATTGCAGTAACGTAGCTGGCACTGATGGATGTCACAGGCGTCTAACTGATGTTCCCTCCTTTGAGTGTCTTACATGTGATCTGTCCCAGTTTTGTCATTAAATGTTTGTCTTTCCACTGAGCCACACAGTCATCAGATATCTTCAGGTCAACCTGGAGAGACAATAATACAATCATTTATCAATGCAGTCTCATTTTATCTTAATATGTAATTAATCCATTTCACACTCGACTTTTCCTGAACAGTGAAATTGAAATGACACACACCTGTAGTTTCTCCCACACCTTCTTCTTGGGGTTGAGTTTGTCATCAGGTTTACCCGTCTCATAACCTTTGACAAAGACCTGCTCTCCTGGCGATGACCCCTCTGGAGGGTCAAGAGGCTCCACCCTCCTGGGTTCCCCTTCACTAAACATCAACCAATAAGAGTCAATAACATTCATCATGACTTAAATTGATGGATGAGCCACATTTGCAAAACAGAAGTTCCACTGACACAGAAGCGCAGAGCAGCATGGCTTGAGACTCGATCCCTCGCATCTTCTGGGGTTTCAGATTGCACAGGAGCAGCACCATTCTGTCCTGCAAGTCCTCCTGTGAAACGTAGGCCACCAGCCCGCTGACTACTGTCCGCGGTTCTTGCTCTCCAACATCTATTTTCTCCAGGTACAGTGAATCAGCATCCGGATGCTGCACAATGATTGATAAAGAGACAAATATTTGTCACAGATGTGTCTTCTGGTCAGCGGATGAGGTTTCAGGTGACAAGATTACCTTTTCCACACTGATGATCTTTCCCACCCTAATGTCCAGTCTGGAGGGGGCAAGTTCCTCTTCCTCTTCTCCTCCGCCTCCTCCTGCTTTGGCGCCCTTCCCTGCTCCTTCTGATCACACACAGATAAAACACAACTGCTCATTACACTAGCTTACACATTTTATGCAGCTGCCTCTGCATCAGCATTAAAATACTAACTCATTTTTGGGGCCTTAGGGTAAGCAGCGTCAGTGAGTTTGCGGAGCTCAGGAGAGTCAAACTTCTTTCTGATTGGTGCCAGCAGCTGGTTTAGTGCTACTTCCACAGAGGCCTTCAGATCACCAGGATGGATAGTCTAATATCAAAGATTACGGTCAGACCAGACGACAAGTGGAGAATTCGGCTTTTTAGGGCAGGTGAAAATAAATTTTGAAATAAATTAATGTGTTTATTCTTCACCTCCTCAGCAAAGTCTTTTTCCACCTCTTCAAACACACTGTAAGTTTTGTCTCCACCCCACTTTTGGTCTCTTTTGATGCAGAACTCTGAAACACAAAAATCCCCAAATAAATCAATTTGATGTTGTTTACATGAGGGGAGGAAACATTTTAAGCCCAAGCAAAAGACAGGCAGAGATTCAAACAGGAAGATTCTACCTCCACGTAGGGGGAAGAGGACGTATTTGACAAAGGAGAGGACTCCGTTGTTCTCAATGTTTCCAGGCTCACAGAAAGCCTTCTTCAGCTTTTTCTTTACATCTTCTTTGGAGTCTAATAGATCAATCTTTGACTCCTGAAAACAAGAGAGACAATGACCACTAGCAAAATAAAAAATCCTTCCAAATTTTGACTCATATGTTTTACAACATACTTCTTCTGAGGAGCTCATTTTGGCTCCCGTCAATCCTGGTACCATTGGGTTCATCAGATGGGCGCGTTTGGCATAGCCAAGAGAGGGTAGGTACTGGAGGCAAAAAAACAACCAGTTACATTTCATAAAGTTTTCTTTAGATTACCCTTCTGTGATTTTTGTTTTTAATACCCAGATGTGAAATTTTATGAATAAAGGGTCACAATACAGAAACTTGATCACCTGACATCCTGTGTTATCTCAGTTTTGAATGACATTTTGAATTTTTGGTTTTACAGACTCATGTTTAACTCTGTATTTAATAAGTCTTTTTTCTTCAGGACAGAATTCAGCCATTAGAAAACTGTCCCAACCGAGTTTCTGTCAGAAAAATTAAGTTGGTTCTAGAGAGGACAACATTAACATCCCCTGCTATATGGTGATTGTTTTTTATGCTTGCGTGCATACTAATATTGTATTATTCATATTTCTGTTTATTCTTTTTTTTTTAGACCCCTTGTTTTTTGCACTAAGGTTGTCACCAAAATTTTGGTTCTGCACCTGTCCTCTGCTGCTCCGGAAACAGGCAAATGCATTCGGGATTAATAAAGTCTTATGTTGTCTTTCCAGTCTACGTAATGTGTATTGAGAAAATCAAGGACACATCAAGCAAAAAAACATTTTTGGCCATTTGGGCAGTAATTTTCAAACATAGTTCTGCAACAATAAAACTACAATAAAACTCTTCTCAAAACTTGAATTAATCGATCAACAGTGGGTCAAGAGCAACAACATCAGAATTAAAAAAACAAAAAACAACTAAAACTCAACTACAGTACATAATGAACCTGTCCACAAATGGAGCTCAAATATGACATAAGCTATTACCTTTTCTGCAAGAGTGAAAATCTTCCTCTGATCAACTCCTCCAAACTGGGCGTCCACTTTGAGGTACTCTTCATCCAACGCCTGTGGACAAAAATCAACACAGAACAAAACTAGAATTTAAAAAAATGTATGCCGCTAATGCTTTTGGTTTCTATTTGCTTTGCTATCATTGAAGGTTTGCAAAGAACAGAATACAGATTATATTTGTAAAACTATTTCTGACAAATCTGTGAATAAGCACTGTGGTGTAATCTTAAATCTTTGAGTGTAGTTTAGGACTGATTATATTTATGTATATCACCCTATGTAAACATTTTGTTAGAACATTTTGTTAGCAAAGAAACCAAGATGACATTAAAACTACTTCTGAATACAAGCGTAACGACATTAACAGTTATCGCTCCATGTAGAGCAGTGTTATTACCTGCAGGCCAGGGTAGAGCAGACCACTCAGCAGGGGGTGCTCCACTTGTTTCACCACCTCAGCTCCAGCCTTCTTGGCATCATGTTCAGTCATCACAGATGACAGACGGTACACATCCAGAGTGTACTCTCTGATAAACATGAGAATACCAAACTAAAATGTTTATATAAGTACAGTCTGTGGTTATAATCTGTTTTGGAGAATGTCAAGTCAGAAAGATAACTACATGCTACCATTCTGTACTATCAACACAACTGACCTGCTCAGCTGGTAGTCAGTTCCTTTAACAAACTTGAGTTTCTCCAGAGGCACACCAATGCTCTCCAGCATGGCCTTGATGACCTGCTCGTAGTACTTCACCCTGAGCTCCAGCAGCTCCCAGGGGGCTTTCATGTTGTCAAGATAGGCATGCAAGTCTGCAAAAAGAATAGTGACCTGAGGAAAACAAAAAGCATTAAAAATTTAAAAAATCAAAATCAACATCAAAAAACTCCTTCAAGATTACATAGTAAATAAAGAGCACATTCCTCTACCAACATCAGTGACACTAAAACATGAACAATAAAAAAATATTTTTTCTACAGTCGGCGAGTAGTTTGAGTTCCCAATAAAACATGTTTTCCACTATGGTGGATCGATTTGTTCGTATCAATAAAATTTCAACATTTCACGAACAAATGAAATCATCTGAATGACTGTAAATCTCTAAACTACTTATTGGTGTCAGTTTCATGTCTCTAATCCTTTATATCCAGATTCACCTCAAAACATCTACATTAGTTAAAAAAAAGTACATCATATAATATTCTTTAACGCTCACCAGCAGAAGTGAAAAACATTCCCTAACAACAGACATGAGATCTACCTACCTCACATCCAGCTTTTAGAAAATCTGCAATCTTGGACATTGGTACAAAGTAAGCTACGTGAGGTTTGCCAGTGGTGGCTGTGCCCCAGTACACCCTCAGTTCTCTTTCTTGAAGAACCTGCTTCACTTTCTCCTCCCCAAGGACCTCCTGCAATGCAAATATTCCAGATATTAATGAGAACAAGCTGCTAAAGGACTTATCTTACTGTGAATGGTTGTCTGTGTGTCCAACCTGGAGGTTCCTGGTGATGAGGTGGAACTTTTCATCTGGACTTAGCTGATCTGTCATGGTGGAAGAGCTTCTGACTAGGAAGAAAATAAGCATTACAAAAATTCACAAAAATGACTTCATTTAGTTTTAATTTTACCCAACATTTGACAGGTTTATGATTTTTCCTAAATCCAAGCAAAACACTCAAATACCTAAATTAATAAAATACTGGCACAGGAATTTACTTCTGAATGTTGTACCTGTGGTAGCAATAGTGTGATGACTGTCCACAAGCATACTGCAGTGCGAGTTTGCTTAAATAACATGCACTTTTGCTAAATGGCAATTCCAGAAAATAGGCCAGAACATTTTAATTATTTTACTCGTGTATGACTCACAAATTAACAGGACATTGCATTCAGATCTGGATTACTGTACTTTAATATGTAGTTCTAAATTAAATATGTATTTGACTTCTGCAAAAGTGAAAGCAGTGCTTTTCTAACAAGGAAATGTGATGAAAAAAATCAACTACTGAGGACCGTAAATGTTCACCACACCTCTGTTATCCCAGCAAAGCACGTAGAAAATCAAGACTTGCAAAAATATAGGGGCGGCAGTGGCTCAGTGGTAAAAGCGGGCGGTAGAGCGGGTCGTCCAGACTGGCGGTTCGATTCCCGCTCCCGCCCCCCAAAAAAAATACCCGGAGGTGAGCTGACAGTGGGAGGTGTCAGCTCACTGCCGAGGCACCCTTGAGCAAGGTGCCGTCCCCTTTACAAATTGCTCATTTGAGGTGCACCAACAAGGAGTTGCCTGCCACTCTACCTCCCTTGCATGCCCACAGGCCCCCTTATGTGTGGTTGTGTGTATTACAGGGGCCTGTACACACTAATATGCATGCGTGTGATTTGATTGACTAACAAAAACTAGAGTGTGCGTTCTTAATTTCCCTTTGGGGATTATAACAGTGTATTAAATTAAATATGTCACTGATTCTGATGATGACCAAGCAGATAAAATACACTGTATTCTCCTGGTGTGCTTGTTGTAAATGCGGGTTCATGATACAGATCTGTTGACAATGATGTGAGAAATGAGTCATGTGCAAAGCTGAATATGAACAGTCAAGCCAAAAAGATCAGAATGGCGTCAGTTTCAAATCATTGCAGTAGTGATAATGGGCCGTTGCAAGCAGCAGTGACCCATTCTTATTTAAAATGTGTAATGAAAGGACAAACAACAAATAGGCTACGGTAGAAAAAGACAAATTCAACAATGCCGCACAGTGCTTATCATAACATTGTAGGCACATGTTAGTGCTGGCTAAGAAGAAGAAAGACAAAGTTGAATGTGGACCTTGCCTTGTATATTATAGGCTAATATTAGCTTCAAAGTAGTAGTAGATTCAAAGTAGTTCACGAGGTTTCACGATGTGTAATGTAAAGATCATTTATTGAAATTCTACCTAAAATATTAGCTACTTCATTTTCAACCCCATGGCTTAAATGAATGAATCAGGCTAGGGCTGTTCAACGAGCTAGCAACACAGCCATGTGCAGCTATGTTACCTTTTTATAGCGATTTTCGACTTACAGCTGCGACAAATGCACTACGTAACGCTATATGTTTCACATTTTAATAGTATACCAATCCACAGTATATATATGATGAACAACCTGCTTACTCACCTCAACGCCTGGCTTTTTGTAACGTGACGTGTGTGCGTGTATCGCGACCAAGATCTGTCAGTGTATTGCATCAGTGATCGCAGCATCTCTGCTATCGATTCATTTTGGCCTTCAGGGGAAAGCAGTCGAGTGTAGATCACAATCCCTGGCCGCCTTGACTTTTGCGATGTTTTCATTTTAGTATTATTTCCCTATCGTAAAAGTTATGTCAGTTTTATGTCATCAAAATCACACTGTTATCTAGTCTTTCATTTCTTGTATTTTTGCAACTGCTGATTGCTTGTATCACAGTACGCAGTACGCAAGATTACGCATGTTTTGCGCACCACAACATACAATCTAGTGGTCCAGAGAAAGTTTATCATGGTCATTCAAAAATTAATAAATTGAAATTGACGTTTAGAGTCTGATAAACGTCAATTTCATTTCCATTTAATAAATATTATGAAACTGACATTTAGATGAAGTTATGGTATAATGTTTGTTCTTCCAATGACTTCCTGGAAGTGGCTTGATGGAAATCAAGAAAGCTTCTGAAAACAATGAACAGTTCAGAAAGATGGTTAACTGTGACCGAAAAGAACGTCTGGCCATTCATGAACCCCATCAAGCTATGAACAACACTATAGCGTGCATCTTTAACACCTTCAGAGAAACTGACCTTGACATTATTTTTTTTAATTTTTTATTATAGTTTATTCTTGCACAGAAATACTCAGAAATTATATTTCTCAGAACATGACCAGAACATGACACACACTGAGTAATTCGGTGTCTGTGTGTGTGTGTGTGTGTGTGTGTGTGTGTGTGTGTGTGTGTGTGTGTGTGTGTGTGTGTGTGTGTGTGTGTGTGTGTGTGTGTGTGTGTGTGTGTGTGTGTGTGCGTGCGTGTTCGTGTCAGGATTTCAGATATCTTTGAATTCCTCCATAGCGTTTGGAAAGTTTGGCCAGACAGGAGGCCCAGTGGCAGTAATGCTGGGTTTGTCCTTAAGCCCATTATAGTAAGCTGTAATTGAAGGGTAATTTTCTTGACGTAGCCTAAAGAATGGAGAAAGGTTAACATGAACCAGTTATTATAAATGCATTCATTTTTTTAGTCTTTTACTGTTATCAAATTAACATACCCATAATGGAGGAGAGCGGCAATGCACAGAAAAACAGACACATCAGCCAGGGAAAAGGTCTTTCCTGCCAGAAAATGACCTGATGACTAGAGGACACAACAAAAATTAAACAAGAGCTTTAACACTTTTGAAATACATACATTAATTCTAAATCTGAAAGTTGTAGTTTCTCTAGTGGTGATGTGGATGAAATACCACACAGGATAGAGGAATTTCCATACGCTGCAGTGTGTTGCATGTAGAGGCATGTTAATAAAGTGTGCAGTGCTTGTGTCTAGCATCCAATTCTAAAGTCTATTATCCTATGAACATGAAGTCAGAAGTGTTTTTAGAATCAAAACTTCCACAATAAAAATGTAATGTGTGAGTGCCTCATTTAGCATCAAGTGTTTGTTTTTTTTATTTTCATCAACCAAAAAAGATTCATCTAAAACTGGCAAATCAATAAAGCTGCAAAGTGAGTCAAATCTGCAAACAGAGAATTTCACATTTAAACCTAATGACTGGAAAAAATAATGATGTGATACAAAAGATAATATGTCACATCTGCACGCGAAACTTAAGAAGATAAAGATCAAGAAAATTTGCTAATTTATGTCATGAGAGCGGAAACAGAGGATATTCTGGTTTCCCAGACAAACGTCTGCGCACCCAACCCCAGCCCAGGGGAAACAAATGAGATTGAGAGCGAAGAGAAAGTTGGATGCTCACTTCATAGATCGCAGCACCATGATCGTTCAAAGGGCGAAGATTAATCAGAGAGAGCAAATACACCACGATTCTGCTGACAGTTTTCTTACAGAACTGCACTGCCATCTGTAGCATTGTGGGTTCAAGGATCTACATAATGAGACGGTAAGAGACAGGTTTGTGGAGGGGCTGAGAGAACCATGCTGTGTTCCAAATTGCGTACTTCTGTTAATGTATTAATATATATATAAGTATACTGTATGGGTGGATACTTGTGTAGCTGGTGAATTTCAATAGTATAGTGTTGTCTCAAAATGGATACTGCTGTGGTGTACTTATTGAAAAAGACAGCAGCAGCATTTGACAATAAAGATCACATTTTTTTCAAAAACGTCTAATGACTTTGTCATTTGAGTAAAATCCTGTACAAAATTTCTTGAAAAATGGTATGTTGTTCATCCCTCATTCATTTACTTCCTGTAATTGCTTTTCCTGTGTAGACTTGTGTGCTGCAACCTATCCCAGCTCAGTTTGAGTGGGAGAAGGTGGAGAACACGCTGGACAAGGAACGATATTCTCATCTGGAAAGTCTTAAAGAGGAAACATCATGAGAGGAGGCGAAGGACACTATCATGCTTCAGGAAGTTTCTTGGGTAGGTCATACAGGCATCAGGAGTCAGTGTAGACTATGATCATATGAGCAAGTGAAGGCTATGTCATGCTCAGAAATGGTGAGATACTTTCTTGGAATGACAAATCATCTTTGTAAATTCTGCATCATCTGTGGAAAACGCCTGTTGGCAGTCGTCTCATCTACAGCTGCTTATCTGCCTTGTAAGTCACAGGGCGGCTGGAGCTTATCTCAGCTGGCTACAGGTGAGAGGCATCGTACACCCCCAGACAGGACACCAGCTCACTGCAGAGCCACATGAAAAACAGGACAGACAACAATCTACACTCACACTCACACCGATTGAAAAATTGGACTGACCAATTCACTTAAGCTGCATGTTTTTGGAGGTGGATGGAAGCCGGAAAAGCTGGAGAGAACCTAGACAGACACTAGGAGAACCTACAACTTCCACACTTCTTGCTGTACCCACCGGCGACGGCGCCTTCTAATTCGATTGCCCTAGGGCCCCCTGCAGCTATAACCTAACAACATAAATTGCATGTCCCCTGACATAGTCTCATGGAACATTTTCAAGGCAAACATATCAAGAAAGATCAAGATCGCTTTGCTCATGGTTACTATTAACCAGAATAAAGCAAAAAACAAATAATGCTATACTGAACAAACAAAAAAAAATTGAGAAGTAACCTTTCTATTTCCAAAAATCTCAAAGCTCACAGTCTTTTAACATATACTAGATATATTATTGGGATATATCTGATAAGCTTTGATTTGATCTGTTCCCATTTCTTACCATCTCTCTCATCTTTTCAACACAACAGTGAAGATAATGGGAATAACTAACTTTGTCCTGTGTGTCTGAGAGTTTTCATAATCTTTAGGCTAACCTTCTGCAGGTATTTCTCCCAGAGCTGGACCTCAGCAGTCAGAGCATTTTTGATTTTGTTCAGCTCATACGCAGATCTCTCCTCCACTGGGATAAACATTGCGTAGAGGAGAACCCCTGATAGAAGTCAAAACATGGTTTCCTGATCAGTTAAAGCCATCAATCTGTTGTACTATATCCATTTTATTGTTATAGAGGAATTGTACAGCCAACAGCTGCATCTTATTTTGTAAATTATGGTAATGTAAAAAAAAATTTAAGCATTGCATGTCGATGTGAACTTACGAATTTTATCCCTGAGAATGTTACCCTCTTGAAAGCGCTGGTACATTGTTGCTTGCTCAGCAAGGTTGTCAGGGATCAACTGGGTTCCCTTGGCCTTGAATGCACTCTGTTGAAGAAATGAGGACAAACAGTCGGGACACAGACATGACGGTCTAGTTGATTTTCCTCTGCGGCGTGGAGTGTCTCTGTCCACAAAGTACCACTGAACCCTGTTTATCTTTATCTCATCAAACTCATTACAGCAGCAAAGAAACAAGCTCTGCTGTTTGGACCAGGTCTTACCTCCAGGTACAGACAAATAGCCAAGGTCTCATTCACAATGTTGTCTCCATGTTTGAAGGCAGGTGGCTTTCAGATAGAAAAGAAATAACAATGAAGATTAAATTTTATTGTTTACTATTATTATAGAGAATAGAAATTCGAATATCTCATGAAGATGTAAGCTGATAACGATTTGTACCAGTTCTTTCTTATTAATGGAGTATAAACTTACCCATGCCCTGGGATTTATATCCAGAAATGATTTCATCTTGTGCTCATTTTTTTCTAAGGAGAGCAGTTTAAGGTTATAGCCACGCAAGTTCTTCTCCTCCAGGACAATCTTCACCCTCCAGGTGTATGCACACATGTCAGTACATATCAGAGTGATATCTGTGGCCATGGCTTCAGAAAGAACTCTTTCATCAGACGTCAAGAGCAGGTGTGGTGGAAGATGTATGGTGGAATAACATGGATGCTTGCATTTATAATTCACTCAAAAACTTTGAGTGTCCCATCCCATTTATCTGTTGGAGCTGTGGGGCAGCATAATAATATAATTCAAAGTTAATTTTGCAAATATTTGTTTTAATATGAATTCAACCAAACTCAGTTCTTTGAAGTTACATGAATATTTAGTATTTTCTGAAAAAAACTAATTCTGTGCAGACCAGCAGGTACTGCAGTGACCTTAAGTGGTTCTTCTATGTGTGCAGTATTTTCACATGTTCCCTGATGTTACTACAGCATTCAAAACAACAAACACCATGGATATAATTGATATATTTGTTATTGTTATTTTCTTCTTATTTTCTCTTTGCATTGCGACCTACAATGTATAAACTTTTATTTTATTTTATCAACTTTCTTTGTCATGTGCTTTTTCAGGTTTCAAACAAAACACACACTGATTGAAGGCAAACACCTTTATAAATATTGCAGCTATCAGTAACATGATTTTTTATTTAAAGCATATTCCTCTTTCATCTCACGTGACCACATTAGCTTTTTCATAACACTTTGCTCTATCACTCATGCCATCACCAAAAACTACACATTGTCGGTGTTTTATGTATTTGTGCAAGTAATGTAAGAATTGACAAGACCAAAACAAATTGTCTGATCTGTGTTTTAGCACATTTTAAAGTACGGGGGAATATATGTAGATCTGAAACTTAAATAAGGCGGGTGGATATGGAATTGAGCAACCAATTTAAGATGATTGATCTTCTATGGACTTCCAGGAAGAGGTCTGATGGTGATCAAAGAAGCTTCTGAAACTGAAGTGTCACTGAACAGCTGTGAAGCAGGGCAACCAACACAGGAAGGGTTTAGCAGCACCAACCTTTCACAGAATAACCCCATCAAACTAAACATAGCTGTACTTGTTTATAAGTAAGCCACAGACATTAAAATTAAATATGTAATTTTTTTATTGTTTTTGTTATGCAGCACAAAAAAGAATAACTTGCAGCAAAAGTCACAAACACATTCTAATGAGAAAGTGAAAACTGCAGTAAAAGCAAATGCATATTTCTTAGAATACGATCATCTAAGCAGAGCGATGCAGGAAGATGGACACAAGAATGGTTCCAGTGTGTCAGGACCTCAGATATTTTTTAGAGCCTCCGTTCCTTTTGGGGCCTTTGGCCAGGCAGAAGGCCAGGATTTGACAATGGTAGCTCTGCCCTTATGGGCTTTATAGTAATCTGTAATCCCAGGGTATTTTTGTTGAGACAACCTAAAAGAAGGACAAATGTAAATGTGAATTTACGAATTAATAATTACGCATTCTTTTTATTAGCTTTGTTCACTGTTTGAATCCACATACCCATATTGGAAGAGAGCAGCAATGCATGGAAAAGCACACACATCAGCCAGAGTAAAGGTCCCTCCTGCCAGGTAAGGACCAGTTTTCTAGAGGACAGAAAAAAAAGTTACAACCACCATCATGCCCTGGTGGGCAGATAGAAACCACAACTTTTTTTTAATATAGTTAAGAGGTTTTAGGTAACATTTATTAAACACAACAACTACCGTATTGGCTGGAATATAAGATGACCCTGATTATAAGACGACCCCCTCTTTTTCAAGACTCATGTTTGGAAAAAAGACTTTTTGAACACCAAATTTAATTTTTATACAGAAAATAATTACAGTACATCTGAACAAATGATTATAACAATATATATTCGAGAGAAAAAGCATGTTATGTTGCGTCATTCAAATCATGCAAAAATTGTCTATCACATCTTAATATCTGAACATTTAAATATGTAAACTAAAGTGCAATCACATTTGTAAATGAATGGCTTCTGGTTTTTGAAATGTAAATAAACCAATCTACTGTGATAAAACAACAAAATTGCAATAACTGCATTTACCATCAAAGTGAAGTCGAACTGTAACTACAACCTGGCCGATCTTCGAGCCACTTTTCTCCAGATTGTCGCTACGTTTCTCCATTTTCTGTCATCTCTTCTCTTATTTTCTTCTCTTTTCTTTCTTGCCGCTATTTTTTATTTTTCTTCTTCGTGCTACCGCAATTTTTATTTTTCTTCTTCGTGACAGGGGTTCGGTTTGGCCTGGGGAGTTAAATTCAGCATTCGCTTTAAAGATATCTGGCGCCATCTAGCGTTGGGAATGGGTATAATGTCTACACCCCGAATGGAAGACGACCCCCACTTTTTCAGTCTTATTTCAATGCAAAAAACACCGTCTTATATTCCGGCCAATACGGGATTCCAATTGCTGTCCAAACATTGTATCTGCATTACTTAGTACAAACAAAGAAACTCAGGTCATCTTCAAAGCTTTGGAGGATTCACAACAAGTCTATGAAAGCCCTGGAAAAATGATGGTGGAATGTTTGATTTGAACCGAATAAGATGATTTCCCTCTCGTGAGGTGAACATCTAACATCTCCTGGTGTTTTCTGTTTATCTCATTTCATGGACTGTAGCTACTCTTTCTTGTTACTGCTGTTTTACACCTGCTGCTGTTTTTAGTTGCCATTGTTCAGCTACTGCATGTAGTTGCTGCAGTTAAAGCTGCCACTGTTTTGAACCTCTGCTCCAGAGATGCTACAACAAAATGCAGATGTGGATTTAACCTGCCAACCTTTTGTTAGCCGAACTACTTCAGGGAGATTAATTTTGGCAGGAGGCATATCACACCAGTCCTTGCTATAGAGAGGGGCTTTCATTCCTTAGGATAGCAAATGTGTGACATGTGTGTGTATATTTCTCACCCGCTGCTAATTTTCGTATCAGTTTTATCAGAGACATGAGAGTGGATAAGTAATCCAAAACAACCAGAAAGTAAAAGACTAGGGGTATTTCACAACTGCTGCTATTACTGAAGGAATATAGGACAGCATTCATTACATTAATAAAATAAGTGCGACATTAGTTCAACGGTAAAACTTTTCTCACAGAATTATTCTTGTCTGAGACTGTTCATAATCTACAGGTTTACCTTTTGCATGTATGTCTCCCAGAGCTGGACCTCAGCAGTCAGAGTTGCGCTGAGGTTTTGCACAGCGTATTGTGTTCTCTCCTCTGGTGGGGTCCTCAGATCATAGAAGAGAACATCCCCTGAAAAAAGTCAAAACAGGTTAAAAATGTAGAATTAGGTTTTCTGTTCAGTTGAATCTGTCGATCTGTTGCAGTATTTCAAGTTTGACATTGGGTTTCCAGACTGCCATCATCATGGTGTCATCACTTAATAATGCACAGAGCATATTGGAGGATGGCCTACACATTAATCAACATTGTTCTCTAGATGTCCAGATCCTTCTCAAGAGATGGACAGCAGACATGACGTGTTCAATTGTGATTGTGACAGTTTTTGTACAATAATTCAAAAGCAATGCAGTCCCAACTGGTAGCACTCTAAAACATGGTCAGCTAATTCTAAACCTTTAGCTGTATGATGAGGGTAAATATATAATAAATAAATAAGAGTGGCTCAAATACAATAATTATCATTATACAGAATTTAAAGGGTCGACACCTGTGTGTTCTGTTGTAAAACAGTAGTGAAATATTCAAGCATTGCATGTCAACGTGAACTTACCAATTTTCTGCCTGAGAGTGTCAGCCTCTTCAAAGCGCTGGTACATTGTTGCTTGATCAGCAAAGTTGTCAGGGATCAACTGGTTTCCACAGTTCTTAAATGCACTCTGTTGAAGATATGAGGAGAAACAATGAGAACACTCACATGAAGGTCTGGTTGATTTTCCTCTGTGGCGCCGGTTGTCTCTGTCCACAAAGTACCACTGAGCCCTGTTTATCTTTATCCCATCAGAATTTTACAGCAGCAATGAAACAAGCTCTGTTGTTTGGACCAGGTCTTACCTCCACGTACAGACAAATAGCCAAGGCCTCATTCACAATGTTGTCTCCATGTTTGAAGGCAGGAAGCTTTTGGAAAGAGAACAAAATGAAAGAAAATTAGCCTTTGTTGTTTTTATGACAATAGAGTGAATAGAAAAATGAGCTATCACAAAGATGTAAGCTGATCCTTGATTAATTCTTGATGACTCATAGTTCTTTTTGCATTATGAAGTATGAACTTACTGCTCCCCTGGGATTGATATCCAGTACTCGCTGCGATTTGTGATCTCCTTTCTCATAGGAGAGGACGGTATAGTTGTAGTCCTTCAGGTTCTTCTCCTCCAGAGCAAGCCCCACCATCCAGCAAGGTGCACAGCCAGGGGCGCACATCAGAGTGATATCTGTGGCCATGGTTTCAGAGTGATCTGTTTCACCAGGAGTCAAGAGCACTTGTGATGGAAGATGTGGAGGTTGATGCTGAAACAAGAGCGATGCTTGCTTTTATAACATATTCCGATCCTTTGATCGAAGTCCATTTTTCTGTCGGGGCAGCCGCATTCAAAGTTTGAATATGCTAAAGAACATTTGGCAAAGTCAGTGGAAAGGAGCGACTTCTCATGATTTGCATTTTACTCTTTTTGACCCAAGACCTGCAAGAAACAGAAATGTAAAACCCAAGTTAAAATAAATGTAATGCTATTTTGCTATGAATGAGTTGAAGCTAGACATAAGTTTCATGTTAATTTTTTTGTATTTACGCTAATAAGTGGATCTTGCCATGTGTGCAGTTTTCTCATGTGCTCTAAAGTACAAAAGATTTCTTACGAACAAATTTTAGATATAATTTGTCATTACTATCTTAAAAGCAGTTCTGTTGAAATGCACTCTTGTAGTTGCATGCTTATACCATTCTATCAAAGTCTGTGAGTACAGATGCCTGAAGCCATGCTTAGACCATCTATTTGAAACTGAACAAATGCTCAGCCTCAGGGTGGGGAAAGAGTAACGGCTATCAATTCACCCACAGGACCCCTGCAACCACAGGCTAGCGGTTCTAAATCCCATCTGATGACGATAGTGGAGCAGTCATCATCTTCCAACTCTGAGCACTTTCAGCATGACGTGGTCTGGGCTGTGATGAACAAGCTGAAGAAGATATATATATATATATACACACACACACACACACACACACACACACACACACACACACACACACACACACACACACACACTAGTACATACACCTCACATCCTGGCTACTGGATTATCCAATACCAATTGTTGACAGTATGTTGGGACATGGGGAGTCTTTATTACTGCTTCATTATTACTTTAACATTTTGTATTTCTTCTTCGTAAATTAAGCAAGCACAGCAAATCAACATCATTAATAAAGTAAACTATAAATGTTGGGGGGGGCATCTTCCATTGAGGTACAATGAACAGAATTCATAGCACACTAGCAGTCAGGCAGCAACTTTTTCCAAATTATACCTTTGACAAAGACTTAAGCTCCAAGGTCACTGCTTGTGAAGCAGTTTGCACATCATTTCATTAATTAGAAGTACCACTGAACAAGAAGACAGATAATCAAATCATGAAAGAAGTTTGAATAAAGAGCCGGTATAGTGGCACATTGCATGTCTGCGTGAGTTCCTTTCAGACACTGTGATATTTCTCACAACTAAAGACATTCAACGTACTGTATGTGAATGTGTGAATTAGGCCTTGCTCAGACTGGTCGCCTATATGTGATTTTCCAATCAATCAATAAGGCGCTTTTCATACAAAATCAGAGTTCAGAACATATAGGAAACGCTATCCTACACACGCCACTTTGAAGTTAGGAGACACCAGACAGAAGTTAACAATATGGAGATAAAAGATAATGTAAATAAGTAAAATAAGAGGCTGGACTAAAAAGGTAAAACTAATCAAATAAATCAAATTCAATTAAAAACTGTCTGAAAAGGTAAAATATATACGTCCGTAATTTAAAATTAAAATCCACTTTTATTATCCCCAGTGGGGAAATTATCGTCACACTCTCTTGTACAAACATATATATAAATTAGACAGAGCATACAATGTTGTATACAGGCCCTTAAAACAAACACAACACACTTGGGACCTGTAGAACATCAAACAGTACAGGAGACGCAGAATGACGGCTTGCGACTTCGGGGTGCACCCCAAATGAGCAGCTTGTAAGACGGCCCCTTGCTCAGGGGCGCCTCAGCAGGATGTCTTGGCGGGAGCGGAAATTGAATCGCCGATGTCTGATCATAGACGTCTGCTCTATCACTGAGCCAATGCCGCGCCCAATTAATAAAATAAAGAAGATTGAATTAAGAGCCAGACTAAAAGGTTAAAAGTAATAATAATACAAATAAATAAAATAAATAAATAAATTTTTCGTTAAAAGCCAAGTTAAAAAGGTGGTTCTTGAGTTTACTTTTAAAAATGTCTACATTCTCTGTTTTCCTCAACAGAGGATATTAATCTGTTCAATTCAGATTAGCCCATCCCAGATTTATACCGGATATATCGTTTGTAGTCGGAAAAGTCCGATACCACATGATAATCAATATTTGCGGGACGGATTGAAACCACATTGGGAGGTGGGTTTCATATCGGTATGAACGGCTGCGTCTGAGTGTGAACAGCTCCGGTGTGGTATGACGGTCCGTGACGTCACTGTACGCGACACGAGAGCAATGCGCCGGAAGGAAGAGCGGCGCGCGTTACGGACGGAGCGGTAAAAAAAAAATGGCTAAGTTTGAGAACAGCAGCCCCTGGACTGACGAGGAAACCCGAGTCCTCATAAGTCTGTGGGGAGACAGTTCGACTCAGAAAAAGCTCAAGGGCATGTACAGGAATAAAGCAGTTTTCGAGAATATCGCGCTTGCAATGAAAAAAATGGGCTACAGGCGGACGTGGCTACAATGCCAGAGGAAGATAAAAGGTCTTAAAACCAAGTTTAAAGAAATTAAAGATGGCAATAATAAAAGCGGGGCAGGACCAAACACTTGGCCCCTTTATGAAATGCTGGACAAAATCATTGGGGACAAACCCAGTGTTCGCCCACTGCTTCTGTTCCACAGCTCTGCATCCCATGAAGAAGGCGAGGAGATGTTGAACAGTGTTAATGCGGGTGAGTAACGTTAATCTAATCTAGGTATACAGTACTGTACTGCTAACGTGTAGGTACACACTGGTAACTACCTCAGACACCTAAAATAGAGTTCCCTAACGATGCTGAAACGCGTTACGTTCCAACTTATTATTTTTACTTGACCTTAATCTTGTTATCCACTCGTGTTTTCCTAGATGACACACATTCTGAGTCTGAGTCCAGCATCAGAAGCCCAAGTCCAGCTTCCTCTGGGAGGGAAACTCCTGCACTCCTCTCACCCCACTCCGGTGCTCCCTCCACATCTGGACATGGAGAATTTTCTGGATCTGGTCCAGAACGTGGTAAATCATACTCATAAACACAAATTACAACCTATTAGTTCATTATCAAGTTTACAGTTTTGATTTTGAGTGGTGAATGAAATAACTGCTGAAACAGAATATGTCATTCATACTGGGGTTGTGGGTTATAATCACCTTCAAATATGCTGCACACATGATAGTTCCATTATCTTGATGTACAGCATGCTTAGTAGTTACAGCACAACAGATTTACAGCCATGGCAGATTGACAGATCAAGAGACACACCAGTACCATAAAGCTGGATTACGGTTTAGCGACATAACTTCAGGCATAACCCTGGCTTTTTGGTACCATAAAGGTGGCTGACTTTCTATCGGGCTACGTTGTCGCAGTAACCTATGCTGAACACCTAACCTGCTCTGGAGCAGGATGAGTTCAGGATAAGAGCTCAGCAGGTATAACAGCCCCAACTACTGACCATTCAGTTCTCTTGCAAAATGGGCTGTCCGTTTTATGAGAACCCGGTGGATCTTGGTGCACAGCTTGTGCGAAGAGCGCTCAGGCGCGAGAGAATATTTAGAGATCGTTGTAATCCGTTCGAATTGCCTGAACAATCACTGTACGAAAGGTACAGGTTTTGGGGAGAGGGGTTACATTACATCTGTCAGCTGCTGGAGCCTTACGTCAGTAATGTAACGCACTGCAACCACGCGCTGACAGTCCCGCAGACAGTGTGCATTGCACTGAGGTGTTTTACCACAGTTAATATATTTCTTACTGAATTTCGTAATTATTATGATGTCCTTAAATCCCTCGTTGGATGGGTTACAAGCAAGCCACAGATAAAATGCCATTAATTATTTGTTTAAGTAAATCATGGATTGATTCATTTATTCGTAGGTACTTTTATGTATTCTGTTGGTGATGCCGAAAACCTCGGGAAAAACACAGTATGTAGAGCTATTCATAAAATCGCTGGGGCTACAAACACATGCCATAACGAAAAATGTCGTACACACATACATTTGAGGAACACACAAATGTTACTGTAGTCAGATATACAAGTGCAGTCATATTGGGGAAGTAATATTATAATGGAACTAACTTCCGCATTGACACAGTCGGCAATTTTTTGCCAGCGATCCTTGCGCCATTTGACAGCTGCAACTGTGTTGCTTTTTGCCTGGATTATTGATTTGTATTGCTCGTATTTATTAATTATTATTGTTTGCTCCGCCGTTGTGAAATACGCGGCTCGGGACGGTTTGTTGCATGTTTGCGATTGGTCGCATGCAGCAACCTCTGCCCTTTTTATGTGAGCGCGCACAGATCTAGAGTGGACATGCCTGAATTGAATTAGTGAGTTGATAGCCGGCTTTATGGTACCGAACATCCGGAGGGCGGATGTCTCGGTAAGTGAAGCCAGATAATTAAGAGGAAGCCCGGCTAGGTTAAGCAAGCTTTATGGTACAGGCCTCTGGTGAATATACTGTTTACACAATAGAAGGGTTAGTGAGAAAAGAAGGGGTAAGAAAAAAATGAGAAAAATTAAGTCTATAACATTTATATCTTTTTCAGGGACCACAACGAGCCGTAAGCGGAAAACCAAAATGGAGGCAACTTTTGACTTTTTTGCAAAAAAAATGGATGAGATGCTGGAAAGAGACAATCATCTTCTTCTAGAGATGCAGACCGCACAGCACAAACATGACATGGACATGATAAAATATCTTGGAGAGGTCATCAAGGAAGGGCAATCCCAGCGTTGTCCCCCGGTTCCTCTCACCCACTACCCTTATTTTCCCCCAGGAGCATCTCAACAACATTCATCTCTGGTAAGGATGCCTCAGCCACAACAAAACCATCATATATGGAAGACCTCGTGGATGAACATGTGTCTCATGATCCAAATTATTTTTTATTTTTTACGCTCCAGATATCCTGGAATACCTTACAGACAAAGCACTTATAAAAGTCAGTGGATTATTTTTTTTAATAAAATCATCAATATTTAAGAGGCTTTGGGCTAACATTGATTCAACTTTAAACCCTTTGAACTTCAAGTCTTAAAGGAAAGAAATTCACCAGACAATTAGCTCAATTGGTTTGACTTTTTGTTCTCCATGACATAGTCCAGAAAAATGAATGCATATGAACTTTGAGACGTTCAGCTTTAACCAATTTGTGCGCCTGAATATCAATTAAAACAGAGCACTAATGTTAGGTCAGTAATAAATGTAGTGTGGATGAATGAATTGTGAGTCATGCATGTGAGCACAAAACACTAAACCTTATCCAGTCTGGTTGATGGAGGTCTGAGAGACAGGGAAGTGAAAGAACTCAATGAGAAACCACCCAGACATTCTGCTGTCCAAATGGCCCATAAATATAAATAGTTTCCTAATACACCCATTCACACTCATAACTACAATCAATTTAGAGTGACCAGGTCACCTATGTTGTTTGTGTAGGTTCTCAGTGATCCAGGTCATGGTTATCCATAGCTGTTTAAGTCAATCCACTGGACGTTAAGAAAGTTCTTGAAGACGTTTCGTCTCTCATCCAAGAGGCTTCTTCAGTTCTGAAGGCTGGTCATGTCCCAGCTTATTAACCCTGTGGGGTGTGGTCAGTGCTATTCACAGTCTAACAACCCGTCTGGCTCCTCAACGATTGTTGATGGGGGGTGTCAAAGGGGGTCGTTGAAATGTAAGTTTTCTCTTTGTATGCTAATGAGGGTCATCAGCATGAGACACATCGCCTGGGTCAATCGGCTGAGACAATCTTTTTGGGAGTTTTGAAAGGACATGATTGTAAATGGGAGAAAGGTGTTGTCACAGACCACCCCCCCCCCATTTATAGATGGCCTCTCCACTTTGATGTGGATCGCCTCTTTCACTCCTTTCTCAAACCATTTATCTTCCCTGTCCAAGATCTGAACATCGGTGTCCTGAAATGAGTGTCCCTCTTCCTTGAGGTGAAGGAAGACTGTTGAGTCCTGTCCTGATGAGTTGGCTCTTCTGTGTTGAGCCATGCCATGCATGGGCACTCATTTCAGGACACCGATGTTCAGATCTTTTCTCTTATCGTTAAGAAGATGTTTGTTACATTACTTTTTCTAGGTCAGCAAACTCTTGTAATATTTACCTGTACAGTATACACTTTTTGTCTTGTCTGTTACCTTCTTGCTAATTTTTGAACACAGGGAAATGTAAATGCTGCTGCACCCCCAAGTTCGAAGTAATGTGCATGCCATTAATTTTAAAATCACATGAAAATCACTAAATATTTCTCTTTGTATATCTGCTTAAGCCTGGAAGGCAATGTTAAATTACCAACTCAACAAAGTATCAGACTGCTTTTGGCTTTGTACAAAATTTGACTAACTGCAAAACAGGAATTTGTAAAATGAATGTATAATAGACAGTAGCTGCAAGCAATATTGACCTCATTATGCATCCATTATGAAAGAACTTTGACAAAAGGCCACTGGTTGCTCCTGGGCTATGTCCTACCCAAATGGCTGAGGTGAAACTAGTTTCCTGATGCATTCTTCAATATCAGCCATTGTCCTGAAAACAACCCTAAGAGAGTGATGATATCAAGCTTAAAATTCACAACCAGAACAACACTTATTCATGTGCATACCTGACACACCCCTCCGAAACGTTTTGTGGACATTAGTTCAGCAGTTTTATTTTTATTAAAGAGGACACTGAGTCTTGTCTGACCTATGCCTTGACAAGGTTTTGTGGAAAATCCATTGAGCAGTTTTGCATCATCCTGAAAATAGGAAAATCAGAGAAAACATAACTTACATTTCACATTGCAGTATGAATCAAAATACAAGTTTGCTGCAGTAACATTAAACTTCGGACGGAGTGCAGCATTGCTTATCTGCACTGATAGTTTTTTCCATTGCTTAGGCACTTTCTGTATTTTGCACCAGAAGGACCCAGTCTTTAGAGTTGGGCTACTTGGTTACTAGGTGGCAATAAAGCAAAATAAGTGATTGTTCCGACCATGATCGCTGCTACTACCACTATTGTTTGATGAGTGTCTAAATCTTTCCAGGGCTGGTGCGGGTGAGTCTTTGTGGGTGTTTAGCTTTGCCCAGGAAATCCATATAGACTACTGAGGTTTGTGTTCAATGAAAAGTGTTTGTTTGAAATTAATTATGGATGGATTTTAGAGGTAAGGTCTGCTAAACAAAACTAAAAGGTTAGAAGAGCCTTCAAAGTTATTTTATCGGACAAAAATGGTCTTCCATCACAGATAAAATAACTTTCCAAAAGGGAATATGAAGACTGGTATAAACATGCAACGAAAAGTGCATATCGACAGAAATGCTTTAAGATAGCAATGATGAACTACAGTTTATATCTAAAATATGATTGTAGGAAGTCTATCGTAACATTAGATCACGTGAGAAAACTCTGCACACATGGCAAGATCCACTTATTTCTGTTGGGCCACAGCATCAATACAAAAAATTTAACATGATATTTATGTCTAGCTTCAACTTATTCAGAACAAAAGATCCAAAAATGCTAAAAATTATTTTATTTTTAGTTGGGTTTTACATTTCTGTTTCTTGCAGGTCTTGGATCAAAGAGAGTAAAATGCAAATCATGAGAAGTTGCTCCTTTCCACTGACTTTGCCAAATGTTCTTTAGCATATTCAAACTTTGAATGCGGCTGCCCCGACAGAAAAATGGACTTCGATCAAAGGATTGGAATATGTTATAAAAGCAAGCATCGCTCTTGTTTCAGCATCAACCTCCACATCTTCCATCACAAGTGCTCTTGACTCCTGGTGAAACAGATCACTCTGAAACCATGGCCACAGATATCACTCTGATGTGCGCCCCTGGCTGTGCACCTTGCTGGATGGTGGGGCTTGCTCTGGAGGAGAAGAACCTGAAGGACTACAACTATACCGTCCTCTCCTATGAGAAAGGAGATCACAAATCGCAGCGAGTACTGGATATCAATCCCAGGGGAGCAGTAAGTTCATACTTCATAATGCAAAAAGAACTATGAGTCATCAAGAATTAATCAAGGATCAGCTTACATCTTTGTGATAGCTCATTTTTCTATTCACTCTATTGTCATAAAAACAACAAAGGCTAATTTTCTTTCATTTTGTTCTCTTTCCAAAAGCTTCCTGCCTTCAAACATGGAGACAACATTGTGAATGAGGCCTTGGCTATTTGTCTGTACCTGGAGGTAAGACCTGGTCCAAACAACAGAGCTTGTTTCATTGCTGCTGTAAAATTCTGATGGGATAAAGATAAACAGGGCTCAGTGGTACTTTGTGGACAGAGACAACCGGCGCCACAGAGGAAAATCAACCAGACCTTCATGTGAGTGTTCTCATTGTTTCTCCTCATATCTTCAACAGAGTGCATTTAAGAACTGTGGAAACCAGTTGATCCCTGACAACTTTGCTGATCAAGCAACAATGTACCAGCGCTTTCAAGAGGCTGACATTCTCAGGCAGAAAATTGGTAAGTTCACGTTGACATGCAATGCTTGAATATTTCACTACTGTTTTACAACAGAACACACAGGTGTCGACCCTTTAAATTCTGTATAATGATAATCATTGTATTTGAGCCACTCTTATTTATTTATTATATATTTACCCTCATCATACAGCTAAAGGTTTAGAATTAGCTGACCATGTTTTAGAGTGCTACCAGTTGGGACTGCATTGCTTTTGAATTATTGTACAAAAACTGTCACAATCACAATTGAACACGTCATGTCTGCTGTCCATCTCTTGAGAAGGATCTGGACATCTAGAGAACAATGTTGATTAATGTGTAGGCCATCCTCCAATATGCTCTGTGCATTATTAAGTGATGACACCATGATGATGGCAGTCTGGAAACCCAATGTCAAACTTGAAATACTGCAACAGATGGACAGATTTCACTGAACAGAAAACCCAATTCTATATATTTAACCCGTTTTGACTTTTTTCAGGGGATGTTCTCTTCTATGATCTGAGGACCCCACCAGAGGAGAGAACACAATACGCTGTGCAAAACCTCAGCGCTACTCTGACTGCTGAGGTCCAGCTCTGGGAGACATACATGCAAAAGGTAAACCTGTAGATTATGAACAGTCTCAGACAAGAATAATTCTGTGAGAAAAGTTTTACCGTTGAACTAATGTTGAACCTATTTTATGAATGTAATGAATGCTGTCCTATATTCCTTCAGTAATAGCAGCAGTTGTGAAATACCCCTAGTCTTTTACTTTCTGGTTGTTTTGGATTATTTATCCACTCTCGTGTCTCTGTGATAAAACTGATACGTGAATTAGCAGAGGGTTAGAAATACATACACACTTCACACACTGGCTATGCTAAGGAACGGCAACCAGGCTCTACAGCAAGGAAACAAATTTTACCTCTTAACCCACCAAGCTCAACAAATCATTCATTTAAGATTTGTCTGAAATCCTGGTGTGACTGGTGTGATATGACTCCTGCCAAAATTAATCTCCCTGAAGTAGTACGGCTAACAGAAGGTTGGCAGGTTAAATCCACATCTGCATTTTGTTGTGGCATCTCTGGAGCAGATGTTCAAAACAGTGGCAGCTTTAACTGCAGCAACTACATGCAGTAGCTGAACAATGGCAACTAAAACAGCTGCAGGTGTAAAACAGCAGTGACAAGAAAGAGAAGGTACAGTCCATGAAATGAGATAGAAAACAGAAACAGAAAACACCAGGAGATGTTAGATGCTCACCTCACGAGAGGGAAATCATCTTATTCGGTTCATATCAAACATTCCAGCATCATTTATCCTGAGCTTTCATAGACTTGTTGTGAATCCTCCAAAGCTTTGAAGATGACTTGAGTTTCTTTGTTAGTAATAAGTAATGCAGATACAAGGCTTGGACAGAAAGTGCAATAGTTGTTGTGTTTAATAAATGTTACCTAAAACCTCTTAACTATATAAAAAAAAAGTTGTGGTTTCTATCTGCCCACTAGGGCATGATGGTGGTTGTAACTTTTTTTTCTGTCCTCTAGAAAACTGGTCCTTACCTGGCAGGAGGGACCTTTACTCTGGCTGATGTGTGTGCTTTTCCATGCATTGCTGCTCTCTTCCAATATGGGTATGTGGATTCAAACAGTGAACAAAGCTAATAAAAAGAATGCGTAATTATTAATTAGTAAATTCACATTTACATTTGTCCTTCTTTTAGGTTGTCTCAACAAAAATACCCTGGGATTACAGATTACTATAAATCCCATAAGGGCAGAGCTACCATTGTCAAATCCTGGCCTTCTGCCTGGCCAAAGGCCCCAAAAGGAACAGAGGCTCTAAAAAATATCTGAGGTCTTGACACACTGGAACCATTCTTGTGTCCAACTTCCTGCATCGCTCTGCTTAGATGATCGTATTCTAAGAAATATGCATTTGCTTCTCCTGCAGTTTACACTTTCTCATTAGAATGTGTTTGTGACTTTTGCTGCAAGTTATTCTTTTTTGTGCTGCATAACAAAAACAATAAAAAAATTATAAATGTCATTGTAATGTCTGTGGCTTACTTAAAAACATGTACAGCTATGTTTAGCTTGATTGTGTTACTCTGTGAAAGGTTGGTACTGCTAATTCCTTCCTGTATTTATTGCCCTCATTAACAGCTCAGCATGTTTAGACACTTTTTTCATCACCATCAGATGTCTTCCTGGAAATCAATCATGTTAAAGTATCTGCTCAATACCTACTTGAGACAGATCCACATTGATGGTCCTGTATAGTTCAGATCTACAGAGCTTTCCTTTAAATTAATTTTATAGGGGATACACATACTAAAAACAAGTTCATCAGCATAAGATTGTTGGTTTTTCCTTCTACTTAAAGCACTTCAGCAAATACATGAAATACTGATAATGTGTAGTTTTTGTATGTTTTCATGTCAGTGACAGAGCAAGGTGACATGTTATGGTTAATGTGGTTGCACCAGATGAAAGTGGAATGAAAGGAGCTCAACATGGAGTAAATAAGTGATGGCATCTGTCAAATATATACTAATACTAAATCAAGAAGACTCCCCAGCAATTTGGGAACCCTCTATAACCAACATCATCTTGTATTTTCAATCAATGCTCTCAACCTTAAAATTAGATGGAGGTTGATAATCGACCATCTCTGTGGAGATGGCACTCAGACCTGTGACGGGACTGATGCTGAAGCAGAATTAAAGCAGTTCCAGGTGTTCACCACCGTCCTGTTTCATAGTGTAAACTTAAATCAGCCACAACTTTTCTTGTTTGTGTGGCTGGTTTTCATTTGATTCAATTCTTTAAAATAACAATAAGGTACTGTAGTTTAATCTCATTCCCTCTGGAAACTAGTCTGGAACAGGTTAACCACGTGGTTGAGCATCAGTCGCTGTTAAACTAGAAGAAATACGAACCTGATTGAAGAGGTCATTTTACTACTGATGATGTATTTTACGATTTTAAGCACATTTTGCGATTTTAGTAAGAGTACAATCAGGTCTTGAAAAAGAAAGTTTACAAAAGATCATATAAAAGAATATGATAAATGACTCTGTTAATATTCACCAATAATAATGTAATTAACAGCAAATAATAAAAACGCTATTTTCTATCCAACATCGACAGTGCTTTTTAAACTGTAATTATTGCAATCCAAAATATTTTATTCTGCCAGTCTGTAGCCGTAATCCAAATTACAGGGCAAAAATAAAGAGAAACAGAAAACGTCATTTGGACGCAGGCACCGCTCAGTGTTGTTTTGTTTGTCCGGTTCAGAGTTCAGAAGTCCGGCTCCAGGCGGGGGAGCACCGGGAGGATGAGGTTCCCAAAAGACGAGTCCTGAGTGATGAAGAAGCCCGACGAGTGGACGTGAGCGTGTTGGAGTGCGGCCTTCTGTTGGGCGGCGATGTGCTGCTGCTCCGCGCTGTCCCGCCCCTCCCTTGCGCTGGGTCTATTCGACAGGGGGATGCTGGTTCCGGGGCAACTCGCGGACTGACTCTGGATCAGCCGCCGCTTCTCCTTGTCCAGCTCCGACAGGATGGACACACGCGTCTTGTTTTGAAATCCTGATCCAGCAGCGTTCGCGGCCATGTCCCGTTAGCTTGAGTTCGCGGATAAAATAAAGGATTCAAAAGTTCATAAAGCCGAAAATACGTTTACGATGTTAACTCGTCAAGCGAAAGTCGATGTACTTGGATTTTTATTTTTGTTATAAATTAAAAAAAAAAAAAAAAATCGCCAGAGACGCTGAAGCGATGCGGACTACCTGCTGAGGCTAACAGGAAGTTAATAATTCTGGCTCAAGTATGGAACTTCCAAAATAAAAGCCCGTAATTTCCAAGAGATTTTACACGGTAAAATAGTTAAAGTACATGAAAATAAAACTAAGTTGTGTTTTATGCTAGTGAAAAAAGGCAACAGTTCATACTCTCAAGGGATATAAAGGGTCTTACCAATTTCTCACCAAAGAAAATTGGAAGGCATGTCCAATATTTCAACTGGTATTGCACATATAGACACAGTGTAAACAGGAGTTGTGATGATTCTCTGACTAAAATTGAGTAATATTTTGACTTGTACTTATACCATAATTTCATTCATTTTCGGTTTTTCAATATTTTTTGTATTGACAACTTCTGACACTAGATGGCAGTAATACATCGCGAATAAAAATTAGGGTGGATGACGTAGAGAAGACCAAAGAGAAAGTGGGTGGATAAATAGAATAAACTGACTTGTGCTGGAGAAATATTAAGAATTGTTGAAAAACCATTCACAGTATAATTTTTTAGTATTTATTAACATCATTACCCTCAGCATTCTTTCTTAAATAACTGTGGTACAGTGTACATTGATTCATGTTGTTTGCAGCCACAAATACCAAATATATTTACAGGTTTAAATACATTATATACATATGTACAGGAGGCATGTATACAAGGCGTCTCTGTGTCCCTGTGGGATTAAAGCTCACAGATTTGGCTACAGCCTCCTGAGGCAAGTTCACTGAACGGTCCATAAGAAACTAACACCAACACAAAGAAACAGGATGTGATCAGCAAGATGTACAATTATTACAGGCTTAGTCAGAAGAAAGTACATAAATGAAGAAAAATTAAATTAAATATGAACATTTTCACATTGGCAACCCAGTTGTTGAACAACATGTCAAGGATGTAACACTATGTATAACATATTGAACTGTATGTACACATTTTCATATCAATGATATGACACATGTCAACCCACACTGTTTTAAAGGACTAGGATGATCACAGACCATTATGGTTGTTCTTTCAATAAACATATATACAAAAAATACATATTCAAAAACACCAAAGGGAGAAAATAATCTGTATCCAATCTACATGTGTCCCTTTTTGAATGCATAACAACCAAATATAGAAGTGTTGGCCACATTGCATTGAAAGGTGTGTGAATGTTTTCATCATTTATGAAAACATTCTCTCATCCCACTTTCTTCTTGATGAAACTAATTCAGGGGGAGCATTTTAGATGATTAATGCCATATGACTTTCCAGCAAAATCAGAATTCAACAACAGTCAAATAAAAACTAATAAATATTTAAATAATGATCTCACTAAATTTATCCTGGCTGTAGCCACAGCTACACTCAGTGTCAAGAAAATCAAAAAAATTTAGAGGAAAGAAAGCATTTCCTCTCTTCAGTAGCTGTCTTAAAAAAAAAGAAAATGCTGGATAAATAATGCAGTTGTTTCATGTTTTTCAGACACGTGAATGCTTTTAATGTTGTAGTGGTTTAAGTATTATGACGGGAAACAAAGGAAAGCCCTCGAGAGGACTGCTGTTACTGACTGGTCACTAGCACCTAAATCACATTAATACCGGTTCTTTACAATTAAAACACACAAAACTAAAATGGTGAGAATGAGATAGAAACGAGCCGAAGCATACTGCCTGACTGATACAAAGTAAACTGTCAGTGTAAAAATAAAAAACCTTTAAAAATGTTTAAAACACTTGCAGAGTCAATGACTCAAGAGAATGTAACTGACACAAGTATCGAGTTTCTTTTCAAATTGAACCCCAGATGGTATTGACATTAAGGCAGTTGAACCACTTGTGTAAGTTTCTCATGGTGTTAACATCTCAAAATCATCAAGCTGTTGTTTAATGATCAAGTTTCTAAATGCTGTACGTTTTATTTACGAGGACGAACGCGGTTCAGCTCCAGTAAGCAGCACCCACAATGGCAACACTGACCAAATATGCTCCTGTAACATAACCTAGTTCTGTGAAATTTCCATTGAGAACAATATCACACCATAATGTGAATTTTGCACAGTACTCAAAAGTAGCATGTTTTACAAAAAGTAAGGCTTTTTGAGATCTAATTTAAAGTTAAAAGTGGATTTTATGCCGGAAAAAAATGTTTTGCAGTCTTTAAACAGTAGTAGTCCAATGACACGAGGCAGCGCCTGTGTGATCTGACAGGCCCAGGTTTGTTGGTCCCGCCCAGTGCAAAATACCATTAGATCACCCGAATGGTTTCTGGGTCTAGAGTGAGCTAGATCATATTTGCCATTTCTGTGGAATCTGTCTCTGAGTCGGCCTCGTTTTCCCTGCAAGAGAAAATAAATTATTCTCTCTGTGTTTTGCTTCACTCGTGTACACAAGAGTAAATTCCAGAATTCACAGTGTTACCTCTGTTCCTGCAACAGTTTGCGGTTGCCTTGCCTCCTCTCCTCATTAATTGGGTACGAGTACAATATGCCCAGGCCGATGATGATGAGCGCCACAGGGGCGGCAGAAACCAACAGTTTTAACGTTAAATGAACTTCCTTTGGTTGTGAGCAGCCTCTACTGATGTAACCTGCAAAACTGAAGAGGAATGTAATTACGAGACTGAAACCACAAATACTTTACATAGATTTGCATTACAGAGCAGTGATGCTGAGGAATATATCAACTATTGTTGATGATTTTTTTTTTTTTTAATTTCTTAGATCAAGGTCTTGATGAGAGAGCACCAAATTACTTCTCAAAGGTCAAAACGGCTGTAAAGTCACTCATGTGATTCTACAGCCTTACTGTACTTAATCAAATGGAAGCAGACGGATTTCTTGGCTTTGATGTGGGATTTGGGATTCTGGGAGATTTGGCTTAGTCTTAATTTTCTTTAAAAAAAAATCAAAGAACTCCAAGACAATAAGATACCTTACAATATAATGTCAATGTACAACACCTATTGGTACAGAAGTCTTACAGATTTTCTGCATTTCAAAATACCTGGAATTTTGAATAGAATCATCGTCCACCTTGTTTGAAAACATTTTAGTAATGTAAGTAGTCACTTAACACAGGATCACCTTCTGGTTAAAACCCAGGTGACCAAAGGTCAAATCTTCCCATGATGTCTTTGCCTTACAAAAGAATTAATATTTGCTACTTTTAAAGTTAATTAAACATTTTCTGTGCATCTTATTTTGTTCCCATGGATTTGGGGAAAATGTTAATGACATTCAAGTCATTTTAGAGGTGTGCATCCTATGAGGTCAACATGTATGGTCATGTGTGTTTAAGTGAAAACTTACTCTAAACTGAGAGTGGAAATGCCGAGGGAGACTCCAGAGGCGAACTTGGTGAAGAAAACGTAGAAGGAATAGAATAGAGCTTCGTGGCCAGTGGAGTTGGGGTTCTGCACTTTGAAATCGTCGACAACATCTGGCAGCATAGACCTGCAAAACACAAAATGTTTGAGTTAAATTGTGCGCATATTTCCAATAAGGAAACATGAAAGAGAAAAACAAAAGGACAGTGGAGGTTTTACCATGGCAGCAGGAAGGCTGCAGCCACTCCAACTCCAGAGGCAAAAGAGGCAATGTAGGTGACAATGAGGCTGCTCTTCACACACACCACCATGATCATGAAGGGAACCACAGACTAGAGAGACAACAGATTGTCCATCATTTAGAGGTTTACATCCAGAATATAATCTCTTAACAACACCTAAAGTGACTTTACCTCCACTTGAAATAAACGTGGACGAGGTTGTGGGCCTTACCATGGTGCCAGTGTAGACTGCAGTCTTTTTCCCAAATCGAGTCAAAAACCACTGCCAGAAGGGAATGGCCAGAGTAGCGGAGAGCTGAGGGGGTTGAAAAGAGTAGATGTAGTTAACCAGCTGTCTCGTTTTCTGTTGACATACTAAAAAAATTCTTGGAAAATTGTTTAAATTCCACAAAAGGCCCCTCATTGCATGTCAACATGAGAGGGGGATCCTGTGTGTTGTGTTACATAACGGTTCAGACATGTAAGATTAGATACATTTGTCCCCTCACATCTGCCAAGCATAACAGTGTCAGTGGAAGACAATATAGTCTCTGTGGCTTTTCCCTACACATCTTTGACCTCAGTGTGATGCAAACATCACTGCAGGTCGTCCTGCTCCTCTACAGGTCACCCAGATCCGTTTGGCCGCTGAACCTGAATGTTTGACTAAAGTAAAGATAACAAAAAGCTGCCTCTCAACAGTACTTTCCCACCTTCTTTCATGATATGAATGAAACGATAAGCTAAGAGATAAAACACCCATGCATCACGTCCGCCTGGCTTCAGTCGTGTGTGTTACGAATATTGCTAAAAAAAAACCCGTTATTGCTTAAAAAATGTTTTGTGATGCTTTTCAAAATGAGGTTCCTCATTTCTTCCATATTTAGGTCATCTTTGTGTTGCGTTAGTAGAATGCGTCACTACTAGGAACCCACAGCGAGCCTTACCGACCTTCCCTCAGTCATCAAACGTGATTGTCAGTTGATAAAGAAAAAAAGTTTCTCTTGGCTTTTTTCATATTTTGTTTCTTAAATCCTTTAACTGACAACCCATATGAATGGCGAGTCGATTAATGTCTCTTAGTTTGATTTATTTAACAAATCTCCGTTCAAATATGATTTTGACTTTTCATTAAATTCCTAAAGACGAGGATTAGGACCTCTTAGCAGCAATTCTGGGTAACTTCTTAAGAAGCTGTTTCTGTCAAAGCTGCGCTATTGAAGTTATTTCATTAAATAAATGGACTTGAACAAAAAGTATGCTGCTTTGACTCTATAATCCTTTCCATAAAGTACAGGATCAAACTGTGTAATCTTTTCAACCTGACTAACATGGACGTTCTCACCCTGAGCATTTGTTCTGTTTGAATGACAGAAAGCATATCTATTGATCAATTAAGTTTAACACCAGTCAGAATGTTGGATGTATAAATAAGCATAGTGTGGAAGAGCATTTTTTTTTCCAGAGAGAGACAGACAGACAGACAGACAGAATGAAATGGAGACGGGGAGATAGAAATAGTTGAACAGACAACAAAACATGTCTGATTTGCTCTCTGTGGGAATGGAATGGCATTCAGGCAAAGCAGACATGGATGAAGGAAGTGGGCAGCCAGGAGACAGTTTCTCCCCAGGCAGAGACTGGGTCTGTAACTGAAGAAAGTTTATGTGATCGCCCTGGGAGGGAAGCTTTTGTCTGGGGCTAATGGCTTAGCTTTTTCCACACAAAGTGTCTGCTCAAGGTTTGATATGCCAGGGGGGAAATGCGGTCATTGCTATGGAAACAGTGCACCTATTTGTTTGTCTGAAAATGCCACCTGTAAATGTGTATGTATGTGTGTTTGTACTCACCATGATAACCAGCAGAATGTTCTGGAAGTCATTCCTGAAGCCGAGTGTGGAGCTGCAGAATAGGGCAAAGTTTCCTTCCAGGAGCTGCAGGACAAATCACAGAGTTTCAGTCATATTCTGCGGCCTGAAAACACATGCATAGGCCAACCACGCAGGCGCTAAGTAAACTGTGGCCGGGCACACGGACCAACAAGACACTGCAAACATGCAACATAAGATGATTTGTTGAAATCGGTCTCCAAAAAGCAAACAGAAGGTGGTCAACAACCGAACAGGTGAGGCTGACATGCTGTGCATGCACTAACTACACTCACACTTAAATGGTTTACATCTTTATACGCACCATGAAAGCCAGAGAGGTGAAGAGAAAAACTGTGACCAGTTTGGCATAGGGTCCATGCCCCATCACCAGCTTAATCCCCTGGACAAAAGACATGGGCTCCGACCTGGAACGCGTGGGCTCTGGCAATGTGAAACAAATGAAACAATGACCAAAAATGAGCGAAACGTTGAATCTGCTCAAGTAGGTTTTCTGTCTTTTTTTTTTTAAATTTCAAATGTAAATTTCTTGTTACATGAGGAAATGAACCCAAGCCACCAACATTTTCAGGTGTGTTTATTATTAGAGACAAACAATGACTTGCAGTTCTCTTTTTACCCTCATTTTAGCTTGGAAGAAGAAGAAGAAAAAGGGAAGATTGGCATGTGAATAGAAGTCTGACTAACAAATTGATGTCTTACCTTTTTGTTCTCTCACACCAAAGAAGAGAACAACAGCGCAGAGAACATAGATCAGGCAGATAACACCAGAGGCAATCATGTAGGCCACTCTCTAAAGAAGAGGACAAGGAAGATATTTAGCAGATAGCATCGATGTTTCTCATTGGTTCATCTTTGAACTGTAACGTTATTAGTGTTTAACGTCAAGCATGTGGCGAGTGAGTAAATGTGTTTACAGTGTGTTCCAGGGAGATGACCGGCTCTGTGGCATTCAGTTCGTCAGGCTTTGAGGAGTTGCTTAAGTTCAGCATGGGATCATCCGGCCCTGGAAGGCAGGGAGCGTTCGCCATACCGACAATCTGGCCCTGGATGGCCGTACCCAGAAGGGTGCCGAGCACCTCAACCGTCATCCCTGGTTGGAGAGAAACATGGGAGACGTTTATTACTAAAGGAGCAACCTGTCGGGAGAGGTCATGACAAAGAATTTTACATGCCGACTGTGACACTCACTGTAAGCCGTGGCAGAGTCCCTTTCTTTCTGCTCGGAGCTGATGAACATAGTGAGGGCAGAGTATGGCACATGGAAACACTGTTCAACCAAAGACAAAAACAGGAAGAAGGTGAAAAAAGAACTTTTAATTTTGTCACACAGGGATGTACAAAATTTAATTGTTCAACATGATGGGGAAATTTGTTTCTTTCACATTCTGGAAATAGTTAAGCAAACATCCTGGCTCTGACCATGTTTAAGAAAATCAACCTGCCATTACTTCCAATAATTCATTGATTACAGTATTTTTCACACTATAAAGCGCACCTAAAAGCCTTTAATTTTCTCAAAAACCGACAGTGTGCCTTATATATGAAAAAAGTTTTGAAAATAGGCCATTCATTGAAGGGGCACCTTATTATCCGATGTGCCTTATAATCCAGTGCGTTTTGTAATCCAGTGCGCCTTATATTTGATTTTATTTTTTTTTAGATAGGCCATTCATTGAAGGTGTGCCTTATAATCAAGTGCACCTTATAGTGAGGAAAATACTGTATTTAAGAGTTTACAAACAAAATATTACAGAAAGATTCTTTATTATTCCTTGTGTTGATCAACTGCAATATATAATTTAATCACTTCATTTTGAACCCAAAGTAATAACTGATGCATTAATAATAATATAAGTGCAAAAACTATGTGCAATAAAGAGTCATGGGTTATTGTCCAACAGCAGGAAACATCAAATTGACATGGAATGTGAGTGTGTATAGATGTAGTACTCACAGTCTGGAGGGTCTGGAAGGCGCAGTAGCAGAGCAGGTACCAGATGACTTTGTTGTTCTCGAAGGGGGGGACGTACCAAATGAGGAAATATGTAAGCACAGCAAAAGGCGTCGACAGCACAATCCTTCAGATGGACAAAAGAAGGAAGAAGAAGAAGAGACGACAGCATTAGTGGATGAAAACACGACAACTGTGAAGCGTGAAACAAAATTGGGAACAAAATATGGATATTAAAGTGTGACTTTCATTCAGTCAATGCCAACACAAGAGTTTCCGGTGTTCACATGCATGACAGAGATTGAGTTTCAGGTACGGCTGGAGACGACGGTGATGTGAGGGAACCTGCCAGACAAGGCAACATTTGAGCCTGACTTTCACACAATCTTCCCATGACTAAAACTGAATTGGCTCTGTGCTTCAAACAAAAGTGTGTCATTCTTTATACATACGTCAAATATCTTAAAGATTATGAGGTCATGATAGGGAAAAGAACCAAAAAAAAACAAAAACTGGAGGAGTAGAATTTCATAAGTTCCTCCCTTATTCCTGTGGTCTGATCTTTACTATGCACATATAGAATTGTGAGATGGACCACGCCTCAGAAAAGCAGTAGAACAAAAAAAAGAAGTCCGGCTTGTGAAACAGGAAACAGCATTAGCATCAATCGTATCACTCATTCACCTCAGGTGACACATCCTTATCGGACATGTGGGGGAAGTCATTAAGATACGACTCAACAACCAAAAGTGAGCGATTGTGAAAACCTTTGTCAACGTAGCAGTGACTCATATCTAATCAAAACATTCTAACCATTTTTCACGTGTAAATATTTCTATCAAACAATATTTGCTTCATACAGGGAACTGTAGAGAAAATAAACCTTGTCCTACAAGCGGCTTGGTTGACTACACAGATGTAAAAAAGTGACTGAGAGTGTGCAGGCGTGGTGATCAAGTTAAAGCAAGTGTTTTCCAGATGATGTGAAATGGAATCTTTTTTTTTATAGTAAATTAAAAACTGCGCTTGATTGAACTTGTTGTTCTCATGCACACGGAGCTTGTAATGCTTAACCAACTCACAAAACTGCAGTGACAAAGAAGTCCATATAAGCCCCTCTGTGAGTCATATTTGGTCTCTGAAATAGCTGTGCTGACTAAAGGGGGCTGGAAGAGAGTTCACCTAGTAGGTGACACCCTGATGCCTATCAATCTTAACTAAGATTGGGCTGGGTGAGCAAAATTTAAAAAATGAAGTTAGGGCCTTGAATGAGGGTTTCATTTGTTGGCCCTTCAATACAACTAACTGTTTCATGTGATGTTTATGTGGGGGAAAAAAGTGCAATACTGAGGTATAACGCCCACATCCATAATTACAAGACACCAGATTTGGCTTTGAAATCCTAAGAAGGCAGTCAGATTTTAAATAGTAATTTGAACTTTAAATACAAAAGTAGACATAAAGACATTATTTTAAGTGATATTATTTTGGAAATAACATAAAACCTGTAATCTGTTAGCCAACCACAATAGTAAAACCAATTCAACTATTGCTACGTCAGTTGAACTCTTGTAACCTCCCGGATTCCACGGCAAGCCTTAAAAACCCTAAGGGCATGTCGGATATGATATCTAACACACCATTGGCTCATATTTGTGGTGTGTTGTGGGCTGGACCAATGAGAGGCCAGCATGACTTGATCTACCCTCCCCCATTTCCTAAACACGGAAATGGAGCAGCAATTCCTCCCTACGCTCAGACAAGCTCACTCATATCCTCACATCTTTTATGACTTAACTGTACACAATGTTACTGAGCATGCCAATCATTCCTCCATCCTTTCTGCACCTACACCCACATCCACTCCACAGTTCTTCACAATACACTGGTGAGACACACCTCACTTTGCAAGAGTGGCTCATTTTTAACAGATAACATCAGCATCTTGATGAGAATTACAATAATTACAATAATCTTTGCTTTTTTTCTACTCATAATAAACATGCAAATCTACTGTAAAACGTGACACAAGTTTTGATTGCTAGCGTTGTAAATCTGTGAAAATGCTTCAATCTAGAAATTTATAGAGCATTCATATTTTACATACTAACTTTTACAAATTATCAGTGCAACTACTATTGTCTACTATTGTAATTATAAATCTTCCATTTTTACATGAAGAACAGGGAAGTTATTTCAACACGTTTTGCAAATCTAACTACAATAGCTTAATTTCATTCATAATGACACATCACTTAAAGGAAAACTCATTTTCATTCTAAATGATGTTTTGTACCTGCTTTCATGCTCACACACACTACACTCAATATCAACATAAGACACTGAAGATGAAACCACAGGGGGCCTTCAAGACTGAATTCATTTCTATATTGTGTTCATTTCTTTACACACTGAAAAATCAACATGGGATATTCATTTTCATGTACCGCCGCTGTATCTGCTGTAGTGGGTCACGGGGAGCTGGAGACTATCCCAGCCGACATAGGGCGTGAGGCGGGGGACACTCTGGGCACGACGCCAGTGCACCGCGGAGTCACATACATAGACATACAAACACGCACACACACACACTCACTCCTGCAGATAATTTGGGACTGGCCAATCAACCTGAAGCGCATGCTTTTGGAGGTGGGGGGAAAACGAAGAACCCGGAGGGAACCCACGCCAAAATGGGGAGAGCATACGAACTCTGCACAGAGTAGGACGTGAACCCAGACCTGCCGTGTTGTGAGGCGACAGTGCTAACCACTGCGCCACCATGCCGCCCAACATGGGATATATTATTTTTAATTAAGCAGACACGAGATGGGGATATTGGGACTATGTCCTGCATATCCCCACGGTGTCATTCTATTCACATCCAAGACCCTCTGGGACAAGGTGCCTTATCAAAGTGTCGTTTTCTCCCTAATAATTCACTTCATGTTCCCAATAGACTAACATGACATTCGTTCAAAAATAACCCTAGCATGGAGTGGAGACTACTTATAACCAGCAAGTCATTCCAACCCCTGCACCATACCTCTCGCATAGCAGTGTAAATTTCCAAGAAGGTCTGTACAGTATATCTTTTTAGACTATGCAAGGGCCAAAGTCTAACAGTCATGCAATATTCAAGAAAGTCCAATAACTCATAAGTGATAAAAAAACAAGTAGCCTGCTTATAGGTTAGGGTGGAGATGTGGGGGAACTGATATAGAAGCTAAAAAGAATAGCTTTTCTATGAAAGATCTCTGATCCCAGGCCTCCCATTCCCTTACCCAAAAAGTATTAAAGTTAGACTATGTTGTTCTGAAAACTCGGAGAACAGAAGAAGACAACGTGAAACCTGAGGTCCTTTGCCATTTATTTGTTCCACACTTTTGTCATGCTTTTCATTGGATTTCATCATGGCCTGTAGGCATAGCAGTGTGTGTTTCTTTGTATGTGTTTACGTGCAGGCATTGGTAGTAACCATGTGTTTGCGGCATGACAAAGGGATGCAGTAGTAATTGCATCATCATGAATTACAGTACTGTACAACCAAATGGGACAATTCCTCTTACAAAGTCCCACTTCTGTCCAGTTCTGTATGTAAATAAGCTTCATCAACAAGCTGATGAACCTGAAAATCACTCAATCACCACTATGTAGATGTAATCATATTAATCAATATTCAATGCGACTCGCAGTTCCTAGCAGGAAATTCAACGTACCAAGGCATCATGCGTCCGAAGCGCGTCCATCGGCTTCTGGAGACCAGGAAGCCGACTGTGGGGTCCGTTATGGCATCCCACGCTCGGCCAACAAACAAGATGATGGACGCGTAGAATGGATCCAGCTGGCAGCGGAGAGGACACAAAGATTAGCACTAATGTGGTTGTAAAAGGGCGATTCATGTTAGACAGCACAAAAACAATACAAAAACACAAATTCCTACCATAAAAATATCATTTAGGGCACAGTACATTATCATCCCTGGACTGATGGACTGGTGTGAGCAATCTGACATATCATGTATGGCCTGAAGTTGTGTCGTTGAACTGTTGAGCAATTTGTTGTAGCTTTGAAACGGATTAAACTGGCCTTTACAGTGAGTAGTTATCAGCTTGTTGTAAGGTGATAGTCAAAATGCAGTACTTGGCAGGAAACAAGTCAAATAGTGAACGTGCCTCTTGCCAACGCTGCCTGTCTGTTGGTTATCGAGCACTGAGCTGAGGTGACAAGTGAAAGCGAGGAGGGATGAAGGCTCCACTCCCGGCAGTCTGCACAACGCTGTGTCATCCAATCAACTCTTTATCAACAATCTGCAGCCGGACAAAACTGAACCCTGAGAAACAATTGACTTACACACTGTTTTGAAATTGACCGTCAAATTAGTGTCAGAGTCCATTAAAGTCCGCCGGCTTCACACTATTCTGCCCCTCCTTCTCTTTTTACAGGACAAGCCTGTGTAAGCCTTTTAATACTGAGCAGCTCCATCCTGGAGTCAATAATGGAAACTATAGAGAAAGTTTTTCCACATCTTTATTTTTCCAGGATAATCACCTCCTTTGTTGGTGAGACTTGGCAGGCACAGTGTCACAATGTCCCATGTGTGCCCTCATGAGAGAAGTGCCTTGAGGGCACACATGTAAAACTCCTTGTCCTCAAGTCTGTAAATGCCACAACATATACTGTGGCAGAACAGAGAGTACTAGATGGACAGCGGGGGGGGAGTAGTATGATCCCATTTCCACTAAGGTGATCCTTTAGCTGCAGCAGGACGTCTATATTTAACCCTGTGTTATAAAAGTGACACAAAACGTCTGGACACATGTGACAATTTCAGCCAACTCACCTGAGCAACATCCAGTAGGTAAATTTGCAGAAAAAACCCAAGAGCACTTCCTGTCATCTGGTAGGGCGCTCCACCGATGGCATAGCACAGCTTGTTGCAGATTGACAACCTGTTGCTGAGTTCATGCTGAGGACGAACAAGAATAAAAAAAATACATCAGGTGAAGTTATGCACTCCATTAATCATAAAAGTAGAACCAAGATGAGAGAATTTTATACATTGGCAGACATAATTCTGATTACTGTGATGATTCCTATCAAATAACCAATCAAATTTATATTTAGAAGTACATTACAAACTGAAATCTGGCTGCAAAACATTTTCAGTCTTGACCATGCCCAAACCCTTACAGTTCTAGGAGAGGTTTATTCTGCAGCAATGACGACAGCACATCCATTGTAATATGATGAATGGAAGTCCACATTATACAGCTCCATACCTGGCAAAAAGATAACCATCATGTGGCTAACTTGGCAGAAGTTAGAGACGACCACATGGAAACAAGAAGCCCTTGGTCATTTAACAAGTACTCCACTGACTTCACTGTAGATGTAATAATTTCCTAAGCAGATGAATCCTAAACGGTTCCTCCAACAGGAACACAAATCTCTGTTGTGTAGTGCCAGGTCATGACAACATCATGCTGTCAGACACACCAAAAGTCAGAGTGACAGCACCTTGGCAACAGACTGAACTGGCTTCAGATCCAAACACTCCTGCCAGTTTAACCAGGGTTCTGACCACAGCTGGCCACAGAGGGGTGAAAACACACCCTCCTCCCAGGCCAATCAAAAGTTTATGTTTGATGCAGCATAACAGACTCTCTTATCATCTGACCGAATTAATTTTTACGGGCAAAAAAAAAAAAAAATCAAATTTTAAGCTTTCGATACGACAAAAGATGGCATCATGAGTGTGTAAATCACACACTGAACTGCAGACACATTTTAGTGCTCCTAATTCACCTCATTGGCATGTAATGAAAGCAGAACCTGTTTCATCCATCACTCCACAACACAGAATGTCACTACGACTGTATCTCAATGAACCAACCTGCTGGTACATCCAACCAAGCCTTTTGTTAAGGTAACAAAAAGCGAGCTGAAATATTAACCCACCACATTCAAATAATGAAAGCAGTTACTCGGATTAATAGATGGCATTACAACAATTGCTGATTTAATCTCATCAGAATGAATAGAGAGTCACCACAAGAAAGTTGTCTCTTCCGTGTACCATTCAAGTCTTGCCAGTTGTGTTGTTATTTTCTACATAGGTGTGTGATATATGTACCTGAAGTAGAAAAATGTGTGGTGGCAGTGTTACTTCACATCCTTTGCTTTACACATTTATACCAGAGGAGGAACATGCCTGCTGATGTTTCACGTTTGTTTTATGTATTTTAATGATGTTCCTCAACCTGGCATGATACCAGACTACCTGTTACTACTACTACTAATAAATCTACTTGTCATCACCAGTGCGACCAGCAATGACATGTTATCACTGATATACAAAACACGCTTGGGTAGAAGCACACCCTTATGTGTAGATAATGAATAGGATTCAATACTGAATGTGAAAAAGGGGGCATGTCTGATCCTCCGGCTGACACGTCGCCTCGCTGCTACATCCACGTCCATCAGACACACGGGAATTACCCGCGAACGAGGGCTCCAAATGCCACATTTTCTTTATTTACCGATAACCAAAGATGGACTTTTAAATAAAAAAGAGATTTAGATTTTGTTAAAATGGTCGTAATTTCGTGTGTCCAGAGGTTTCGGTTTAAGTGAGCCTCTAAACGCACCACCAGAACACCGTGTTGTGGTGAGTCTGAACCCCGAGACTGAACCTCACAATTCCCGATTAACTGCAGTGAAAATGGCCGTAAAACTGGAAACGGCAACTTCAGACATCGGAGAGACAATTATGAAATTTTAATTCTAACGAATATATATTATATAATATAGAATATTATCGGATCTAATCATAAAGCAGTATAATTTACTGACAATCTAAAAAATAGCGACTCAAATCTATAACGTCTAAGTTTCATTTAAACGATTTGAAGAGTGTGTCGTGAGGATTTGGAGACGATCGTTAGGCGGAGAAAAGGCTGGAATAACGTTAATTTGATATCTTAAATTAATTTATGTATTCAATTTCATTTTTTACCAACGATTTCATTCATTCAACAATGAATTTAGTCACCATATTTCGGTCAACTCCAGTGAAGATTTATGACAATGAGCACCCCGCGCCTTAGACAACGTAAACGAACGTGACTCACGCCCTGGAAATGTCAGACATGAGCTCCATTCATTCAAATTCTGAAACAAGCATGTTTCTACGTCTTGTGAAGCCTGATGTGGTGATCAATGAATGAAATAATTTGAATTATTATATTTTGAATTTGAATGAACTCACCTTCCTGGCCAGCTTGATGGCATCCGAGCTGGGCGGTTTATTCAATAAGCTGGCATTGGAGTATTGTTCGCCTCCTTCTCCTTTTGCCATAGTAGAATATCTGCTCTCTTAGTTTGGTCAGAGAATTGTAGGAATATCAAAAACGATCAGATCTGTCGTGCTCTACAATCTGTTAGAAAACTGAGAAGATGCGGTGACAGAAAGGCTGGCTGTAGTAATATTCAGAGTTCCCCGCCCATTGCAACGTGCAATTCACCCCATGTTTCGCCCCGCCCCCTGATGGGCGGGGCACTGTCTGGCAGCTGCGCGTGCGTACCCGGACATCCATATCATCAAGTCGCACCCGCCAAACTGGAAAAGATACAGCCTGGACGGAAGATGTTTCGCAAGAAATTGTGCGTTATCAGCTTCTCTTCACCAGATAGAAGGAAGCTGGGCCGTCGCTGCACATGGATTCACATGTGTCTATATCTATCTATCTATCTATCTATCTATCTATCTATCTATCTATCTATCTATCTATCTATCTATCTATCTATCTATCTATCTATCTATCTATCTATCCATCCATCCATCCATCCATCCATCCATCCATCCATCCATCCATCCATCCATCCATCCATCCATCTATCTATCTATCTATCTATCCATCTCTCTCTCTCTCTCTCTCTCTCTCTCTCTCTCTCTCTCTCTCTCTCTCTCTCTCTCTCTCTCTCTCTCTCTCTCTCTCTCTCTCTCTCTCTCTCTCTCTCTCTCTCTGTTTGTCTGTCTATCTACAGTATCTATCTAATCACGCTTATCCTTGCATAGAGCTAATGTTAGCTAATGATAGTTACGAGTAGGGTAAAATTTATAACAACCGAAATTGTTAAACCACAGTTCTGCTGTACTTGCGTTGCTCTGACTTAAAGTCACAAGGCTGTTTAGGGCTAATCCAATATTTACCTGATGGTTGAGTTGAAAGTAACCCAATGTGGTTGTTTTTGACTCAGAGTATATAGACAGATTCATAAAATCTATTGAGCTTTTACATGTACAAATAGGTTAGCTATTCCAGTTGGTTGTGTCTTCACAAACATAAGAACAGCAGTATAACTTCATCGCTTTCTTTTATCCTCTCATTTTACTGTACCTGGACCCTGATTGTTGTTTTGTGTTGACACATTTCTGCTCAGTGCCATCATTATGACAGCCCATCATGATGACAGCTGACCCTGATCTACGGTCAGGGTCCGCTCTGACCATAACAACAAGCTGCCAACCTCAGAGCTTGTATTTTTGGTGAAGCAATGTTACTTTGACATTGTGGATTAGAAAAATATATTACAATCTAAATGGATCCTCTTTCAAATATAGGAGGTTGATAAGAGTGAAGTTTTTGGTATGGTACAGTAGGTCGATACATGCACATGTCCCAGGAAAATGGATCAGATGACCACCCTGAGAAGGAGCATGTGTCGCTTCACTATCTTCAGAGAAAGTGTCACATGTTGTATATCTATAAACAAACAGGATGCCTGCTGCTCCTGTAGCACCAACATGTCAGTCCTGTAGCCGTCACATGTGGTTCTGCTTTTTAATTTTACAATCTTCGGATTTCGAAACAAACACTTTTTGGCCCAATTCAAAATATACTTTTCTCTATTTTAACATTGATTTTACATTTATATACACAGAGGTCAGGTATTTTACATAAAAAATGCATTATGGCAATTTACATTTAACACTGCACCAAAAAAAGACATGTTTGAGTTCTGTGTTAAGAATTTGTGTAATGAATTAAAGAAATAAAAATTTCCTAGAGGAATGTGGGTGAGGTGGTTTAGTATTATGACCTCAGTACCAGAAGAACTTAAGCTATTGTCAACTCAAATTCAACTCAACTCAAAAAAATAAAAATAAAAAAAAACTCCTTCCACTAGTCATCTCCTGGTTTTGTTGAATTTCCTCCCATTTTCTATAATCCAGTATGTAATATATTTTACCAGCTTGTGGTTTTTGTTTGTTAATGTGTTTGGACGTGTATGTGGGTTGATGTTTGTGATCCAGCTCTTTCAAGTATGATCACATGACCTTTATTTCTCTTTGGCAAAAATAAAAAGTGGCTCCAACCTGTTTGTTTGTGTAGTTCTGCTATCTCTGGTCAGGTTTTCATTTGAACCTTGGCAAGTCCCGCACCCTGCTGCCAGCTCAAAGAGACCACCTTCCTCTGGACTGACCATCTCTGAAGATGGTTCAAAATGACCGTTTTACATCTTTTAATTTGGGCAAGCATGTAGTCTGGGTTTGAAATAGAAAGTTATACAAAATCCCTCATGTGATGGAAGTAACAGCTAATTTTCTCATGTGGACAGTCAACAGTGCCAAATGTCTGCTTGGGTCAGATTCTGACTGAGGTATTTATTTGCAAAGTGACCAGAATCAGTATATGTATGTGTTCCTGTTTTAGCTGAGCACACATACCATTAATGATGAGTTTGAATAGTCATCTGTGTGCTGCCAGGAGCTTATGGATCAGACCAGACCTATAGATATTTACAATGTTTATCCTTGCCATGCAGTCGCAGTCATTTCCATCCTCACACATGCCTCCCCTTGCTCACACACACACACACACACACACACACACACACACACACACACACACACACACACACACACACACACACACACACACACACACACACACACACACACACACACACACACATACAATGTATCTCTGACTTAAATACAGTACAGACATTTGTTTGCACACACCTAAAGCACATACTACTCGAAGACGAGTTTTCCCAGCTGCAATATTAAACATCTCACATTTAAATTATGATCTTGGCAGTGGTGACTCAAGTTCCAATCAGAAGTACACATGATCTGTGTCAGTAATTGTGCAGACAAATCAATGTGTGTCAACATACTATAGGTAAGATTATGGCCTTATTGAAGCTGTGTTGGTAAATATGGGTGACAGTCTTACTGTGGAGAAAAAAGAGCATTTTTTCAGTTCTACACTCCATAGCAGTATGTATACAGCAGGTCAGGTTTTATACATCACTAAATGTCCCTGTTGTCAGCCTACATTTCATCTCATTTCAATAGAATGAAAGGATTTGTTGTAACAGTGTAATTTTAGACCAGAGCCTCCCTCTTGATTCCCATGGTGAAAGGTTAGCTCAGTCTTGGTTCTTTCTTTTTTCACCTGAGAGCTGCAATCAGATGTTTGTTGTTATTGATCCTCAGACAGTGATTTGTGTCATTATGAGTCCCAGTCTGCATTACTATATTATGTAGTGTTTACACTCATAAACTAGAGCATGTCTGTGTGGCGTCATGGTGTTCAAAAAGCTGCTGTTTGACTTTTATTAAATTATAAACCATAATGTGTGGCCTCAATTATCATAGGTTATAATTCCATTTCAGAAATTATTCTTAAGTATTACTCTTGATTTCAATACATCTTAATCATAATATGGCGCTGTTAGTTTTATGTGTGATTTTATCAATTATTTTCCTTATAGTTTTATTGTTTTTTATCATATGATTTCACATTGACATTATGTGTTGTCCTTGTCAGGTTGTTTTTATTTCGACTTTGACTTGTTTCTACATTACTGTGCTTTGGGTGTGATCCCATAACCACCTCCACATCACATGGGTGGAGGTACATAATGTTAGCCTTTCATCTGTAGAATTACTGCCTGACTCTATGCTTTGTTTTTCACAAGAAAAGAAGATTTAAGAAAAACGATTGGTCACATTACAACATCACAAAAAAACAAATAAACAAGAGGGAAACACAGCTAACATTTTGCATCAACAGTCTCACAATGTAATGTGCACTAAATACAAGAACAGGAACTTCTCGATTTCCTAATATTAACAGTCAATCAAAATTTGAAAAGAAGAAAAAATTTCAAAATTCTTCAATTCTCACAAAAGAGGAATTGATTTAGTAGCTACCAGATTGCTTGACCTTATTTTAGTGGACTTACAGTTTTATAGTCTCACCTGATTAGAAACCAGACAGTTGGATTTTATGGCAACAAGATAAAGAGTGTACACTTCGCCCTGCATCCTAAGAGACCTGACCCTAATGCAGCTTTCCCATGGATCACTTTACCTGTCCTATTTCTTTTAGTTAGGCTCCTGTAAACACATTGGTGTGCTGCCTCAAAGGAACTGAAGTTACTTTGGGGTAATTTCTTGAAAACCTGATTATGAAGCAGGTTGAGGCTACCCAATGGGGAGAGTGATCTGTGGTGAAAGAGTTCAATGAGGGCAAACAGGCATGGAAAAGCTTCATCAGACAGGGATCAGCAAAGTATAATTCCTTTGAAAGTTGTGTGTGGATGAATGCGTGACACCTGTGATGTCATGTCACTTGATAATAGACATCACACACACTTGAGACAATGCACCATGTACGACTGGATACCCTGTATTTGGTGTGTGTGTGTGTGTGTGTGTGTGTGTGTGTGTGTGTGTGTGTGTGTGTGTGTGTGTGTGTGTGTGTGTGTGTGTGTGTGTGTGTGTGTGTGTGTCTGTTTCTGTGAGTTGAGCTACGTGTTTATCCGCCACCAAACAGAGCATGTGCACAAGTCAGATGGAACATTGAAATGCAGTGAATGCTGAGGCTGTCCAATAGGTCACACTTTCTGTGCGTCACTTCAGTCTTGCAGTGGTTACAGGTGGAGTGGAAACTTGTGTGTGTGTGTGTGTGGGGGGGGGGGGGTTGTTATGTGCCAAATGTTTGCGTGAAACGGGTTCCAAAGAAGTCATTACAACAGTTGTTCCCTGTCTTCCCCATGAGGTGACAAACCTTTGTCCCATTTCATAAAAGGGTGTATTTGTGTTTTGCTGTGTAAAACCTCCAAGCTGTGGAATGTCATGTATCACAGACTTCAGCCTGCTCAGCATGAAACCTTTTAATGGCTGACCACAGTTAACGCTGCAGGCATATGAGATCATACCCGTGAAAGAAACGTAGCATTTACTTGTATTCTACCTGTAGTGACTTGAATCAAAACCTGTTCCATTGTTCTTGCAACACATCCTTGCATGATTTTTTTACTGATGGAATTATAATTATATGACTTGCAATTTCTGAACTAGACTTCTGCGTAGAGATGTTCAGTCTTCCTAGATGTTCAACACAAGCATAGGTAACCAGTAATATGCACAAAGTTTTTTAGATTATGTATGGTCATTTCCATTTTTACTCGTGCATATTTTCTGCAGTGGTATTCTATGATTTGATGCTTTTGCATTTCTATCGGTTGATAAAGCTCCCAGCATGCATTAAAATGAGGTCGTTTTATTGGAGATCTAGTCAAATATCTATAGTTTGAGTTCTGGAAATAAAAAAGTTGTTATAATAATGTATAGAGGGACACTTTTAGTGTATTTGTACTGGTTGGCTGACGCAGCCCCAGTGTTTGATTCTTTTGATCCTTCCTCACTTACAACCACCTTGTTGTCATCTTTAACTTGTTGTTTTTGTATATTTATGGCTTTATGTGAAATTTTTTAAAATTTTTGTCCTACTGAGGAATCCTACAGAGAAGATGATGTTCCAAGGTCCACAGCTCCCCCCGTGTTTGTTGAATGAGTGCAGTGTTGAAAAGGTGAATGACTGTAACACACTGTACAAAATTGATGAGATATGTACACATGAATATAGTCTGTATATATAATGACTCACTTGTGCTGCAGACAATGTAAATACACACTGCCAGGTAGGCAACCATGTGGAGGAAACTGAGGTGATGTTTCAAAGTCCATATCATCTGACACTGTGGCTGGCAGTGAAAGAACATTGAGCTGTGTTATCATGGTGGACTGACCTCATAGATATCGAGACATCTAACCCGGACTGGTGATGTCACCATGTTTATGTGGGCATCAGGTGAGGTTGGGCTCAATGTACTGGAGTTCTAGAGTGTGGGTGTCAAACTTGATCACACAAGGGGACGAAAATTCAAGAAACAGCACATGTTGTAGATCAAATAGTCATTACATTTATTGTTCCAGCAATATTTTGACCTGAAAAGGTCAATTTGAAAAGATTATAACAGTTTTTTTTCTCAATAAAATAGTTTTGTGATTCAGTTGGGCCATGAGTTTAACACATGAGCTCTGGAGACTTCCTTCTTTATGACTCTTGTCTTCTTTTTAGGGACTGAAATGCTCCACCTCTCATCTAAGAGGGTCCATCACTTCTACTGGACTGATGTGCTCCTCCTCCTCATGTGAGATCATTAAAGTCACATGTTTATTGCTGACCTCCCAGCACCATTGTGTGCACTTAGGCTCATTTGGGTCACAAGTGGTTCATTTACTCACCTGACCGTCACGCGAATCATTAACATCACACGATTCCTGTTGCTACTGGTGGAGAAACTGCTGTAGAGGGACGCTGGCACTGCATTGTGGGTAGCCAAAAGGTGTTGGTCAGTTCAGCAAAGGTCCTTGACTCCTCCTCTCTCAAACCAGCCATCATCTTAGATGATAATGGGTGTCTTCAGAGGAGTGTTCATTCTCCTTTAGATGCAGGTGGACTGCTAACACCTGACCTGAAAAGATGCCTTCCTGTGTTGTGACGCATGGTTGTAGAATATTTTCCACCATGTACATACTAGTACACTCCTCTCTGCACCGGTCTGCATATACAACATAGAAAAGAAGTTCAAAAAGACAGAGTAGAAAGGTTATCCCACTCCCCTCGGTGAACAGTATGCTCTCTTGACAGCAAGGTAGAGGATGGTAAAAGAAGAGGAGATCAAAATGTCATTAAAAACTATAAAGTAATAATAAACGGGCCTATTACGTGTTGGAGCAACAGTTACTTGTAATTTCAGCAGTATCGATATCAGAGAAACAGCAGGGTTTTTGTGGTACCTGATGGGAACAAGAAGAGATTTGTGAGAAAGAGGACAAAGCTGATATGCACAAAGCAAAAAAAAAACAAAGAACCCACATTGCTTCGTAAGCGATGACATCTGCAAAACAAGTATGCCAGTGAAGACATGTGTGAAGAATGTGTATACTCATATGGTAGTCTAATAAGTGTTTTCACTTAGATTCTTTGCTGCTGTGCCCCACCCCAAAGTTCACCACAGTTTGGTTAACAACTAAACCAAGTAGCTGACGAGACTTGTGAAAAGTTTTACATTAAAAACACGTGGTACATTTTGGAATATTAGTATGGCATATAATAATGTAGTTAGTTAGTGTTAAATTGATTCTCTATGAACGAGATGCTCAGCTTAGGGACTGTTGTTGCAAACTACCAACAGTATAATCCTACAAACAATCAGCTGGTAATGCAGAAGATGTTTCTCGTGATTGCTTCAAGTAACATTAACATTTTTAAGTTCACATTATTACAGTCAACTCCTTTTGAGTGAAGATAAAAGTCAAAACTCCCTGTTTTTGGAAAACTTTCACAGAACCTGGTGGAGAAAACCAAACCATCGTACTTTAAATCTGACTCATTTAGATATCAGTTAAGCTCATGCACAGAAATATTAGCTAATGTCTAACTTGAGGGTTCAAATCAATATAATACTGAATGTTCTTGTATGTAGGACAGCTTGCCTGAATCACTGAGACAACATTTAATATGTCCATGTGTATAAAGAATAACTGACATAAATCCACGCAAGATGTAATTCTACAATCAGTGTCCAAAGGTTTTTAGCCCACCAATACGAAATCAGCTGAACTCACTCTACATATGGATTAAATGTCAGAAACCAATAAGACTCATTTTAACAAAGGCAAAATTCAACTCAGCTAAATGGCTTATCACCCTTCTATTATTACTATTTTCATTATTGCTATTTCATTTCTCTCAAAAACCTCCTGTGGACAAGTGTGGAGAGTGAGGGTGTGTTAAAACACTAAATCAATACACGTCAATATAATTATGTTGTCTCTGCCAAATAATGATTATCTATCTTCCAAAACCATTATCTCTTTACCCTTTATGATAGTTGATAAATGCAGCTTGAGAACATATATAAAGCACTAGCTGATAATCATACCACACTGCAGCAGCTAAGTGACACTTTGGACCAGGTTTTCTGCTTTGTTTTGGCTGTCCTGACTTTAAAGTGCACCATGTGATCACTGCCAGGTCATAATATCAGACCGGAGGTGGCATCGGGCCACTGAAGGTGACTTTGAAGTATTTCTGAACTGAACTGAAACATCGCTGTGTTAGCCAGTATATTTCAGGACCTGGTTTCATTTGTGAACACAAAGCATGTTTGACTGTTTCCTTTACACGCTGATATCAGCTACTGAAGAAAAAGTCACTATTTTCCTAGTTGTGAAAACATGTGGACAGGAGCAGCTGGGGTGTCATAAAAGACGGTGTGTGTGTGTGTGTGTGTGTGTGTGTGTGTGTGTGTGTGTGTGTGTGTGTGTGTGTGTGTGTGTGTGTTGGCTGTGTATGATTGCGCTGTTGAGATGCTTTATTTATGCTTAGAATGGAAACTGTGACGCATGTTTGTTGTTGGGTGTCTGTGTGGTTCAGCCCCCCATTGGCTTGTCTGTCCAGTGGGAGGAAAATAAACCAGTTCAGTCAAAGGAAATCAGGGTTCACATGTTCCCTGCCAGCATACTGACTCAATGAGCCCATTTAATTTCCATGTTGTTAATTACATAAGTGTTTGATTTGCATTCTTTAGCTCATTTGTAATTTGATTTTAATTTTTCAGTTTTTCTACTTCCTTACACTTTAGTACAGTATTTTCAAGTAGTTTTTTTTAAAGTGCAAATCCACTCTCTGGTTTAGGAAGCTGGTTTATTAATCATAGAATGTTTTACACCTGAGAACGCTTGTGATTTACAGCCATGTTATGAACTAAACATGATGCAGCAGCTAGTTTTGACTACATTTTCCTGGAAGGAACCTCAGAGCTGCTTGTCTGCTACAACTTTCATTTAATTGATATCAAAATTGATGATGTGTCTGTTTGACACTGCTTTTGCAACATGTTGACATTTTTACTATTTGCTTTCTTTTACTTTTCTTATCTTTTTTTTGCTATTTCCATGTGCTTTTATTTTTCTTAGACGTTGACTTAATGTCTTTTCTGGTTTTTGTCAAGCACGTTGAATAGCTTTGATGCTGAAATATGCTGTACAAAAACACGTGTTTGTCTTGCCTGAAGATACTTTCTACTAAAACAATAAACACATGTTTATGTCACTTTTCTTAAAGAGTAAACCATTATTTAGAATCATTAACAGTTATGTTTATTGCCTCTTTAGAGATAGTGTGGTGACTACTTCCTGACTTCTGTCTCCTCTTATACGTCCTTTTTTATAGTGTCTCTGAAGAGTGCATCTTTGTGTTGGTGAATAGCAGTTAGAATCAAAAATACCTTCCATAGATCAAAAGGGTAATGTGTGACAAATCTACAAATCATTAAAATTGTATTGTAAACTGTCAGTAATGAATATTAGCACCAGTCAGGCATTTTTGGAGGCCAGGGCTGTTTTATTGTTGGGACTTCCTCTTTAAAATAAGCCTGTACAAGCTCCCATCAGCTTCTTAAAGTGAAGAGTTTGAAATTCTACGCCAGAGACGTTTTTCGCCAGATGTTTTTTGTGACTCTGCTGCCACCTACAGGGCTATCGGAGCAATTGAAGAATATTTTTGAGAGAAGCGGTCAAGACAGAGCCAGTCTCCATTCAACCTGTGCACTCCGTTGTACCTGAGGAGGGCGCTATAGAGGTAGAAAACAGTTTGTTACTCCAAATTTAAACTGAGACAAATAAAGAACTTTGATTGTATTAGAATAAAACTTTCCTTATTATTTTACAATTCGAGTCCATAACTTTTATTTCCATTGGATGAACTTATTTTTGAAATTAAACTGACACCTGATCCATTGAGGTTGCAAGTATTTACAAAATTGGAATGTGGTCTCAAAATGAGTGAAGACAAAGAGAACAACTAAATCAACTACAAACAGGACTGAAGTCAAAATTCAGTGGAACTATATAAATAGCAGCACGTGATCTGGTGAACAGATCGGTGGGTTTCCCAGCATGCTTTGTCTGTGAGCTCATGAATTTTAAGTTTGGAAGTTCACCAATGGTCCCTGTTGTACAGTTGTTGGTTATTTACAGATGTGTTGACAGAAAATGGTTGCTGTGAAGACACTTTGCACCGTTGGTTGAATCTGTGACAGGGCTGGTCATGTCCTACTTGGGCAAAGTTACTGTTCAGTCTTCTCAAGCCTATGGTTATAGGTATCTTCTATATGACAGCTGCATATCTTCCATTTGAACGCCTCTCCAACTGATACAACAGAACTGTCACACACAGTCTGTTCAAGTTGCAGACAGTATGGGGTCTCATTCCATCATTTATTCAGATGTGTGTATGTGTTCATGATTATTATTTTCTAAATGACAGAGTTGATCCTCAGATGTGCAGGGCTCGATTGATGATTGCATTCCATTGTGGGGAGGGAAATCAACTCAGCATCCCACTAATCTGTTGTGGTGTAAAACAAGAGGAATATGTGGGTAAAGATATAAACCCTGGCAAGAATTGATTTTATGTGCAGTGACACAATATGCCCAGCAGATGGCAGTACAAGGCAATCTTCCTGCCCTGGTGACCTCCAGCATAGAGAAAATAGATGGTCTATGCAACAGTTAATGCTTTGACTTCTTGCAGCATAGGATCCACACTTTTTTAGTAAATAGGGTATTTTCCTTCATATGTAGGAAGTCCTAAATGAAAGCAGTAGGTGGAAGGTCATCACTATTACTCGAAAAACAATTAAAATCTCAAACATGAGCAATGGACACAGAGTATTATCAATTCAATCATAATGTTCACCTTGTCTCTCTTAGTGATTGAACGGGGAGTTCTTGTGTGGATTGATTGCATCAGCAGTCAGTCCACACTTCTCTAAAGCGCTTGGCTTTTCAAACAATGTTCAGGGTCAGTGGTGAAAGAAGAAGCTTTACTTAAATGCTGATGTTGAGGTGGAGAGAGAAAGTAACTCACCAAGGATGTGAGATACTTGTATTCACAAATTCCCACAAGTCAAGGTTCATTATCCAGCTTTTCTAATGTGTGTTCTGAAACAGGATTGTTTATTAATATATGAGAATAGAAATGTAAAGTGATGCTTTCAGTTGAATTATGGGTATTTATTGTTTTAATACTTGCTGATGAACAGTGTCGGAAAAAAATTGAAAAAAATAAAGTATTGCTTACTTATATAGGCTGTATGTATCTTATTTAGCTCAATTACATCTGCAACTACACACTTTTGGAGGTTATGTGTTTTTTTGCCCGTGAATGATCGGCAAAAGCTGTCAACAGAGTTTGAAGAAATTTTGTATATGTGTGGATCTTGGGCAGTGGAAGTGTTTGTCAAATTTTGAGGCTAATCCAGGCACAGATGCAGAATCTTGATCACTTCTTCACTTTTCTCAGTGGTGTGAGATAGTCCCATCCATCTGTTCTCTATAACTGCTAATCATGCTTATTCAAGCTGACATTGAGCAAAAGGAGGGGAACACCCTGGACAAATCACCAGTTCATCACACAGCCCACACATAGACAGCGAAACACCATTTCACACTCGCATTTACACCACTGCACAATTTATAGACACCAATTCCCTAGGGCACCTAGAAGGAACCCACCCAGATACAGAGAGAACATGCAGACTCCACACAGAAAGGTCAGGATTCAAACCCACAACTTTCTTGCCATGAGATTTTAAGAACAGGCTAATAAAATACAGATGCAGTTAGACGATTTATGGTGTTGCACCACTTTTCACTATTGAATCTATATTTCCAGATTAGAGAATAAACTGTGACTCCACAGTTCGATCATCATGGTGACATCACACAGTCTGTGACATGTCCGGGTTGCGATGTTACAACAGATTGATCAGTGATAGTGGTGTTGGTGGAGATTTGTGCTCACTGAATTATGATCACTGAGTTATAACCTTTCGACATTTAACTATCATCTAATCTGCTTACAACATAGAGTTCTTTGCAATGTCTTGTGGTATGTTATGTAAAAAGTATTCAGGGGTATTGATTAGACACTAGTTTTGTTTAATATGTGATTTTAATCAATAAACTTTTTTCAAAAGTTCCCCAAATCTCTAAAACAAAATACTCCGGGCTTGACTTTTTATCTCCTCCCTGTCAGCTGTGTGTTTTATAATTACCTCCTAAAAAAGTGCAATGTTGAACCCTTACAGCACAGTTAAAAATTAATAAAAATCATTGTAATGATAGATTTACTCATTTTTATGAACCTTACAGTAATTTCCTTGTTACACAACTCTGTGTCACAAAGTTAATGCAGGTATGATTACTTCAGGGACCATCGGGAACACAGAGGATCTGCTGTCATCATTTAGCTAACCACCGGTTCTCAGTGTGTCTCTGTTAATGGGATTGGGGGGTGGAGGTGTCTGATGATGTAATTGTTACCCCTCTGACTGACTGAGTGATTAATCACCAGAGGTGCTCGGACTTGGAGAAGATGGTCATGGGGGGGATGAATTGGAATGAGGGAGGGAGGAGCAGAAGACTGATCGATCACAATGACTGACAGGCTGCGTGACATGAGCATCATCATCATCATCATCCCTCTAAGACCAGAGTTAGATACAGGCACACAAACATGCAAGCGTGGAACGCAGAGCCGAATATAGAAATACATACAGCACAATGACAAACACACGTGCATATGTGTGAACAAGCGCATGTTGAAAGCGAGGCAAGAGTATGCAAATTGCTGTTACAGCACACCACCCACGCACAGAGGAAGAATGTGTCAGCATGGGGGAAGAGACACACCCAGGTTAAGGTTGGATAATGACTGATAACAGATGCTTTTGATAGCAGCGATTGACATCAATTTTTTAGTAAGTGGATAGAAAGAAGAGAGCAAAGTGATATCAAAGTCGTACACAGAGAAAGCACTGCATCACAGGTTTTCATGGTAAGTAAATGAATATTCAGTCTCATCTCCCACCCTCTCTTCTCCTGGGTCACAGCATCATCTGCTGATTAGAGGGGAATTATTGCTTCTTCAGAGAGAGAAAGAGATTCACCACATGGAGGGGAAGAAGCATCCGCCGGAGAGACCACAGCCCACTCTCAAGTCCTCTCCCTGGGGACCAATCACTTCTCCCCTGTCCCCACCTGCACCATCTCTTTCATCACACTCAACACCATCTTTCACCAGTTAAAAGTCTCCCTCCCTTTGTTTTCTTCACCTCTTTGTTGAGTCTTTTCTCCCTATTTACTGTGTTTCACTGAGACAATGAGTCGAGATTGTAGAAACATTTGCATTTCTCTACGTCCATATCACCCCGGCCTTTTATTCCCCATCCCGTCCCCCAAGGCAGTAAGATGACAATAGGAGTAGTGTTGGAGTGTCCCTCCTTCCCTATAGTCCAGTAACAAGATGATCCTCATTGGTATATCTGCTCCTGATAACATCTGCCTCTTCCCAGTGTGTGTGTGTGTGCGTGCGTGTGTGTGGTGTAAAGTTACAGACAGCAATCAGTTAAATAAATACCACAATAGAGTTCATTACAATGATACAATCGAGTGAAGACCAACTGAAGACCAACTGCTATATCTCTTTTATTTATTTAGGAATCATGCAAACCAGTTAAATTACTGTACATAAATGAAAATGGAAGTTGAACACAAGCATTTTTTTGGAAGTTTAACTTATTTTTATACATAATGGGTTAGGATTTTATTTGAAATTATGAGCGTATGAGTAATTTTTTTTTCTATTTCTGAAATTTATAGAATACCACTAAGAACTAAATAACTGTATGTAAACACAAAAAGAGGGTTTAGAATACAAGAACTTACTGGGAGAAAATTGCTTAATGCAAGTCAAATTTTCTGTTCATAAGTAAGCTCACTTTAGTTGTTTAAAAGTGTTCAACTATTTTGTTCAACCTAGCAATTAGAAGACTGTGATAAAAAAAAAAAAACACTTTTAAAATAAGACAAATCATCTCACCATTATTGAAATGTGTTCACGTAAGATTTAAATTTATTTCAAGTATTGTATTTTATTAGTGGGGCGGCAGTGGCTCAGCAGTAGAGCATATGTCTTAAAACCAGACACCGCCCAGACGCTGGCAGTTCAAATCCCACACCTGCCAGACATCCTCGGAGTGTGAGCTGAGAGTAGGAGGTGTCAGCTCACCTCCTGGCCACTGCCGAGGCGCCCCCAAGCAAGGCGCCGTCCCCCCGACAAGCCGCTCATTTGGGGCGCACCCCAAAGTCGTGACCCTTCACTCTGCCTCCCCATGTACTAACAATTGTTGTACTAATTGGATGCCCACAGGCATCCAATTAACAATCTTTCTTTGAAAAAAAATGAAAGAAAAAAGTATTAACTTATTATAAATGTGACAATGATGAATGTGTCAACATCATTCTCAATACGTGTGCCAGCTAAAACTTTTGTATTAAAATTTAATTTAATAGTACAGAAATATCATCTGCAAACTGTAGTTACTTGTGACAGACAAAAGTTTTTTTGTAGTGTTGGATCAAAATTAATTAAAATCCCAATCAACAACATACTTGGAATAAATGTAGTGCAGTAAACAATAGGGGGTGCTCAGAGTGTAGCAACTCAATAGGCAGATATTTCCCTTGGGAATGGTGAAGACCATGAACAGCAGGTAAAATATTCAACTTAAATTCACAATGTGACCCGAAAAATGACTCCAAATGAACACGATAAAACATTTAACTCTAGATTTACAGTAAATAAATGACAGCTTTGCCCATTATTACATTCTAAATTTACAGTCTAGTATTAGAAATAAACATGCTTTCTGTCCTGTATGTTTAATGTGTAATAGCGAGTACAGATGAATCAGTAAGTTGCTGCTTATTCACAGTTGCAATATGCTTTTAACAAATATTTTGACTTTGAATGTTGTTATTGAGAAGATTCACGAAGGAGAGCAGGCTGTAGCATCCCTTACAATTTCCCATGATGCTCACCTTTTTACTCTTAGATTTTCGGTACATTTCTGTAAATCCTAGCATTACCTCAACATGCTTTAATCATATTTTATTCCTCTCAGATTGTGTTTTACACCATGTGTAAAACACATTTAAGGGGCGGCAGTGGCTCAGTGGTGGAGCGGGTCGTCCAATGATCGGCCGTTTGATCGGCCGTTTGATTCCAGCTCCCACCACAAAACACCCGGAGTGTGAGCTGACACTGGGAGGTGTCAGCTCACTGCCGAGGCACTCTTGAGCAAGGTGCCGTCTCCCTGATAAGCTGCTCATTTGGGCGCTCCACAAAGGGGCTGCCCGCCACTCTACCTCCAATTGCATGCGTACAGGCCGTTTGTGTGTTCAGGGCCTGTACGCATTAATATACTGTATATATGCAAGTCTACTAACTACAGTGTACCACTAATTTCCTTGTGGGGATTAATGAAGAATATATAATTTAAAAAATAAAATAAAATATCACTGCAGGATCATGCAGTATAATAAACATTAATTATTAAACGGTGTAATCCTGATTGGTGGAACACCCTGGTGATCCTGATGTGGGTCAAAAGGACATATGCTCCACTGACAATAGGGAGAAGACACACACATTAACACACAGTGACACATGAAGAAGATCTAGAGGAGGGATTGTTAAAAGTTAACCACTGTGTATTCCTCAACAGGGATGGTGGTGGCGGAGGGGGGGTTGCTGGCTGTTTCTCTTCGGGGAGGAGAGGAGTAAGGAGTTTGAGATAGCTGGACAACAAGTCTTTGTAGGAAAGTGAGGATCCACAGTGACCCAATGAATATGTGGCCCTCAGCAACAGATTGTGTGTCTGCATTGAGCAATCACGATGTGTCATTTGGACGTCACTGTAACTCAAATGCAGGACAATCATGAGAAACTCCCACAGCTGACAGTTCAGGCAGGGCAGGCCCAGTGTGGGAGTTTCAGACGAAGGCTCTATGAAGAACAGCTTCAACACCACAGCTCATGTTCTCATCCTGTCCATAGGAGAGTTATTAAACTGAAAGCTCTGAAACACAGATCACAGGAAGATTTTATTGTAATTCCGCCAACGCAAGAGTGGCTTTGGGATTAGAGGTGGGAAAACGTGCCCCACTGTATGAAAACTAACTTTATCTAATTACTCTTCATTTACATAGATTAAATCATAAATATACTTCATAACAGAGGCTTGATGTCCATAAAAAAGCAGTGAGCATGTAGGGTCTAGAGTTTTCAAGTGCTTGACCTTTATCAGAGACTCTGAATCAGCATATCTGGACCTCTCCTGCTTGACTTCAACCATCAGTTGTTAATGTGTCTTTGAGCACCTCAGATATATTAGCCTAGCACTGTAATCTCTAAGAACTGTAATCTTTGATTCGTCTAGACTAATTGGTACAAAAGGTACAAAAAGTCTTGAAATTGTTCCGTGGCAGTTTGTTCACTAAAAAAATGCTTATTTTGCTTCCAACACACTCAGATTGTTGTAAATGTCTGACAGCATCACAGAGACAAGCCTACAGAGGCAGCAGCTGTCATAGTGAACAAACTGTTGTAGATTCCTAGTGAAGCCACATGGATCATACTCCAATGAAGCCACCGGGAAACTGGTCCAATTTTTGCTTCATAGAACATTTTAAAACATGCTTCCATGAAACAAAAAGCAAATAACTCAAACTGTCTTGGTCTGTCTGGTTTGGCTGTGCTTTGATGTTACGCATTCTAACTCGGTTCACCCGCTGGTGCGACTTCCATATTTGAACCATTTTGGTTGTATCATATCAAACCCGCGCAGGATGAGAAGTCAAAGCCATACACATCAACATAACATGTAAGGCAGCGTAAGTTTATTTATACAGAACACTTAAAGAAATGTACTTTAGCTTTATAGAATATACAGTATGTATACTGGATGTTTTTGTCTTTATGTGGAAAGTTTATGTGGAAAACTCTTTTAATACACATTTACAGAAGCAACAATATTAGCAGTCCTTTGGACTATTGTCTTTGACCATCTGGTAAAGTAAAATCAGTCTTCACTTCCCTTTGCTCTGTTCTTGGTCTGTTTTTAGAGACAACATCAGATGGTGTTTTGAATCACTCATCAAATAGAAATACAGCTGATGGGATTGATAAGCGTGAACCACATTAAATGTTTTTAATTGTAATCCAAGTTAAACACAACACACACACACACACACACACACACACACACACACACACACACACACACACACACACACACACACACACACACACACACACACACACACACAATAAAAATAGTTATTGCAGTAAATGTTGGTGTTTTGCCTGCCATTTATTTCAACTCAAATATTAGTAAGGTTTAAGTGAATCAAACCTCTCTCTAGTCCTTGCCTGTTGCATTCAGTGAGATATTAATACAGCAGTGTGCTGAAATAAATTAGGCCTTGCACTATGAGAACGGACACTGAGGTGATCTGTCTTGACAGTCTTGTAGTGTTTTAAATCATTGCATGGGAAATCACACCCATATGACCAATAGGAATTACCGCAGCTCTCCAAAAAGCAATTAATCTTAATTATGACTAATTATGAAGCAACGTGATCTCTCTTGGTTCTTTTCATGTTCACTCATCATCTTCTGGTGTGTGGTCAGCTATGATTAAAGCCTGTAGATTTCTGCCAAGAGTCTATGGAGAAGGAAAACAGACATGGTTTTTAACGCCCCATCTGCACTGACAGGGTTAGTTCATTTGAATTACAAATAGCATGTCTCAAAGCTGTCACCATGGAAATTAGATTGAGTTTAGTCAAGCCTCTAAGATCACTTACAGCTACTTTTTCATATAATACCACACAACACTGACAGTTTGTCTTATGTGACTTGTACATTTTAACAAATTTAAATTAATGGGTGAGTTACTTCAAATTTTCTAACCCATCCAGACATTGTTTTTTTTTTTATGAATTGGAAAATGTTGGTGTGATGAAGTAGAGGCGGAGATCTGTTCTTCCTCTGAGCCAAAATCAACCCAGATGCCTCCATCTATCAGTCTTCACTGTTGACAAGCCAAAGCCACGGCCCTCCTTAAATCTCTCAGCAGGGTCCTTTGTGTGTGTGTGTGTGTGTGTGTGTGTAGGTTGTCACATTTCCCTGTCTTTCCTGCCCTCAGGCCACAGTACCAGCTCTTCCCAGCATTCGGAAGCCACCACACACAACAACTCCCTCGTTCTTCCTCAAACTTGAGGTTTTTGTACAAAAAAAGAAGGGAAGGAAATAATATGCCACAAATATGCCCTAACTGACTTACACATTATCATTTTTTCTTTACATGCTATAAATCCTAAAACTCATTGGCAAAGACTTTAGGTGTGTTATTGTTCTGATTTTATGTATTCCTTGATTTGCCCTTGGGGGAAATTCTTCCTCCGCAGCTGGAGATTTTTTTGACAAATCCACTTAAAAATTTCGAGGGAAATGCTTCCACTAGATTTCATGGTTATTCGTTGAGTAGTTTATTTATAATTAAACAGAACATTCCACAAAAACTTTATTGAATAGAGCAAAGGTTTCACAACCATACAGCTAGTAGTTTTTGTGTAATCCACCTAGTAAAACTAGAACCAAGGCAGTCACAGACTGCAACATCCCGCGACACCCCTGAATTCAAAATTTTACCCTGACCTACTTGCATAGGTCAAAGATCAAAGCCAGTGCTCTGATCTACTTTCATAGATCAAAGCAGTAGCTTTGATCTTTGGGTCTCACTCACACTGGCCTTCTCCCACGTTTTTATATCTTATCCAGTTCCTGAGTGTACAAAAGCTGAAATTTGACCTTGACCTAGTTTTCTCTCAACGTCAAGGTCATAATCTCATTTTCATTCCCTTTGTCGCCCGAGTAATGTGCTTTTTCTTTCGTCTTTCTATCTGCAACGGTTGTGAAGGTATTGTATTTGGTGGACAAATGACTGGAAGAACGAACACACAAAAACTCACAATTACAATACATCAATTACAATAAGCGGGATGTAATAAACTTAAAAGCTTGACCTCCTTGGCTCAGGTGATAGAAGATTTTCTAAATTATTCATATTTAAAAATCACAGAACCACAGCTTTCTGGGATGATGTAAGGTTTCCAACATATAGAACAACTCTAGAAGCAGTCAGGGCAGTCAGTTTAGCAGAAGTTTTCATCAGAGATTTATCACTGAAGCGATTCCATCTGAGAACAAGAGCCAATGCAGTCACAGACTGCAACATCCCGCGACGCCCTTGAATTCAAAATTTTACCCTGACCTACTTTCATAGGTCAAAGATCAAAGCCAGACAACCCAGAGAGAACCCACACAGACACAGGGAGAACGTGCAAACTCAGCATAGAGTGGCATTCGGACCCGGAACCACCTTGCTGTGCGGCGACAGCGCACAGCAAGGTGGTTCCGTCCCCCAAAAATAAAAAATGCAAAAATGCTACATAGAGCTAATGTGAAAAAGTGAGTGTGAAATTAAATGGTAATTTGACATTTTTCCATCAATTATTCCACATACATGTTGAAATTTGATTTTTCTTCATATTTACAACAATTAAATAACAAAAGAGAATTAAGTAGCCCATGAATGCTAATATGAGTAACAGGGCCTTGTGCTGGGCTTCTGAATATTATGGACTCAATAGTTTCACTGAATCCGCTGCATGCCATCCTAAAATTGTTAACACGTGTTATAGGAGGTGTTGACAGAACCTGAGATACGTATGTTCTGTGTAAGCATCTTAAAGCCGCTGCGCAAAAAGAATCCCAGTACCGGAATCTCAAAAAAGGAGTTTGAACAGCAAGCTGTGATACTGTCAGTATCACAACTTGAATTGTAGTATTTTATGATGATTTTATAGCATGTTGTCATTTTTTTTTAGAGGGAATATTTTGCATTGCTTTGACAACTGCTCCGTATCAAAGTGTTTGTCCATATTTTAGTTGTGTGATCATGCATGGCCCACACAGTATCAGCTTGTCAAGGTCACATCCCAAGCATGTTCAAAAGCCTTGGTGCCCTGTATTCAATCTTGTCAGTGTGCACAGAGCAGGTTCAAGGCTGCAGCTGCAGTCTGATGTGTCTTCTGTATTCTCACTCAATGCACACAGAGGAATATTATAGTTTAGATGTTGTTGCCTTCACAGCTGTGTGTCCCCTTGTGGCTGCCGTCACACAAGCCACATTTTGTGCAACCAAGAACGTTGAATGTGACCGATTTTGCTGGTCATGAATCAAACATGAAAAGGTACAGACAAAACACAAAGACTATTTCTGGGCATTTTCGGTTTCAAGGATAGAACCTGTTTTCAGTTAGGAAAATAAAATGAATTCTCACCACTAGATGTCTCACTGCAGAACAGTATGTTCTGATCAGCTTTTAAGGACACTGTGGGTGAAAGAATCATGCTGCGTTCAAGAAAACTGCAGAGCTGCAGTTTGCAAATTGCCCTCCTACATGACTTAAACCCAGCTGAATCCGTATCAAATTCCTGATCAAATTACAAGACTTATTGTCAAAAGGGTTGCACAAACACATAGAATTATCAGATGATTCTAAATTCATCCTGAAATAGTTTGTCTGTCAGGACCTACATATTTCAATACATCCTTCACAGTAGATAAATTTGACATCAACAAATGGAGCTGGTCAGATAAGGTCAGGATTATACACGTAAGTAAATACAAAGCAGTGGTAACATGATAAAGATGTAAGTTGGGTCTGTGAGGTCATTTTATACTGCAAAACATGAGGACAGAGTTTTTTTCTTCTTCTTCTTCTTCTTCTTCTTCTTCTTCTTCTTCTTCTTCTTCTTCTTCTTCTTCTTCTTCTTCTTCTTCTTCTTCTGTCGTGTGTCCTTAGACCTTCAGCTACGTTGTGGCGAGCCATTCCAGCGTGTCATCGTCCAGGTTAAACAGACCCTGATCACCATTCGGAGGCCGGTATATGGGGCAGCTGGTCACAATGTGCTCCACAGTCTGTAGTGGGTCTCCACACTTGCAGTGGGTGCTGTCTGTGAGACGCTGTAAGACCCTGGGGGAGAAGAAGACAGCCTCCACGTGGCCTCCCCCGCAAGTAGCTGAAGAGCAGTTTCAAGGTTGCATGCCCCTCAAGTGAAACAAATGTCTTCACAACGTCCACTGACCACAGAGTTTTTTTTACATCCCCTACTTCTTCTTACATCCCGCTTCAAAGCGGTGATGTATTGTAATTGTCAGCTTTTCAATCAAACAATCAATCAATCAATCAATCAATCAATCAATCAATCAATCAATCAATCAATCAATCAAACTTTATTTATAATACGCTCTTCATACATAGTGAGTAGCCCAAAGTGCTTTACATAAAAACAATACAAAGACAGTTTATACAAGAAATATCCCCCCTCATCCCCAACACACACACACACACACACACACGCACGCACACACACATGCACTAATTTAAAAACACTGAGAAAGTCACAACATAGAGGAAACGCTGTCCTATGCTCGTCACCGTGAAGTGAGGAAACAACAGAGAGAAGTTAATCAATATGGAGATAAAAGATGACTGTATTGATCAAAATTCAATAATTGAAAGTAATAAAACAAATCAAATAGGGTTGGAGGCCGGACTAAAGAGGTAAAAATAATGAAATAAATAAAATTCCATTAAAAAAAACAACAACAATCTAAAAAAGGAAAATAAATCCGTGAAAAATATAATTCAATTGAAAGCTAGACTAGCCTGTGGTGAGGCTAGCGATGTTGTTTGGTCTAGAGACAGTGTCACTGAGAAAATGACAAGAGGCAGAGCTGGACCTTGAGACCACTAAGTCAAGGTCAAATTTCAACTCTTGTACACTCAGGAACTGGATAAGGGAGGCCAGTGTAAGACCATAGATCAAAGCTACTGCTTTGATCTGTGAAAGTAGGTCCGAGCACTAGCTTTGATCTTTGACCTATGCAAGTAGGTCAGGGTAAAATTATGAAATCAAGGGTGTAGCGGGATGTTGCAGTCTGTGACTGCATTGGTTCTTGTTTTTTCTTTGTTTTGTTGTTTCCTGAACCATGTCATGTTTTAATACATCACACTTGATGTATTGTAATTGTCAGTGTTCGACAATTTGTTCGTTCATTCGTTAGTATGTCCACCAAATATCTTCACAACCGTTGCAGATAGAAAGATGAAACAGCAAAGGGGATGAAAATGAGATGATGACCTTGACTTTGAGAAAACTAGGTCAATGTTAAATTTCAACTTTTGTACTCTCAGGAACCGGATAAGATAAGAAAGACGAAGGAGAAGGCTAGCGTGAGTCAGACCGGAGATCAAAGCCAGTGCTTTGATCAATGATGATAGGTCAGAACACTAGCATTTATCTTTGACCTATGCAAGTAGGTCAGGGTAAAATTTTGAATTCAGGAATGCATAGGTAGATCAAAGTTAGTGCTTTGATCTGCCTATGCACTAGCTTTAATCTATGGTCAAAGCTAGTGTATAGCTTTGACCTACCCTGAAAGTTCAAAGCTATGCATTTGTCAGGTACTACTTTCAGGGTACCTTTGCGGGATGTTGCAGTCTCTGACTACTTTGGTTCTTGTTGGAGTTATAACAGTGGCCAAAATGTGAAGTAACTCAGATGTAAAGATATGTATGTAAGATGCAAATGTGTTAGAGATATCAATTCCATCAGAAATACAGTGTGCCCTCGCGGATCAACGCCTGCGACTTCACTTCATCGTGGAGTTTTGGTAGGCAGTCGCATGATACCGTACGCACATTCTATTGGCTGATGGCATCTAGAAGTGCGCTCTGTTCTGTGGGTCTCGGACTTACATGAGACACAAGTGATACAAACAGTCAATAAGAGTGTGGGAAAAGATAATACAGACAGAAGGTGGTTTAATATCAGTATGGGAGGGTTATAAACGTTTAAATTACTGTAAATAATAAGATAAATAGTTTGTCACGCTATCGAGGAATTTGTTAATCGTGTGTGTTTCCTGGAACGTATTAACTGCAAGGAATGAAAGCGTACTGTAATCACAACATGCACTCTACCTGCTAAAGATCACAGGATCTTAGCCTGCTTTCGAAGTTTATGACTGCATCATTAGTAGTGATCATTGATGTATGTTTGGAGACCTGATGACCAAAAGGAAAAACTATTCTCAGCTCATCAGAAAATTAGAGAATAAGAAGCTTTAATTAGACAAAGACTTTGTGCAGAAGGCTAGAACTGTTCTATACTACTAGTACTCAAAAGGACTGACGACATGGCAATGGTGATAGCCTCCAGCGCAGAAGATGATTCTTTCTCTGCAGCTACAAAGCAGTCATCAATCACAGGCATTCACACACACACACACACACACACACACACACACACACACACACACACACACACACACACACACACGTACGTGTAGTCTGAGTGAGTGTGCGTGAGAGTTTGTGTACATATCGGTGTACTATCGGTGTTTGTCCGTTGTTGTGCAATGCTTGAAGAATTCTCTGAACATTTCCCTGCCAAATATCAGTTATGCAATTGCTTCCTTTTGTTCAAGTCTGTTCCTGTGAACTGTTGCTTCTTCACCTCCCTTTTATGCCCTTTCTTTTTTCACTCTTCCCTCTATCGCACCCTCTTTCCTCTTCCCTGCCTGAGTAGCTAATGCCTATTCCTCTCGCCTCCCCATTTACCTTTATAGTCTCTACATCTTCTGCTAATTCATCATTTTGCACAGCATCTTTGTCCTCCATTTCGCTTTGCTTCTCACCTTCTGCAGACACTTGTTATTCATTTGCTTTCTGACACACACACCCCTCTCTCTCTCTCCCCCACACTATCTCTCTCTATGTCTGTCTCTCTCTCTCCGGGGTACAGTCCGTACCAACAGTCTGTGCCTCCAAAATTGATTCAAGTCCAGAACGCAATAAGAGTCCCTGAAGAACGAAGAAGAGCCAATGACTGACAAAAGTCTGTCAGTCGTGTGTGTGTGTGTGTGTGTGTGTGTGTGTGTGTGTGTGTGTGTGTGTGTGTGTGTGTGTGTGTGTGTGTGTGTGTGTGTGTGTGTGTGTGTGTGTTTGTGTGTGTGTGTGTGTGTGTGTGTGTGTGTGTGTGTGTGTGTGTGTGTGTGTGTGTGTGTGTGTGTGTATTTGGTGCATGCTGTTCTATGTACTGATACAGTTGTACAGAAATGCAATTCCTAAAGTTTACATGCCAAGAAGTTGAGACATGTTTTGTGTGACAACAGTGAGGCTCCGTCACTCTTGGTGTTATATTGTGTTCATCGAGATGAATTGATTTCTTTCCAGTTTCATGTTGTCTATAACCACTAGTCATTATAGGTGCTGCTGTTTGATTAAATCAATTTCTCATTACACGTGGCGATTACACATGGTGCTTGTTACTACACACGTAAGGTTATAAAATAATGATAATTATGGATACATGGTACTGAGCAGCTTCTTTCAAACAGGAACCATGGTCTCACAACCCCTTCAACCTGAAGCTACCTCGCTGGGTGTGTTCAACTCTGTTAAGAGTTGTCAGCTACAACAGAACAGTAAGCATAAAAGATGGTATATTTCACTATCTACCCAACGTAGTGGTAATCTTCTGTTCATGTTCTGTAAATAATGGACCTCCTGTTGCTACCACATCCTATATTGTGCACCTGAAAACTTTATTAGAACATTACACTCATTTCATCGTGCTATTATTACCTCTGCAGACGTCACAGAGATGGATCACAGAAACGGACAGACAGACAGACAGACGGATAGATAGATCAGATCTTAAAGGTTTGAACCCAGTTTCATTCTTTGAATGTTTGCTCTGTTAATCAGTTACTTGATGCGGTTTAAACACTGATCTATCCATGCAGCCACAATGGCGTGACCTGTCTTCTTGGATCCCATTCTGTAAGACATGACAAAATCATTTACCAACAGCACATTCATAATAATTCATAATTTATAATTCATAATTCAACAGTCAGGTGGAGTTGGGGCAGCTGGAATGCTGAAATGAAGGGTGGCCCAGAGAGAGGTGGGGGTTGATTCATGTCACCTCTTTTCTCCACTTACACACCAGCTATCCATCCTCCCCCTTATGCTATCCACTCTTTGCACTCTACCTCCATTCTGTCTCGCTGTATCAACTTAACACACACCTGTTCCGCAACACATTCTTTTTTATTCAAATCCATTCATCTGACTGGTGTGAACAAAGAATTTGCAGTTAGGGTGCATGTTTCTGCTCCCTGTCTTTTCAATCAGAAGGACATGACACACCTCATTTTAGATGTGTGTATACTCAGCTATAAAGTCTTGTATATACGCTACACGCTGATGATGCTGTTTCACACAGATCATTAATGCCTCATTTCATCTAATGTAGTCTAATGGTCACAAGTGCTCATACCTCCACCAACGCTTAGGTCATTAGTTGCGTCGTTGTACCCCAGGCATTGAGTACATTATGTTGTTGCCATGATGATGTTTTTTTAACCAGATCCGTCTCATACTGAATTCAACAATATCACATAACTTCCTGATCAATATGTTATTATATCTCTGAGCTCCAGATAATGACCAATTTGTGCAAAAGGGATCCAAGAATATTATTGTCGGGCGGTGGAAAGCATACTTAGAGGATCTCCTCAATCCTACTACCATGTCTTACACAGAGGAAGCAGTGGCTAAGGCCTCAGAGGTGGACTCGTCCATCACCCAAGCTGAAGTCACCGAGGTACTTACCAAACTCCTTGGTGCCAAAGCACCGGGGGTGGATGAGATTTTCCCTGTAGTACCTGAAGTCTCTGGATGTGCAGGGACTGTCATGGTTTACACGTCTCTGTAACATCGCATGGCAATCGGGGACTGTACCTTTGGATTGGCAGACCGGGATGGTAGTCCCTCTTTTCAAAAAGGGGGAGTGGAAGGTGTATTCCAACTATAGGGTGATCACACTCCTCAGCCTCCTGAGGAAAGTCTACTCCAGGGTACTGAAGAGGAGGATTAGACCGATAGGCAAACCGCGGATTCAGGAGAAACAGTGCGGTTTTTGTCCCGGTCACAGAACACTGGACCAGCTCTACACTCTTCATCGAGTGCTGGAGGGTTCATGGGAGTTTGCCCAACCAGTCCATATGTGGTTTGTGGATCTGGAGAAGGCATTCAATCGTGTCCCTCGTGGTATCTTGTGGGAGTACGGGGTTCGGGGCCCTTTGCTGAGGGCTGTCCGGTCCCTGTATGACCGAAGCCAGAGCTTGGCTTGCATTGCTGGCAGTAAGTCAGACCTGTTCCAGGTGCATGTTGGACTCCAGCAGGGCTGCCTCCTATCACCGGTTCTGTTCATAATCTTTATGGACAGAATTTCTAGGCGCAGCCTTATCAAACCTGGACCTTCAGCATGTAGTGGGACAGTTTGCAGCTGAGTGTGAAACAAGTGGGATGGGGATCAGCACCTCTAAATCTGAGGCCATGGTTCGCGTCAGGAAAAGGGTGGTGTGCCATCTTCATGGCCGGTGGAGGTTCTTTGCCCCAAGTGAAGGAGTATCTTGGGGTCTTGTTCACGAGTGAGGGAAAGATGGAAAATGAGATTGACAGACAGATCGGTGCAGCTTCCGCAGTAATGCAGTTGTTGTATAGGTCTGTCATTGTGAAGAAGGAGATGAGTTGCAAGATGAAGCTCTAGATATACCGGTCAATCTACATTCCTACTCTAACTGATGGTCATGACCTTTGGGTCATGACCAAAAGGACAAGACCCCGGATACAAGCTGCTGAATTGAGTTTCCTCCGTAGTGGCTGGGCGCACCCTTAAAGATAGGGTGAGGAGCTCAATCGCCAGGGAAGAGCTTGGAGTAGAGCTGCTGCTCCTCTGCCTCGATCGGGCATCTGTTTAGGATGCCCCCTGGGGCGGTGGTCTGGGCATGTCTTACCGGGAGGAGACCTCGGGGAAGACCTAGGACATGCTGGAGGAACCATGTCTCTACATATCGGTGTACTATCGGTGTTTGTCCATTGTTATGCAATGCTTGAAGAATTCTCTGAACATTTCCCTGCCAAATATCAGTTATGCAATTGCTTCCTTTTGTTCAAGTCTGTTCCTGTGAACTGTTGCTTCTTCACCTCTTACCGGGAGGAGACCTCGGGGAAGACCTAGGACACGCTGGAGGAACCATGTCTCTATGTCTCTCGGCTGTCCTGGGAACACCTCGGGATCCCCCGGAGGACCTGGAAGAGGTGTCTGGGGAGAGGGAAGTATGGGCATCCCTCCTGGACTGTTGCCCCCGCTAAGCGATTGAAGATGAATGGATGGATGGATGGATGGATGGATGGATGGATGGATGGATGGATGGATGGATGGATGGATGGATGGATGGATGGATGGATGGATCGATCATCCAACAATTGTGTATACCTCTTTCGTTTGTTTGTTTGCTTTTGATTGGTTGATTATTTTTCCAGTCAGTGGCTATGTGACAATAATGATGACAGAGAAAAAGTGATTTAGAGTTTGTCTTCATCTCTGGATCTTCCTCAAAGTCTAACATTCCCTCTGAATAAGAACATCCCCAAAAAAAAAAATCTTCATCAAAACCTGTTGGCGACTTTTTCATCCAGCAGATAAAGAAACACTTTGGGTGAAATAACCTCCTCTATTAATCAAGTCCACCAAGTTGAGTGCAATGGTAAAAAAATAATTCTATGAAAAAAATGATTCACATGAACTGGATGGAAGATTGCAGCTTTTATAAGTGACAGGTTTTAGTTTTGGGAAAAACATATTTTATTATTTGAATGAGAAACTGAGGCACTCATACAATTTCCATAAGATAATGTGAAACACGATGGAGAGATTTATGAATTGCGACTCAGCTACTTACAGGATACAGAGGTCAGTTTTATTGTAGCTGCAGTTCTTCAGATGAATGGTTTGCAATACATTTATACACTTTATTTCAAAGAATTCATTTATGATCCGTGAATTTAAAGACTTGAAACAACAGCACACAATGAATTTGCAACATTATGAGAACCTGTGTTTTTATAAACTGCATTTTTTTGTCTATTTCACAACAGTTGTGAGGTTCAAATTAAAGGTAGGACTGTGTTTTTTCCAGACAACACTAAGGGTCACAGAAGTAGTTCAATATCACTCTCATGTCTGTACAGCAACTTCAGCCAACAGCTGCTCCTCTCAGCTGACATAAATAATAGAAACAGGAAGAGATAGTCTCTTTCGTCCCAGACTCTTTCTTGACTGGGTGCAGTGACCTTGTTTTGACTCTTCCATTTTAAAGTGGTTTGTTGAGGCTTTCATTTTTATATGTTGTCACTTTAAAGGACCGGCACGAGGGTTTAAGAGGCATCAAGCAGTGAGGTTGAAAATGGCAACCGACTAAATTCCCCTCCCATCACCCTCTTAGTCCAGGCTCGCAAAGAACCTGTAGTATCTCACCTTTACCCTGCATCTTGTTTGTCCACTCTGGCATACTTATATGGCCGTTTGTCATAGAGATAGCTTAACAAAGAAGTCCCTTCTCAACCTTGCATTTGGTTATTTACACAACAAACCAACATTGTCATTCTAGTGCTTCTTTGAATAGAATGCCAGCATGATACATTAAACCATGATGATATATCAACAAAACAGCATTTGCATTACATTCATGCATCCATCAGCTCATTGTGTGCTTATTTATTTAACTTTTTTTCAGATACATGACTAACAATTCAATACCGTGTGTTTTAAAAGGTGCTGTATGGATCAGGCTTTACTTTATCACTATGTAGCTATGATAGGCTCACTTAAGGCAGTGGAAACACAATGATTCTTAATTAAGCTGATCATATACTCACTAAAATATAAATTAAGGATATTATACTGTATTTCTTCCAAAAAAAATCTGAAATTCCACACACTGGATCTTGAAGTTTTAACACACCTGCAGTTGTTTAAGATTAATAATACGTATGATATTCATCAACACTAAGCTTCTCCATCGCAGGAGCAGATTCCACTTAATTAATATATCACCAGTGATGATATCAGTCTTATGAGGATTTCTTGCATGTTTGTACATTATTTTTGTATATTGTGGATATGCATAATATTTTTTTTACATTTTTCATTGGTTTGCAGAACTACACAAGTTATCCCGTCCACTATTTTTATGCTAACAAGGCTCACTAATCCATTGGAGAATTACTGTATATTGACAGTTTCCCTCTAAGCCTCACCACATCACATCCATGTAAGAATCTGCATGAAAATAACATTTCCAGAGTCGCTCGTGCATCAATGTTGCTTTTAACAAGAAAAAGTAGATTATTGTGCACTTTAAAGGTTAAAGAGCTGAGGAAATGTGGCCAACTGCACTTAATCTATTTTATCTGCCGTTAAAAGAGATTTCTTTTTATTTTACAGAGCTTGGTTTTTTTGTCCATTCACTTTTAATGATTAATTCAAAGCAAGAAGGCAGATTAGCCATCTCAAAGTATGTAACAAGGTAGAAGACAGACAGTGACAAGATAAAAGCGAGAAAAAGAGAAAGAGGGATCAAGAACAGGACGAAGTGAGAGAGCGAATGTGATACAGTCAGTGAAATTGAAAGGTTCTTTTTCTCCAGTCGGTGAGTTATGTGTCTTTGAGGGCTCTCTCCTGGGAAATGGAGGATATAATCCTCCAAAATCTCCCTGTTTCATCTGGAGTCAAGATCTTTTTGATCAGGGTGACTGAGGATAAAAGCGTAGGAGGGGGTGGCTGGGAGAAAAGAAGGCAAGAGTAAAACAGAGGAGAGAAGAATAGAAGATGAGTGGCAGAGGATGAGATTTGGTAGAAAGGGGTAAGTGGGGGTGAAGATGAGATAGATAGACAAGGATTTTATGTTGTCTGCTTCGCCAGCATGAAGGAGGGGGAACTTCAGAGGAACAGTTGAAGGAAAGATGTTTGTCAATAATCATTCTTGTGTGCCAAAGTGTATTAGCAGTATAATGTCATGGTTTTAAAAAACGTAAGACTGAGGTGGTTTCATGTGGCAAGAATCCTGAAGTCAGCAGTTAGAGAATGTCTGTGTGTGTGTGCGAGTCTGCAGTTGTCGAGGACACACACACACATGACATGGCATTAATTCCATATTGACTCCCTCAGAGGGAAGCCTGAACATTTAAGCTTGATATTGATTCCAGGACATGAGATTCATTTATGACAACAGATACTGCTGCCATATATCTATATAAAACTCACATGGTTGTCACAAACAATAGTTATTGAGCTCATAATTAGTTGTTTTCTTAAGTACTATGATTACAACAAAGATGTCCTCCGCTTATTTGTATATCCCAAGTTTTCTTCTGGCCATTCTGTGAGTATATCTCATGCAGCTGAATATGAAAACAAATACTCTGCAGCAACCCCCGAAATGATATTTAGTGGTGGTTAGTATTTCTTAACTGTGGTCATAAACGCTTCATTTAGCCTATTGTCTAGGAGGGGGAGCTCAAAAGACACACTGATTTTGACATAGTCTTTACATCTGGAATACAGACGTGAGAATAATCTGAGTTACTTTACAAAGATAAAACATAGGGGACAGAAGAATGTTGAACTGTCATTGAGGGTGGAAAAAGATCAGAAAGCAAACACACACACGCGCTTACTATTTATGCACAATTATCTGTTGCAAACGCAGATCATTGCCATCATATGAAATCGGTCATGTAATCCAGTCCCGCTGCAGAGAGCGCATTTTGAGTGTACTGCACCTTTAACCGGGAGGCGTGGCTTGCCTACTATGACCTGCCTTTTATGCATATTAGACAACTCCTTCCCTCGGATCAAATATAGTGCAGCAGTCGCAAAGAGAAGTGTCCACACACACAGCCAAAGCTTACCCAGCCTTTGGCGCGGTGGGAGTGGGACCGGACGGACTCAGTAACCTCTGCGACTGTTTACAACCCGAAAAGGACGCTGAGTTCACGCGTGATCCGACTTGTGCGCTGCGCCGTTTTGGATACAATTACGCACGGTGGATCTATGAAGACGTCACATTCAACACCAGGTATAATACTTTTTTAAAAATTATTTTTGATGTTACAACACCAGACATTTAGAGGTTTGCGGTCATTGATGATCCACTAAAAGTTGCGGGTTTGCGGTTTCTTGCGCGCTTGCCGCTTAATTAACTGATGGACGCCTTTGGAGACGCAGCTGATTTCTTTGAGCGTGATAAGTAGTTGAAGCGAGGAGAAGCGGATACTTAACGCACGACTCCGCACTCTGACCTGGTTTCTTTCGGAAGGGTAGGACGTGTACCTGTCTATCCAATTAATCGTTTTCAGTCTAATTTAGTCTGTCTCTCTTCTACCGAGCAGTCAGCAAAAATAGAATCCCCTTCCCTGCCCTCGGTGTCTGACTCCTGCTGTCAGCATACTACTAAAACAGTGTTATGTAAGGAAACTGTTGCGAAACTTGAACTTCTCAGCATCAAGTAATCAACTTCTGGGGAATTTAAATATAGAATGGGTCTACTTTGAGTGCGTCTCTTGAAAAATCGGTCATTTGTTGTGGGCACCGACTCCGCTGTAATTGGCACATGATGTTCAGTACAGGTACTTAATCTGTTACACATCACAGGGTGTTTTTTTTTTTTTTCTGAATGGCGGGGCTATATTCTGCTGTAACAAACACTATTATTAAGCTAAATTATCTGCATTATGTAAAGATGTCAAATCAACCCTCATCCCAGAGGGCAGGACCGTGATGGTTTGGACATGAGACTCAGTTCTGCTGCTCTATCTCCGACAGACGGAGGGAACAGGGAGTGATTCATCGCCCTGCCTGCAGCCCACATGCCGGGCATCAGCTCCACCGCGCCTCGTTATGAAAACTGGGACATGGACCACCTCGACCACTACCAACATTATTTCTACGACGACCCGGACGAGGATTTCTTTAAGTCCACTGCGCCCAGCGAGGACATATGGAAGAAATTTGAATTGGTGCCGACCCCGCCCATGTCCCCTATCCGGGCGGTGGAAGGGTCCAGCAGGGTCGGGCTGCTGTGTCCCTCTTTGGGGGACAAACTGGAGTGGGTGTCTCAGTTCTTGGGGCAGGAGGATGAGCAGCAGCAGCAGCAGGACCTGCCATGCAAGCTCACCACGGCCAGTGACTCCTTCGGGAACCTGAGCTCCATCATCATCCAGGACTGCATGTGGAGCGGCTTCTCGGCTGGACAGCAGCTGGAGAGAGTGGTCGGGGAGCGCTGCTCCTCCTGTCCCGGGACGGGCGCCGCCGCAAAAGCCGCAGGTGGATCGGTCGCTCCGTCCCCGGCGAGAGCGCAGACCACCCCCACGGACACGTTGGCGCTCAGCGGACTGGCTTCGGACTTTGTGGATCCGGCAGCTGTGCTCACTTTTCCATCAACCGGTGGATGCAAGAAACAAGTGTCCTCCGGTTCAGAGTCTCACACCGACTCCTCAGGTATGTGAAGCACTGCGTTATGTCTCCACAGGGGATAACTTACCTCTTGCTTCTCTATGATGTAAAGAATTTAGCATATTTCTGTGTTTTTTTACCCCCCAGTATGTGTGTGTCACCTTGTGGGTAGTTTAGTAACCAGAATTCCACTCCATCATCTGCTAAAAAAAAGATTTCCAACAGGTCATTCCTTGACAGATCTAAATTCTTTTTTTCTCATAAGGGTTTGATTTGAGCTGAGCCGTTTCCTTGTCAGTTAGTTAATGTTTTTCTTTCATTAGCCATTATCTGGCTATAGCACATGACTGCATTGCGTTACCTTGGTGCATGCAACTCATGCTTCTGCCAGGAGCAGACACGCCCATTGAAACATCTGGTCCCTGGCTCCTCTCCAGCAGACCAGCTGCTCCCTCTCCCTGTTTCTCTGGTCTGACTTATGAAAACAATATCCTCTCCCTCCTCATGGCTCCGATCTGACATGAATTCAGCAGGAGTTCTCATGATTGGAACTTTATGCACAATGTCAGAAGGGGTGGGTGGGTCTTTTTTGTAATATGTCTCGCCATGCAAGATGTCTCTGGTTTTGAGAGCTGCTCTTTCCATTTTCAAACCGTATGATTTGAGTTTGGTATGGAGGCTATCATGTGGAGCTCGGACCATGCATAACGGTTTGTGGAATGTCACAAAGGGGACTTGTTGGCGCATTCCTCTGCTCAACAGGCTGCAGCGCCAATTGTGTCAGTGGGTGGATTTGGTTGGAGCCAGCCTGGGCTGTGAATAGATCGGGATTAGCCATTCAGGAGGTCGGCTGGGCCCGCAGAATTCTTTTGACAGGAGTTTCAGCTTGTGTTTCACACAATTTTCAGGGTTGGGTAACGTTACATACGAGGAGGAAAATGAGCAATCAGAGGAAATAAATATATGCTTAACCTGTAATAACATGCGGCTATTTCTCTTGGTATGTTTGTTTTAAAAACTAAAAGTTAAATTTTTTCTAAACGATAAGTAGTCAGTCCTGCTCAAACACATTTGTCTGGCTACAGTATTCTTATTACTACTTTCTGAGCTGTCAAATACATGGAGGTGCAATTCCAACTTATTTCAGGAGTCCAGTCGGATGGCGGGACTTGAGACTCCTTGTGTTTGATACCCCGCCTCCATTCTAAACAAGGGTTGCAAATAAAAGTAAGTCGGCTCATTTAAACAAACTGGGGTGTGTGTGTTTGTGTAGGTGTGTGTGAGTTCATCAGATTACATGAGGCCGTGTTGATTTCACTGCGGCATTTATGTGAAGTTAAGATGGGCAGCTCAGGTCACATCCGTTTTTTACGCTCAATTGAAACACACAATTAAAAAACGTCCCCTCTCCTTTCAGATGATGAAAAAGATGAAGACGAAGAGGAGATTGATGTGGTGACCGTGGAACACAAGCAGCGTCGTAAACCTCGTCGGCTGGTCAACACTCGTAAACCGGTGACTATCACCGTGCGAGCCGACACCCTCGATCCCGGAATGAAGCGTTTCCACATCTCCATCCACCAACAGCAGCACAACTACGCTGCACCCTCCCCAGACACACTCCCACCATCAGCGGAGCCACCGCGGAAGAGGGTACGGCAAGAGGCCTCCGCCCAACCGCAGGAGAACTCTCATTACCACCAGCCGCGGCTCGGCCACGCCCCTCTGAATTTGGACAGCAGGCGGTCTCACGTGACCGCGGCTGGAGTTCGGTCAGAATCCCCGAACTTCAGCGCTTCCTCTCCTACCTCCTCCACGTCACCTTCATCACCTCCCTCCTCCTCTTCCTCCTCCTCGTGCTCCCCTCCCCAAAGCTTTGCCTCAAAGGGCCACTTCCTCTCCCATCTCTCCAGCCCCCAGTCCTCCGACTGCGAGGATACAGACAAACGCAAGGCGCACAACTTCCTGGAGCGCAAGCGAAGGAACGACCTGCGCTCGCGCTTCCTGTCGCTGCGGGACGAGATCCCAGGCTTGGCAGACTGCCCCAAGACACCGAAGGTGGCAATCCTCACGCGAGCCACTGAGTACTTGCAGCAGCTGCACGCCAGCGAGAGGCAGAAGACTCAAGAGAGGAAGCAGCTGAAGGCCAGACAGCTGCAGCTGCTGCAGAGGCTGGCACTCCTCAAACGGTCCTGAGCAACAGGGGCGACTGTTCACCACACACCGTTCACTCACACAACCGGATGGGACTGAATGAAGGAGAAAGACACTAATGTTCACTTTGAATTGGTCACGTTGGAATAATGCGGGTGGATTTCTTTTCTTATATATTTTTTAATTATTACATTTGTGTTTTGCACATTATCTTCTGAGTGATTGAGGCTGTGAGCCAGTCAGGGCAGGAAGCTAGGGACTGATTTTATGGGGCATCTTGAGGACAGATATGTCCACGGTTACTCAATAAAGGCTTATCAGATAAATTTTATTTCTCCCTTTTGACAGCTGTTGTTTGATGCTGGAAGGCTTGTCGTGAATGCAACACCTTCTAGTTGGAAAAAGTGCTGCAACTTTGCTGTTCAACCGCTGCATGGTCTCTTTGATTGTGATTTGCTTGGTGTGCTTACACAATAGTGATGTCTCTGTCAGTTTGATGGCTCCCCTGAAGTTTTTCTGTGGTCCCCTGCAAATTTCAACCTCACTACATTTTCCTGCACCTGACATACAATGTGTGTCATTATTATGTTGAGCCTTTTTTATGCCGTGTCTTTTCCCATTTCCCATTCCTCTCTTTTTCGTAACAAATAATCTCATCCTCTTTCCTTGATCTTTTCCTCAATCTTACTTTCCGCATCTGCAGTTGGAAGTTTCTGGCTTGATGCCTGATAATAATGCAGGGGGCTGCAGTGAGACTGCACTGAGCCATGCAGAAATGCTACATCTGGAGGGGTACATTATGATCTGCACTGCCTTGACCAGCTCGGGTTAAGTCCAGACTTCTGTGCCTGCAGGTTTTATGTCATTCCTTTATTTTTTTTCGTTGCTTGCATCACATGTTTCCACAGCAGCACCATGCCATCAGTAACTGTCTATTTTGCAGCATTATTTAATGAAAATATGTTGATTAATCTGATTTTCAGTCAACATCTGCAAAAACATTATGAAAGATCCTTATCAATATTTTACTTATGTTTAATGTTGTGCCATGTAGAACAGCCAAAAAGTTGGATGGTGGCTTCAAATGATCAAGCTTAAACAATGGTTTGAATTCAGTTTGTTTTAAACAATGTCAGAAATGCCAATTTTTGTTTGGTTTTGATGAAGCCCACTGAGTTCAATCTGTACCTTTTCATTATTCTTATGATGTTTTTGTATTTTTTTTTTCTCATTTGATGTAATGCCTATAGAAGCCTTTTGATGTATGTAGACTATCCAGTTGGATGTTGTGTATATAGTACCTTTACTGTACAGTCCCTTCCTAACCAAAACCAGAGCTGTCTACTACTCATCCTAGTTTTTGTCTGGCCCTGCATCCTAAACCAGGGCCAAGCTTGCTGGCTTTTCAAAGATAACTCAAAGCTTCTATTTTTGTTACTAAAATGATTATGAAAAAGAGTCAAAATAAAACACTTACTGAACATTAATCACACTAGCCACTTTGTCACCTTTTTTTTTTGTCAATTCTTAATTTTTTTGTGTATGCTTATTTGTACAAGTCAGAGCTGATAAAAGTTTTATACTATATTTTCCTACAGAGTTGTGTTTCAGTGTGAGCTACTGACTGTTCTGTTGCCGTAGCTAGCAGGGCTCTACTGGTGGTTGCGTGCTGAAAATTGGCTTGTATATGCTCGGCTTTCTCTCAGGAGAAAACACCTGAATGCTCCTGCACTCGATCCAGCCACTATGGCACTTGCTAAAATCTGGTGTGGGTGATGATGGGATGGAGGAGTGAGGGTGGACTTAAGAGGATCTACCGATTAAACTTCTGGCTGTGTGTAGCATATAGTGACCTTTAATGTTACTGATTTTTTTTTTTTCTGTTTTGCAAGCAAGGTGCTCCAAATTTTCCCATAAGCCATACAACACAACACTGTAGCCCTGGAGCTAGTACTGTAAATGGATTCATGATGAGTAGCATCTTGCTGTCTTCAGCACTCAGGATAGACATCAAGCATAGTATATAACTACGGTAAAGGTGTAGGCTGTACTTGAAGAAAATGATCCCTACTGTATATACATATATATAACTTGATATATAGAGCCTCAGACAAACACAGTGCATTAGATAAGACAAACAGGGATATACTTGCTAAAGCAAAATTTTTCATGACATCCCGACTTGTATGTGCCGATGACTTCATCACAAATCACCATTATTGCCCTGGTTACTTCATTGTTTTTGTTGGTAGTGAAAACGTAGAGAGCGGTCTGCCTCATTTCCTTTTCATTTGCTCGACTTGTATCAGTCACTGGTCTCCTGTTAGCACAGTCATGGTGGCAATTGACATTACAGTACTTACTATGTTCAACTATGGTGATTTTTGAAGCCTTGATTCAGCACTTTTTTTCTGTATCCCATAAGCCTCTGTGTATGAAGAATAAGTCAAAAATAAATTCATGATTTGACAAATGTTTACCTTATTATTCCTCATTCACACACGAGGAGAATGGTTCTGACTCAGGGGGTAGAACTACATTTAGTGCTCCATTACTAAGAGCTTGCTTATGTGTACATGAGCAGTACAACTACTTTTCTTTAGCTCACTATAACTTCCCCTGTCAATCAGCAGTGTTGCTATATAAATTGAAATGTCTTAAAACTTATGAAAAGGCTGATTTCAACATTTTAATATACAGTATGTACTATAAAGTATAACAAAGTTATTCAACGTCATGAATATCATACCTTATAAAGTCATACATTTACATATTAAACATTAAAACTGAGCCAACCATCAGAGCCTTACTTCAGATGTAAAGACACAAACTCTTTCCAGGCCTAAATTTACACCATGGCTCCATGTCCAAACTCAGACTATTTACCTCTGCTGACCCGGAAACACAAGGAAAGTCAGCTCTCATAGCTCAGAAGCTTCAAAACTAATTTGTGGGGCCAGTTGATCTGTGGTATGTATGTCTGGAGAAAGATGAATTATCTCTGTCTCGGTCTCTCTTTATATATATATACTGTATATATACAGTATATATATTATAGCTCAATGTCTGGAATTGCTTTGTGAATCCTAGAACACTTTTGCCTGTAAGGAAACTGAACCTTGGATATTCCAGAAGGAAAATAAACCCAGCATACCTCAAATTCACCAAGGATCAAATCCAGAGGAATGCCTGGAACATTTTAGAGTAGATGTACAGCAACAATACTAATATCCCATAGAAATCGGTCAGACTAGAAAAATTTTACAGCAGAAAACCTAGGTAATATTCTGGAGTTAGACTCATTTACTAATAAGAAATGAGATAATGTTCCTAGGAGCACTGCTAAGAAGCTGGTGTCTGGATATTATCATGGTCACAGACTATAGCAGAACAAGCTGCTATAGTAGTAGCATCTTCTTATTAATTACTAATATTTTAGAGGCTAAAGTAGAAAAGCAGGATTTGGTTGTTATTTTTTGGAGAATTACTTTGAATTTTTTTGTATTGAGCTAAATACACTTTATTCAGTCACTGCAAGTTAATGGCAAATTGTCGACTTTACCAGTAAACCTCATATACAAAGAATTAATTAATAGGTTTGATGTAAATGTGTAACATATTGTACCAAATACCTGTTCTAGACTGCAGTCTACCCTTAACTTCAATGAATTCTTATCTGCATCGTCTCAGGTTTTTGCATTTCACACATTTGTTTTCCATTATGACCACCTGTATGAGTGAGTACCCATCTCCCCATTCACCATTCGCCTGTCGTGCTGAGTGGTATCCCTGGCAACAGGAGTCTCTGCTCACTGATGCAGTCAGTTTCCATAGAAACTTCACTAACTACCGTACCTGTAAGGGTATTCAACACTGTAAATACCATCAACGACCTGATATGTTCACAATTACAGCTACAAAGACCATTATGGTTTGTTGATTGATTTTTTTTTTTTTAAATCCTTGAAACTGGTGTCCAATCAGAGCGCTGAATTTGACTTAACGTTTAAAAATATTTTAGTTATTTAATTTGACTTCAGAACACGAAAGACCTGCAGAATGACCCCATCATCAATTTTGCCGTCTGGATAACGGCTGTTTGTTGCCTGGCAACTGAGCCCACCTCTCCTCTCTCAGCCTATTGCGCATGCGCGAGCGTCAGCTGGGCGCAGGGGAAGCGGCATCATGGCGGCTTCCGCTCGCGCCATGCAGTTTACCTTAAGGAAAGCGACGGTCCCGTCTTTGGTGGTGATTTTGGGAGCTACGGGAACCGGCAAGTCTAAGCTGGCGATTGAGATAGGAAAACGGCATCAGGGAGAAATCATAAGCGCCGACTCTATGCAGGTAGGAAAGAGTTTAATGCAGGGAGTCCTCGATATGACATCTGTAAGAAAACGTCTAAAGCAGCTAGCAGGCTGTCATCGAGCTAATCCGTCCAGTCTGAACGAGACAGGTCATTATTTAGGGCAAGAATGTGGAAATAACAAAATAATAATCTGATCTGACATTTACCTGATATAAAGTTCTGTCCGGGATCAGACACACATGTAGTGTCTGACCCGCATCAGCACCAGTCCTCCGGCAGCAGCAGCTGGAGAAAACAAACGTCTCCAAAAAACGGGTTTGAAAAACTACAGCTTTGTTATTGTGGTTGGATTTCATATGGAAATAACAATCTCGATATTGTTATTATTTGGCATTATATCAACAAATATAAGAATATTAATGGCACAATTTTGTCAGATGACACAACGGATTTCAATCATTCATTCATTTTCTATACCCGCTACATCTGCTGTCTGGGGTGCTGGAGCCTTTCCCAGCCGGCTGGAGGCGTGAGGCAGGGGATACTCTGGGCACGACGCCAGTGCACCACGGAGCCACATATAGACAAACACACACAAACACCCATGGGCAATCTGAAGCCGGCCAGTTCGCCTGAGGTACTCGTTTTTGGAGGTGGGGGAAGCCGGAGAACCCAGAGAGAACCCACGCAGATGCGGGAAGAACATACAAACTCCGCACAGAGCGGGACTCGAACCGGGAACCACGATACCCATTGTGCCAATTATTCATTTTAATTGATCAGTGATTGTTGTATCTCCCATCAACATTAATTAAAGCAGTAATCCTCCTCCTCATGGACTTGCCAACCTCTCGGTGTCACCTTGTGGGATGTTGGCAGCATTGCCACAAACCCAAAAGAAACCCAAACAAGTGAATTTACCTCTCACAATGTGTGTGAGACAAACTCCATCAGTTTCTGTGAAAATTTATTTTATATTTCATCAGAAAACCTTCTGTAGCTACTATTACTGACAACATGTTTAGAAAATCCACCGCACAACAAAAATGAAGAATGAATAGTTTAGCTAATATAAAGTATGTACAACAACATGTAGTTTCTGAAGTTAAAATTCAGCCTTTTCATTTGTGCTCCAGGCTTGGGGAATGTAATGGAGAGGCAGGGGTGGAATATTAAGCAGATTTTTAGATTCAATTTTTCTTGTATCTATTTGTTTAAATTGAAGTTATTATGGATTATGTTTTCCAAATTTTGCTGAAGTAAGATTATTGATCTTTCTTTGGCATGAAGAGCATGTTTGGTTCTTTGTGATAATTTTTTACTGCTGATCATAATGTATTGTGCCATACAGATATAACTGACTATCTGTAGCTATTTAAAAAGAATCTGGTGTCTAGAAATCAATGCATGCAAGGAATTACAGTTTGTACATTTTTGTGTTAAAGTTTTCTAGACATCACCTAGATCTACCTGATTACTCAGTGGCTACTAGACAGACTTACTATATGATCTGCTGTGGAAGCAGTGAGAAACAGCATTTTGGTTTAGGTTTACACATGTATGTTTTTTCTGCAGCTTGACCATTCTCCAGAACACTGGTAGTGAACAAGCCCTGTATGGTGACATGTATAAGGCAATTCAAAATGGGCTGTTTGTTAAAAACAAACCCAAAAAGAATCCTGCCACAGCAGTCAAGATCAAGTTTGCGGAAAAAAATACTCTTGCTTGTAATAATCAGACTTCTCACTGACTAACAGAGGGACTGATCTAATACAACCTCGGAGTGATGCCGTGCGATGCCAGTGCACCACCGAATAAATTTATAAAGACAAGCTTTTTTCAAGTTTGTAAAATTTCAGTTTTGGTGTGATATCACTATCTAAGTACCGTATAATATTATGACAATAACGTAATCCCTCGTTACGCATCGTTAATGTTTTTCAGGACCTCCCGTGAAAAACGAATTTCACGATATAGCGACGAACTATTTCTTGATTACTTACGGTAATTTTAACTTTTATGAACCCTCCCTATACTGATTTTAAACCAGCTTATATTTGTATTACCTTTTCCCAGACTGTTTAAAACGCTTTTGTTTTAAGTGTTTCTTTAATACACGGAAGTGGGCTGTGTTCCGTGAGTCTCGGAACGCAGTGCGCACACGGATGCTGTCAGCCAATAGCATGCGTGCATGGTATCACGTGACTACCTACTAAATGTCCGCGATGAAGTGAAGCACCTTGAAGCACGAATAAGCAATGGATTACTGTAGTATGAAATGGGATGCACAACATAGAGGCTTTTCACTTCATTAATGTAAAATTAAGTTCCTTTAAGTTGTTCTTTTTAATTACAACTCCTTTGAATTGAAAGTCAGAGAAAAGGTTACTTGAACAAAATTAAAAACAGTAATGCTTCAGATTCTGAATACATCAGAAGACACATCTCTAATACATGGAATATCAGTATAGTAAGTTTTAGAGTTGAGCCTAAATTCAAATTTAAACATAGAAAATAATTAAAATAGCAGAAATAAAAATGTATGTAAATATGTGAATATCACACATTAATATGTTGTTATGATTAATCTGTGTTTGAAGTTTTATGACAAAATATGAAACAATTTTTGAGTTACAGCACAAAAACTTGATGGATTGTGATTTGAGAATAAAATAGATGGTATTTCATCTTAAGGATGACCATAATGGAAATCATTAAATATATTGCTATATTGAAGGATTTTACAACTAGATGGGTGTACAAAAGGTTAGATTGTAAAATTTGTGCAGGAATACAATTTATTTTATAACAAAACAGCATTAAAGTGAGGTGGAAATGAATGGAGATCATTCATGAGTCAGTATAAAAAAAATTGAAAAAAAATTAATTGCTGTGCCTTTTATTGCTCATGAAGTTGTAGTATAAAAAATCATATTTGAAAGGTAATAGTAATTTGATTTCATGATTAGCTGTAAATTACATAAATATGATAATCTGTGTTTGTCGATGCTGCAGCTTTGAAAAACCTAACAGGTTCTCTTTCAGTCCGCCTTTCTTCATTTGTTCTCAGGCTCTGTTGCCATGGATACACACTACACATGGAAACGCTCACTCCCCTTGAACCAAATCTACTGGTGTCCAACAGTGATTCCTCTTATGGAATCACATTGTGTTCCTTTCTTCTTCACCTTTTTTCCTGTATCAGCACCGCCTCTCCTCCCTCTTATCCTTCCCACCTCATTGTCCTTGAGAGCCTGTTTCCCTGCGGGGGTGCCTCTTTCAGTAGCCATCAGGTACTGGGTAAACTGGGTTACGTTAATAACATTTCAGCCTAGAATATCTCAGCAACCGGCAGCCTTGGTGGAGAGAAACTGGCCTAGTTATGGCACAGCAGCCTCAGCGTATCGCCACAATCCCTGACTTTGTTGCTATCTTCTAGTTTTGTGCCACAGAGAGGGAAAGAGACAGATTTGCAGACAGAGCTAGTGAGAAACTACTCAAGTGAGAGTGAAGCTGTGTGTAGGCTAGAGCTGGCCTGTGTTGTCTTTGGGATAGGAAACAGTCTGGTCTTGTTTGGGAGAAAGTAGCATTGTGCTGAGCTGGTGCACATTCAGCGTCGTGCTACGCTGGCCCAGCAGTTGAGAGAGAATGGGTGCACTGTGGCCACTGGGAAGTGTCTATTGTTCCGGGGAGAATTGGTTCCCACACTCCCAAACTCTCCTATTGTGTTACTGTCAGCCCCCTCCTGCCTGTGGCCCATGCCCTGAACCCACAGTTCATTGGACACGCAGGGAGATATTATTCACTCATTAAATGAACATGCTATCTATGGCACACACACAAGTACTTGGCTGTACTGCCAAATAGTGTAAAACCGTGTTTCGCTAAACGAAGCCTTGCGGGATCCTTCTGTAGAAGTGTCACTCCCAAGAAGATGCAATTATGGGAAAATGTATGTGTGAGCTCAGGCTTTCAAGCCTTCTCTGTATCCACCACTGCATCTTGGGAAATTGTGTCACTGGGTGTCTTGGGTGAAAAGTCTTAAATTAGCTGGTAATTTTTATTTCACACCAAGACTTATCAGTTCTTTTCTTCTGTGACACACTTCCTGTTTTTGAATAATTGTTTAACACGTTTGCAGTCAGTCAGTCTTTTGCTAATGTACAGGTGACATTAAAGTAATGTGTGACAATAAAAAAGCTTTCACGTTCACAGTAGGGATCCAATAAAAATGAGAGAAAATATTATAATCCAGCAATTATAATAAATGAGGTACAGTATCAGTCAAAAATGTGAATAGTTAAAAATAGTACCCTTATATTGGAATTCTAATTTAGCTTTAAATTCCATACACTGTTACATCACAAAATATATGCACTTCTTTTAAATTCTTTTAAAAAAAAATTCTGGAAAAATTATATAAATACTCAATAAATATCAAAAATGTGACATGTAGGCCATCAGATGGCCTTAAACTATGGTGATACCCCATGGCTCCAATATCCTGTTCTTGTTCTTCTGCCAGATTTGCCTTCATATGTATGTGCTGCATGTTCTCACGAGATTTCAGGAGACTTATAAACAGGATCAGCTGACATAGAACATCCTCATGATCTTATGTCCAGTTACCTGCAGGACATAAAGAAAATTACGCTGTTACTGCAATCCTCGTTTGGTATAAGGATCATACAAAACATCGATTGAGAAAAACAAGTGGGCAGAAGTTTCTCTGGTGATTAAAATGGTACTGAAAGCAAAACCAGGATGATAGTTTCCCTCCTCCTCAGGGAGCCTGAGAGGACTCCTTTTCACCCACATAATTTCAAAAGTGCTGCATTCTTCTCTTTAATACCTTCACTCAGATTTTCTATAAAAATTCCTGCAACAGTGATCAGTTTATCTAACACATGCCCAACCAAGTGACTTCCTGCCCCTCTCAGTCTGCATCTCCATTATGTTACACAGGTCATACTTTTTGACAAAGGGCTGAGTGTGAATTTATCACTTCAGCTGAGGATATTGTTGATCCATGGTGTAGCCGGCATCAAGTTATTGATGATCTGCAATGGGTAGACATTTGTTAATCAGTTGTCACTGCAGAGGAGATAAGGATTTATCCAGACACTGCCTGCAAAGCCTGGCAAAATATAATTGCCAAAAAGACTTATTGGACATGGGTGGATACAGGAAGCTGGCAGAGTTGGTGTACTTCAGAGGTGATTCATGTGAGGGGTGCTTGGAATGAAACACTTTCCTCAGACCTGTGATCATCATTGCCTTGTTTATGCTCTGCTGCAATTCACATCAATGAAGGAAATATACCGTCTCATTCCTCACTTTAACGGCGCTGACAGCTGCTGGGCTGTGTCAGGGATTCAGTAACTTATACAGACTGTACTTATCAGTTTGTGACATGAAGAATAAGACAGTTTTTCTGTTGATCGCAATGATGAAAAATAGCCAGATGTTAATAGAATACAACGCTGTTACTGCAATCCTCGTTTGGTATAAGGGTCAGACAAAACATTGATTGACGTTTGTGAAATGTAAATTTTATTGAATTTTTGAAATACACTACCTTGCTCATCCTGGAGCCCCATGGTCTCGGGATTCATTCCTTTTTTCATGTTTTGAGCTGCTGAGTAATGTTAAATGGGAGGAGGGATAAAGCGCATTCACTCCCTACTCTCACTTCATTTAAAGTTGCTTCCACCAAATGAATATCAATTGATCAGTATTGATGTGGAGTCTGTTCAGACTATGACCAAATCAATTTTAACTCGACACTAAACACATGTTCTGATTTTTGTGCATTGACCATATTTCTCACGCTCTCAGAGTCAACTTTTCAGCACGTTAGCAAGTAACATGTTGTGACCACAAATTACATTGATTCACAGGAGGGTGTAAAAATTACAATAAAGGGTGGTGCATTGGTGTGAAAGGGTGTTTGTGGGGTGGTCACACCAAAGGGCCAGCAGAGGTCTTAAGGGGAAGTTTAACAGGTCATGTATGCACCAGTGCATCAGTTTGTGGGGCGGCTGGGGGCATTGGTGGCCGCTGACCCTTTGCTTTATGTGCATTTGAAAGAAGAAGCCACCGAATTCCATCAGAGACAAAATAAGCAGCGAAATTTGGGACAAAGAAAGACAATTTGTCAGGGTTGCTGATTTTCTGTTCAATGGAATAAATGGGCCTGAATTGCAGGAAAGCTGTCCTGCATCATCACGGCAAGTATAAGCCCATAAAAGGGAATTGAACAAGGTCTTTCCCAGGGATCACTCCCATTTGAAGTTATAATTTGGCGACATGTTGGTCATGTGACCTCCTCATTTGAGTGTTGTGAAGGGCAAAGATTTAAAGATTCTGCTTCTTATTAGCCAGGGGTTGTTATGCACATATGCAATACCAACTGTTTATCTACGCATGAAACACATCCCACACGCTAAAACAGTAGAATGTGTTATATTTTCCTAATTCGCTCACAGGCATCCCTCCCCATCCTGCTCTCTCTCTCTGTTCTCTCCTGGTACGTCTCTCTGCCTCTCTCCTCCTCCCACCGTCTCTGAATCTGTCTGTGGTGGCGATGACCCGTCTGGGGTTTGACGTACGTGTTTTTATTGTAACTGAGACGATGCTTCCTCCCACATCTGAGCCAGGATGCTTCTTTTTAAGTTATTTAATCCTGTGTAGGAGCCCCCCCCCAAAAAAAAACCAAAACAAAACAGCTTACGTCTTAATTTTGGTGTGTGTGTGTGTGTGTGTGTGTGTGTGTGTGTGTGTGTGTGTGTGTGTGTGTGTGTGTGTGTGTGTGTGTGTGTGTGTGTGTGTGAAATTGTCGTCTGCGGGTGTGGCGATGCGGTCACTGCTATAGTAAAAGCTGCGAGGGAGGAGAGGATGCAGGATGGGGGGGGGGGGGGGTGGGGGGGGATGAGGAAGAGGGGTGGGGGGGGCAACGTCATAAATGATTTATTAGTCTGGCATTACTGGGCCATTCCCCACAGAGAAACAAAGAGAGGAGAGGAAGATGGAAGGATAAACCGTTGAAGGATGGTGCCTTGAGGGGGAAGGAGAGAGGGGGTAGAAAGACAAGATGGGTGGATTGGTATTTTGTCAGAAGTGTATCCGAGGAAAGGATTCAGGCAAGAGGATAAAAATAAAGCAGTGTACAGTGTGATTGTTGGATGTGTGAATGTTTGGATCTATAGGTTAGGTCAAGAAATAATTTACATCTATCCATCCATCTATCCATCCAACTATCTGTGTCTGTCTGTCTCTCTCTTGCTCTATGCGTGTGTATATGTGTGTGTGTGTGTGTGTGTGTGTGTGTGTGTGTGTGTGTGTGTGTGTGTGTGTGTGTGTGTGTGTGTGTGTGTGTGTGTGTGTGTGTGTGTGTGTGTGTGTGTGTGTGTGTGTGTGTGTGTGTGTGTGTGTGTGTGTGTGTGTGTGGAAACCACACCAGGAACTTCATTCGCTCATTTCACAGGACTGAAGTCTTCCACAAGGCCAAGCAGCTGTATTGCTGAAGCTATTAATGAACTGCTTTCCCAAGAACATCGGCTGAAGAGCAGCCAAAATATTCCAATAATAGCATGACAGCGATAGCCGTGTTTGTCTCCTGCATTTTTGTCATAAAGATTTCGTTATTGCTGCCTCTGTTGCTTCACGAGTTCATTAAGTGTCATTAAGTTGGAGGAAGTGAGAAAACATGGCTGGACTATGAACACATATCATCATGTAAATTTGGGAAACCTTAAAGAGGTGATTACATGAAGGATGTAACGCTACCGAGGTACAACTTTGACATATCCATCTCGGCCTTTCTCATATTTGTTCTCCAGTGATAGTTTGGCGGTGAGTTCATGTGTTTTGGGGAGTGTCTTCTCAAAAAAAGCTTTGAATGAGGAAGTGAGATTGTTTTGGTTTTATCAACATTACTTAACCCAGATCTGAAAAGCTGTGACGTTGCTAGCGTGAATGGTGTGCTTCATAGCCCTTTATTTTTTCCTTGGCTGTCTTCAAATTTTATTTTAGTGCTCAATGAGTGTTTGTTCTCTCCCTGTCTTTCTCTTTTCTCACCCCTCTCTTGCCCTCTTTCTTTCATTTGGCCAGGCTCCCCCCTTATTTATGTGGCAGAGGAACAGCTGTCTCGTGCAGGGCGTAAGGTTGGCCAGGCAGCCTGCATGTAGTCTTTACAGAGCTCAAACAGTGAGCTCATTGTCCGTCTCTCCCCTTCTCTCTCTCTCCCTTCTTCCCTCCCTCTCTCTCTCTCTCATCCCTTTGAAACCAGGAATCAGCTGGCAGCCGAACCCACATTAGCTGGGTTTCCATTGAAGTATATCAGGGTGAATTATGACGCAAGCAATCAGGGAAAACTGAGGGTGATGAACTCCTCTTCTTCAGCAACTTCCCAGAAAAAACTCCCCGATGCTTCCTGGATTTTATTTTTCCATTAATCAAAAAAATTACACAACACACTAAGACCATTTCTAAAAAATTTTTTCAAGATTTATCATAGTGAATCAGAGATAGTTTTAAAATCTGGCCTCCTCTTGTAAAGGTTTTTCATCTTATTTTATACGGATCATTAATAGTTCTCCCGCCCTCCTGCATGAGTCAACACAGAAGAAAAACAACCTGCTCAGCACTTACCTGTCATTTCTGTTACTTATTGTCATTATTTTGTTTTGGAATAAGTTCATTTTAAACCCTGTCCATCTGTGATGACAGAGAGTACGTTTGCCTTTTTGAAAATTCATTTGCTTTATCGCCGTTCAGTGTTCTACTTTTATTTTGACGTCTTGCAGTTTCTTCCCAGAAGATGCGTGTAAACATAATTTAACCATGTTGATTTTCATCTTTTCCTCTTTTATAAGTCTAAGCTTGAACATTGCTGCAATTTGCAGCTCATTTCCACCTCCCTGGCTCAGAAGTCTTTATTTCTTTGTCATTTGCAGCCCCCCCCCCGCCCCCCAAGCATTTTTTCTCTCCTATCTTCCACTCAAATGACTCTTTTCACTTTCTGCCTTTCACTCCGGTATCTCCTGCCTGCTTTCACTCTTGGGTTTACTTGTTAAGAAGAAATTAAAATCATTGAAGTTGAGAATACATAAATTTACATTGAAGAGTGGTTACATAACACTCACTTATCTTGCCTCAGTGGCAGGTAGAAATGAACAATTGAGAGGAATTGTGAGGAGGAGGATATAAATAACTTCATAGAAACCGCTCAAGAAGCAATATTAGCTTTTTTTTTTCCAGCATAATGCTATAAATTTAATTTCATGACGGGAGTGAAGTTGTTTTTCCGCTGATACAGGTCAGCGTGGCCCTACTTTATTTTTTACTCATTGTGTATCAGAGGCACATTTTTTTCATATCGCCTCTGTGAAGCTGAGGAGTCGTTTCTTTGTGTGCGGCGGACACGGAGCGCCAGCAGAAGGCGAATGCTAGCAGAGCTGAGGAAAAGTTTAGTGATAAGGTTGTTAATTTAATATTAAATGTACAGAACAAGCTGTTTAGTCTTAAGTGGAGCTCTTATGTGCTGCTAGGAAAGTGACGGGGCCTTGGCGTTCTTGTGTGACGGTCGGTTACATCAAGGCAGTCCAATCTGAAGCACATTAAAGCAAGCCTAGTTTTTCCTTGCAACCAAAAACACATTCAGTCTTTGTCTCCAAAACAATTAGTTGGCAAAATTTCACCATCAGTTACAGCTTCCTCAGCAGGTGCTCAGAGCGTCTGGAGTTGAAACCTTCAAACATAGATGGCTGAGTCGTCCTTTCTATGTTGAAGAAAGAAGAAAATTTCATGCCAGGATTTTTCTTTTTAACACGTTTTGAACAAAATGGGAGGTGGGAAATGTATGAGAGACTGTTTACATGGAGAGATCGTGCAATGGTGACACAATGAACAACTTCCTGCAGTGTGTTATTCCATATGTAAGCCTATTTTTGTAGCATATTGTGTGAACTATGCTTTTTTACCTTCACCAAGCTTAACATTAATTATTTTTAGTTTTCTACAAATTTCATTTTTTGAATTTTTCTTGGAAAGTTGATTTTCAAATGACAATTGCTCATCTTGTTCATGGCTTATAGCCCAAACAACTCACTATTTTAGTCTCACTTAAGGAATGCAAGGAGTTTTTTTTGCCCTGGGGATGGGGGGGTGGGGGTGTCAGGGGGTAAATGTCATCTCCAGATGTCTCTGGTTTATTTAAATAGTGGCATAACGGCACTCAGGTGTGTGATTCAAAATGTCATGTCAGCAAGAACTGCTGGCGTCTTATGTAAGTCAAGATCCATGTTGAGCGGCACTTTTCTAAAAACATATTTACCATCCTCGTTACATGGAGGTCAGTATGTCCTCCACTCTGAAATCTTTTTTCCAGTTGATTTTCTTCTTTGCTTCTTCTTAGCTGCTGACTGCAACTTGTTGCATTTACAGTATCCTGATTGTGGGTCTCATACCTAAGATGTCCTCAAAAAAGTGGATTTGACAGTGTTGGCGGCACTCGACCTTTACCCGCAAGGTGTTTGTCAGAGTCATACTCTTTATAATGTGCACTGTCAGCACACTTATAAAGTAAAGAAGACTAGTGTTGGATAATGTGTGCAATTTTGTCAGAGAGCATTGTGTTCTCTGTAACAAGTATGGAGTGCTCTTTTGTCTCCTGATATAGCAGATCATCATCCTCTCTCTCATCAGGCCTTTTTTCTTTCCAAAAAAACAAAAGAAAAAAGAAAAAATTTGCTCTCTCTCCTTCATCTATCCATCCATCCATCCATCCTTGCATCCATCCTGACAACAGTGTCGTGCAGAGAAGCTGTGAATAATTTATCAGGCTGGGTTGTTCTTCCCTTCCCTGCTCCTCACTTTTTTGCTCATCATGGCTCTGGTGAACATTTGCTAAGTAGAAGCAGCCCATATGTGCTTGTTTGCTGAGAATGTGAGTGAGGATTTGTAAAGTTTATGGCTTTCTCAGGGTGTGTGTGTGTTGTTTAATAGTGAGTAATGTTGCTTCCTTGAAATAGCAGTTATTCGACCGGAAGGTTCTTCATTCTAGTCAGTTCAGGTAGAATCAATGTTATTTCTCGTGGACAGACTACAGATCACACAGCCAGTTTGTCCTGACAGCACTTAGATTTTCTTTGAGTATATACTTTATATTTGTTCACAGTTTTCACTTTTAATGTTACAAGATAAACTCATTTCAAGACCAAACACTTTTGTTTCCTGGTTAATTCTTATTAAAGAGACATTTCTTAGTTTAACACTCCAGTATGAGCTCTCTAAAAGTAAAAATGATCAAGGCATGTTGCCAACCCTCCATGTCCTTGTCTTTTAGCGACTTCCCACTTCACTGCATCCCTGCTGACGTCACACAGATTGTACTGTGTGGATTTCCAGTATCTGAAAAGTAAAAAACAATCATGACTCAAACTTAGAGCCTATTCATCCATTCTTTGATTTTAAATTGCTCTGGATAAACATGACCTGGGCAACTGAGAACCGACACAGGCACCTGTGAGGTGATGTGAGGGATCAAAAACACTGAGGATTCAGAACAATACAGGAATCTGAAGGTTTTGTGTCTGTAGTTTATCTAACAAAGGCATAACATGCAGAAATATAAAATTCAGGAGAAGTCTTATCAGATTTAGAATTGCATAATAATCCAGGCTGTGGGACAAGGATAAACTTTTGTTTTCTTTGAGTGTAAAGGATAGAAATTTAGCATCCTAACTCGCCATTCTCGAGTTGTGTGTGTCTGAGAATGAAAATCACGCCTGACCTCTGCATCTCAGCTGGCTGTCACATTCCCAGAGGGAGCCCCCTCGCTGGGTGATGTAAAATGGACTGAGTGGGTGTGTATCATCATTTACAGGAACGGTCGGAGCATTTTCACCGGGACACGACAGGCGACGCTTCTCATTCCTCATTCAATTTCTATTTTTAGCTCCTTCACATGTGCTCGTATAATTATTCTAATTGTACCTGCTCTGTTCTTATTCTGTGGTTCTTCTGCTTCTCCTTCAGGTTTACCAGGGCCTTGACATCATCACCAATAAGGTGACTACTGAGGAGAGCGCCCAGTGCAGACATCACATGATCAGCTTCGTGGACCCACTGGTTACCAACTACACAGTCACAGACTTCAGGAACAAAGCCTTGGATCTAATATCCTTTCCTGGAAATACATTAAGGCGTGGGAATATTTTCATTTCCCTCCATTAGATTATTAACTGCTGAAAAACAAAGAATTTTGTCTGTTTGATGTGTACTAATTGATCTGGAGGTGTGTTTATGTAAATGAGCCGTTCCATCAGTGTGTCCTGGTTTTCTCAGTGTGTCTCACTGCAGCTGCTGCACTGAAAATGAGGAGAGAGAAGCGAGAGAGAGATCACTAGAGATTATATTTATAGAGGAGTGTGTGTCTGTAATGCATTTTCACACACACATTCTCTGGGCAGGAACACACTCCCACCGACACCGGCCGTCACACAGATGTAGAGAGGGGAGGCGATAACTAGAGGAGGTATTAATAGATCAGGAAGGCATGCACAAAGACAGACACACACTCCTCCTTTACACACACACACACACACGCGCACACGCTCACCAGTGCAGCGATGGGGATGCGGTAGCTCCAATAATAGGCTCAGTGCAGTGCGGGGGAGGAGGTAAGACAGGGAGATACAGAAAGAGATGAATAGAGATTAGAAGAGGTAGAAGTGGATGATTTAAATGTAGAGGGAGGTGTGAGATGGTTGACAGGTATGAGAAATTCAGAGATACAGTACGTCATGGCGCTCCATCACCTGTCCATCCGTCATGCCTTCACAATTCAAACCTTTGTACCTCTTTTCTCCATTTTTTGGCTTATATTTGCCACTGATCACACCGTCTCCTTTTCCGCTGCAAATGTGTAAGCAGACATCTCTGTCGTGTGTGTGTGTGTGTGTGTGTGTGTGTGTGTGTGTGTGTGTGTGTGTGTGTGTGTGTGTGTGTGTGTGTGTGTGTGTGTGTGTGTGTGTGCATGAGAGACACAGAGAGAGAGAAGAAGTGGGTGATGATGGCTAATTGACCTTTTATCTTGTTTTAGGATTTATTTGATTAATGAGTAGAGATGATGGGCAGAGGAGGGGAGCGAAGGAAACGGTGCTATATGTGAGAAGACGCAACAGAAAAGGAGCAAGCAGGCCTAAGGGAAATGTGGCTCCATCTGTGCAATTAGGAAAGCTCATAATAAGTCCAATATTAATGTTTCTAAGTTGATCTCCAAAAGATTGGGAAAAATGCACACTAAAGTTTTGACATCCTCAGATTGAAAATTTTGTATGTATTAGTCAAAAACTTTGACAGAATTAATTGAAATTTCATTATGAGGGTCCTAAGTGTGGCTTAATTTCTGTCAGTTGTCTCACCGATCGATCTGAGGGATGTTTTAGGTCTGGTTGCCTAAACGTAGAATCCAAGGATTTTTTGCCTCTTACACACATTTCATTTCTGCTGTATAAGAGTATAAGAGTATCACCATGTCAACCACACTTCTCTGTGTTACTGTAAATGCTGAAGAGAAGAGTAAACACACTGACCTGAACACAGCAGTTGCAGTCCTCTTTATGATGTTACCGTCTGGTATTGATCTCAAGTGGTATTGCTCTCTGTCAAGTATTGTCCAACAGTTTTTCTTTAATGGGCCAAATACCTGTTAATGGTCCAGATCCTCCTTGCTGAAGGTTTTTCTTTTTAAGCACATTTTTCAATTGAGATGTTCAGAAACAAACTAATTCTGAAACTAGAAGTTGTTGATCTGTCTTCCTCTTTTCTTCACTTGATTATCAGCATGCTGTCATCAAAAAGTCAAAAGACTACATTTTCTCTCTTGTTTGGATTCCCACCGCAATATGAAGCTATTTAACGTACAGTATATGGCTTGAGCAGTAATCATTTATACCCTGAACAATTGTTGGCCATTAAACAAAATACAGCCGACAGCTTTTTCAAGTCATAATTGATTTAGAACAATGTAGAAGATTTTTTTTTTTAATGCCATGAATGTGAGTAAAAAATTAAAACAGATCCACGGGGCAGAATGATTGCGATCATCGTGCATTCATGCAACAATGGTAAAAGTTTGCAACAGGTTAAATGTATGAATGTTCTGTAAATGTGTGCAAATCATTTCCATCCTTAACTTTCTCAAACATTCAAGACATCCACAGCAGGAACAAACTACCGATAATTGTAGGAGGAACCAACTATTACATCGAGTCTCTGCTGTGGAAAGTCCTGCTGGATACTAAGGTGAGTGAATGCATGAGCGCTAACAAATCTTGCTGTCAGTGATTAGCTTGAGTTTGAATTGCCTCATTTATCTAAGCCACATGTGCCAAGCTCAGGGCCCGTGGGCCGAATGTGGCCCGCCACATCATTTTTGTGGCCCGCGAGAGCATAAAAGGTCAGAGTGTCTAAAAATAAATAGGTCAAAAGTGTGCAACTACATTTCCCACAATTAAGCCCATTTTAACTTTGACAAAAACGTTTTGAATAAACCTAATGTCCTAACTTGTGTTTTGGCATTATTTTTCTTTATTCTCTTGGATAGTTTGATTCAGTTCATGGTTTCATAACCTGACAAATTAAAAGGATTTATGTTAAAAACAGCAACAAACATATTTTTTCTGTGTAACTGTGATGTTTGTAACTTGAATAAGTAGAGTTATTTAACATTAAGGAGTAGCCACATTTATTTTACATTACATCAAAGTATAAGGTGGTTTAATATTAATATGGGGAGGGTTCATAAACGTTTAAATTACCGTAAATAATAAAATCAAAAGTTTGTTGCTATGTGAAAGTGCGTGGTTGTCTGCATCTCTGTGTGGCTCGACGGTGTACTAGCGTACACCGTGGAGTTTCCCCAGCTTCACGCCCTAAGCCAGCGGGGATAGGCTCCAGCTACCCGTGACCCGCAACAGCGGATACAGTGGTAACAGGAAATAGATGGATATATCACAGGATTTCATTTTTCACGAGTTGTCCTGGAACACGTCAACGAGTAACGAGGGGTTACTGTTTATAAATTATGTGGCACTTTGGAGGCATAAATTAATAGTATGTGTATTTTCTGTCATTTACTTCTATTTTTCTGACATTATTCTAATCCAAACAGACAATATTAATATCTATTAATATCTACTTAGAAGTAGTCTGTTTGAAGGAAGCAGTCAAATCTAAAACTTCACATGAAATGTGTCTCACAGCAGGAGGATCAGAAGTCAGGGTTGGAAGGAGAAGGGTCTCCAAACTGCAGACTGGCGCTGGAGGAACTGACAGGAACCGAGTTACATAAACGACTGACAGAGATTGACCCCAAAATGGCTGCGATGCTGCACCCCAATGCCAAACGCAAGCTAATCAGGTGATATAGCTGGTAATACTTGTGTTTCACTGGAGATATATATTCATAGCTATTGCGGCATACATCAGAAAACTGATATTACAGCCTGAAGATATTTGACATGATGAATTTTAATGTTTGAGTTGTATTAAACACCATGAGCATTTTTAGATGAGGGAAATGAAATGACCACACTTTTCTCTTTCAGATGTCATTTGCTATAACTGTCCTGAAACACTCGTATTGATTTGTTGTATCCACGTCCGATGTTGTTAATTTGTTGCTGCTATTAGTTAATAGCTTAAGAACCCTTTGGAAATCTTGCTGATGGTTCTTTCCTCTGTCCTCAAGGAAATATTCGTGGCTGATTTACAACAAAGCAGCCTATTTTGATAGATATCTTTAGTAAATATGACATGAATATAAACCATCTGTATACAAACATTTTCGGACTGCTGTGTGTTTTTATGCAGCATGAACGAACTCTACTTTACTCTATAGGTTTTCTCACCTCTAGGATGATATGGTGGGATGTCCTTTGGGTGTGTCTCATGGTGTATAATCATTTCTATGAGTGGCTCACAATATTTTTTAAGCTGCTCATGTTTCCTGTGGGGTCCTGAAGGACTCTTACTCAGGCTGACAGTCGCATTAAATGGCGCCCAGCCCATCAGGAGTGTCTGTTACCACACACACATATAACCACACAAGGCTTGATGAGTAGCAGTCGGTGGTCTCTGGTCTTTTGTGTGAGCAGGTTAGGTTGCCCTGCTCTTCTGGATGACAGGCGATGACAGAATCATATTTCGTTCATAACGTTGGAGTGCAGTGATGCACGGCTGGCGAGTCTGGTTCTGATTGAACCGCAACATTTTGGCTGAATGTTAACTCTGGGAAAAAAAGGAGCTTTATTTCTTGTTTTGTTTTTTACCCCTTGTCTTGTCTTTTGAATTTATTGTGACTTGTAGTCATCATTTAGGCTACACTCAAACTTTGACTAAATTTGTTTCTCATAAGGGAGTCAGACTTTTTCATCTATACTAGATTTAACGGATGAGACCATGGTTGTCTCATCTAATCTTAGTTTACCACAAAGGCCAGACTTTCAGGAACCGGGATGCAAATTCATGCTTATGGTTTTTTACGCACTATAAGGTGCACCTTCAAGAATGGCCAATTTTAAAGCTTTGTTCATATGTAAGGCACACTGGATTATAAAGCGCACTATTGGCTTTGTAAAAAATTTAAGGCTTTTAGCTGCGCCTTATAGTGCGGCAAATACTGTAATTTGGAAAAGATAAGAGCTGGTGTTGAATAACTGATGATTTTCTATACAGTTCCGGCAATGATTGTTTTTTTATAACGTAACCACAATTTACCATTATTATCTACAGAAGTCTTCAAATCCATCAGGAAACAGGTATCCCACATAGCAGCTGGCTGGAAGAGCAGAGGGGGCAAGAGGGAGGCAGCGGGCTGGGGGGGGCGCTGAGGTACCCAGACCCCTGCATCTTCTGGCTACATGCTAACATGGATGGTAAGCAGCCAGAGCAGGGAAACTGGATGTTCTTTTTAAGGTTATCACTGTTTATCTAAACAACAGAAGCTGACATGTTAATTTGGAAGCTTCAGTGCAGCATGAAATAACTCTTTATATACGTCTGTCTTTGTTTGGCTGCAACACTTATTGCAATTCTCTTTCTCTCTGCTTCCCTCCAGCTCTCAGCACGCGGTTGGATGCTCGGGTAGATGAGATGTTGGCTGCCGGGCTGATAGAGGAGCTCAGAGACTTCCATGTCCGATACAATCAGAAGAAACTCCAGGATGATAGGTAGGAAATCTACAGCGAGACATGATGCTGCTCATCCTGAATGAATGATCTTTTAATGCTGTCAGGTGGTGTCATTGTTTTAGAGTCAGTCTGCATAAGTTCTTGACTTAAGGAAGAATATCCAAGAGATTGTAGGATGTTGTTCGGCATTTGCTCTGTAATGGTGGCCTAGCATCATGTGATTACATATTTGTGATAATGAAGTTATTTTGTTGAGAGCAATGCATAAACTTACCCTTACTATTTTAAGAATGGATTGAAATGTATGCCACAGAGATATGGTCTTTTTCTCTCTGTAAATTCTTCCTTGACGAAGCCCGGGGCCGGCATTCTCCACATTTATGCTGACGCAGCATTGAGCTGCTTGCCTTGGGAAGAAATGAGAAGCAGGCTGTAAATCTGGTGAATTCAGATTCTGTTGTTACACCAGCAGCCCATAGGACACCACCAAGTATTATTCTGTACAAAGTTACCAAAGGAAACAAAAGGAATAGCAGGCAACAAGAACTCAACAATAAGGAAAAACTCAAAGTAGAGAAAAATCAAGTGAAAATATCTTGGGAATGAGGAGAGAGTGGCAATACTGTGTCATGTCTGCATAAAAGAGCTACAAAGATCTGGAATACGATTAAAAAAAAACCCCGACAACATTTATATATTAAAGAGTACGGATAGATAATTCAAAGATGCACATACATTTTAAAAGTGTAGATCAACCACTCCAAATGTAATTCCAGGTACAACAAAAAGTAACTCGATGGCCGTTTGGAGCTCGTTCCATTTGTATGTAGCTGAGCCTTCCTCTGCCAATTTCAGTGGGAACAGAAGCTGCAAATAATATTAAAATGTTCTGCGCCCTGACATTGTGGGGGCTGCTTTTGAATTCGACGAGAGACTGGAGGCAGACACGATGCAATGCTATTATGCTCAGCGCCTCACTGAGTGGACATCCTGGTGGCCCTGGAACAAATCACTCACAGCGTTATGCTGTCTGTTAAAGACGTCGTCTCAAGATGACGTTAGCATCATCAGGATTCTATTCTTGTCTTTCTCCTGCTTCCCAAGCCTCCCCTGACATTTCTGTCATAATAACTGTATGACAAGTAGCATGCTTGAGCTGTGTCATATTTTCAGTCTCTGGGTTACCGTGTCGCATTAAATGTTACCGTAGCCTTTGCTTGGTATATTATTTTGAATATAGGTCCAAGTTTGAAATAAATTTTTATATTTTCTATTTATGACATAAATTGTGTATAAACAGGTTTATGGGCCTCACTGCTGCTGACATGGATGCAGTATGTGAATATTCCTCTGAGTTTGTTGAGGGTAGATATTGATGTTATATTCGTGTGACAGGGTGTGGCTGTGTGTGCCCTGGAAGCTTCCATTTTTCAATCCCTCCTTTTTCTCATCACCCCATCCCACCCCATCAACCAGTCATATCCACGTACTCCTCCTCTCCCTCCTGCCTCTTTCACCCTGTCTCCTTCCATCTCTGCCACTATTGCCATCTCAGCAATCTGATCAGCAAAGCACTTTACTCCCCCCTCCTCCATCCATGTGTCTTCCTCTCCTTCACCCTCATGCCTGTATCCCTGGCTGCTGCGGTCAGACATCAAGGTCACATCTCTCCCTCCCTTCCTCCCTCTCTTCCGCTCTCTTTCTTTTTCCTCACTCCATTGGGTCTACATTTCCTGCACTGTCGCTATTCTCAAATTTCTGTCTCTGGCTGCCCAGCCAGATTTATTTTTGTGATTTCCTTTTGTTGTTTCAGTTACAAGAGTATGTTACCTACATAAACCACAATTTATAAAATTATGATGTGTACATTAAAAGGGGAATTAAAGTACTCTAAGAGACAACATATGTGATCATGGACAAAATCAAATAGGTAAAAAGTAAACAAGAGAACAGCTTAAAAACTCAAAAGAAATGTTTTAAATGGTACAGATTTCTATTTTATGAGTTCAGTGTGAAGACTTATATATTACCAGAACATAGCGCTTTCATCTTATCTGTAATAAAAATCAATCCTGAGCCTGACAAGACATACTAATGGGTAAAGCCAAAAAGTCTTTGTGAGTGACATGTCATTCTTCAGTTGAGGCAGCTGTGTTTGAAAACATAGATATAAAATGTGATATAATCGGAATAAGTGCAACACACTTAAATTTTAAAGAGCTATTTTCTATGGGAACATACCAGAAGGCTCTGAAATCTACTACTAATTGTAGTAAATTGGATTATAAAAGCAGAACTTGCTTTCTGAGCATTTCTCAGTTTGTGTTTTTGATTTAGGATCATTTCCTACCTATCAGCCCGGACATCACTGAAAGAGGAGCTGGTCTTTTTAACAGTCATAATTAAATGTCTACTTTGAAAGTATTTCAGCAACTGTTGCCTGTATGGTGTGGAGAGGTAGGGTTAGACAGGAGGCAAACACTTTTAAAGGTCAGTATTGAAAAAATTAAAGTGGTATATCATCAGTAACTGTAAAAAAAATTTTTTTCTAAATGTTTTGTACCAGTATTCTTGTAACAAAGTTGGGTAATGTTTGGCTGCTTATTGAGCTTCTTGTTGTCTTTTCTAAAATGTTTCTCACTCCTGTTTTATTACCACATTAAACAATTCTTGGTTCATTGTGTAGTTCAATTTAATTGTGCTGATACTGTTCGTAAGCTACTATTAATCAACACACAAGAGGATTCTAATGTAAATGTTAGTTAAAAACTGAGAGGATTTAAAACAACTTTTGGCAGACATTTTGTGAAGTAAGTACATGCAGATAGAGTTACAGATACAGTTACACCTCTAATACTTATGGTTAGACGTTACATCTAGTTCTCATGCTCTCACCTATGATCAGGAAAAATCACGAAGGAGAAATCACAACACACCTTAACTATTTTTGCAGAAATTCCAAAGTCAGAAAAGATATATTGCACACCAGTTTTTGTTTGGACTGTCTGTCTGTCTCTCTGTCTGTCCGTCCTTCCTTCCTTCCTTCCTTCCTTCCTTCCTTCCTTCCTTCCTTCCTTCCTTCCTTCCTTCCTTCCTTCCTTCCTTCCTTCCTTCCTTCCTTCCTTCCTTCCTTCCTTCCTTCCTTCCTTCCTTCCTTCCTTCCTTCCTTCCTTCCTTCCTTCCTTCCTTCCTTCCTTCCTTCCTTCCTTCCTTCCTTCCTTCCTTCCTTCCTTCCTTCCTTCCTTCCTTCCTTCCTTCCTTCCTTCCTTCCTTCCTTCCTTCCTTCCTTCCTTCCTTCCTTCCTTCCGTCCTTCCGTCCTTCCTTCCGTCCTTCTATCCTTCCTTCCCTCTCTCTCTACTGTCTGGTGAGGTAACCTCTGGGCTTCTCCTACAGACTCATGTTGCTACAGTCGGGCTACTGAGTTCCGAGGGTTCTCTAGCAGGGTCACTCTTTCTTTTTTTTTAAATGTCATTCTGTATCCTGAAGTGTCTTTATTGTACTCGGACTGATAATCTTTAATAAGGTAGGGAAGATGAGATAGAGGAGGAGGAGAAGGTGGCATCAGGAAGATGGAGGAAACATCTTTTATGTTAAAGGATAAAGCTCTCTCCTCTCATCTCTTCTCCTGTCCGCTCCTGTCCTCTCCTCTACTCGCTCCTCTCTTCTCCTCTCCAGTCAAGACTATCAGCATGGAATTTTCCAGTCGATTGGTTTTAAGGAGTTTCACGATTTCCTGACTGCTCCTGAAGGCAGCACCCAGCAGGAGAAAGACACACTCAGGGACAAAGGTCAGAGAAACACCTGATCAAAGACACATGGATGGATTCAGGGCCACTGGTTGATGCACTTGTTGACTTTCCAGCAGCAGAATCAACTTAAGGATTTTTCTCTGTCCTGCTCTTCACCTGTAACTATCTGTTTTTATTTCCTGCAGCTGTAGAAGCTTTGAAGATCGCAACGAGGCGTTACGCCCGCAAACAGAACAAATGGGTCCGTAATCGCTTTCTTAACCGTGAGTACACTTTGCTGGCCTCATGCAGTGTATGCTTGTTTGTATGTGTGTTTTTCCGGGAGGGTTCCTCCTCATAGTCCTTCAATCAAGCAATCAGCACAGTCTTCAACAAGATGAGATGCACGACTCCATTAGGCACGCAAGGCTCACAGACACTGTATTGTGTTGTAGTGTACAGGGCTCTCATGAGGCTTTGTGCGCAGCAGGATTAAGCTGATCTCACATTTAAAAACCATAATTACATGGAGGTTTTTTTTGTTTGCCAGTTTAAAAAAACTACATCAGCGGTTTCTAAAAAAATTATCAATCACATCATTTTGTATAAAATCTTCCTCATTTTCTCTAGATTATACAAATCACTTTTGGGTTATTTTTTATTTTGTTGGCATGGATCTTGATTGAAAAAATAAATATATAATTTGTTGGCTTCAATAAATACAGTAGCGTAAAAAAACTACAATAGCACTAAGGTTACTTTTTATGTTTTTCTATAGATATTTCGATGAAATCATTACCATACATTTGTCTGACCACAATAATTATGCAGTAAAAATGCGATTTTATGAAGTCCTGACTACTAACTACAACAGTTCTGTTTATTCTACTTACCATTTTATTTTAAACTACTGTAATTTAGGCTACAAAAATCCAACCATCCATTATCCATACTGCTTGCTTCACTTTCGGAGGTCACAGGGGTTGCCAGAGCGCATCACAGCATACTACAATATGAGGCGGGGAAATGCTCCGGACACATTGCCAGCACATCGTGGAATGGCTACACTAATATCCAAAAAAAAAAAAAAAATGAAGCAAAACTTGGTTGTCATAAATTGCCACAACCCAGAGTGAAGTTTACTCTTTCATATTTATATCAACAACCTTCACATCCAAAAATTCCATTTTTAAATTTTAAAAATCACAAGAGTAATAAATTTACCATCACAGAATTGGATTTGTGTTTATATGACATTTTCATGTTACCTTGGTGTGATAATGGGCATAATGTTTTATTCCCATCAGACACCTGAATTAAAGACATTGAATGCTCCCTTTCCCTTGTGGCACCATATGCATACCAAAGATCCACAATGTTTGTTCTGGCCCTGTAAAACAAACCCACCGCTATCAGTCATCTGGTATTTGACAGGTGCTAATCTACCCCCCCCCCCCAGTCACAACACCTGGGTGTGTTTGTATACATATGTGAAGCGCGACTGTTTCCAATCCTGAAAGAAAACCCGCCGCGTCCCACCAGCAGTCTGCCCTGTAGTAACCCAGCCTCTTAATCCTGTTAGGCCCGAGTGGCTTACGCCACAGCAGGACCTCAATACCCCTTTTTCTGTCTGTGTTCCTACCCACTGCACTCACCATATGGTCTTCATCGTGTGTTTGTCTCTGTTTCCCTGTGCTTTTACATATGCAGTGATCTATCAGATGTTGCCCTTGTGTCTCGGCCTGTTGAGCCATCAGTAAAACCACCCATCAACACATTTCCGACTTTCAATTTGCAGATCACTGATATATCATTTGCTTACACTGCTCAGAAAAAAAATTACCCAAAGCACTTGCAAAGAGTTTTGAGAGAAAATGTCTGATATGTCAGGCTGGATTTTTTTTTTTCGTAGTTTCATTCGTTCTTATGTTCATATTTTATTACCACTGGGCATGATAGTACATCTTATTTCCCACTTAGAGGTCTTGGACAGAGGAAATGTCTGGTTTTTTGGCAAGAACATTATGAATCAGGGCAAGACCTGCAATCTGTCCAAAATTTCAGACAGAAATGACTTCAAATAAAAATGTCACTGAGTCAGAAAGTGTCTGGAAAACATAAGAAATTGTCCTTGAATTGCCTCTAGGTATTGTCTCTCCAGGTGTCTTTAGGAACTGTTACCTATATACGATTTTTAAGTCTCTACTTTATGCTGTTAATAGATAGATGGACGTATTATGTCCGCAGGTTGTCTATCTGAGTGTTTTTGTGAACATCATAACTTTAGGGATTTCTTGAGGGTGTTTTTTGTTTGCTTTCTATGAAAACTGAAAAATAAAACAACACCTCCACTAGGACTCAAAGATGAGCTCATGGAACTCATGAATACACGTATTTGAGGAAATGTTTAACACAAATGTTTGATAGAATATAAAGTTGAAATGAAGTGGTGCACTAATCTTTGGTGTCCACCTTGAAACTGTTGTTTGCTGGCAACCGGTGGCGTTCCTGGAATCACACGACTGCAAGGTGATAACTTTATTTTGCAGTTTTGAACACGTGTTATCTGAAGCTACAGAGTCCAGCCTGAGTGTTCTGGTGGTGACAGATGAGATCAGATCTTAAGTGTTAAAAGCCCTTCTGTCCCATGAAGTCTTTAAGGACAAAGCAAAATTCAAAAGGTTGTTAAATCAAGTTTGGATATTTTTTGGTAGGCATTCAGTATAAAGCATTTGGGATATGTTTACTTCAGGACTGAAGAGAAAATTAAATACTGGAACTTCATTTACATAAATTTGAGGGTATTTCAGTTGCCACAACTGTGCCCTGTGTTGTGATTTTCAGGTATTAGAGATGATTTGATATGAGGCCTTATAATGAGCTGAAAAATTACCACGGCAACAATTTATTTTTTGTTATGCCTGTTGTACCACATTCTTTTTACATGCTATTCTGCTTGTCATGATACTTGCACATTTTCACATTTAATTTGAAAACAGAATGTTTTACTGACATTGTGTTGTGCTGCAAAATTCACTTTAGTTTTAATTCACCCAGCATTTTGAGATTAGTCAGTAATGCCGGTCTGGGTATAAAGTGCAAACTCCCCACAGCTTTTTACAAAAAAAAGAGATGATTTTCAAATGTGAACTTTTTCAGAAGTATTTGTGTATTTGTCAGTGTCACAACCTCGAGATGTTTCCCCATTTAGGCAACCTTGTCCTCTTCCAAGGTTTTCCTGTTTCACCCCACTCCTCCCACCTTCCTTTCAACGTTATCTATTTTCTCCTTGCCCCTTCACGATGACTGCTGACCTCCTTTCTATTATATCCAAGCCCCCACCCCACCCCCCCACCGCACTCTTCTGCAGATGCCAACAGGTCTCAGCTGAGCAGGCTAATCTCCTGAAGAATTACAGAGCTGCTGGGAATTTGCCCCGACCACACAAACTCAGGCTACAGGGTCAGCGGGGGCTACGTGTACCAACCCAAGCATGCAGAGACTAGTGGGTCAAAGGGAAGACAAATTGGACATGACAGAGAGCCACAGCCAGGTGATGAAGTGGGTTAAAGAAGCCTGACAGTGATATTCGCAAATTTGCTCCAAATGACAGACCTCAGATGTAGAATTTTAACCTGGCGTCAGTTCTAAAGCAGTTGTTGACGGAGCAGGTGGGCGTTCAGTGTCTTAAACACCCTTCAGCAGAATATACAGTTCTCTTAGAGCGGCGATTTAACCAGCAGGTCACACAGCTCAAATTAAATTAAGATTAATTTGTCTTACCTTTAAGTGCATCTGCATGTGGGTGTTTGCCCAAAAGGTTGTGTCTGTGTGCGTTATACTGGTCTTGATAGGATGTTTTGTTATTGGATTTAATTACCCATATAGAAATGCTAATTCGGGGTTACATAATTTTGAGATGTAGCAAATATTTAGTGGAGGGATACCCATCCTGTCAGGGTTCACTTATATTTCCTCACAGACTTGCAGAGAAACACACAAGTTCCTTGATACCCAGCTGCAGTTGGACCGAGGCCCCGTGAGTTAAGTAACTGAGGTGTGGATATCTCTGAGTGAAGGAGACGGGTGGACGGAGAGTGAAAGTAATTTGATCCAGCTGGGTCAACAGGTGTGGGGCGAGTTTACAACCTTGTCCTATAACAAGTGTGAAGCTTTCATGTGTGCACATACAAACACATGTGGGATCCGGGGGGTGGGGGTGGGGGGGAACCAGGAAGGCTGTTCCCACAAAGATCTCTCTTACCTCTTCTTTGGCCACCTGGGGTGAGCAAAAAAAAAAGATATTGATGCATTACTATATTTTAAATGACTACGAGGAATAATATGAGGGACACCCAGCAGTTAGTCTGAAAATTCACTCTCCATCCCAAAGGGAACTATCTGACTCTAGCTGTTAAATAAGACACTGTTTTCACCAGCTCGTCACTCACTGTGTATCTCTGCTGGGTATGCTACATATTTAACATTTAACAATCTGCCTACTGCTGTTAAGGTGGTGACAGTGACCCAAAGCAATATTAACTTCAAGCAGTGATAAGATGTTCATGAAGAAGTAACAATTATAACAGATCCATTAAAACTATGATTTCACAGATCACCAAACATAATTTGCTAAGACAAAGAAGAGAAAAACCTTTGGGCTTCCTTCAGGCTATGCTGATGTGAAAAAAGGATTACAAAAGGAGAAAAACACCAACCCTATGATAACAAAAGAACATTAATTGTTACATTTTGCTTAAACCGGGGATATATCCTTGTCTTTTACGCAAACTGTTGCTCTAACATCGAACATCACAAACAGAAGGGAGACAGAAAGTGGAAGAGGAACTATAAGAAAAAGGAAGGAGGCTGTTAACTTAATAGAGGCAGCTGTTGTGTTCCAGTGTGGATGACAGCCAGATAAGCACAGCTGGTCCTGGAGGTGCTGCGAAAAACTGGTAGTCCGGTTTTTATAGCAGAGCACACACAGTCACACATCCTCACTCAGCAAACATGAGGCTAACGCAGCAATTGACTCCTGGCCCATTTGTTACAACAGGTGGACGAGTCTCACTGGCAAGCAGCTGCCTGGCGACAGTCGATGCTCTTTCTTGTTGGCAGGCCTCCCCTGCTTGTTTGAAAGGCGAGTGTGTGTGTGTGTGTGTGTGTGTGTGTGTGTGTGTGTGTGTGTGTGTGTGTGTGTGTGTGTGTGTGTGTGTGTGTGGGTTGACCACCCTGCTCTTTGTTTCTACAGCATTTGATATCACCCCTCATTCACTGCAGAGTAGATTAGCGGAGTAAAATTTCAGCAGATACCAAACAAGGTTACCTTAAAAAAAAAAAAGAGGGAAGGGGGGGTCCATCAAGCATCTGGCAAGCTAGCATACAGTGATAGTGTCTCCCTTTTATTTACCACCTCCCCTCCCTGTGGGAGGTTGGTGTTTGCAAAGGGGAATTGTTCATGGGGGGGGGGGGTGATGTTGACAGAGATTAAAAAAACAAAAAACAGTTAGTTGAGAGACGGCTGCAACAGAAGGACGCAGGATGGTGCCTGGTGAGGTGTCTATAGAGCCCCCAGGGGGGTGAGGGCTCCTGCTCTACATCTGGTATCGGTATTCCAGGTGATGCTTACCGCCAACCATTACAAAAGACTTCCCCTCTAACACACGCCATAGAAACATGAGGCTTCCACCAACGGTCACTGTTGTTGAAAAAACACACACCCACACGTCGCCTGAAGTCTGGTGGGATGTCCACACACTCTAGGTGGAGTTTGGGATGGCAAGCACAATTCAAAAATAACTTTAAAAACAAAAATGAATAATTTGCCAATCCTTTTTTAACATAAATGAAATTGAATCGTTATATATTTGCTTTTTTCTGCCTTTGTCGATTCAGTTTATTTATGTTCTTTTCAAGAGAAAATGTGAGTCATGATACATTACACCAGCTGTGAATAAATTCAGACCCAAAGTGTTTTAAATGTGACTTTGTGTCACGAACTTGGCTAAAATGTTAATAGCTGCCAGGCTGGGCTGTTTGAACTCATTGTTCCCACAAACAGATGAGCTGTAATACAGTCAGCTCTCTGGTTCCCAGTGTAATAATGAAGTCTCAGACAGTTCCCAGTAGAGCCAGTAACTTCAGGATGTCTGCTGCCCTGAGCTCCACAGTTCAGTCTGTGTGTGGAAAGGATTAAGCCATAATTGAGTTGACTAACTGAGCTTCATAGGTTAATGGGATTCATTTGCATGAATGTGAGTGCTTCACGCTTTGATATTTTATTAAGGGTACCTGAATAGATTCAGCTTTTACCCTGCGCTCACCAAGTGTGGCAGCATTGGTTAGCGCGGTCTCTTCATAGCGAGGTTTATAAGTACCTGGCTGGGTCAAAAATATTTGGATTGTGAACTTGCAGTGGGAGGTGCCAGTTCACCTCCTGAGCACAGTGGTGCCCCTGAGCAAGGCACTGCCCCATGCGAGAGCCACGCCAGCTCCCATCGTCGGTGTTTGTGTATGATAGTATATATACACGTGTGCAAATATTTAGAGAGGGGGGAAAAAAAGTAATTTCCCAAAGGGGATTAACGAAGTATTTATTTATAAAAAAATGGTGTGACTTATAACCCAGCAATAGCAATGACTTCCTTCCATCACTCCAATAGGAAAACATTTTTGGTTGTTTTTCACATCTTTAATTCTGTTGCAAACTTTGTGTATCTCCTTTTTAAGGGTCATACAGAGCACGTCATCATTCCCCTGCTCTCTTGTACCACTTGTTTTACATAGACATTAATATGTCGCTGTTACTCACTAGGTAATGTAATGTTTATACAGAGTGATAAGGAGAAATTAAAGTGATGCCGCCTTGAACAGGTTTTCTAAAAGGGTCTGTATCTTCTACTCTTAAAAAAAATGTGATGGGCTTCTGTGTTTCTTTAATCAAAGCGGAGCAGACAAGTAGGGACGGGTCTGGTGCTGCTGTTGAGTGCTCGGGCCTGGCCTGGAGACTGCTGACTGATGCAAAATAGAAACATGGGGGTGGAACAGTCAAAGGGAGAAAGGGAGTGAGTGAGAGCTGAAGCAAGACTGATGGCAAGGCAGAGACAGACAGAGAGATGATGCACAAGAGAGCAGGGTGGGGAGGAAGGAAGGAGGCATTATCGAGCCACTGTGAGTCAGCAGGTTGACTGAGCTCCAGGGTGTGGCTCCGACACACCGCTGTAAATTTCCCAGCTAGTACAGAATTTAACCTGAAGTCCAGCTCATGTCCTGCTTTGAAGTTTTCTTATTCGATTGTCAGAAGTATAAATTTGAGTTTTGTATTTGGGTACTCTTGTTTCATATTAACAAAGTGAGGTGAGAGTTCAAATAAAATAAATGGTGGAAACATGGAATTGAAATATTGGCTATGAAAAGACTTAATTCAAGTCACTGGTCATCCGTGTTCATAATGTGTGTTAACTGTGTGTGTTCAGGACCAGGAGACAACGTGCCGGCGGTGTACGGCCTGGATGTAACGGACTTGACCAAGTGGGAGGAGACGGTTCTGAATCCTGCACTGCAGATACTGGACAATCTCAGCAAGGTGAGGCCTCAGGACTAAACTAGATGTGGTCCTTTAGCTGCATTCATCTGTTTTAAAATGTGAAATGATGAAATGTTCCCCCTCTCATTTTTTTGATTATTTGTTGTTGGAGTTACTCCTTTCCTTTGTTTTATCCCCTCCTCTAAGTTTTCTTTGGACCACCAAACTTTGCGTTCTTTCTTTTTCTTTTACAGTATTATCCTTCTTCTTTTCCTTTTGGCTTTTCCCTTCAGGGGTCTCCACAGCGAATCAGTTGCCTCCATCTAACCCTGTCTTCTGCATCCTCTTCTCTCACACCAACTACCTTCATGTCCTCTTTCACGACATCCATAAACCTCCTCTTTGTTCTTCCTCTAGGCCTCCTGCCTGGCAGTTCAAAACTCAGCATCCTTCTACCAATATATTCACTATCTCTCCTCTGGACATGTCCAAACCATCTCAGTCTGGCCTCTCTGACTTTATCTCCAAAACCTCTAACATGTGCTGTCCCTCTGATGTACTCATTCCTGATCCTATCCTTCCTGGTCACTCCCAAAGAGAACCTCAGCATCTTCATCTCCGTTACCTCCAGCTCTGCCTCCTGTCTTTTCCTCAGTGACACTGTCTCTAGACCAAACAACATCGCAGGTCTCACCACAATTTTGTACACCTTTCCTTTCATTTTAGCTGAAACTCTTCTATCACACATCACACCTGACACTTTCCTCCACCCGTTCCATCCTGCCTGTACACGCAGCTTCATCTCTTTTCCACACTCTATTTTACAGTACTATTACAGTAGTATTATTTTTCATTTGTCCTACCTCTCTGCCTATGGTTCCATGAAGTCTCCACAGCTTTCATTACAAAATCAGCCAGACACTGACTCTTCTACCTCTACCAGCTGTGGAGGCTTAATATGAACTTCAGGATACACTGTAGCATCTGTAGGTGCACCATATAGGACATCCTGACTTAATATGTCACTGCCTGTTGCAACAGCTAGACCGCCCGTGACTTTAAGCCCCAGGGTGGTGATGTTCCCTTAGAACGTCACCAGGACCACACTGCCCACATGGGCCATCATGATTGCTAAAGATCCTCATCATCCCAGATACAAGATGTTCTGCCTGGTGCCGTCTGACGGTACCAAAGCATCCAGGCTCAGACACATTTTCCTCCTTCTGGCTGGAAGACTCTTTAACAGCACATTGTACAATACTGTGTACCTGTTATATTGCTAAATTGCACATTACAGTATTTATTTTTTGTATTATCTTGTTTGATGCTTCTTTTGATTGATTGATCAAAGCTTGGTTGATCAATTATCCTTTAACAGTTATTCGTCAAATCTAAAATGTATTCAGTTATTCAGTATTTCAGTAAAACACTAAACGTAAAAAATCCCCTTCACGTTATGGCCATAAAAATAGTGATACCACAAACATTTTTGCCAATCAATCAGGGTGACGAGCCAGCTATTGCACCCATCAGAGTTCAGGGGACGGAGCAGGGGAATAAACGGAGCCGCCATTCGTGTGACCTGTGTGACCAGGTGATCATTGGTGACCTGGAGTGGGCAGGTGAGGCCAACAACCCAAATTTTACAGTATGTTACAGCACACAGTCTTTCATCAGACACTGAGATTTGTTTCAGATATCTGTGAATATTTCCAAACTTTTCTGCTTCGTACGCGAAACGGTTTCTGATGCTAGTAACATAAACATCAGGTCTACCCACTTTTAATTTCTACTTATTCAATAATTCATTTTCAACCCACAAGTTTCACCGAGATGAAACCATGCTGTCTCATGCTTAGTGCATCCGGCAGTATCCTGTCCTCATTCTTGTTTCTCTGCAGCTCACCTGAAATCCAAAAAGCATCACAGGCATGTCAAGAAGAGGAGGAAGTTTGACCAACCTCAGGTTCCCACTGCACCCCCTCCCTCTGCAGACACACTCTCAAAGGACTCTTATTCTACTGCTGTTGCCCCAGGCTACAGCCAAACTTCTCAGGAGTCTTCCCAAGACACCAGGACAACGGATGAGGAAGTACCAGTGACATTTTCAGAGCAACATAGACATCATCATTAATGTTTCCCAACACTGTTCTGCATCTTTTACTGTGAATGCATCTTTACTGTCACTGCTGGGCTGTTTTCTCAGTTCCCATGGAACTCCTTTACATTTTCTCTATGCTCAATGGTATCGTTTATCAGATCATATCCCTTTGATTGTGATTGTAGATTTTAGCCTTTGCAGATGAATAAATAACAACAACCCTCGATCACTGGGCTATTCTTTGGCATTGAGTTTGGATTTTGCCTTTGATCTGTTTTTGCAGACTTAAAGGAACATGGAAAATGTAGAACATGTTTTATAGTATGTCTAGACAAAGAAACTTTGGCTTTTTAAAAAAAAATTGCATCTGAAACTCAATTTAAGAGAGAACTTGAGGTTTTGTTTGTGCCTTCACTGAAATTTTGATTGCTAACATACTGTTAGCATTTCAGGAAATGAAGACCCTCATCTTTATATTACCGGTATCCACCATCCACCTTTTATTCTGAAAATGTTAATTAACCAAAGTGTAAAACTTCCGGACTGATGGTGGATGTTGCTTTTTGTGTCACTGAAGTAAAACTAGACAGAACTTTGTGGCTAGCGTTATTAGTGCTATTAAAACTGCTAGATGTTGCACCCCTTCAAATATTTGTTTTAGTCTGTCAGATATGATTATGACCCAGATTTGGATACACTTGCATATCGTGGTGGAACATCATATAATTTTTAATGACTTGGCAAAATTTTGGATGGCAAGGTCAGAAACAATAGAAAATAGTTGTAGCATTTTTCAAACCAAGGTGTGCCTTCCTGCTGTAAAGCCAATTGCACAACTGTTGGCATGGATCCACAGACCAGCTTTGGCGCTTTCTTTCCCTCTTCTCACCTGTCGTTCCCACTGTTCCTAAGATTCAGATTCAATTGTTCTACATTCTCAACCTCCCATCTTCTCTGTCTTTTTAGGCTTGTTGTTTCGCTTCAAGTTTAAATCACAGTCTCCCAGCATATGACCGCATGACTAAAAATATTTTGAGCCGTATAATAGCTGGAAGTGTGTATTTGTATGTCCCACATTCTCTGGTCAAACTGGGTCAGGCCTCAAGCTGACTGGGGGCTTACCATACAGTCTGAGAGTCTCCCTGATAGCAAAGGTCACTTTGGAACCAGTGTCTGGTTTTTATAACCTCTGAGTTTGGAGGGTCTGTTTTTCTTTCCTCCTATTGGACTTTTTTGTGCAGCTTTCTTTTCCCTTCATCTCAGTTATTTTGAAAACAGGAGTGATCTTTGGATGTTATCAGTCATCTGTTCCTTTTTGTCTAATGCAACTTTATGTGTGGTATGTTCTTATCTCAAGCACCTAGGCGATGACCTGGCACCTCCAGGTACTGCTGAATCACTCCACAACTGAAGAAGGAAACTTGCGCAATACAATGACATAAGGCTTCAGCCCCTTGAACCGCACACACGCACTCTTTCAGAAGTGAATAACTAGGGCAGCGTCCATGGTCACAAGGCTAATGAGTTATTTGTACGCCTTGATGTGGTGGATCATCATACACACACGAATGAATGGACTCTTCTGCTCCTGACAGTGAGCACAAAGAATCAACACACCAAACAGGAAACATGCAACTGTGGCGTCTCACACGCTGGAATTATCTGATTTCTTGACCATATGATATACCGCTCCTGTGTGTGTGTGTGTGTGTGTGTGTGTTTCTGTGTTTGTCTGTGTCTGTGTGCGCACAGTATGTATGTCTGCATCAGTCAGCAAGCTGTACATTAATTCCGCCAGCTCGATCGCTGCATTTCTCTCCCTCCCTCTCCGTCTGGTCCCGCCCTATAGCGGCGCACTAAGCTGTGTATGTTCACAGAGCACACGCTGTCCCTACCAGAGGCCCTGTGTAGGGGCACTGCTTATGTAACGCACACTGCAGCTTATGGACGTTTGTTGTCTGTGTCTGACATGTTTTTCTTGATGTTTTGGCCTCACTGCATCTGATGTATGCAGAAAATGAATGACGACTACTTTTGAAATGTTTTTCCTAATCGCCATCACGATGGAATTATATCAGCATTTCTTTTTTTACAATAAATTGTTTTTGTGTTCTACTTATCTACAAAATAGCTTGATTAAACATTATCTTGTTTGTGCTTTCCACGTGTGAGCAATGCCTATTCATGCCCCCGCCACAGGGTCATATAAGGTTACCCTTGTATGGGTGCAATATATCTGATGGCAACGTTGGAGTTAGTGCCTGGGGGGTACGCTCTGTTCACATCTTAAAAATGACTAGAATTCAGTGAAATTTCTTGCATACTTTGTAGGGCTCCTGAAGGTGTGAATCTCGCAATTAACTTTTTCAGTTGTCTTATTTTTGCATTTTGACCATGAGGTAGTTGCTGGTGAAGATTGAGTTTCTTTCTTCTCTAGCTTGCCTGTTAATTTAAGTTTCTTTGTGACAGATAATTAAATGTGGTTTTTCATAGTACTGTATCCATAATTGGTATAAAAAATGTTTCGTTTTCCTCCTAGATTTCTGTATTTTCACATATTTCCCTTTTGAAAATAGCTTCTAATACAGTATGTTTAACAATAGATGTGATTGTGCATCCACATCAGCATAAATCAGGTTTTTCCAGTGGCTTGTCCTTGTACACTTTAATTTTAAAATTCCTGTTTTGTAATCCCTTAAATTTGACAAGTTTGTTATCTCAACGCACTTTCCAAGAAAAGCAGATGTAGATCAAATAGATATGACTGAATGAATGAATGAATGAAATCAACTTTATTATTCCAGAGTTTATTACAGAATATATTACAGATATTCTACAGAAATCCAACAATCCTTCATGAGCAAGCAGGATACTGGTGAGAAAGAAACTAGCTGTATGGATTTTATGTGTTTTCACTCCTGACATTCGTGTTAACTTATGACATGCTGCTGCATGTGAACTGGATGCTCTCTAAAGAGCATTTTTTACTAACATCTTAGACAAGTTAAATTTTACAAACTTTAACACACAGTACAGTTTGTTTTGTTTTTGATTACTCCAAATGTTGAATACTCCCAGTGTTTTGTCACCATAACTGTCAAACATACTGCTTTCTCTCCAATGTTTCCATAATGAAACATAGTGAGTTTTATTATGTTTACATACAGTATTTTTATTATTGTTGTTATTATAATATGTATGCTTCTATAGTTGAAACAAGCTTTGATGCAATTTTTTTTTTGTAATCAATTTATTCCAGGAGTAATTTCAGCCCTTGTATTTCACTCAGTGCACCACTTTGTCCACTGTCTAATGGAGCGGCTACCATTTCTCCAGAATATTAGTCAAGTGATATTTTATAGACTAAATTGTTTCTTGCAAACATAATCACCAATAAAAGTTAACTTTAGCTGCAGTTCATTTGTTGCCATGCCAAAGAGGAAGTATTGTGTTTTGGAAAATATATGCTTGTTTGCTTTCTTGCCAAGCGAACTGATACCACTTTCATAGTTGTGAGAAAATGGGCTTTGTGTTTTTAATTAGTATGTTGTATCTCATTTTTACTCGTCTACAGGTACAGGCCCTGTATTACATAACCAGGCAGGAAATATGAGACAAAATGAGATTTAGGGGATGCCAGTGGGAGGATTAACTTTGGGACAGAGCTAGGCCAGTGGTTTCCCTCCCTGTTTCCAGTTGTTCTACTAATATAATTAACTTCATGTTTAGACCATATTTCCAGTATGTTCAGTAAATACGAAAGTATAAAATAATACAGATTCAAAAAATGGCTATCCATGTAGAAAAAAAGTATTTTTTCGAGCCAATCAAACTCTGTTTTTACACTTTCATTCCTAATTTTCTATGCTTCCATTTCTGTTATTTAAATAAAAAAGTGAAGACCTTGAAGAAATTTCTGAGAATGTTAGACAAAATTTGGATGCAAGGATGAACTAATTGGATTTTTGACGTTCAATGGTCGAGGTCGTTCTGACCTTACATCCGTCCAATGCCCACGAATGCAATATGTCAGGAAATCCTAGACGGAATTTAATTACATCTGGCACAAATGCCTACTTCAAGGATGAAATGATTAGAATTTAAAGATAAAAAGTGACACTAATGTTGGCTGCCAACCTTGAAACTGTGTTGTTTGTTAAGGTCTTCTGCGCTACCAGGTGGAGGACGAATTTATAGCTCCTTTGCAGCACCATCCATGTTTGTAGTATCATAGACCACTGCAGCTTCATTGCATATTTGCATTTAATCTTCAGGTGATTCTCAGCATTTGTATAGAATGTTATTCACTATTATTATTATTCCCTGGAATGACATTGTGATTTAACGGCACTATCTCTTCATTACATGAAACCAGACAACCATGACTTCATGACGAAGGCAAACAACACCAGTTTTTTCCCCAGAATTTAATCTATTTTCTCCAGTTTTCACTAGTAATGCATCAGAGTCTGTGTTGTTGAACTTGCCAAGGCCAAGCCGCCTCAAAGCTCTACTGTAGTCGTGTGTCATGCAGTGACTGTGCGTCTAGGTAATTTGAAGTCTACTTAATCCAAATCTCTAATCCCATTTGGCTAAACATTCTCTGCCATCTGGCACTGGCTAGACAAAAAAAAACAAAAACACACACAGACATGCAAGGAGCTAATCAGATGGTGCAGCAGCTGTGGTCAAAGATGCTGTTGACTTGACGACCATGGAGGACCTTCATTTATGAGGAATATCAGCTCTGCTAATGTGGCGTGCGCATAGATAACACAGACAGACAAATATTTGGTAGGAGACTAGACACCACTGTTGTGTAATCTCACAGTAGATGTTTTTAGAACATGAAGGACCTAATTAAGAATGTGAAGCTTTTTTTGTTACTGTATCTGAGTCAGGCAGCCATCTGTTGTGTACATAAATGTATTGCTCTTAAACCCCTAAAGTACGGCGAGTGCTTTTATATGTGCGTTCTAACATTACTTTCTTTGCATGGGAGCTTCCTCTGCTTAGGGTCAGCGTTCTGGAGCCGGTCATGAACAGGACAAAGACAAGTGCAAAAGTTTTCCATCGCACAACCAGGAGAGAAACAACACTGTCAGGTGTGACTCAATCGACTAAAAGAGCGTTGTGCTTTTTATTTGAGCGGTTCTTTTTAATTTCATATGAGTAATCCGAGAAGCACAACACAATCTCTATGCTGTCTGGTAGGCAGTTATAGCATCGGGCATTATGGATTACACACATACAGGAACAGAGCAGCGCGTTGACTGATACTAATCCAGCCCAGAGACACTTTGTTCTGTTTCAGGGCGCACAGACAACCAGACAAGTGCAGACTGATATTTATTGGTGTGTGTGTGTGTGTGTGTGTGTGTGTGTGTGTGTGTGTGTGTGTGTGTGTGTGTGTGTGTGTGTGTGTGTGTGTGTGTGTGTGTGTGTGTGTGTGTGTGTGTGTGTGTGTGTGTGTGTGTGTGTGTAGGTACAGACAAGGTCCAGTGGGTTTATTTAACCTCCATCATCTAAGGTGGGGTATTTAGCTCTGTCTGTCAGGTGGGTAAATCAAATACCCTTCAATATGTTTTCACTAAACTTCACTAGCACACCAAATTTATACAAGAATGATGCATTTCGGGGATTGTAGGATTTTCAACACTTGTAATATATTCACTGTTGGATGTTTTGAGTGTGTCTTGAGTTTCAATCTAGAATTATTTAATCAGTTTTTAACAAATACTTCCTTTTTCTATTTAGATTTTTTGCTTTGTACATTAAAAAAAAACATTTCCAGTGAGATATATGATATTATTAGATATTTTCATTTAGGTATGTATATCTAACTGACCGTTAAACAGAAGGGTGTGTGTGTGGGGGGGGGGGGCGGTTACCATGGAGCTCCTGTTGTGGCTGCATGGTAACAACAAAGCCATGGAAGGATGAGGAGAAGAGATGTGAGTAGATGTGAAAAGTCTTTGAGGGAAGTGTTATAGGTAGTGTATGTATGTCTTCCTGTGCTCTCCCTCTCTTTCTCTCTCTGCTGCTGCATATTTCCTGCCTGGTTATGTAATGCAGGGGCCACTACTTTTTTCCCCATCTATTCCTCCTGCCCTCCCCAGTCCATAGCCTGACATGCCTTCCTGTTTTTCTAGCAACCCAATGATCTTTTCCCAGGGCTCGCTCACACAGAGCTCGTACAGTTGGCACACATTCTAAGTAATTTGCTTATATTAGACAAAGCTTCTTATCGTTGGATGTATTGTGTCTGGTGGGCTCCACAGACGTCACAGTTTCACTCTAATATTTGTTTATATCCCTACTCCAGTTCATTTCTTCCCTCTTATCATCCATTTGTTTTCACCTTTGCTCTCAGGTAGGAAAGGGGTGTGCCGGCCCATAAATGCCCAACAATGCTGCCCGACTGCTTGTTTTTGTGTGTGTGTGTGTGTGTGTGTGTGTGTGTGTGTGTGTGTGTGTGTGTGTGTGTTTCTCTATTTTCAGAGGCTCCAGCCGCCAGGAGCCGGCTTTTTCCCGCCAGTGCAGTGTTTTGTGGGAGGGCCTTTGGCTGGGTTCAGCAGCAACAAAGAGAAGAGCTTCCCGCCTGATATGCAAATAGGCTGGGAGTGGGCGGGGCAGGGAACCTCCCCTACCACTGCACTTAACTATTTCATGGCCAGGGTAGAAGTCAGCGAAGCACAGGGTGGCGGCGGTGGCCTATTCACAGAAGGATGGAAGAAGCTGAAGGTGGTTTAGTCTATGGTTAAACTCTACTGTTTATGCTCTGTGTTGATGTCCTGATAAAGCTGTGGGATGAACCTGGATAAACCCTCCATTCTTTCCACAGTCTTGACCTGTACTCCTTCCTATGCTGGAATAATGTATAGCTCAGTTTAAATTGACATAAATGAAGTGTTTCCATTTTTATTCTTGCAACATTACATTTTGTGAATCCTTAATATAAAACAATAGTGGCGATATAATCTTCAGTATTCCCAAACACCTCATGTATACAAACCAGATGGTGCCTCTAGTATTGAATTCTATGATAATTTTATTTTTCTGTGGTTTCCATGATTAATGTATTTCCTTATGTGACTCTGAAGGGCGGTCATTTTGTCCAGACGATCTGAAAGTCAGTGACTTTTTCCAGTGTCATCAGTGCAACATCTCCATAGCGATCGCCTTCTAATAGATTCACTGAAAACTACTGACTTACCTTACACATGGATTTTCAAACAAATAGGTGAGTGTCCAGCTCATGGCTCACCCATGTTTTAAGAGTGTTATGCAACTACATGTAACATTAGATGACATGTAGGCCAATAGCAGCTGTTGTGCACATATGTGCTCTAACACACACACCCTCATCACCCGGTCTTTAACAAAGGGCCCTATTATATGACGAAGCTGTATGCTTCAACATCCTAAGCTGCAGACAGGATGAAGACTCCTCGTGGTCTCACACACCTCTCACACTCCCTCATGGCTCAAATACTTACCCTCCATTTGTGCATTTCTTACATACAACTTCTATCATTTGCGGCGCAGCTCGTACCTGCTGCTGTATCATTACAGCGTGGTCAGCTCATGCGTGAGAATCATTTGAGTTATGCAGTTGACAGCAGGTATCCAACATATGTGATATTTGATCTACAGCACAGAACTTATGTAATGTTTCCAGTGATGGTTCTTGAACGATCAGAGCCAGGCGTAGGTACTCCTGCTGTACTTGAATGTAAACCCCTAGATAGTGTAATAGTTATAGAGGTGATAAGTAGATCACATCATAGCTGATCCCATATCATCTTCTTATATAGTTACTATATAAAATACTCCATCATTTCTAGAATACTCTGTCATCTCTAGAAATGAGACAAGCCTATGGATGAAATGCATTGAGGGGGATCTATCCTTGCTTGATCGTTTGCTTGGATGTTTCATCAAACACCCAACAAACCCTGCCAACCTACTAACTCTGTCACTAGAAGACGCATCAAGGAATGTTCATATGTTCACAATTAAATGTGCTGCTATTTTTTAGTTTATAAGTTGGTAAGGTCTCAGATCTGACATTTTAGTTTTCTGTTAACAATTCTGAATGTATTCGTTGTAGACAATAGTTTTTATGAGAACTACCTGCTAATTTGGTCATTCTGAGTCCTTCAATCAGTGGTGGGATTTGAACTTTTGTTAATATTTGTGACCACTCCTCCTCCAACATATACCACATTAACTGAATATGTTGAAACATGATGGGTTTCTCAGTTGTTTCCTGTAACTAAATTATAAACATCTCGGCTGTTGTCAGAATTGTTTCAGCCCGATAATGTGTTTTTCAGCTGTTTTTACAAAATATATTTGAGCTGTGGTGGAGGGTGAATGCAGCAAATGTTGAGTTGTGGTAACATTGCCCTATGTTTGAAATCGACTGCTGCTATGTTTCCATTACGACTCTACGTAACAGTACTGCATTCTGATTGGCTCGCAGTCCTGTCATAATCAGCTTTTTTGAAAGCGTAAAATCTTATTATCATTTAAGTTTGTGGATCAGATTATTTATGAAATGCTCAACCCATATGGTGCTTCAAACAGTTTTTGATCAGGTGATAGAAATGTCTTTTATGGTTTATTTAAAATGTATGAGTAGTTTTAATATAAGTCATTGTTGAAAGACAAGTCAACCTGATCCGGAGGACGTTTTGTGGTCTGATGTTGAAGCAACATTAAATTAAATACTCAAAGAAAATCACTGTGGGTTAGAGGGATGAGGAAGACGATTTGATGATGTTTTAGATCTACCTGCTTTTTGATTGACTTCTGAATGATCGATTTTTATTTGCTGTAGTTTAAAGTCGCCATGCTACTAAGGTGAGTTGAGTGTTGATTGATCTCCAGGCTTATCTATAATGGACTGGATGAAACCTTTCACGCATCCAAACTTGGCAGAAAAACTAAAAAATGTTCATAAGCACTTGTTACATGGATTCTCAAACAAAGTGAGTGAGTGTCCAGCTCATGGCTCACCCATGTTTTAAGAGTGTTGTGCAACTTACATGTAACATTAGATGACATGTAGGCCAATAGCAGCTGTTGTGCACTTATGTGCTCTAACACACACACACCCTCATCACCCGCTTTTTAACAAAGGGCCCTATTATATGACGAAGCTGTATGCTTCAACATCCTAAGCTGCAGACAGGATGAAGACTCCTCGTGGTCTCACACACCTCTCACACTCCCTCATGGCTCAAATACTTACCCTCCATTTGTGCATTTCTTGCATACCACCTCTATCATTTGCAGTGCAGCTCGTATCTGCTGCTGTATCATTGGAGCATGGTCAGCTCATGCGTGAGAATTATTTGAGTTATGCAGTTGACAGCAGGTATCCAACATATGTGATATTTGATCTACAGCACAGAACTTATGTAATGTTTCCAGTGATGGTTTTTGATCATAGCCAGGCGTAGGTACTCCTGCTGCACCTGAAGTTTAACTCCTAGATGGTGTAATAGTTATAGAGGTGATAAGTAGATCACATCATAGCTGATCCCATATCATCTTCTTATATAGTTAGTATATAAAATACTCCATCTAGTATTATCCATCATCTCTAGAAATGATGGAGTATAAAATACTCTTTTTTATGCTTTTTTCACCCTTGAAACCATAGAAGTGTTTTGTTTTTGTTCTAATGTTTGTGTGCTGCTGAGCTGTAAAGGACAGGATCACCACCTTATGAAGGAGAAAGCGAGGCGATTAAAACCCTTCTAGTAAGACAAACCTTTACTGTGGATCGCAATGTTAACAACACAAGCAAAAAGACACCAGTATCAGAATAAAGCTGCTGTTTAGTGTTGATGGAGTTTTGTCTTCCTCTGCAGACTAGTCCCGTGGTTGCACGATTTCTGGAGCAACCGAGAAATATAAAAATGACAAAATATGTTTGAATTCCCTGAAATTTTCAATTTAGATTATTAGGAATTCTTTACAAACACCCATGGAGGTGTTAAATGCATACCAAGATGCTGCTTAGTCCAGTTCAGCTCATTTACACAGTGCAGGTTGTGCAGAGCAGCAGTTGTTAATCAGGACTGATTTACATACATTGTGGTCAGTGAGCACAGTAACTGTCAGCAGATAGAGGACATGGTGTGTGTGTGTGTGTGTGTGTGTGTGTGTGTGTGTGTGTGTGTGTGTGTGTGTGTGTGTGTGTGTGTGTGTGTGTGTGTGTGTGTGTGTGTTGTGGTTGTGAATAAGAGTTCTTTGAAAGGTGGGAGGGGAGGTAATGGCATCAAACCGCTGTTGAGTGTGTATCACACGGCGTGGCTGATATGGTGTTCCCTCCTCGGGGCGGTTAACGGTTAATAGCTGATCCGTTTGGGCCGAGGCGGCTGCAGCGGCGCCACATTAACTAACAAAAGAGGGGAATATGCAAAACATGACTGCCCACCTTCAAACGCCTTCAGTTTGCTCTGCAGGTGTTTAGTTCTGTGATCACAAGTCCAGACAAAGAGACTGGTTTCAGTGAATGTTGTCTCTGCTGCTGTGGTGGAGGATCCATGAACGCACAGTTTTGTAAAAAAAAAAAACCTTGACATTTGTATTGGTGTATTTTATTCCGCAGTTCATGACATAATTTGTTGTAAAAGACATCTGTGAAATCCACAGTGTCTCAGATAACTGAGCAGGTGAAGGTGAGGCAGTAAAATAGTTCCACTAGTCTGAATTTTAATAAATTTTAATGTGAGACTTAACGGCCCTGTTGCGAATAAATATCCCGACAAGACACTTTTGAGCTCAAAGTGAAAATTGATTGTTCTTTAACTTCGAATTTGTCATCCAAATTAATTAATATTTAGTTTGTGGTCTATAAATCCATGTTTCACTGCTTTTTTTCCTATGAACAGTCTGTTATTATTGGCTTGATGTGTCTTTTGAAAGGCAGTAAATAGCTTGTTTGTCAGCAGTACTCCTGGTTTTTTAATATAAATGCTCTCCATTAAGGAAGTGAAGTGAGATGTTGGTTCCTTTTTCATTACATGGCAGTTAGATCAGAAACCCAGTCTGTGTGTACTGGTGTGTACTACACAATGACGCACAACTCAAATTTCCCTAACTACTAGATCCCACATTTGCCTATCTTTTTCATTTTACATCCAAAGTACTGTTTATTCAGGACTGTCGGTGTCTTTTTACCACTGCTCCTTCCTCTGTTTTTAAGTAGTGGGGGTTTTTTTTAGATGGTAGATTATATGCCTGCTGGTCTCATTTCACAGTATAAATGGCATCAGGCTGCCCTGTGTCCCCTGCCCTAGTTTACTGGTACACTAACCAGCATTCACCCTGTAGAGAACAGCTTCACAGCGCTTACAGTGGGTTGGCCTGGGTACCTTAAGCTATGAATGAAAACTGCTCAACTGCATTATATTTAAGGTTTATGTGTAAAAAAATACTTTTGATCAGTTCTGAGCTTTTTTTCTGCTTTTGGATTGGTCATGGTGAACATCACTCATAGGGTTCTAATTGGCTCCGTGTTCTAACAACATGTGATGTGATTTGATGTGTTGTCTAATAAGGGAATCTTTTAAGGGATATGAAAACAAAACTTCAAACTTGTCATCTTGAGCAATTGCTTGAGTTGGATATTGCAAAATGCTGTTCAACAAGATATTTTACCTTTAATACTAATAAATACCTAGAATAGGTTGAAATAATTGTTGTTTCCTTCTGTAGTTTTACAGAATAACTTCTGTCAACCCACTTGTCAACAGCCTCTATCAGACTTGGCGACATCTCAGTGCTGATCTGTGTACTGCATTACTTCTTATTTTGAGCAGCAGATCATTTCCTTCATAAATAATTTCACTTGAGCTGAGGGTGTGAGTTTAGGTGATGTTCAACAGCAAGTTAGTCATCCTTTACTCTTTGATCGGCTCTTAGGGCCATCGTTAATGCATCCTTTGCTGCCCCCTTGTGGTTAAGATATCCAAATCTTTGTGGAGCTTTTAATTAAAATCAAATGACAAATGACACTAGCAACTACATTTACCATTAGAGATTATGTAATTACAAATCATTCAGTATCTTGCAGAACACATGAGTCATGCATGCTTTAGTATTGCTGTAGAGTTTCAGATAAAACTTATCACATTCTAGTTACATTCCTTCAGTTTGAATTTGTTTTTAACCCTCATGCGTCTTCCTTTGTGCCATGCGATGCTCGAGATTGGCTTCACATCTTATTGCCTTTGTTTTAGCTCAAGCTGTTTTCTTTTTCTTGCATCTTTTGCATATTTTATGACCATCTTGTACTGCAGTCCTCCTAGCAGTACAAGAGCATTTGTTCTTCTATTCAACTTTAAACAGTCAGGTGCTAATATAAAGTTTGAATAGTGTTGCGTTTGTATCCATACTGAATGAAAAGCACATGCATGCTCCTCTCTTGCCCCATTTATTAAAGTGAACTCATGCACCACTAAAGAGGATGTGGGAGTATTGGTTTTTTGTTTGTGCAGCTTCGTGTTACTCAACATTGGAAAACATTTTAGCGCTGTCTTAGTTGAAATGATGATGACATAATCTACTCTAATTTTGTACCAAACATCAGTGAGTAAGAACAAATCTCTACTAAAGCAGCCGAGTTTCAACATTATGTCTCAGCACCTGAAAGCTATGGTTCCATGATAGTTTCAAACTCATAACATGACTCTGTGACCATGGTAACCTTCCCTACAATCTGAAATTACTTTGGATTCATTATTATTTTGATGGTTATATAAAAAAATCTATATCTACTGTTTCTTTCCTACTCAGATCTGACACCAACATTATTTTCAGGTACAGTTAGAGCACTAAGAGAACGCTTAGTTTTAAAGCTACTGTTTTATTAATAGTTATCTCTTCATTGTGATTTTTATATTTGAGATGTTACTTGGGTTCTGATCAAACTTTTTTCTGTTTCTTTGCTGTTTTTTCCTGTTTTTTTCCCGCCCCTCAGTCGACCATATTTGTGTTACCTTTTTGGCTTAAAAGGATCATGTTGTCTTTTTATGTGGATTTTATTTCTCGTCTTTTACTCTGAAAGTGAATCTCAAAGTGAAGAATCTCTTACTGGCCAAACCAGATGAATGATCATAGAATGCAAACTTTCGGTGTGTTTTTTCTTTTTGCCACCTGATTATGGAGAAGCTGCTGAAACTGCAGTCTCCAGACCAACTGCACAGGAAGCGACACCAGTCACATGACTGTGGCATCATATTGTGTTTGTTTAGCTAATGTCATCATACATTTACTGTATATGAATGAGTGCAGATGAACACTAATGTGATGCAATGGATGAAGCTTAATATACACAGAACATCAGTGGTTGAATGTCGTAAATGAAAGTTTATTGTTGCACAAAATGTACAAAATAACAAGCAAATGGACAGTCCCTTACCCCCCCTCAGCCCCCACCCACGCCCCCCACCTCTGGTTCATTCGCCACAATGAAGCTAAATTTCTGAAACCTATGACTACGGCAAGTCCGATGGTCCAAGCCAAACGCATGGTAATTCTGAGAGACAACACATACCCAATTTCATCATCACTGAACAATTAAAAATGAATAAAAACACCTTATTTACACATTTCTGTCAGAACTTTTACAACATGCCATCTATATATTTATACAGACTATGCCTGTGCACATACCCCTGTATAGAAAATATATTATAAGATCAAATTAAATTAGACTAAGGGCTATAGACCTCCAAAGTACAGCACTTCCTTTAATCTCCGTTTTTAATTGCCATTTTTAATAGTCACATAGTTCTTTAACAACCTCATAATAAAAAGAAAGAACTTGTATGCAGATAGTGATGTTTTTCCTCGAGGACCCCAAATGGCCATGAAGATGCCTGCTAAGAAAACTCACACGGTTGCACCATAACACACAGACCCCTTTTAAAATTCAGTTTCACTCTGACTTGTGCATGTCTTCTCACTTAGTTTCTCATCCTCCCTTATACTTAGAATGGCAATCAGTGATGTTTCACAATATCTCATCCTCTCAAACCCCCCTCTCATTTAGCCTGTTGTGATGATGTTTCAGAAAAAATAAGTTGGCTTTGGCACTGGGTGAAGACGTAAGTGTGCTGTGGTTTCCTACAATGTCTTTCTTGGATCTCAGAGGCCAATCATCTCTGTTTGTGCACTAAAATGTGAAATCACAGAGAATCTGCTGTTTCTCAGAAATTGAGATTTAATATATCAGTGCAAAAAACCTGATGAAGATTAAAGTTTTAATGATTTCTAACAAACTAGTACTCTGATATCTGAACCAAAAATAGCACCATGGAGAACATTGTTCCAATGAAGCCAGACAGCTCGCAGGATGATTCATGCTCGACCACACAGCATAAGATCAAAAATATGGAGAAATCTTTATCTGATACAGAAAAAACAATTTATCCCATGAATGGATGGGTGAGGAGAAAAAAAGGAAGCGTCCTCAAAAGACTTCTTATGTCCTTCAGCTGCACCACCACAGAAAAGAAACCAGGTAGAAGCAAATCTCCGGAGTGCATCCATCACATTGCTTCACAAATCACCTGCGGAGATGAGTGCAGTTGAAGGAGGTGGAGGAGCCAGGCCACCACATCTGTAAACCCCAGGAGCAGTGTGAGGGAGCACAGGGAGGTCTTCAGGATCACAGCTCAGGGGGAAGGAGAGGATTTTCAAAGTGTGTGCAAAGGTTACTGGACTACTGCTCGAACGTCAACCCTTTTTTCTTTTTGTACATTTTCATTTTGCTGCGGTTCTGACTTTAAATCTTGCAATATAGCTTCTTCTTTAATCCTACTTATTTTTCATCTGCTGCTTGTGTTTCACTTGTTTTAATATATATCTATATTTTCTTTTCTGTTTTTCTCTTTTCTTACTTTACAAAATGAGAGACAGAATGATGGACAGCTGACAATATATAATTATTTTACTCTTTTTCAATTCTCAGCAGGTTTGTCTTAACCTGGAGATGATTTTTCTCTTTGTTCATCATAAACCAAGGTGGTTGATCAGCCTCTGGTGTTTGTTTCCTCCTCGTCTTCTTTTTTCACCCCCTTTCTTTCTCATTGCAGGAGGGCCCTGATTTGTTTGGAGGTGCTGTCGTCATTTAGATGTCGTGTCGTATACCTGAAGAAGAGGACGAGACATTAAAAATCCTTGCGTATTACATCTTTGCTTGTGTGTGCGTCTCTCTCGGCTGGTGTGTGTGTGTGTGTGTGTGTGTGTGCGTGCGTGCGTGCGTGTGTGTGTGTGCGTGCCTGTGTGTGTGTGATCATACACACCTCAGTGCGTTCAGAAGTCCCTCCACGCTGTTGGACGGCTGCTCTTTCAGCACTTTGATGCAGCCCTTCATCTGGCGACACAAAGACAACACAGGAGGTCAGAGAAAGGTCAGCGGCCTCAGAGCGGCCTCTGCTGTGGCCACAGCCTCACACCGACATAAAACACACACATATAACATTTAAAGACCTCGTCTACCAGCACAAGACATACCAGACATGAGTGAACACATCTTTAAAGTGTAGTCTTCACCTCTGCTTGTTGATGGACATGAGTCAAAGAGGGATTTTTAACTTTAGCAGGTTTGATATAAGGGATATTTTGACCCCCATTTTATGGATAAACTCAGTACTTCACAAGAAATATCTAAAATAAGGGAAAGCAATAAATGCTGTCACATAGAAATGTTTTTAATCATCTTGTTACTCCACATCTTGAAGTCGATGATCCTTTGTGGATCTTGGTGAATCACTATCAAGGTCCAGAGAGAGTGTTCTGTAGATCAGAAACTGTTGAATGTCTGCTTTATAATTTGAACAAAATATTCTTTGATATAAATTTGAAGGATTTCCTTATTTTTTTTTAGATTTGAAACCAAACTCTTCAACAGAAGCTTGGACTAACTTTATTTTAGAGGGTTAGCAGCTGTCATAGGTAGGACTGGGATTCTCTAACTGGATTAATAAAAATGAAGCTTACAGCAAAGTTGTGTGGAATACATGATTTATCAAATGTGTTGCACCCTCATCATCATCATCATCATCATCATCATCATCATCATCCTCATCATCATCTGGCAAGAAGTGCAATGATGAAGGGCTTGGATAGAAACCAGTTTGTCTTCTTCATTGTACTCACATCGATTTTAGAGGTCTTGGCAAAAGCCCCGACGGGGTGAACATGGTCATAAAGAATGATGACTCCCACCATCACCCTCATGCAAAACAGCATGGTGTCTGTATTGGTGAACCGACAACGATACTCCCTGTGATGTAGACAGTACAGAGGAATAGAGTTTAACAAGAGAAAAGTCATCAGGCAATGAACTGTTGAAAATATGGCAGCCTTTACATTTTCAGTAAAAGACTGATGGACTTTTATTGAAATCAAGACAATTATTGAAAGAGGTTCAACATTCTAATTTAGCATGAAGGGCTTCATGGATGATTTACTTTCTGAATTATTGTTATTGAGACTGTTTAATTTGTCGTTCAGACTTGAGAGAGCCTCTTTTGAATTTGCTTTGAAAGGGCACTTTAATGAAACTGCAGAGAAAGAGATGGATTGATAAAAGAATGACGGAGGGAGGGGGAAATAGTGGAAAGTACTCACGGAGTCTCCAGCATGACGCGGCACACACAGGCCATGGTGCTCAGACAGTCTGTGGTGTCCTCAATGGGCAAGGTCTTATTCTAGAGGACGGAGACATCAGCACAAAACTACGGTCATGCGACTTTTCAGACATGCAGCTTTTTGAACTTTTTTGAAATGATTGGACAAATATTCTACCACAGGGTGGAGACAAAGATAACCTTCTTCTTCAGGAGAAGTTTAATGTCTACAGCAACTTTTATAACCAGCATTCTCAAACATTTTGAATGAATCTCAAAGTTATTGAAAAGTAAAGTTAGGAGAGGAAAACAGGGATGTTGTCACGCAACAGTCGTCTGCTTGAGGTGAAGACTTATTCAAACCAGGACGTCCACTGACCTGATCCCACTAATATCTGTATCTCTGTCCATTCCTCGGCACTGACTCTGACTCATTTCAGGTCTCTGATCCTGATTCTGGTTCTGGCGATAACCCCTGTTATTTCCTCTAATATATCATACTGAATAAAAATAATGCAATGGCATCACAATAAGATCTGAATTTGCCCACTACCACATCTACGGATCCGATTTTAGGAAGAAGTGGAAGTCTACCTCTGAAACAAACTTGGTGGTGGCGTTACTCAGAGTCTTCAGCATTGGTGTCGCTTCAGCGTAGAACAATGACATCCGATTGGCCATTTCATTATTTACCTCATTCTCCGCTTCCAGCTGTGCGACAAAATGAAAAGATAACACATCTTTAAAAATCAGCTGCACTCAGTTCCATCATCATGTCATCTGGTGATGCTGAAGCTAATACTGGTTCCCTGTCTGGATAAAAGGAGCATCCTCCTCCATCATGAATGTTTGAAGAGAGAAAGAGAAGCCATGCTGCTTCAGCTTAACATTTGATCATGTATGCAGCATAACAGCCTGAGCCAGATCATGTCTCCAAGGCCTCACCTGCTGGTTGTTCAGCCTGTTCCTGCTTATGGTCCTCCTATAGTAGCTGAAGTCATTCTGAATGGCTGGATTTGTCATCTGTAGGAGATATCGATATTTCAGGACAGTCAGTCAGAAGGTTAGTCTCTGAGGGCTGTAATTAGACCAGGAACAACGCCCTTCACCTTTAGCTCATCAAAGCTGAGTGTAAAATGAAGGATCTCTGCAAACTGCTTGGCCAAAGCCTGCTCTCTCTCCAGGTGCTGCATGGGAGCGTACGGCGGGCTGGTCAACGCCTCCAGCAGGCTGCGCAAAGCGTTCTCTGCAAACAAACGTACCTGTCAGAAATGTATTCACATAATGATGCCTAACTGTTCAGACTTCTTTCAGTCTCTAATCTGGATCTAAAGTTTCTCTTTCACACCAAATCTAAGCAACCACAAGATTCAAACGCGTTCCAATAGATGAAATCAGTCCTTGTTGAACTCATGGCAGATGGGTTTTTAGCAAATGCATCCTCTAATAATTTGCACCTGATAGCATGCTAATTTTAAAGTGAGACAATTAATCGAGTACTTTTGTAACTGCTAAATATATTTGTCATTATAAGTGTGTTAACATCAGCTTAGATACAGCCCTGCAGAACTTGGCAGCAAAGAGTCATGACTTTCTAGGAGGGAGGCTGTCACAACACAGAATCTAGAGCCAGTGGAAACGAGGGAAGGGATACTAAATTTACCATTTTTGACCTTATTGAAGGTAAACAGTCCACCACCACCGGTAAGTACTGAACCACAGACATCACTCAGTGACCTGAACATCAACACCATCCCAGCAACCACTGCGTGCACCACGTCACATACGCTCTGCTGCCTCTGCTAACAAATCACCAGAGCTGGACCTCGGAGGCGTTATGTGCTAGTAACGCCCCAGAAGCAACGTCTCCAGGGCCCCTGTCCCTTCGTCTGCATTAAAAATGTATGAGGCTTTTCTATAAATACAGCACTGAAGTGTTTCATCTAAAAGGCCTGTGCAGAGATCCTACTCTCCGGTGTGATGTTAGCACACTGTCCCCATCACCAACACTGATTCCTGAGGTTACACACCAATGCTGCAGCTGTTTGTTTCCTGATCGGAGGATCTGTAAACCTATTATTGCCCCTTTGATCAAACCGTAAATCAAACGTGGTGCAAGATGGTGCTCAGAACGATCAACTTGTTTGTAGTTCACAAAGGAGACCACACAGACCGTGTCTAGGGGATATCTATTGTTCTGTATTTCTAGATACATTAGTGCTGATATGTTTACATCAATTATTCGTTAGCCTCTTTCTACGTTAAGTTGAGAACAAGATGTCCATGAGATCGAAGTATTATTGGAAAGCAGAGCAGAGGCGGCAGCCGAACTCTATTACTCTGCTCATACTTCTCTCTCTTCCCTCTCTCTGTTCTGGACAGCCATGTACCACTGTTTCCCTAGCAACGGCTGCCTGGCTGCTAGGTCAGGATGCTGCAGAGACGGCTGTGAGGACATCACGGTGTGGATGCGTATGCGTGTGTTAAGGAATGACTGCATGTAGAGTCACGATGGTGGTACATGAATACATGAGCTGATGGTATGAGAGCCCATTTTACCTAATTAACCTCTGGTTACCTGTTAGTTACCTCCACCAAGACGTCCTTTAACCCGAGATATTTGTTTGTCAGCAAGATGAGACAAAAACTACATGAACCCGGGCCAGAACAGAATCCATTGAATTGTGGTGCAGATATATGAAAGAGGCTGATCCAGGATTTATTTTATTTACTTTAACATTTTGTTTATTGTAGCATGGGTTAAGATGGAAGGATGAGGCTTGAATGAATTTATAGTGTTGGTAAAATAACAATGATGAGAATAATCATAATGTTTTGTACCGTTACATTTTATTATATCCACATATTTGTTCATTTTTTTAGTATTTTGATGCTTGTGCTTTTATTGCCCATCTTTTGAGTGACAATCCACCTTTATGTTGTTACTTTATTTATATGTCATCAATTGATAATGATCCCTCATATTATCGTTGTTTCGATCTCTGAATGGTTGACCTGAGACTTTAACGCCTTTGTTTCATCAGTTGCTTGTAAAGCAATTGAATTGCAATGAAATGGTTTGAAAGCTGCTCTATAGATAGTTTGACTGATTGATTAATGATGGTTAGAGTCTCGCTGTGAATTTCCACATATATAGTCTTCCTCTTATTTAATTTTTAGTCAAATAAATCTTATCTTACCATGAGATGTTTTGGCTTTGTGAGCGACAGACACCTGAATGTGAGCGATGCTCATTCTGTGCTGATGATATCTCCCTCTCTCTGATTAAGTGAGGGGCAGCAGAAACTGTTTCTAAAGTTAAATTAGCTGCTTGCTCATAATTACAGCTCCAGTATAGCATCACCTGAAATGAGTGTGGAATTTAAACTATGCTCACCCAGTCGGAGGGAAAACTCGTAGAAGCGCTTCAGCTTGGCCACCAGGGGACAGACTGCATTCCAGGCCTTCTCCTGAAGAGCGAGGTCGCCCGGGTTCTGGATGGCCTGTGGGCGAGGAAAAACAGTTAGACAGATATTACTTTGTAAAAAAACAATTTTAAAATGTTCCTTTCTCATTTATACTCTTTATCTTAAAGCAGTATTTCTTTTGAGTAACATTTTCAATTAACAAATTCACATTTTATAGTGATCAGTTCCACCTAAAAGAAGGCATCAAATACTCCGCAACACAGTTTTTGTTTTTTTAATGACGTGACCTAATGACATATCACTGGATTATTTAGGAGTTTTAATGTTTCCACACTGCTAGCAATCCAGTAGACAGGTCCTGTATACTAGGAACACAATTCTTTAGAGGAGGAAGGTTCTGTTGCTTTTTATCGCCATCAGAATAAATTAAACTACAATTTCTCTTTATTTTCTGTTAATCTGTGGCATTCAGGTCCAGTCCCATCTGTTCCTGTCAAAAAACCTACAACGTGTGGCTACATTTCAGGGAAACAGCCCACTAGTTCCTTTAAACAGCTGTGTACTGCAGTTTTAGCAAAAAGCTAAAGGAGAGCACTTCTAAATATGAATTAGTGCTCATGTAACAGTGAGCTTAATGAGGGAACACTCAGTGCATTGGTGTGAAAAAATAAAAAGACTTAAAGCTTTTGGAGGGACAAAGGAATGAGTCACTGTTCATTAGGCTTTGACTACACAATATTTGTTAATGGGATCAGTTCTTTGTTGGTTTTTCATGCAAACTCATTGATATATAAAAAAAAACAATTTTGCTATTTTAACGATGACATCTTGTAAAGAATATGGATGCACATTTGATAATACTGACATATCTTTCTATCTGGTGGGATGAATTTAATGGCTTTGGTGACATCACTGTCCACGCAAGATTTGATGCTATATAAGAACCGATTTCACAACAAGACATGAATATGGCAGAGAAACTTCCTTGTCCTGAGCTGAAACATTTATCTCTGCCAACAAGAGTTATATTTATAAGGCTTTATTTGTTTGTTTGGCAGCAGATTTCGTTCAATTTTTGTGTAATTGATTAAATTGATCAAATTTGTGGTGATCTGATGTGAATTCAGATTCTGGGTCACTTTGTCATTTTCTCTTTCAAAACATTCCTCTAACATCACGATTAATAATTGACGGCCAATCAGAATAAAAATCCCCACGCACTTGGGAAAAATGTTGTCAACTTCAGAGAGATGTAGTGTGAAAGGTCTCTGTTTCCATCTGCTCAGGGTTAGATAGCAAGGAGAGGAAATGATTCAGCACTATTTGTTAACAAGACGGCGATGCCAGCAGCTCGGCAATCAGCAGCAGTGGTTCGTGCTGCAGAGGAGTGGATCATGACCAGCTTTCTAAATGATGATGTTTATGCCTCTGCATATGTAACACAACATCCAGCATGAAATGTTGTTTTTTTAAAAAAATACTTTCATACATTTCTGGCACCGCTTATATTTAATGCAGGGTACACCAGAACTTCTCCCTGCAAGCGGCGTGAATCATTCATAATCATTATTTTCCCACACATCACTGTGGCTCGATAGTTTATTGATGTTCAGCCTTTATTGGCTGCATGGTGCTCACTTCTCGTATCTCCTGGCCCGCGCCATTATAAGACTGCAGCTCGGCTAGGATGCCGTGAGCCTCCTCCAGCACGGCGCTGACCTGGTTCCACACGGCTGTCTCTGCCTCTGTGGGCTGGGCATCTGGGAGGGGGAGAATGGAAAATGAAGAACAAGAAAGGGAAAATAGAGAGTGGGAAGTGAAAGTGTGATACAAGGTGTTGATAGTGATGAAAGTATTGAGGGGAAGAAATGAGAGGAAAACGTAGAAAGGTTCAAGGAATTTAGGTAAAGAGAGAGCTGAATAGATGATACCCTAGAAGGCCAGATAAAAGCATGAAGTAACACATTACATGAAAAGCTTTACTTGTAAATTACTGCATTTCATCTTATTAGTAGACTTTACGCATCTGAGGTTAAAATCTGGCCAATAAATGGATTATCCCATTTATAATCATAATGAGAGACCTGCAGGCCTCGCTCTGTCACACAGTGAGGTTTGATTACAGTATTTGGTCAGTAAGAACTAGAAAATGACAAGTCAGCTTCACTTTAGGGAGCTGCGGCGATGATTGAGGATGTCACAACTGATGGTTAAACATTCTGATGGGTTTCAGGTGCCATAAAAATCCCCAGATTGAACCACATGAACAATGTGTCTGCCTGCAGAACTGCAATCATTTCAAACGTTCATTCCATGGAGACTAGAGGTCTGGATAGGTGTAATCCTGCTGGTGAATTGATCTAATCGTCTTTTTTCTCACATCAAGGAATAAGGTAGACACATTTTTTTGCCCTTGAGTCTTAAATGTGAGAAACGATTAAACAAACCAGCAGCAGTGAGGACTGTCTTTCCGGTTTTGGTTTCGCACTAAGCACAACACACATGAATCCAGTGTTTCATCCACCGGGCAGCTTCCAGTCACACTGGAGTTCTGCTTTGTTGGCCTGTGTGGCATTCTGTGTGCATACAGGAGGGATTCAGTGTCTGAGCGACACAATTTAAGACGTGTCCTCGTGTAATCCCGCTGTTTGGGTTTACTTCATGCTCTCCATCTGCAAGCATGACTCAGGTATACAGTGAATGTGTGTGTGTGTGTGTGTGTGTGTATGTGTGTGTGTGTGTGTGTGTGTGTGTGTGTGTGCAGCTCTACAAGCGCTACTAGCAATTATTTCTGCACTGCCCCCCTGCAGAGAAATGGTAATCATGGAACATTTGCCAACATATGTGCTCAAGTAGGTGCCATGACATGCACAGAAAGCTTTGCTATTTTAGTGATGACTTCTCACATCCTCCTGCAGTGCTCTGGTAAACAACTACATCTTTTATTTCCTCACTACAGTAGTATCAGTTCTTTATTGCGCACATAGCTCTAAAGGAATGGGCCACTTTCTTGTCCTTATACATGAAACAGGATATCACTCACTCTGTACTAAAGGGCTTTACTGATTTACTGTTGCACTAATTTTAACATACACAGAATCTTCTACTGACCTTCAAAATTAAAGATGGTGGATTTTATTACCTTGGTCAGAACCACGATAGTCATTTTTAACGTTAATGCTACGCTGAGCTAATTAACTGTCATTCTTAATAGCAAAATGAATAACAATTTAGAGCACTTGCATTGGTGTAATTTAGCGCGAGGAGACCTTTTGTTAGCACATGATTCAAAACAAAAATGCTTTCATATTTGTCCTATAATAAAAATGATTCACTTGTGGGTTTTGTTTTGTTTTTTTTTAATTTGAGAGATTTTGTCTCGATCTTTTAAAGGTTTTATCAGAGGTGAATGGCCTCAGTCCAGAGTTCAAAGCAAGCCTTCAGCTGTGTGACAGAGGCGACTGAGCCTCTGGGTTGAAGAGAGCTCACAGATGGCACAGGGGTGTTAGAGGGAAGGATGTCTAAAACTGCCAAGAGTCTGACTCATTCCACTTGCTTTTGAAGTAAAGTGAATCAGAGGCATAATAAATAAAGCCAGCAGTGAGCTCTCCCACTTTAACATACAGTCAGTAAAGGAGGAGGAGGAAGCCAGCTGTTAAAGCGGGAAAGTGATCGAGGAGGAGCAGAATAGGTTTGGGTAAATATCTCCATCCAAACAATTCATTTAATCTCATAATTAGTATTAAAATATTCTGACACATATTATTCGTGCTTGAATCATGCAGCATCCATACAGTTAAAATACTGTGAAAGAAGTGAAAGGAAGCATTTCAGCATCAATGAAATTTAAGATAAAGGTTGATATTTTTGCATTTTCAGCAGCAGCACGGCTTCACATGGAGTGAAAACTGACAAATGTTGGGAAGCATGTTAAATCAAAATGTTAAATATCTGCTGTCAAATGTCAGCATGTTAGCTTTATCGCCGTTTACGACTGGAAACGTGTTTTATTTGTTGAAGAATCTGCAGAAGATTTTAAGACTGAGCTCTAAAATGAAATGACTTGTTAAGATGGACATTTTCACACAGCGGAGGAAAAGGGGGATAGAGGTGGTTTAATTTGCCAGCCTCTTTCACGATCTTTCTATTTCTTTCAGTGCTTCACTCACTCAACACTGACACACAGATAGGTCAGACATACAATTGGTCACACAATCAGGGACGAGGAGATGAGGAGGTGGAGGGATGAAAATAGACCTTTGTAAGTCATCTTCATCCCCGAGCATCAGAATCCCAGAAAAGACTGGCATTTACTTTTCCTTTGGTTTCGGAGCTCATGAGTCAAACATTATTGTCGTCATTTTGCTGGAGCGTCACCGCACTATTGTGCATCTGTCAGCGTCTAACAAGATGTGGCGCGTGTGAATGAGACTCTTAGAAAGGAGCCAAATGACTTTCAAATGCCAGTCCCCCGAGCAGAAATGAAAAGATAAAAAAAAAGGATTTGATGAGAAGAAAGGATTGAGGAGGGAAAACAGGGCAAATAATAAAGATGACACAATGATCAGCAGGGATTAATGGAATGAGGAAAGTAAAGGCAACAAAGAGAAAGGGACAACTCAAAGAAATAAGAAGCGGATGGTCTCACGTTCAAAGTCAAGGAAAACTATTGGGCCATGCTCAAGTTCGGTGCAAGCCAGCACTTTCAGGAGGTTTCCCATGAGCCCCCTGGAACAGAGAGAGGGGAGAAGTCTGTGGGTGATGAGGGGATGGGTGTCGGGGGGTTGTGCACATGTTTGTGTGTGTATGTGTGTGTGGTGTGTGAGAGGTATTGGGGTGGGGGTCTGGATGAGAGGGGATTGTTGGAATGGCATGGTGAAGTATGTCCTGGGTGAAGCATGGCGACATGGACACAGAGCTTCTTTAATCCCACTTTTTTGCTTTAGCTATTTGTTTTCATGTACTGAAGTATACATTTTAAAATACAGCAGCAACTGCATTTTAAGAGTTTTGTGTAAAAAAAAAGGTTAATAAGGGTAATTAACCCAAAAATGACACATTTTTCTGCAACTGTTTTGCTGCACCATATGCAAGGACAAAAAGGTTTATTATTGTCAAAGAATGTCTCACAAGAAAGATATGTTGTCATGGAACTTGATTCACTTCATTTTAAATACCTTTTTGTTGTTGTTGTTATTATTATCATTAACTGATCATAACTGGAGCAGCAAAATTTTCATCAAATGCTAAACATAAAACTTTACAGATTTTAATTTTAAGGTCATTAATTTATTTTGGTTTGAAACATTTCGATCATGCTCAGTTTACTAAATTATATCCAATTCTTGGAAGATTTGGTTGATTAAAAGATTAAAAGGACATGACATGAATCTAATCTTATTAAATTACTTTTGAAAAAATGACACACTTGCATTTAGTGAAATCTGAATATAAATTATTAAGTTAGAATAAATAAACTTTGCTAATGTCAGGGCCACAGGAAACAACACAAATCAGCTCTCTAACATTTCATTTTCGACAGTGAACTCTATCTTTATACCCTCACTGGATGGGAGAGGACCAGGAAGCCCTGAAAGTGGGACTAGAGAGCATCTGATAATGAGAAACCACACCCGCAACACCGCTCCATCACACCATCAACAACTCAGCACCTCACATCCAAATATAATTTACCTCCCCTGACCCCACCCAGCAACCTCCCACCACACACCTCCGCTGCACACGTGTGCGCTCACATTTCAAGCACACAGACACGTGCACACGCCCCGGCGCTCACTTACTTTCAAAGTCCAGGAAAAAATGTGGACAGTTCTCTAAATCCTTGCCAAGGACCTTAATGAGGTTCCCCATGGCTGGCGACCTGGACGGGAGGGGAGGAAACAACAGAATGCATACAGAACCTGGCAACGTCCATGAAACACACAACATGCACATGGAAAACACAGCAGGTTGTGGTTTGTTTTTGTTTTTTTTTGTACTGATCTGCACTTCTCTAATCCTCATCTCTTCCTCGTCCTGACAGAGGTAATGGTCTGCATCTCATCCACAGCACACTGTATGATGTATTCGATTAGATGTGGCTCTAAAATCAGTGGTGAAACATTTAGCTCACTCAGTGGGAGTCACTAGAGCTGAGTAGTGGTCGAAATCCATTTACATCGCTATAGTAACCTAATAAAATCCTTCGATGTACAGGCTACTTTCTCCTAATGCCCTTCATGTACTGCAGTCTGTGGTCACTTCATAACAAGCTCTTCAGACTTCATACCTAAAGGCCAGCTGACAACACAGAACGAAACCAGTGCTGCAAACTTCATACGTTCACAGCAGCAGACGGAACAGCATGTCGGGAGATTTAGAGTTCAACCTCATGATGCTCCTGACAAGTTTCCCCGTCATTTTTCAAAAATGCACCACTTTGTTTCTAAGCAAAATATCAGTAATCCTCCAGATCATGGACTGACACAACCTCCATATCATCCAACTGATAGCCAACCCCTGCTGTCACACTCTGTCACCAATCCGAACGTCATCCACTGGGGTTTAGGTCGGGGTTCATTGCCGCCCAGCCATCGAGAACCGTGACATCACTCTGTTCCAGAAGCTGAGTACACTCACGGGCTTAAAGTTGTTTTCCAATTAGCAAAGCACCAGTTTGAGGTCACTGGCCTCGAAGTCTGCCTCGCTTCAAAGGGCTTCTTAATGTTTTGTCATGTACAAGCCATTTATGGGCACCATTGGTCTCCAGTGTCCTCCCGTTGCCACAACTGTTTTGATCTGCACGTTCATGTTTTCCAGTTTTCCAAGGCAGGAAAACTAGGATTAGTTGGAGCTGTTTCAGTTTCAGTCACATCAATACTTCTGATTTTATACCACTCAACCCCTCAGACTTAAAGTACATTTTTGAATTAGTGCCGTTCCCAAAGTTTCCAAAGATATATTATGTTTGATTGAATAGTGGAGGCGTGAATTATAATGGGTTCACTTTTTCAGTAAAGAGCTTGCCACCTTCAGAATGAATTAACAAAGAAATGTAAATAAAACGGATGCTCTGTGACCAAAGAGGAAGAGGACCGAGGGGCCGTGTGCTTGTCTAAAAACACACAAATAAAAACTGATCTAATAATCAAAAATGACTCTCAGCTGTGCGAACATGAAAGCGTCTTTGTGATCATGTGGGGATCACAGTAATAGAAGGTGAGCAGCCGCCAAGTTTCACTTCCTTTGTTTTTACGCACACAGCAGATGCATATCAGTTTTCCCCTCTGTAAGACTGATTAATGCCTAGCAGTAGCATGTTTATGAGACGCCAACATCCAACATAAAGTCTTCTTTTTGCTTTCATTCAGCAAGAATGGTTTTGCAATGCAGCACTGAGGGACAGAGAGCCAGGGGATGGAGTTCCAATGTACAGACGCTGAGACAGCTTGAAGACTTTCTCAGCTGAGTGCTGTTTGCTGATTTATATGTTAACTCTACAAAATCTATCGACAGGCAGATATATTCTGAGTAAAACACACATTTTTTTCCTGAATTTCAGGCCACCTGCGTCAAGCTCTTAAGACACTATGAATAAATGAATAGCGGATTCATATCTTCTGCATGGCAAGTTGATTGCAGAGCCGTCGTCAGGCTGAGGATCTCATCTAAAGCCTTGAAACGGCTGTTTCTAACGTGTGAATTTGTGTTCGAGGTAGCTGCACATCAGCCTCGTACACAAACACATACACCGAGGCTGGAGCAGCATGTGGTCCAGAGCTCGGCTGATGGTTGCCAGGATACTGTTGGCCTGGAGATATGGTCTGCTCGCCTCGGAAGAAGATGTGGGGAAAAAAAGCATCCAGTTTGCTCACATACGAGGTCAGTGAGCTGATACACCAGTTTTTGATTTGTTACAGAGTACAAGAAATAACTGATCAAACATTTCTCTCCTCTTACCCCCTTTTTCCTATGAGTGGCTCTTTATTTTCTTCTCGCACCTCTCGTCTACGTCTTCCCTACTTCTTGAAATCGTTGCTGTGAGTAAATCCCAGTTTAGCGCCGCTCAGAGCGATGACGGCATTCCCACAGCGGCGCTGGTTGCCGCTCTAAGAGACCGACGCAAGCTTCTCCCTCTGTGGATCTCTGTCCACTTCACACTTCTGTTTTTTCCGACATCTATTTAAAGCGTGTTTCTCTCATTAATCAATGTCCCCGATCCTGCTGTTGTGTATTTTATCTGTTTGTAGAGCGAGGTATTAGTTTCTGAAGGGTGAGGGTTGTTGGTATTAAGAGCCTACGTTATTTGCATTTCTGTCTTTTTCCTCTGGGTGTGCTTTAATTCAAAGAAAGCTTCCTCTCTCTTTTTGTTTCTTAAGTCGGAATGGGTTCCTCAAAAATCTCCCCTCTGGCTTTCCTCTCTGCCCTACTTCTCTTTTCTCCACTCAACAGCACTCTCTCAGCTCCTCTGGACTTGTCTTGATTCAGCATATCTTTGCTATTCGTTCATACTGGTCACCCTTAGGTTCCACAAACACAACTGCATCCAGCCATCTGCATTACAGGAAAGCCTCCAGATTCGTCACAGTCCCTGCATTAAACACTGTGAATTAGGAAGTGTGTTGACATCCACTGGTTACACTTCCTCTTACAGGCAGAAATGCAGAAAATTGTCATTAGAGACCACAAAAGAGGTGCAAAGTGCTTCTCTTGTGCAACTGCGCAGCACACATAGCTCCCATCTGTAGTCCAGCAGGAGGAAACCAAACCAAGGGGCTCCTTGAGTCTTAATGAAGACGCGTCTCAACTCCCACACGGTATTTGAAATGCAAGCCTGGTCGAGACAGGAGGCCAAGCATCTGATTCAGGGACGTTCGGCTTCTTTTCAGCTCTGACTGAAAGATTCCTCCTGTTATGGACCAGGAGCTTCATCACTGTGGATTTACACAGCACAGAAGCAGCTCTGCTCATCTTTGCCAACCACTATACTACGGCGCAAGCTCCCTTCTCCATCTGTGTCCCTTTCTGTCCAACCATTAGTGATGTGTCTTTCTGTTGCACACCGTCTGACTGGATGTTTACTGGCCTGTAAATCCAACCCAGGGAGCAGCTGTACTGTATGCAATCGGAAGCAACGACTGTACTCTCATCCACCTCTCTACTCATTCCTATTCCTAAATCATCCATCTGTCTCCTCCTCTCCCAGTCATCCATATGGTGTCTCTACGCCTCGTCTTTAAAAAAAAAACAAAAAAAAAAAACTCTTTGTTTCTCTGCCTTTCCCTCTCCTCATTTTTTATTCCTACCTTCGCGTGTGTTTATCCCTCTGGAACACTTCACTGCATCAACCAGGGCTTGTCAGCTCTACACGGTGGTTACAGCATCAGCACCCACCACCTGACAAAGAGGCAGACAGATAGACAGAGAGAAAGAGAAATTAGCATAAAGTTTGACAGCACATAGAGTAGTGTTTGCAAATCAGGGCTATGGAAGTTTTGGTTTCAGTTTAAAGAGGAAGTGTACTGAGTCAACAAGGGCAGAGAAAAGTATGGACAAAGACAGAATCGCAAAGAGGAGGAAAGCAAGTAATACTTGTAGTCAGGAAAATGTGATAGTTTAGATACAACTAGCAGGTAACCATGAAGTCAACCTGTTGCACATATCTGAAAAATAAAGATCTGGATCAGTCATTATGGAAAATCATAAACTGATGATAAAGACATGATGCGGGGTATTATTAGTATTGAAAACAATATTATAACCTTGTTGCCTTGCATGTCATACAATGGCCTTGATGGAGTGACACCGTTTCAGCTTTAATGGTGCAAAACAGTAGTTATCAAAGTGAGAAACAAATGATGAGCTCCAATCCATGATGATCAGGATTATCCTTCCAGAGCTCAATCAGTCTGGTCTGAGAAGCCGTTTTGTGCATGTTGATCACATCAAGCTTGTTAAGCTTCTCTCATTCATTGTGCATCTCTCTATGCCCAGCGCCGTCTTACCCACACACTGTTGTAACGATTAACACTCCTGGTCCGACTCTTGCATCACTGAATGTCATCAAGAGAGGGTGCAGACAGAAGAGAGGCAAAGGGCCTTTGAAGAATAGCTGCCAGCAAAACACAGCCTCTCGTTTTGCCCTCCATGTGCTGGCAGACGAACGGGGGGGGGGTGTCGTGTCAATCAGGTCAATGGATGGATGGATGGATGGATGGATGGATGGATGGATGGATGGATGGATGGATGGATCCTCACCAAAGCCTTACATCTGCCTCTTGTGTTGATGATTCACTTCTAGAGTGACATTTTACGTAAAACTGTAATTTTTATTTTGTTTTTACTTCAGGTGAAATTTTCTCATGCTTACTGATTTCTCTGGTCAGTAAAAGAGCAAAAGGCCAATGACTGCATTGAATGTGGAGGTCAGGATAGATGGCTTAGGGTTTAGGGACTGTAGTCTGTGTCGTTGGTTCCAAGCAGCTGTTATGATGACTATTATTGGATTCAATTGAGAGCAGCATCATTTTCCTCCAGCTTCGGGGCTGTGACTAGACAATTTGATGGAACACTATTTTTAATTGTGCTAATTAGTTCAATTCTGTCTTGATCCATAAATTTTGTTGCTTACCTCTATATTTGCCATACAGCGAGTAGACACGAGATACAAAAGCGAGCATTTTTCATCATATGTAAATAAAAATATGTTGCTTTGTTAACTGAAGTTTCATTCCATATCTAGTTGGAAACATTGCAGTTCATCCATTTTAACAGTTCAATGGCAACTCAGTCTATTGGAAAGAGTTGGAACGAATGCTTTAAAGCTTCAGGAACAACAGGTGAGGGTTTGTGTGTGTCCATCCACACCGGAGAGATAAAAATCACTGCTGAATTGATCTGAGTTCGGGTGGCTTTACGCACTTGACCACTTCTGTTTTATACTTATTGATCCGTTCAGTGAAAACTCATGCCCTATGAATTCACTGTTTCCCCATTTCCCCACAAATTTAGTGAGGCTTGTCCAGTTGGAAGGAAGAGCAGCGAAAAACTATAACTCAGATTACAGGAAGACTTCACTTTGATATTGGCCCTGCCACTTAAGGAGCATCTTCATGAATCAGTGTCACGCTAATCAAATATTAGACTACTCTGCAGTCTCCAGAGAGCAGACGCTGGAGGGGGGGGTTCTAGCCAACAGGGACAGCCTTTAAATATACTTGCTTTTTCAGCGACTTCAGAGAGATAAGTATTTCAGAAAGAGGTAACGAGAGAAGGCCTGGGAGGGAGAAGTCAGGGATCGCAAAGTCACTTCATTCTGACATCTGTCCGTTTTGTTGGGAGTCCATTCTACTTGGTTCAAATTAGTTCTGCTCACTGAACAGGTCCTTCTTTAAGAAAAACACTGGTGATTATCCCTATGCTCTCTCTCCATGTTTTAACCTTTAGCCCCTCTCTCCACCCAGTGTTCTCTCCAGGCATCTCTTTTATTCAGCCGTGAAGCCACACATCTTCTTCTTCTGTTCTTTTCTTTGTTTCCTGAATCCTGAATCACTAAAGGTGGAAACCTCAGTTTATTTGTTTGGAGAGAAAGAAGGGGGGAAAGAGGAGGATGTCCAGCAAACTAAACACCATCTTAACCCAGTTAATCCTCTGTTTTGTTTATCCATTTTTATCATCAACTAACGCGAAGGGTTAATAGGATCAGGCTGATGATGATTGGGGGGAAAATATGTGATGTGAAAGTAAAGGAGGAGAGGAAGAGAGGAGGTAAATAAAAGAGTAAATCATGGATAGAAAAGCAGAGGGGAGGATGGGTTAAAGGAGGAAGGATAGTAAAGGGAAATTACAAAAGAGAAAATGGAAAGGGAAGGGAAGGGAAGGGAAGGGAAGGGAAGGGAAGGGAAGGGAAGGGAAGGGAAGGGAAGGAAAGGAAAGGAAAGGAAAGGAAAGGAAAGGAAAGGAAAGGAAAGGAAAGGAAAGGAAAGGAAAGGAAAGGAAAGGAAAGGAAAGGAAAGGAAAGGAAAGGAAAGGAAAGGAAAGGAAAGGAAAGGAAAGGAAAGGAAAGGAATGGAAAATATGCTGAGAGGCCAGAAGAAGAGATGCGGAAAGAAACTTAAATGTTGAGATGAAAGAAAGCAAAATGAAAAGAGAGGAAATAAATGGAGTGGAGAGAAGTGGACCATAGAAAAGAGAAGGAGGCAAGAGGTGGAGACAAAGAGCAGGAGGATGATGTGGGTTGGCGTTGTCAGACCAAGCTAGTCCATTGCTAGAGATTGACCAAGGATAGATACATACACACTCGCACCCACGTATGCACGCACGCACACACACGCACACACACACACACACACAACCAGAGATACTGCCGTCCCTCGCTGAGGTGAAGAAGGAAGAATAAAAGGGCTGAACATGAGAGCAAGGATGGATGAAAATGGAAGGAAATTCTCCAGCATCACCCCTCCTCCTCCTCTTGCCCTCTCCCTCTCTCTCCTTCCCTCCCTCTCTCCCTCGTACACAGGGTGCCTCATGAAAGGGCGATTGCAAATGAGCATTGTGATTCTGTGTCGTGAGGCTGACAAAGAAAAGGGGAGGATAGAGTGGGAGACAGCAAAATGACAGAGAGAGAGGGTTCGCTATGTTTGATCTCTACTTGAATCCACTCTGATTGTGTAACATACTTCACTCTGATCACTTTTTAAATGGATAACTGCTACAGCAAATGTGGTGTTTTACATATTTTCTGCTCACAGGTGGATAAAAAGCTTGTCTCCAGATATTACTGAAGGTTTAAATCCATTAAGTGTCTGTTATACAGAATCATTATTGTCAAAGTTGTTGATTCAATCCAGTCTGACTTTTGTGTTTTCTTTCTTTTCTCCATCACAGAAATTAATATATTCCTTATTTTTACTACATCTATGAAAACTTTAGTACCAAAATTTGGCTGCAGGACATTTTGAACTTTGAAAAAGTAGCAAATTACTTTTTGGATGACAATTTTGGGAGCTGTTTCTGCTCTGAGCTCTGGCTGTCGGAGGATGGATGGGTCTACGGTGAGATGCTGTTATGTTTATTCGTCATATGGGATGCTTATTAGCCGCTATCAAAGAAAGCATTGCCCTGTTTTAGGGGTCCACAGGGGCGTTAGTGATGTGTGTATGTGTCATTACTGTGACTTCTGTGACACCTCCTTTACTTGTGTCCATTTATGACCTCCCCCCCTCTGTCTGTACACAAAAAGACAGGGACGTACACATGCATCCAGTCAGTCAGCCTTTGTCCCTGATTTACTACGAACAGCTTTATTTTGATCAGGGCTGTGTGTGTGTGTGTGTGTGTGTGTGTGTGTGTGTGTGTGTGTGTGTGTGTGTGTGTGTGTGTGTGTGTGAGCATCTGTGTTTGTGTGTGTGTGTGTGTGTGTGTGTGTGTGTGTGTGTGTGTGTGTGTGTGTGTGTGTGTGTGTGTGTGTGTGTGTGTGTGTGTGTGTGTGTGTGTGTGTGTGTGTGTGTTAGGTTATAAGGTTAATTCCAGGGATGTAAAATTTGAGTTGAATTAATTTTGAATGGGGTTGAATTGATTGTGTGTTTCTTTAAATATGTGTGTGTATGTTTGTGTGTGTATGTTTGCATGTGTGTGTTTGGGGGGGGGGGTAATAAAGGCAACCATAAAACAGTACATAAAGGCAGCTTCAACTCAACTCCCATGGCGCCTCACAGTCTCATGATTGTCCGCTCTCCTTCAACTCTCCTTCACTCCTTCAGTCCATTCATAGTCCGTCTGCCTCTCTGGATTCCTGTCTGTCTGTCCCTGATCATGTGTTTTGCATGAATTGTTTCACCTTTATCGGACAGTAGCTGATAAAGACACAGAGACCAGCATTTACCAGACAGTGATTAAAGCAGGAATGTGTTTAACATATTTCCCTTATTGAAATTGTTTTCTTGGTTGATCGCTGAACTACTGATGATCAATTCCAAACACTAGGAGGTTTATTTTTGTGACTAAATTTAGCAGAGACTGCACCATACAGTGTGTTAAACCCTGTCTGCTATGATTTTCATGACAACAGCTTTGGTGCAGGCATGTACTTTGTGAGTACTTCCTTGTTATCACTATGATCACCACACTGCATCCTGCAGCTATTGACAGTGGAACTGAAACAGAGCATTAGTCTCAGTCCCTTGGCGGCGACAGACGACCACAGCCAATGAAAAAATGAAGAGAGCTCCGACCTAGAGTCTGTATACGGTCCACCCTTCAGGTACTGGGAAGAGCCAGCCTGTCCTTGACGGAGGCGATGCTCCACCTCGCTGTGCTGTGTTGCTCACATGTCAGAGGATGCAGCTTTACTCCTTGTCCTGCTGGGATGGGCTCAATGGTATCAGTGCTCAAACAGAAGAAATGGGCTGTGATGTTGGATACAAACCCAAGATGATGCAGAGCTAAAATAAATGATGGAGCAGGATGAGGATGAACTAAAAACAAATTCATTTTGGACACATTGGTGAATCCCTGCTGTGAAAGTTTGAGATCTTCACTGTTTTTGGTGTTTAAGTCCTGGGATTTACTTTTACAGACCTTTTTGATGCAAAAAGAATAATATATACACAGTAGAGTCCTCACTGACTCAAACCGAATTAATTAGCCTGCATGTGTTCATGTGCACAGAGAGAATGTGTGTGTCTCATGAGCCTGATCAAACACTGAAAACAAGCATGACTGCCAGCATCCCATAATGAACAGAGACAAATGACACACATTGAAAGACACGTTGCAACATACTTAGTTAAACAGTAAGGAGACTGAACAAAAATGACCCACTTTCATCGATTGCTTCGTCATCGTCTGTCAACCAACTGTATTAGCAATAGCAATTATTAACAAAATATTAAATTAGTTAATTATCATTAATTAATTATTAATTAATTATTTAAAAAATAGTGGTCTAACATAGAAAACAAAAATAAGCATCAGTTTTTCAAACTGTACAGAATTTCTTGCTAGCATATTTCATCCTGTTTCATTAGTCAATTGATTTCATCAATTGATTGAAAGCTAAGGAATAGGAATAGGAATAGGAATAACATTACATCAAGGAGTCTTAAGTATGGCCTGAATGGCCAGATGTCTGATATCAGAATAAGATTTACAGGATGTTCCAGACACATAAAGTGGCACAAACCTTCAGAAAAGAGTCGCTAATGTTAGCACCATTAGCAGGACCTGTAAACACCACACAGTAGATAATCCTGTCCTGAAGTCATTTTTTTAATAACATGATAATCTGTTTTTACCTTTGCGAAAGGCTTTACAATCACTTCTAAAAAAATGTATTATATGCTTTTTAAAGGTACCTTTACAAAGTTGATCGGTGGTGATCCCGATCAACTGTATCCCGAATTAAAAAAACAAAAGGAAAAGAAAACTGATCTACCAGTTGTAGTCATGGAATAACGGGATTGCTCAGAATATGACTTCCAGAGCAGCATCAGATCCAGACTATACACAGAGTAGATGAATGAATAATTCATTCAATGCTAGTACAAAAATTTCAAAATGGCATCACTCTAACATCTACTCTGTGTATAGTCTGGATCTGATGCTGCTCTGGAAGTCATATTCTGAAATTTGATGATCCAGAACGTTCAAGTCTGTAAGACTAATGAAAAAATTCACCACCTGTGAGATAATAAAATAAAAGAGCTTTACCTTTTCCTGACCCTGAGCGATCTTAAATTAGAGAAGATTATCCAGTCTTTACACCATGGGTGGAAAGGCAGAGATTTAATAATGAAAACGTGATAAATACCCTCCTCATTACGACTCTTAAACACACATCTCCTTCATTCATTTCAGATAATCAAGAAATCCTGCTCCTGTCTGAATGTATTTACCTACATCCCAGTTCCCCAAACAGTTGGGTGTTATCCAGCAACTTGTTGAGAGTGCTGGGGGCTGAACTGATATACAGTACTCTACATATACTGAGTAGATCATTTATCTGTCCACTTAAACTCCCTCACCACCTGCAGTGTTCTCTGTGACCTTCCTACACCTTGATCCGTCTTCCTCTATGCACTAGTTGTAGGATATTTTCAATGAAAAGGTTTTTTATCTGTTTGTTCACTGACATTACTGATGTTGTGGATTGCAGTTGATCTGGAAAACCAAAACATTGTAGGACCAATCTCAGGTCTGAAGTAATCTGTTTACATACAGAAGCTCTCAATTTCCTCTTTTATTGCAAAAGGAATAGAGAATCAATCAAACTCAATCATATCCTGCTTGAAGTAGACTTAAAGAGACAGCAGAGGATGTGTTGTGGCCCTTCTCATTTTCCTGCTAGATATAATATTATAATAAACGTATAAAAGACCCTTCATCTCGGTAATAATTGATTAGTAAGGCTCCTCAATCGTCACCCAACAATCAGGATTAAGTGATCTGATCAAAGACATGTCTCAGTTGTTCTGTCATGATGGAGTAATTGTCCCTCGGTCACGCTACATCGGTTTTCTCAATAAATTTTATATTCAACCAACTAATTTCAGAATATGAAACTTCCGTTTCATTTCTTTTCCAATTAAATGAATACAATGTTGCAAGAAAAATTTTCAAATTTAGATGACGCTGAAGAAAAACCTGAAATGCAAGAGTTTTATTAAATTTTAAGATTTCAGACAACTGACATTAATGGAATTTGTTCTTCTTCTTGAAGGAATACTGAGGAACATTAAGACTTTACGTATTTGTTCTCTTTCAAAGCATTAAGGTGAGAATCTCACAAAGTACATTTAGCAGCTGGATAGCTTGCCTTAGAGCGATTTAGGAGAACAACAAATCTGGTTACATCAAGGTCCTTCAAAATGCACCTGGAATGCTTACTAATACGACACAATGCCATGTTTGAGAAATAGCATGGCACATTAGCCCAATGTTACACCCATAACTTGTTTTATGCTGCTTTTTGTTCAATGAAAGAAACAATGATCACTCCGTTGTTAGACCCAAACATACCTTAAAATGTATCAGAGAAATACAGAAGTTACTGATCTAAATGGGTAGTTCAGGTTTGATTAGTTGTGGAAAGAAATATCCATCCATCCACCTTAACGTACAGACACATACAAGGCCTGTAAGCATCAAGTTGGGGGGAGATAGATGGTGGTGAAGAACAGCTACATAGGGCCCTTTGAGTAGCTTGGGAATCTGGACGCATCAACAGTCCATCGCAGAGCCACACAAAAGACAAACAACCACTCAGACTCACACCTACAGACAATTTGTTATGATCAATCCACCTAAACTGCATGTTTTTGGAGGTGGGAGGAAGCGGAGAACCTGGACAGAACCCACACCGACATAGGGAGAACATGCAAACTCCACACAGAAAGGACTCAAACCTGGAACCTTCTAGCTGTGAGGTGACAGCTGCCCACTGCACCACAGTGCCACCCTGGTAAAAATACATGTATTACAATTTATTAAAAGCTTCTCAACTATTGATGTCAAACACGATTCCAGATGATCACAAGAGTCGGAGAATTGTTTGATATTACTTCGTATGGCAAGAAGCCGATCTGACTAAAGGTGTGTGTGCTGGGCATTGGGCGCAAAGACTGATCAATCTCCTACTAGAGATATAAAATAGCCCTGGTGGGCCCATTAGCCAAGGCTAAACACTGTCATTAACAGCCGATACGCTACTCAATCTGATGCACCCTCTTTCCTGATTGATCAGGTTTAGATATGACCTCTCAAGTCAACAAAAACAAATGTGGTGCAAAGTACGTATGTTAAGGTAGCAAGAATAACTTTGACGAGCAACAACACCAGTTTTAATTTTCCTTCAGCTGTACTCTCCTCCATGCTTTATCCATACCCTCCATCAGTGGACACTGTCCACCTCTAACAGGATCATCTCTGATCAGAGGGACTAATCCTTCATCCCTGACAATACTGGCTGAAAAAAACCACAAGATTATCGAGGGGAGACAGATATCTCCCATTCTGAAATGATGTGAGCCCTGGTTACAAAATGGTTTGATCTAAACTCTGGACTTTGGTGAAAACAAAATTAACACCATGTGACAGATGTCACTGTTGCACAGATGGGTCAAGCAGTCAATGAGATTAAGAGAGTTCAAATGAGATTAGGATCAGGACACATGGACAAACATACTGAATGTGTTATTAGTTTAAATACTATTGTCACAGTACAGTAGAAAACTGTAGATGAGTAAGTTAGATGAGTAAACTATTTAGATGACAGTAGATTCAGGTTTCATCGAGGATCCTGTCAGTTTGCTGCCACTCTAGCTTTCAAATTGTTGAGCCGTCATGTGGACATCTCCTCAGCTTCATGATACAGTATTTGACAAGAAGTTTTCAGGTGTAAACCATGACACCCTCAGGTAGCTACACATATTTGCGTGTCATTGCATGTGCCTTCCATCTTCATATATTCTTCGTATAAGCCCTGTGTGGTTCATTGAAAATTGGAGATCACGACACATCACCTGATGAGGTGTGATGACAGCTCTCCAAACGGTGAGATAGAGAGAGATGCTGCAAACGAGACAAGAGTCACTCATCTGTGCCTCCTTTTTCCTAGTGTTTTCCCTTTTTCACCTTAAATAACCCCATTCTCTATTCCCAGTGGCTCCAGATGCATTACCCGACATTCTCCAAGATTGCTCTCCTCTGCGAAACGGGAAACGCTGCTCAGTTGTGAAAAATGGGGAGAGATAACATGGATGTAAAAAATGACTATTACTGAGGAGAATGTAAAGACTTTTCCCTTCCTCTATGACACCCAACCCCCATTCCTTTCTTCCAGCTTGTCAAGCATGATAATCCTGACACATGCTAAGGCAACATAATATGATATTGCACCTCATATGGACAGAGGAAACGGAACATTGTGAGAAGCACAGAACACTAATCCTCTGCAAGACAGCAGGACAAAATGATCAGTGGAAGACACGGCCACATGCTGTCAACACCATTTTGCTGTGAGCCTTTTGACTCGACGAGGGTGAGGGAAGTGACAGAATGTACCAAGGTGACGAAGAACGATCGGAGAGGCTTCAAAGGACAGAAATATTGAGAGCAGGGATGAATTAATGAGCTAATGACGGAGGGAGAGGGCTGAACAGAGGGAATGCACAAGGAGAGATACACAGAAGGGGGGTGAGACAAAAGAGTGACACAGAAGCAGGGAGGAGAGAGGAGGAAATGCAGACGGGGATGTTTCTATGGGCGCTCAGGAAAGATTTGGGGTGAGAGAATCTTGCATCATTGCAGCAAGCCAATGAAAAGCCTTGGTTAAAATGTTCAAAGGGAGTGTCCTAGCAACAGCGGAGTAAATACCGTAGCAGCCAGTCTTCCATCTTAAAAAACCTTATACACACACATTGGTTAATAAGCTCCTGTACTCAGTATGCACAAACACACATACACACACACACACACACACACACACACACACACACACACACACACACACACACACACACACACACACACACACACACACACACACACACACACACACACACTAGCTGCTTCAGTGTATCAAGCTGTTCTTCATGCATGTTGTATAAAAGGTTTGATTCATGAACATACAAGGCACAGCATAATCATGATCTACCATTTATTGGCTGTAAACACACTATACAATATAATTCAGAATTATGATAATCGTAATTTATAGATGTGTATGATTTTCAGTACCAGATATAATTTTATATAGTGGGTAAAAAGCACATCGATATGTAGAACAGTGTATGTGATCGTACATGTACTTATATATGTACATGCACAGTGTACATGGTGAATTTGGCTAATGGCCTTGTGTATTGATAATTGTTAATATGTGAATTTAATATAAATTAATTTCACTCAATTAAAAAAGATGACCAATTTCAATTCAGCAGTGTCCTGTCTTAATGCGACTCTGTTCTGGAGGTGATTGGTTTCTGGTTGTTTCACTGTTTAGAATCTGGTCAGCATGATGGCTAGCACAGCTGCTCTATAAAAGAAGGTTCTGGATTCTAATCCCAACCTGGAGCGATATATTTTCATTTTACCAAATAATGTCAATAATTATCTTCAGATTTCACAGAATAAGTAATAATATTATGATTAAATGTATTTCATACAGCCACTAGAATAACTAACTAAATTCATCCAACCATGTTTTCTATATGGGTGTCAATGTCAAAGTCAATGTGGCAGTAAATCATTTTTAATCTACTCACATGGATTATAACCAGAATCGGTAGATTACAGAGAGATAGCCATAGTCTGAATATTTCAATTACCCACCTCTGTCTGTTTTTCCCATCTACCCTCCCGTCATCACTGAGAAACACACAGTACTTCATCAAGCTTTCTCTTTCTACCTTAGTATTAATCCATCTCTCCATCCGTGGCCCCGATCTCTTCATTCCATCTGACTTGCACACATTGATGACTGTCAGAGAGCAGCACCACCTTCTACCTGTTTCCCTCTCATGAATAATGACACCAGAATTCTTCCTCATTTGAAAAATTTTTAAACACTTCCCATTCATTCATCCCTCCATTCATTTTTTTCCTCCCTCCCTCCCTCCTTCCTTCCTTCCCTCCTCCCTGTTTTCCAGTCCAGCCACTTGCACCCACCCCTTCTGATCAGCAGAACAATCTGGGAAAATTGTTTCAGCAGGCTGTTAGCAGAGACGTGTGGCCAGATCCCACGCACCTCCAACACCTGCCGCAGTGAATCCAGCCGAGCTGCTTTTGGGACGATGCAAACAAGTCCTGGTGTAATTAATGTGTCGGAACGGAAACAAAAAGGGCCGCACACTGTTCACAGACTGGTCCATCATATGATATGTGATGCATGTCCAGTGATGGTTCTAGGTCACACACGTCTCGTGACATCATACATCACTGAAATATGCAAGTATTAATTCACACAAGCCTATTTATGTGAGTCTGGCTGTGGCTGTGGCAGTGGCTAAACACTGCAGTGAAAGAGGACAAGCCCCAACTGACCAGCCCCTCAGGGTCTGATGTGGTGGGGACAAATTCAGCTGTCCCTCCCTACCCCTCTCGTCCAGTCCTTCTGCCCACAAACACCCTCTCTCAGTCAAAGCCCCGCTGAAACCAAGCACCAGTCATCGACCAGCCTCAGACTGGAGTCCAAACCACATCCATCCTTCAGCCTCAGCCTCCTCCTCTTCCAGCAAAGCCAGATCAGATCACAGCTTCTCTTTCAGGTGCATGATGTAAGCCCCCTTCCTATTAGCAGAGCACTAAAATAAGAGATAAAATGAAAATGAAAAAAAAAAAAATGTTGTATGGCTTAGCTTACCGGCTGGGTGTGCAAGAGGGGAGGATGATGCCTCTGACTTTGCGCTTCCTCTCGTCTCTCAGGACTGAGGTGAAACACAGATGGATGCAGGGAACGAAAAAAAGAGGACAGAGAGAGAGAGAGAGAGAGGCAAAACACAAACACCAGCGTCTGTTGTCTGACGGTGAACGAATTGACAAGAAAGGCGGATGCGTAAAGGAGAAAAATTCCCGGTCTTGCGTTCCTCAGTCTTCCTAGGAGAGACTCCTTTATCCTTGTGAGCCAGAGGGCTGTGGATTCACCTAAACACTGAGCACACGCACTGCCTCACGCCTCACAGCCCTCCCTCTTCTGTCTCCCTCTCTCTCCGCACTGAAGACAGCAGCTGTTGGTCTATGAGAAATAGAACACTGTGTCCCCCTCCCTCTCCCCTTCTCCTCCTACCTCGCTTGCTCACAAAGACCCCCATCACACACACACACACACACACACACACACACACACACACACACACACACACACACACACACACACACACACACACACACACACACACACACACACACACACACACACACACACACACACACACACACACACACACGACATACCCTCACAACACCCCCTCCCCCTTTGACTAACATCTCCCACTAGCCTGCTGGCAACAAGAGGGGGGGGGGGCACTGCACTGTGTGTATGTGTGTTTATGAGGGGCAGAGTTGTATTGTGTTTGACATTGTTTCAGCAGCAGAGTGACTTTTCCTGTTCATATAGTGTGAAAGTGAATCATGGTGAGTAAGGATGTGCTGCATGGTATTTTTGCAAACTGTGTGGGTGCATACTGAGCATCATTTGCCACTGAGCTGCAGAGAGGAAGGAAATTAACATGACAAGTGGTTATAGACAGGGTGTGAGGCTGAATCCGTTATATACATATATGTGCAGTAAACCAGTAAGACCAGTAAGGACAGAGCAGCGCTGAGCATTAATAAGCTGATATTTATGGATCAATTATGATCAAAAACTCCCTTTATGACCCTGACTTACAGAAGAGTTTGACTAAGTGAGCCATGGCTAAGCTGTTACTGTGTCTGTGTGTCTTTGTGTTTGCGATGGTGTTAGTTGTGTATGTGTGTTGTGAGGTTACATGTTGTCTAGTTGGTGGTTTTGCACCTGGACCAGTGCTCAACGGAGGGACTGGAACAGAAGATGAGATGATGTGGTGTATTACTCGAACAAAGGTAGCATTACGGCCAAATTTAGAACAGAATCAGGTGATTTTATTTGTGGACAGTGAGCAGTGAGTCCAGTTCATTAACTACATACTAGATGTGCCATTCATCCATCTGTTCATCATTTTTTGTTTGTGGGCATGAGCATAACTCCACGTATCAAATATTTTTTATCAAAAACTTTACCCTAACATGAACTAAAGTGGTGTGTTTTAATACTTGAACATGTTTTCATGAATTGGGGACAGGAAAACATGTAATCTGACTCTAAAGTTCAAATTAAACCAAAATACTTCATCATTAACCACAACCAATGCAGTCACAGACTGCAACATCCCACGACACCGCTGAATTCAACATTTTAAAAATATTTGGTGGACAAACGAACAGACAGACAAACGAACGAATGAACAAACGAACGAACACACGAACGCTAACAATTACAGTACATCAACGCTTTGGAGCGGGATGTAATAATCTCTACTTCTCATTCACAGTTAAGGAAAGCCATGCAAAATCAATCAATCGATCAATTATTTATATTACGCTTAATCACATCTGAAGACATTTCAAAGCGTTTTACAGATAGAACGCCAACAATGCCCTCCAGAGCAAGCATAAGCGACGGTGGCGGGGAAAAACTCCCTCATTGAGGAAGAAACTCCGGGCAGGACCCAGGCTCTGGAGGGCGGTCATCCACCTTGAGCTGTTGGTTGGGAAAGAGAACTTTGGGGATAGAGATAGGTCAAGTAAAGACACACAGAGAGAGAGAGAGTAATAGTGGCAGATAGGCCAGTTTGAGTTTAATGTCAATAGTGCGCTGTCGCTGAATTGGGGGCGGGATTTCCATGCCTTTGGATATCCTGTCTTCCATCCGCGTTCTCCACCTGTGGAACAGAGGCACAAAGACAGAGGCAGTATGAAATGAAGTTTGTAGTTTGGCTTCCTCTGAAAACAAACGCTGGAATCAGAAATATTATCTCAGTAATATTTCTCATAGAGATAGTATTTCAGCATATAGCTGATGTATAATTGATGAACTATTTCTAATCATAAAATATCTCATTTACCAGTTGATTCAACTCTGATGCACTGGGGCTGCATACATGGGTTAACGGTTACACACCTAAATAAAAAGCAGCTTTTAATGTCTAATAATAAACATGCATCTTCCTGTTTTTGTCGTTGTGTTTGAGAAGTGGAACTTCTGACTGCTCGCTCACTTTGCAAAAATGTTTCCCTCATTGCTAAACAGACTTCAGGCAGCTTGTGATCACATACAAATAGTAAATGAAGTTTTGTTGACAATCTGATGATAAAAACATTATGTGGCTTGTATATCTGTCATATAGGAAAAGTAAGTGAGTCTGGAGGCACAGATTCAAAGAAAGTCTGACTAGACTTCATGTACCAGAATGCACCTGTGCAACCTGTAGTCCATTGCAGGAGGAGGTGCACAGAAACGTTGAAGTGGTGCTGCAGTGGTTGACACCCTTCTGTTCATGGAGGTGGTAAAACACAGTGAATGACACTTCACACTTCATTTTGGTGTGAGAGACTTTTCACTGAACGTGTGTGTCTATCTCCAGAAGGATATCAAGGAGGCTGAAGCATGAATACGACCATTGTTACACACTTATTCATAAGTCACTGAAGCTCTGTGCGTGGGAGGGTTTGTGTAGAACTGATATGAGACTCATTACAATGATGCACACCTCAATTCTTTTTGGTTTTATGTTCAGATTAAGCTAAAACAGATATTTTAACTCAGAAAATGTTGTATGTTTTCCCTAATCTAATAACCTGTACATTTAATTTGATCTTTTTCCTTGGCATTTTAAAAGACTCGGTGGGTTAACACCCATCCAGGGGAGGATAGATGTTCCTGCTGTTAATCCTGACGACATGTCTTAAACTTCGAGGCTTCTCCAGCACACAAATGGTAACATATGCTGGTTTGGTGAGTAGCAGATTAAACGTCATGGTCTGAGCTCTCTGTGTGACCACACTGACTCATTGTCCTGCCTTACTAATACGAATGTGTTGCCTTTCTACATACGGTATCATTTATGAACCCATCAATGGCAGAGTTCTCTTGAAACATCGATGAGTTCTGACTATTGTCTGTGAATAAACCTCGTCTTTGATGCGAGGCCTTCCTGACCCGCTGATCCTTCTCCAACATATACAGGAAATTGTTCTCACCACACCATGAAATTCACACCAGTGGTGTGTGTGTGTGTGTGTGTGTGTGTGTGTGTGTGTGTGTGTGTGTGTGTGTGTGTGTGTGTGTGTGTGCATATGTGAAATATCAGGTCCAAACTGTAGTTTTTAGGATTTTTTATTTGAAAGATCACACGGTCGGTTCTAGCCTTGACGCCTCCATGAAGCCTTGACTTTGCTGATATCCATCCATCTTCTAATCACCATATCAGTTACAGTTAAAAAATTAGCTACTGACTGTTAGCTCATTTGTGTTGCATTCTGGGAAAATCCTATCCAGCTCATCAAATTAAAAGCAAACAATACCAAATTTCAGCCAATCTCACGTGAGGTTTGACCCTAAAAAACACTGCAAGTCGACAAAATACTACCTCAGTGACACATAAATAATACATTGCGCCCTCGCACATTGGCGCATCACCGCTCCCGACTTCACCACATCGCGGATTTTTGGTTGGCGGTCACGTAATACCATACGCGCATTCTATTGGCTGACGGCATCCAGAAGTGTGCTACGTTCCGTGAGTCTCGGACTTACCTGAGACACAAAAGTGCTTTGAACAGTCGAGAAGAGTGTGGGAAAAGGTAATTCAGACAGAAGGTGGCTTAATATCAGTATGGGAAGGGTTCATAAACGTTTAAATTACCGTAAATAATAAGATAGATAGTCCATCGCTCTATCACGGCATTAGTTAATCGCGTGTGGTTCCTGGAACACACTAACTGCGAGGAACAAGGGCGCACTGTATTTTAAAATTCTATTTCTGCGTGTGTGTTTGTGCGTGTTTGTGTGTGTGCGTGTGTGTGTGCAGACGTCAGCTGAGACTCATGATTGTCACCTGATCTGGCTGCATTACTCTGAGAGGCGCAGCTCTGCAGCGAAAGAGACCAAAATGAATAAATAACTTGTATCCAAGGATACCGAGGGAGGATGGTGAGTAAGAATATTTGCATAAGCTTGTGGAGAAAGTTTGCTTCCAGTGAAACCTACTGTATATATACTGCATGCAATCCCTCAATATATTGAAGGGACAGGACAGTCAAAATGAACCAGGTGTGTATTTGAAGTACATAATTAAACAAAAGTTTTAGTGACATTATTATTTTTTTATGATCAGTGGGGACTTGGAAAAACAAAATTTATATTAAGTTACGGAGCGTGCGGAAGTGATGCAATTGTAGACATCACGGTGAATCCATATCAGTGCCGTTATATAAGTATACAGCAAGTGACAACGTAGCAAGCCGACAGCATCACATCTATTTCTCAAAATCATCTAAAATCATACTGTTTTTGTATGTTTTATTTCAGTCTCACAGATCTTCTCAGTAAAATGACCTGTCTATCACTTTTGATATTGTTTACTTTTCGCATGTGCCATAATCACGTGATAATCTGGTCATAAAAACATATATGCAATACCTCCAGTAGCTCCAGACATGAATTAATTATCCACTAAACCTTGGGAATTCTGAATAAATACTATTGGTTGTCTGAAAATGATCTTACCTTCAATCTCTTTCAAAATCATCCAGGGTGAAGTGCTCATGGCAGATTCTTGGATTTTTGGTCATTTTGACCCTGTTTATCCTTGCTTTCCATCGCACTACAATATTCCCAGAAGGTATTTTGAAGAAAGATAGGTTCCTATCTTTGTGTTTAAGTCCTGTGGTGTTGGAACATCCACTAACCTCACAGGTAACCATGACTTTATCGGATTTATCGCTACAGTGATCGTATTGTGTTGTACTGGCTGCCCTGACTGATAAAGCGACGGCTGTCGCCGATGACGTATGACCCCACGTGACCCCTGCTGGGGAGCCCAATACAGAAGCTGCTGCAGCGAAGATTTTAAGGTGTCCTGACCACAGGGATGATGCCAGACATCAGGAAAAAATTTTTTTTAATTTTTTCGTAATGATAAACAAAATATATATCACTTTAAAATGAGTTTCCTATACCTTTAATATGAATGAATGATTGTTGAGCTATTTATTAACTTTAAATGTACAGTGTCTTTCCTGCACTTGATCTAATATAATATAAATTATCTTTCATCAATATAGCAGCAGTGAAATCTGAATATGTTTCATTTCAGGTATTGATTGTAAGGTAAGCTGCCTTTTCTGTTTCTGTTTTTTTGTTGAAATATTAATATTGAACATTATTTCTTCAATGCATAAAGTGGATCGCCCTGGGTTATTTATGTGCCCATTATTTTCTTTTCAGGTCAGTTGTCTCATCATGCAAATTACTGAATTATGAAGAATAAAGTGTTCTAGCGCCATCAAGGTAAAAGAAAAAAAGGATAACGTAAAGAGAAACTGTATTTGGTTGCAAGCTAACAGCAACACTTGCTGTGTGACCCAAAAACATTTATATTCTGTGCTTCTTTTAGAATGTCCAGCTTGAGGGCCACAGACATAAAAGAGCCTGTTATACTTCCTGTACTGTGGGTATACAGATGTGGATGTGGTGGTAAAAATGTCTTTGTCTACTGTTTAAGATGAGTAAAAATATAAAAATTAATAAGGAGGAAACGGTCTTTGCGAATTTCATTAAGTGAGCTCAGACATTCCTGTAGACATAAGAAAAAAGAGAACAGAGATGAGTGTGGTTTTGTTAACCGTGTTTTTCTCTAATATGGACATGACATGACATCACATGTAACATGTAACAGGACAGACATAGAGCTCATGGTTTGGGTGAGACCACAGTGATTATGTCAAGGTATCATGAAGTTATTAAATAATTCTATATGGTAAAATAGTGAAAAAAATCAAGTGGGAATACAAATGACTGAGCTAGGTGACACTCCCCAACCCCAGACACATTCACCTGTCTCCCTTTCACCTGTCTCTCCATTCTCTTCTTGCCCAAACTTTTCCTTCCTGTGTCCCTTTCTGTCATCAATTTTGGAGTCATTGACAAATCTGGTAGATAGACAACCCCCAACCCCTCATCCCACCCCCTCCCTGCATCTGTTCTCCCATCTCACCCGCCTGTACAGTCACTTTGCCCCTGCAACACCCCCGTCGAGCTGACGCTGTTAGTACAGTCTGCCTGTGCTCTCTCCTTATAAGGGCAAAATGCATTGACAGAGGCAGAGACAGGGGGCTGTACCAGCACAGGCAGGCAGGTAGGGGACGGTGGCTGAGAGGGCTCAGATGATGTTGAGGCAGAAAAAGAACAGGAAACCGTGAAAAGAAGGAAGGATGGTGTGATTAGAAGTAGAGTTCAACTGCGAGCAAAGAGCAGCAATGAGGAGGCCGCAGTTTGTGTTCGTCAGACCTGGACTTTTTTTTACATGTACAGTGTCTTTGTTCAATAGTGAGTGTTAACCGTATTTTGGTAATGTTATCAACATAGTAATAAGTTAATCATCAGTAATCAGTATTCAAGTGTCACCATATTCACATACATGTAAGAAAGGCTATCTCTTTGCATTTGGCTTCAGTTTATGCTATGTTTCAAGCTTCAGCTACTCATGAACTCATTATCCAATCACAACCCATCATTCTCTCCTTCGGCCAATCAATTGTAAAAGATTTTACACTTGGAATTATATTGTCTTGCTGTCTTTCAGATCTAATTTCAGTAATGCTGACACTAGAACCTACCTTTCAGGAAGTCAAAGCTTTCTCGGCTAATTAAGGAGTCTGTTCCTACCGCTCAAAATAAGGAGAAAAATACTGCAAGAATAAGTCTGAATAACAAAAAAAAGTCAGAGTAGTGCAAGAACACAGATGAAGTAGGAATTCTAAACTCTAAATAAGAGGGGAAACATCACGAGTATTGAAATGAAGAATGTGAAGCTTCAGGGCGTCACAAAAGCTGCGTGAGAAACTGGATCTGTTCCAAAGTAGAAACAGTCACACTTAGAGAAATGACCTCTTTTATGGAGATGTCTGATATCTCCATAAAAGAGATATCTCCATAAAATTGCATATTGATGGTTGCATCAATATGCAATTCGATGAACACCAACACAGCAAACAGTGAGGTTGGTTGGTTGGATTCAGTGGAAGTGGAAGGAATGCTACTCAAAATTTAACAGTTTTATCCTTGTAATATTTGCATTTTATTCTCATAATATTAAGAGTTGTTTCCAGTAAAATTATGACTGTGTTCTTTTTTTTACTGACTTTATATCAATAGATTTCATACTCTATATTGAAATATCAAGAAAAGAGTTTTTTGAATGTTTATGAGCATCAGTCACAAAATTACAGAATCACTGGTGTCTGACAGATTGTGGAAGGATAAGGCACCTTGACTTTTATCTGCTTAACGTGTGTGTGCAGGCATGTGTGTGTGTGTGTGTGTGTGTGTGTGTGTGTGTGTGTGTGTGTGTGTGTGTGTGTGTGTGTGTGTGTGTGTGTGTGTGTGTGTGTGTGTGTTCTGTTGGTTCAGCTGGGGTTTTTCTCAGCATCACACCTCCCATATCAGGATGCCTGGTCTGGCTGTGAGAACAGGACAGGTGCTAATTGGCCCGGAGCTTCTGAATGGAGACTCTGGTCATGAATGGAACTGCATACAACAAAGAGGCATCATGTGATCCGTGTGTGGGCAGTACCTCGACTTCAGTCATGTCACTGCAAAAACACACACACTATTTGTGTCTCAACGAAGGAATTAAAGCAGCACGGCACAACGCTGCTGAGTGTGTCAGCAGGTACACAGACGAGGCAAGGCGGGGGGTGTTAATGGCATATGATTTGTGCCTATTTGTTTCAGATTATTATCAGTGTGAAACATCTGCTTTAGTTCATCTTTACCAATTTGAGCGCAGCACTTATTTTACTCTGACTAACGGCCCCACAGGGACACGACTCAAACTCATCATAGACCCCATGCAGCTGTCTTTTTGTTTTAACCAGCTCTCCTTTTAGATTATAAGCATGAATCACCTCCTTATATCTGTTCACCGTGTGTTTGAATCAACATCCTTTTCAAAGGTATTAGGGAATGAAAATGCTGAGAGGAATGAGACCTCAGTTATTCCTGGTTATGTAAAGATGTTTTGTTATAACCTAAGAGGAGAGAGACAAGTTGTAGGATGAGTGCTTTGAAACACAGTCAGGATGAAGGCCACAGATCTGAACACAAATGTATTTATGTAGCTGTTGTCACTAATATTTCCAGCTCTGCTCTACCGTTCTTCTTTCTGTTGTTCCCGTGGAGGTAACGGGGTCAACCATTAAAGAGCATGTGCTTCACATCTATGTCATACTTTAATGTTGACAATAAATTGCAATAAAGGTTTTTATGTCAAATGAATGTGCCGCACACACTTGGGTCATGTTTTAAGTATTTAGGGTAAGGCGGAATAATTAATTTAGAATTTCCCACAAATTCACAATCAGTCTCAATATTTAAACTGCATTCGACTTGTACACTAATGAGCACAATACTTACTCTGATTTGTAGGCTATAATCTCAAACTTCACCCATTTTACCATCTCTTACAATCCAGATTTTGGGGAACCACAGCCCTGAATCTAGTGCAAGAAAGCATTAAAAGCAGGAGTCAGATTTCACTTTGGCTTGCCCTGTGTGTGATTCTGTGTGTGACCTTCATGAAATTGGTAAAATTAGAACGTCACTAGAGTAAATAGGTAAGAAGAAGGGGTTAGCATGTTACACGAATATGACTGCATCAGCGCCAAATTGATGAAGCTCCACTACAGGGGGTGGAGTGCCCCAGAAACTGGCAACTGCCCCTCACCCTTCCCCCCACTCGGGCACCCACAAACACACCAACAGCCTAGAAGAGAGAGGAAAGCCTGGGAGAAAGGATGGAAAGATGCCAGCATGTCTTCCCCTTGGCACCCAGATGATCCTGGTGGCCGGCCTGCTGCTCACTCGCTGTGCAGATCCATTTAAACACTATCAGTTGAGAACAGATCCTGGATTAGCACAGCTCTGGGGGTTGAGTGTGTATATTCCCCATAAACCCCCTCATAAAATCAATTCTACCTCCTTCTTTGTCTCTCCACACACACACACACACACACACACACACACTGTACTGTACATCCAGCCAGTCTCCATAAGTGTCTAGACTAAGATTCCGTAGTAACCCAGTCCTCCAGACCTCCTCTCCCCCCATGGGGCACAGCTGATTAACAGTAACAGGAACAACAATGCATGATAATGTGAATTATAATGGGCCAATAGAGGCGGCCTTTGGCCCCTGAACTCCGGATGACGGCAGTGGCACAGTAATGTATACATGAGCCCTGTGGGGACAAGCCAGACAAAGACAAAAGCTCACCAGACTGTAGGTTGATGTAAATGGAAAGGACAAAGCAGGCCTGGGGGGATGTTTATGGGTCCACACACAACATGAGGAAATTAGTTTATTTTGAATACAGTCGTGCCTATCAGAGAACTCACAAACAGGTCAGTGTATTGTGTGGCCTTGCATACTGTTATATTAAAATGATGACGAATGAAAATGATCTAAAGACAAAATATTTTTGGCTCCAGAAACTTTGAGATTTAATTTGTGAAACTCTATATAATATTCAAATAATATAATTCGTCCACTCTATTAGATTATCTGCATCTATAATTTTCTGGATAGTGTTGGTAAGAAGGGAATGGGTGGTCATATTGAACAGGATTCGGTAGTAAAACAAGAGGTCTGGACGATCTACCAAACAACTATCTATTCAGTACAAAAACGGGAGAAACCAAATGTTTTAGCTCCACCTGCTGGACAGTTTGAGAAAACGTTCTCGTGCCTTGTGGCACCGATTATCACGATTTACCAAACTTATTTTTAACAAAACTCTTCAGGTGAGTGATGCTATTTTGCATTTGTGAGAAGTTGTATTCATTTTGTTGGAATTAAGACAGGAAAAAGTTAATTTTAGGTCAGCATGCTGTCACATGACTGTGACTCAGTAAAGGGCAGTCAATAAATAAACTCACCTGAATTGCAAACATACTCTAAAACATAAACAGGAGCCTTCAGCTGTTTTTACTGTAGTTTTCATAGTTGCTCCTCATATTTCTGTGACACTACTGATTTCTTTGTGCATTGTTTCATTCACAGGATGCAGCATAATCTCTTGTTCCATGCATGAACCACAATTCTTAAAACAGACAACAGCAGCTACTACTGTATGAAGTCACCCGATGTTAGCTTTGCCATATACTTTGCAGATCAAACTACTTCTTGTCATCTTGTGCAGTTTGCTTTGTCTGTTTGACATTAATGGAGTATTTATTTTCAAGTAACAAACCGTGAAAACTTTTCATAAGTAACTATCCATGTTTATTAAAGCGCTGAAACACGATGACTGTCACACTGTGTCTGGTTTCATATGAACCAATTTCCAGGAAAAAAACCTCACTGAAGAAACCGAATACTTCCTCAATTCACAGCCAAATAAATGGCATAATATTACACACATCTGAAAAAGAATGTTTTTGTATCACAGGAAAAAAAGCTTAAAAAAATCTTCCAATAGGTTCTGTAACTTAGTCTTTGTTTCATGTCACAAAATATCTGGAAAAATAAAAATCAATATCTGTATTTTGTAGAATAATCCTTTGGGGAAACTACGAGACCTCTTCCTTTTCTTGCTCCACGGTAAACGGTTTCAACAATGTCTATCATCTCCTGTTTGTCCTCCATTGTCCAGTTGATCTTGTTGTTGTTACCTGTGCCCAAATCAATCATGATGTGTTTGTTCCTGGAAAACACAAAAAGCATATCAAGGTCCGACACTGCAATACCCAAAACTGACTCAATAAAACGTCGAGTTACTCATACAGCACTGAAGTTAATTTGAATTGCAATTAAAATATAAAATAAGCACACTGATATTCTTAAACTTCAGACTGTGTTCTAACCTGAAAAAGAACATGACAGTGCAGGGGTCGTACAACTCATACATCTTGTTGAAGTCAGGCACTTCAGTGATGTCCACCAGGTAAATGACTGCAAAATTCTTTACCTGTCAGGAAGCACATAGAATTAAATTCATTAAACAAATTATTTTTCAAAACAGTATTCATTGCTGCATGCAAAACGATGCAAAACTACAAAAAAATATAATTCCAAATAAAAAAAAACAACAACCACTGCCTGCAGTTTACCCAAATTTAATCTGTAGATTCGGAAATTGAATAATCAATGAACATAATTATATTTAATTTATACTTCTTAATCCTGCATACTTACTGTTTAAATCGAGGATATAGAGGTGCTAATCATGTTTTAAATGACCTGCCACAAATCTTCCTACAAGTCTGACAGTTAAAAGAATACAAACAGCTTCAGGGAAAGTGTTGCTCACTTTACAGTAAGATATTCTGACCATATTTAGGATCAGTAATACAAAAAAAAATAAATGTGATTTCTGTAAAAAAAAAAAAAAAAAAAAAAAAAAAAAAAAAAAAAAAAAAAAAGCCATTTTATTAATTATATAACATTCAAAGAAACGAACAACGGTTGAGTCTTATTCTCGAGATGCTGAAGACAAACGCTTTAAGGTTAGTAATACAGAGCAACACCAGTCAAGAGAAATAATCTTTTGAGTAACACTGTGACACAGAGTAACTCCTCACAGAGGTTAAAAGCTGAGGCACCAGCCAGCCACCAGAAATGAAGAAGCCTCTCTGGGATGAGCGGTGCAATGTCCTCAAAGAACATTCTTAAAGTCCAGCGAATTGATTTAAACAATTTGAATAACCATAACACAGATGACACCAATAGGAGGTGCTGCTGAGAACACATCGATAAATTCTGCTCAATCTGGTACACACACAGCATTTTGTCACTGATCAGACACAAATCGCACCTTTTCTGCAATACTGTAGAGAACCTCGTCCATCTTCATACATGTTGGGTCCCAGTCGTGTCCAAAGCGGATCACAAGGACTCGGTCCTCCTCAGACAAAATGGCTTGGTCGACCTGCCAGCCATTATGGAGATGTGGCAGCATATACGACATCCTGAACGTTAAGCTGTCAAGTGACAAACAGAAACAACCGATAAGATTTAGGATTCATATAACGTGAGGTGAGATTAGAACTAATATCCCGCAAAACCCAAGTTTACCGCTGGAACTTTACATCGAAAAACGCGGGTCTCTCGCTCACTAGCTAGTTACTGGGCTTCAAATGATGCTAGCTGAAGAAGAGTCAGGTGGGCATCAAAGCCAAAACGTTTAAGACATAAAATAAGTCTTCAATAAACACTTACGTTACGACTCAAATGTTTGTCAAGTGAAAACGTAGCCTTTTAATTACAATATGGTACAATAAGAAAAGGAGAAACGCTTTGTCGTTGTAGCCGTCTTCTTCGTCTTCTTCTTCCTTCTTCTTCTGTTATTTTTAGTAGATTGTAATGTGCTGCTCACTACCGCCACCTCCTGATTGAAGTGCGCAGTGACATGGATCTTAACTGGTTAGCCACATGCATTTCACTGTTAGTCCTGATTTGCTAATTCTGAGTATCCTTTGAGTCACTTCATGTCCTGTGCCTACTTGTTATTTTTGCTTGCTAAAGCACTACTTGAATCTGATTCGAATAAAACCTGGTTTAGTTGAACATACTAAGCTGTACGGCTGAAAGTTGTCCTATCTATACTTCATTGATAAGTTTTGTGTTGTACATCAAAAGTTCTTGAAGTTTTTTTTTGTTTGGCGAGATTGAAGTGTGGGATGACTTTTTCTATGACCTTTTATATTTGTCCAGTATGTGAAGGATTTCAATCATTTTGCGACCATGAGTTGTCCAGGAAACCTTGTCAAACCACAGTCCGAAGTATCTGAAACATTCAACTCTTTCTAAACTGCTTCTTTACAGTTTAATATTGATTTGGTTCTGGACTCTATTGACCACTGTCGTTGTGTAATATTGTTACGTCACTGTATTTATCAAGTCATCAAACCAGAGCACAGTAAGCACAAAGTTACATTACATGACGCAAATATTCAAGTCTATTGTTTTTATAATAAAAACAATCTAATGTTAAAATGAGAATACAATTTTAAAAAATATATATTTATTACATCCCGTGTTCGTGTTTGTTCCTTCGCATGTCCACCAAATATCTTCGCAACCGTTGCAGATAGAAAGATGAAAGATGAAAAGCACATTACTCGGGCGACAAAGGGGATGAAAGTGAGATGATGACCTTGAGAAAACTGGGTCAGGGTCAAATTTCAACTTTTGTACACTCAGGAACCGGATAAGATAGAAAGACGAGGGAGAGGGCCAGTTGTAAGACCATAGATCAAAGCTAGTGCTTTGACCTACTGTCATTGATCAAAGCATTAGCTTTAATCTTTGACCTGTGCAAGTAGGTCAGGGTAAAAAGTCTGGGACTACATTGGTTTTTGTTTTATATACTGATGTAATACACGAGGGGAAATTAGTGGCAAACTCATTAGTTGAATGAATCATGCATATTATATATATATATATATATATATATATACAGAATATATATATATATATGTGTGTGTGTGTGTGTGTGTATATATATATATATATATATGTGTGTGTGTGTGTGTGTGTGTACACGCCCTGAACACACAAACACACACATGGGGCCTGTACGCATGCAATGGGAGGTAGAGTGAAGGGCAGCTCCTTCGTGTTGCGCCCAAAATGAGCAACTTGTAAGGGGAGTGGCGCCTTGCTCAAGGACGCCTCGGCAGTGCTCTGGAGGTGAACTGACACCTCCCACTGTCAACTCACACTCCAGGTGTTTGTTTTTTTTTAAATATGTTTGAGCCCAGTTCTTAAGTGAAAAATAATGAGTGAACCCATCATCGTACACTAATTTTATGACTTTATTACTTAACTGTAACAATGTTTTGGTTCAGCATTCTTCAACGAACTGAAAAAAACTGACAGATCAAACTAAAAACATCTTACAGGACAATCATCCTTCCTCACATGGGCCTGATTTCAAAGTGGTATAAAGATTAACCTGCTTTTGACTTTCATAATATGAATTTCCCCAGTCTTTGAAATGTCTGTGACACACATATCCTCTAAATTCTCCCCTTTAGCAAAACAAAACAACAAATGCATGCATGATAATAAAATATTGATTTTACAACATTTTTTTATTGCCTCATTTCCCTTCTACATCTTCCTCTGGTCTCCAACCATCTTAAATAGAAAAATGCACAATTACAATAAGTCAGATTTTGGCCATGACAAATTCCATTACATATAGGTAATTGTGAAAATTGAGCTACTAAATTAAATATTTAATAGTCAGTTCAGTTACGAGACAAAACACTTATTGTTGTGCAATTCATTACAGTACAAACAGAAAGTAAAACAAAGTTTCAAAAGTTATGAGAAACTTTCCAGTCTATGACATAGCAGCATATTATGGCACTCCTTAGAGCGTGAATCATCATCAGACATGTTTTGTCTATTTTTAATTTCACCACTTAAGCACACACTCAAATTACTGTGGTTCCAAACGGTTAGGTGATTAGCAGAGCCAGACTGCTTCACGTCAAATGATGGGTGGGAACATATGATTGTTTAACAAGCACTGATAGCCAACTTAGCAATAAAATTAAGAACTATTTCCTAACTACCGTCAACACTGTAATCATCCCTTAAAGCTGGTATAATTTTTTATGGCTGTCTTTACATTGCACAAGCTTCAGTTTTGAGACGTCTCTGCTGAAAACCATCCCCCACCATGTTGTTCATAGAAGTCCTCTGAATAAAACCAGAGAGTTCAACAGTTTGGGTGAGATCATAGGATTCATCAACACACTAAAAACGCCAGCAGAAGGCAAAAGGAACATTCGCATATTTTTCTGGAGACAAAATGACTCCACCAGTGGTTTGCTGATTTAACATCCCCCGATGTTTAGAGAAGCATATCCATAGTCCATAATAAAGCAACATGAAAAATCCTGCGCACAATAATGTCTTATAATCCCTGAGAAGCGCTGATGCTCTGCTGGAACAAGACAGTGTTGGGATGAGGTACGGGTACAGTAGACAGGAATTGTACTCTAGTCCACGGGATGCTCCGGACACGAGCGATTCACCTCAAACCACTCGTCAATACATCTGGAGGAGGAAGTCAGAGGAACATTATTCTTTATGAATCCCAGTACTAATATATAATTACTATATTAATAATGATTACAAATTTTACTATAACTAATGATAAAAATTTTAGTTACTTAGGCAGTTAGTAGCAGCATTCTTATATCAGTCTGTTGAATAGAAGACACAGCAAGTACTAGGTTAGCTTAGCTTAGCAGGGAGGCTGTCGTTTAAATAATGCTTTTGATTGGACACTTTAGTGAGCTGATGAAGATTCAGCTCAGCTCAACCAACCAATGGAGGTTAGTAGAAACTGTATAGACATGAAATTGGTGCCAATGTTCTCATCTCCTCTGGGAAAGAAAACAAACATCTGCATTTCCCTAAATGTCAAACTACTAGATACAAACACTTATCAGAACTTCTAAACGTGTACATACGTATCTCAAACTTCATATTGTCAAGCTTTGCTATTACCAAGTGTTTATTTGTGTGTGTTTGTGTGCGGCTGTTACCCTTTATGGTAGATGCAGAGGCAGGGCAACCTGGCGATGGTGTCTCCCTGCTCCAGCTCTTCCAAACAGATTGCACATTCCCCAGAATCTCTGGACAAAATGTCCTCTGAGAAAGACAAAACAGACAAATCCTCTTACACATCTAATCATTTATCAGATCTTGTGTTTAGTTCTAAGACTCCTGAATAACAAACTAACCAGCTGTTTAACCTTTGGAGCCTGATTACCTTCTATCATGCGTGCTTGTTCTAGGAGTTTCCCATCACAAACAAAAATCAGTCATTTTCACTAATTGGATGTTCTGTCCTAATTTAGGTTACATAAATGACATTTGATGTGAAGTTTGGACTTCATGGAGTACTGATATGAAGCCCTCAAGCAGAACATGTTGCATTCTGTGGAGGATAGTGTCGTTATTTATCACACTTTCCTGGGTATAATAGTGTGATAATGTTTGAACGACCCAGAGAAAAGTGTGCTCCCGATGAAACAAACCCGAAACCAGACGATGTTGAAGTTTTTTTTCAGATCGCTGTTTACCCGCATATTAAATGACGACAGGCCCTACTGTCAACACCCGAGGCACAGGAATAAGACAGTTACTCGGTTTCCATGCACACATTGCAAAATGAATCCTCAGGAAAGGTAAAACAGAACCTTTCACATATACTACTTAAAATAAAATATTTTTATTTTACATAAAGAATTTCAACCACAAGCTCACATGTGATGAGAGAAAACCTAAGTCGCTGAGATGCATACAAGCTCTGTATTTATCAGTAGCGTGCATGCTGCTGTGACTGTGTTCCAGATGATAATGTGGGTAGTATGAAAACACCTACCCGTGAAGTCTCTGTGCAGGAAGTAGTGAAAACTGGGTTAACAAAAAGCACGTTTTCCAGTCTGAGCATGTAGCTGTATGTACAGCAGAGAGGTGCAAACACACAGCTGGACTGATGTCATATGTGTAGCTGCATGTGATACAGCTGCACATTTACATACTTTCATGTTGCACTAAATGTCCAGCACAGGTGCATCTATGTAATAATAATTTAATAGTTGGACTTGTGACTTTGCATAATTCTTATGATCCAATTTGTAATTTTTTTTAAATTAATAAAATATGACTGAGGAAGTAAAGACAGGAGCAGCAGCAGAGTGTTTTGTACTAAATTTTAGAGTCATTTTTTACCGGGATTTGTAGAAAAATGTATTTATTTCAAAATTGTAAAATTTGGGTTTTTTTGTATTTGGTTTAAGAACCAAACATCAAATAAAACAGAAAAAAAAAACTTTATATCAATTACTTGCATCATGTGACTTACAACATAATACATTAGAGTTAGTCATAAAGTGTGATGATATAATAAACTAGAGAGGAACCCAGAGCTTCTGCTGAGGCGGAAAATTATTTTCTGGATCCGCACATTAATCTAGATTCGCCTGAATATCTAATGACCTCTTTGTTCCTACAAAATTTAGCAGACAGTGAACTTTCAGAGATGACCTGCTCATTGATTAACAAACAAACAGACCGATGGCAATACAAGCGTGACCTTCTTGGCAGGGGGTAAACATTTCATGTTTCCCAAAATATTGGTCTGGACCCTCCAGGGGGTCAAACTGCATTTCTTTTATCTTTTCAGCTTCTTCCTCTTTTCCTTTCGTCTTTTCCCTTCAGGGGTCGCCACAGCAAATCAATTGCCTCCATCTAATTTTTCTAAATGTTACTGATTTGTTACACAACTCTGAAGGCTGTTACCTTTTCAGGATTCTGGAAATCTTTTAAATTAGACAATCTACAAATGAAAAACAAATGTTGTGACTGCATCGTGAGTGTGAACACACGATGAAGGTTCGCAAGTAAAGGCCAATCTGTTTTTCACCTGCCACAAGGAGAAAAGGTGAAAAATGTGGTGCTGCAGCTTTTATTTTAATAAAGGATCTAAAATAAATACCAAACATTTACAGTCATAGTCAGAAACAGACAACTTCAGGGCTAAGAATCATCCTCATTTTTCAGTTTCAGAAATACTGTCCAGTTATTTAGAATCATAATGAATGTCTTACTGTTGTAGGTGAGGCGAGTTTTGCTGAAACACACAAGCAGGTGCTTTTCTATTTCATCTGACGCCATAAACTTAGAGCAAACAGGACAGTGGAAACCTGAAGGAAACACAAAGACAAGAACATGGGGACAAACGCACAATTTTCTAACATCAGCATAATTATCCAATAAGTGCGCATTGGAGGGCGTGGCACAAAAGAATGTTCCACACAGCCCCACATGACCAACACGATCACCCAATTGATTCACTCTTGATGCGCTCTATGACACACTGCTTACCTAATCATACACTGGTGTTGCTCATTACAGACATCTTCTGTTGCTGTGCATGTACGAATTAAATTAGTCACTTATTAATTCATAATTTGACCCAGATAAACACAGCCTACTGTTCCTGTACATCTTCTCAGCTACACTAAGATTAATAAGCCAGATGCTGCTCGACCTGAGATAAGCTAACCTCCGGTTAGAGCAGGTAACAGGACAACAAATGCATCACGCATGTACGCAGTAAATATATCTGCTTCTGGTCTGTTGTGTTTTTCAGTGGAGGTGAGGAAATAGCGGCCTGCCGCTCCTGTAGAGCATCACATGGATCCGATGAGCCCAGGTTCTTGACGAGAGTATTGATGATTAGACTTCATATCAAAAAAGAAAAAAAAAAAACCTTTGCTGCTAATCAGAAGGGGGTGGAAGCAGGAAGACACTTAGATCTTTGATTACGAGAAGAGGGGAGAGCAGGAAGACATTTGAATCTGGAACGGCATTTTCTTTTTAAGAAACATGGTGTGTTAGAGCGTGGTTACATTAATTTAAGACCTGTTTTATGGTGTACTGGTCTGAAAACAACCCACCAGTTGAACAGCAGCTGGATTTGTGGATACAGGAAGTGTGTATGCATATGTGTCTACGTGCATGTGTGTGTGTGTCAGGCAATGTGTAACCAGCAGGAAGCTCTTATCTGCTGACCTACATTATGCACTCTTCTCCCTCAGCCGGGGTGAAAAACAAGCCAGTTTTACAAGACAAAGCAAGACAGATGGCAACAGAGGGTAGAAGAGCCACCTGTGGCCCCAAGAACACAGCAGAAGTGCTGAACAAAGGACTCAGTCACTGCTGTTCCCATGTGCCAGGTATCGTGTGTTAAGTGGAAAAACACTAAGCATCTTTGACAGTAAGGAAGTAATTTGCCGCATGAGGATCATAAACATGTTGCACTATTGTGCACGAACAAACATGTTGCCTAATCTCCTGCCGAGAATCATAAACACAGTCTTTACACCAGAAATATTACCGGTATGTCATATGAGTGTGAACATTGAGATAATACCAGGACATAGTGTACAGAAACATAAATATATGCTGTCAACGGACGCATTAAAGTAACATAAAACACAACTTTGTGCACACAGTGCTGATAAGATACACTGTTAAACAGTTGCATAACTGAACAATAATATCTTAACTTGCATAACTATGACTATGCTCTTTTTTCTAATCTTACCTCCCAGCAGGTGAGGGGACAGGTGAGCCGGTAGGGACCCTATGAGCAACCTGTGGCCCTCGGGGGGCAGCCGGTCCTCGTCGTCGCCATCCGTGCCGTCCAGACTCTCGTCGAGGACTTGTGACCCTGACCTGCCGCCAGCAGATATACTAATCCCTGTGCTGGTTGGCCCTCCTCCCGTGTAACGAATTCGGGGGCCATCTGGTCCGTTGGTGTACCTGAACCCCGCGATCCTTTCCCCTCCGCTGGAGTTTCCAGATGGCACATCGGAGCTGGAATAAGCCCGAGTTCTGCCATCAAATATCGGGCTGCTCTGTTTGCCACCCATGTTGTTTCAGGCCTGTTCGTACGCTTTCAAGTTTTTTTTTTGTTTAGCCAAGACACATGGTCACAGTGATTTCTAAAGAACTGACACCGACAAAGAAATGGTCTGACTCGTGAACGACAACAACGAAGAACATCTTAAAGTCGCATGGTGAGCGCTGTGCGTAAAGTGCGCACTCACTGACTCATAACTTAATTTCCAGATGGTCGTTATTTTTTTTTTCTTTTTTCAAAGCTCTTTACTTTTATCAACAAAGAAAAATTTCTGAAAAACTGTCTTCAAAGTTGTTAGTCTCCGTTCCTTCCCTTCAGACGCGGATGCGTCCGTGCGCGCTGACCTACAGCCTTTCTGTTTTAAGTTTGTTTTTGTGCTCAACTGTTGCCGTATGGAGCGAAAAAGAAGAGAAGGGCTTGGATTGCTCTCCTCCCCCCACGAAGCAGCTGCGTCAAGTTGATCAAAGTTCATCTGAATAAGACAAACCGGCCTTCAAAGTAAAAGCAGTGAATTTACCACCTTGACTTCCAGTGGATTCTTACCACATAATTCTACATTTATAACATAAATTATGTTGCAAATGGATGATTGTTTAGATATAGTCAGTGTTGTAAACACTATTGGGATTATTAGCTGTCATTAAGTCAAGCAAAAAGTAAACAAATGTACTAATAGAAAAATATCTCCTGTTATTGATTACTCTTCACTACTGTATAGCCAATTTATTATTTGTCATTTATGGAGTAACATAGGATTTGTATTATGAAGCCCAGTGTGTATAAGGTTTGGCCTTCATTTAAAAAAAAATTCCCTCTATGGATTAAGCTGCAGATTTTTTTTCCCTCTTTTTTTCTAGAGTGTTGAAAAGAAAGTATAAATACGGTCCGTTCTATAAAATGTTCTCTGTGTGGACCCTGTCACTACATGACAGACAGACGGACGGACGGACAGACAGAGACAGACAGACAGATAGAGTTGCATGCACGCTTAAACTGCAGTATAGGTTAGTTAATCTATAGGTTAATTTATGCCAAAAAAAATTTTTTTACCAATCTTTTTAAAGATGTTTGTGTTTACCTCTTGTGCTTTTCTTCTATGGTGTCCATGAGTACCAGAAAGGTTCCCTCAAATAAAATTTATTACTATTGTTAGTTGTTCAGTTTAGTGTTTTGTTATCACTTGTGGTCAATGAAAATTAAAATCCTCTCAACATACAGCTGATCATGGCTTCCTGTCTGTGCTTCCCTCCCAGTATTATATTTTTTTAATGTCTCAGGTAGCTTGTGATGCTAATCCCAGTTTGACTGATGGCACACTGGTGTGCCATCAGTCCCTTCACTCTGAGTAGGAAAAGTCCTCCATTGCTGGATGCTCCTCGTTTCATAACTTCACACCATGAAAAAACACGACACGCCTGCAGAACGCTATGTTCACACAGTTTATTGAACGATTTCACACAATAACAGAAGATACACTGCATGAGAAACATTTAAATAGGCAGTAAAGACAAACATTTACAAGCCAAAGGAAATATGTACCTCTAACAGTCTTGCATGTGGATGTGGGTAGTGGTGGCCTGAAGCATTGCAGTGCACTGGATGTGACATAACACAATGAGAGTAGAGATCATAAGCTGGGCAAGGGTAACCGTCCCTTCTGTTCACTCACTTCAAGAATCGTTCTAGGAGGGTTCAAAAGAAGTTTCTAAGCTCAAACACGGCACACAAAAAAGAGGTTTTGGTTCACTTAAGTACTTTCTTAATTAGATTGGGGCAAAGTGTGGACAACCAACAGGAACCACCAGGAAGGAAGACTACAGGCCACAACTCATGACAATAAGACGTTCAAACCAGGAGGATCTTGAGCGGCAGCATGGGCCTCCATCGCCATGGTCGTACAGCGGTAGCATCGATTAAAGCAACTGTAACCCTGTGAAGTGGGTCTTTATTTAAACTCAAGTAATGGTCCATGCTGCTGTGAGCCTGCATACTTTAATTCCACATGAAAAGCCAGTATGTAAAATGCTTTTTTACAGCTATTTAGTTTAGAGCTGCCCCACACGAAACACATCATACCTCTTTCTTGCCCTCCACCAGTGGAGGTTGATTCTCCCTTTCTCTCCTTCCGTATCTCTCTTTACCTGCAGAACTCTTCTCACACAACCACAAACTGTCAGTTTGCACCTTTTTATCTTTCATCTAGGTCTGTGTCAGTTGTCAGGCAGAGTAAGTAGGTTATATGTCGAGTATGGGGAAGACGGGCATATTGCGGAAACATTTCAGATGTTTTTCTGCATAAGGAAGCCAGCAGATGCTGATGTAATATTGCTGTGGAATTTTAACCAGATGGTGAATGATTATGAAATTTTGCATTGTAGCCGCAATTTTTGTGTATGTGTGTGTGTGTGTGTGTGTGTGTGTGTGTTTCGGGAGGGGGTAGGGGTCGCCAAAGTGCAACAGAGTGCACTCTGGGAAGCAAAGCCACTCAGACATTCAAAAAACATGGTGGTGCATTTTTAGCAATATAAGCTGAGGTCCAGAGTTTCAACGCAGCTCTGTCCCAACTGCATGCGTCGTCTTGGGGCTAATCACTGCTGGCTGACCCCCATCTGCTGGTGGTCGGGCCCTGGTTCCCCTTCCATGTCAGCGTGGTAGTGCTCAAAACTGTCATCCTCTAAGTCTGGAAGACCCAGAAGCTGTCAGGGGTGGAAGGAGGAGGTAATGTTAAGATAAAATTTATCTGTGGCAGGCAGAACATGATCTTTAAGCTGCTGTTATTATTCAGGTTCACTCTCTATTGCAACACGATCTATATCCAGGACTGGAAGCATTCAACTACAATTGCTCATGAATGGTGTGAATGATTACTTTAATAACTGAGCATTAGGCAAATTTTTTATCGTTAAAAAATGGATTCAAATAATGAAATTTTATTTACTTTGTAACTTACCAGCAGGGTCTACATTTTAAAAATGATTTGAAATCAAAAGGAAAGAAACTAGTTATCTGGAATTATACGTCCCATTCCAGAGAAAGAAATGTACCAACAAACATGAGTTTCCTGAATTTCCCTTGGGATCATTAAAGTATATATCCATCTATCTAATCTCACTTTTTTGTTAATGTTATTTGAGGAATTAAGTTATTCCGATGTAGTTCTTAAATTTAGCAGTGTTCTGTGTATATCCAATGTGCTAAAGGTCAACAATCCCTTAAAATGTCTGTAATAAATCCTTAAATAACACAGCAAAGACCTTACAGGAACAGCTCCAATATATAAATTTAATCACTTTCCTGCTGAGGGTAAGAGGAGAAGATCGAAGCTGTACAGAACGTATGACGCTACAGTCAGCAGCTCATCTTACAAATGGAAACAGGTGGAAACAGCCAGACTGGCTCCATCCAGAGATAACAAACCTCTGCAAGCTGCACTTGGAGGCTCACGCACTAAAATACATTGACGCAGTTGTTAAGGAGAAGAACAGTTCTTCTGGTTTTATGGGAGAAAAGGGCTTGAAGGCACAAACTGCCTCTTTGTCATACCAAGGCTGTCAAGATAAGCAGAAGGCACTATCAGAGATGAGGCGGTGTACTGACACTAAAAAACATTTTTTGTCACTAAAAAAGTGCTATAGACAATAGAACTGTGGACTTAACATTGAAGTAAACTGACTCTAAAAGCTTTTCTCTTTTTTTCTTACAGGCCTGAAGGATGTGAAGACCTTCTCCAGCACCTCCAGCAGAGTCTTCTTCCCACAGGACGAGATGTAATCCTGGGCCAGCTGTAGAAAGGGAAGGCAGTCCTCACTCTCGCTCCACACATGCTACAGAAACAAACAGAGATAGAAAACTATTTATGTAAACAAGGGTAATACGTTATATGAGGGTGTAACACTGTGATAGGTCCTGCAAAAGGGTAGCCTTATGTGTGCAGCGACATGCAGCTCGAAGAAATGAGTAAATAAGAAAAGCTACATCAGCAGAAAAGTATAACAAAGCAGTTAAACCGGATAAAGACATTTCTTCAAAGATGTTCAACAGTGGAAGAAGGCAGTATTAAACCAGTGGTGACACAGCAAAACACAAACTCCTGACTTTCTGACAAATGTAGTGAAAGAAAATAATTATAATTTGCAATAAGTTGCATAAAGTAGTTCCTAATCTAAGTCTGATGTATTAAAATCTCTTTCCTCTGAGAGGTGTAAGGTATGGTTTCCCCTGAGCATTAAATAAATGAGTTGTATTCCTAAAACACTATATTTTTTAAATTGTATATTTATGACAATATGTAATTAGAAAACACTTAACACACACAAATTAGGTTAAAATTTTCCTTTACTCCCACCCATACATTTCAATGAGAACCTCAGTGGCGTGAAGGCGGGGTATCTGTGATCACATCATCAGGTCATCACGGGGGGGACACGGAGATAAACAACCATTATTCACACTTGCATTCACAACTGAGAACACGGAGGGGATCCAGCATTAACTGTGATTGTTATTTAACTTTGCTTTGACATTGTAATTACTTGAAATGTTTGGGTTTTGATGAAGAAGGTTAAAAATAACAATGTTATCCAAGATCTCTTTTCTCAGGGTTTAATTTGCATTATGTAAAAACACTTCAGGGCAGAGTGACCTTTTGTGACCAGAAAGTCTGAGAGCTGTTTATAAATGTAAAGCTTGGGTTAAATACCATTATGCTCAGTAATTTACATCTGAATCGTTACCTTATTTATGGCAATAAAATAGTTTTAACAAAGGTAAGTGACCAATAAAAGTATATTAATAGAGACAAAGTAATACCGTAATAGCTCTCTTTGGGGTTGTAAGATAAACACCATCGCCTGGGAAAGATAACTGGAACAATTCCTCTTCTCTTACGGTTAGTGTTGTTTAATTGGAGTCGAAAGGCCACACTGTTTGGTTATGTATTAAGTGAAGTCATTGAGACATCCGAAAAAGTACACAGGACCGTAAGAAACAAGACTACGTGAAAACCTAGAGTACATCAAGGTTATGTGAGGTCTGTGAGCAGAAATCCGGTCAATTTATGAATTCCTGTATATTAAATTTTGCTAAAGCAGTCGATCACGTTACTGAAAAGCTTATGAATAGGAGCTGCGAGCACTTTCCACATCTATCTGAAAATGTTGGGTTTGAAAGATGTTTACATTTTTGTAATCTCCTGACGACCCCCCTGCTCTTTCATTCCTTTCTATCAGCAGATTGTTTTGCCCAGAGTCACTCTGAAACGAGTGTTTGTTAGAGTGAGATGCTTCCACTTCTCCCACATGACTGCTTTTTCTCCTCTTGTATACAGCACAAATTTTAGCCTGTAAAATAACATTGTTCAGTCCGACCAACTAAAGCTGTCTGTTGGCTTAAGAAAGAGGAAGGGAGGACAGATGTGCCGTGCAAGAAAGACTTTATTTCACACCACTAATGGGGAACTTAAGGCAACGGCAAACTTAAGACAAACAAAACCAACAGCGTAAAAAGGAGGTGAGAGACACACTGGCTGACAGCCATCAGTTTATGTAGTCGGGACACAAGGCTTGTTGTGGTGAAACACTCCTCTGTCAGGTCCTGGTGAGACAGCCTGCTCAGGGCGTGGCAAAACCTGTTGCTTAAATTAACTCCACCATCAAGTCTGGAACAAAATATGACTACCAGTAAAAGTCAAAAAATTAACGTTAATATCAGCAAACCACATCTGCAACCCCTGGACCAGAGGAAGCATCTTCAACACTTACAGACAAGTATGTGGGACAGGATATAAGACAAGTGTGTGTCAGAGCCAACCCTTACTCCACAATAGTGTCAGGTTAGTGCCAGCATCAAGGTCCAGGCCCAGCCTACATGACTTAAACAGCTGTAAAGGGGAGGGGAGAACATGAGTTGTAACTAAGGCTTTTATTTTACATCATTAAATAGAACCTTTAACAAAACAACCAATAAATGAAAGGACAACAGATAGAAGGCAGGTGAGAGATGGACTGGAAAACTGCCAGCACTTTCTATTCTCCACAAAAGACTAGGTCACATAAATCCTCGTGGCTTCACCCCATCTCCCCCAGTGAGAGAGGCCAGCTATGGGAACTGTCTGTACAACAGGATGAACACATACTGCATATTTTTTAAGTAGTATGATTCTAATTTTATCTGTTACTGATAGCAACACATGTACTGTAATCTGGAGTGTTTGTAACTGGTGCTAGCTGTATGTGCTCTACTGGGGATTTGAGATTGGGTTTTTTGGTCGTCTGATGTTGCTGTCAGGATGAATTAACAGAACTGAAGTCAGAGCACGTACGGTTTATGAATATACTGTACATTTTTATGTTTCACATATATAGTAAAAAGATTGTTCAGATAATATGACACCATGATACTTATTCCCATTAGCCTGCTAATTGTAATTCCTAATATATATTGGCATAAAGATACAGTATCTGGGCTTGCACTAGGAGGTAGTATGACTAAGCCACTGTGGCTCAGTGTAAAAGAATTGAGGAAGCCACAAAAAGCCAAATTCTGTGTCCGAGACAGAGGCTTGCTATAATAGCAAGTAAAACTTACAAGTAAACATTGTGTAACACCAAGAATCAACTTTATTAAAATCAAAGTGTCTAAGTCAAAGTTAAAATGTCCTCTAGTCTAAGTAAAACTTACAAGTAAACATTGAGTAATATTTTGTATGACTGTATCTTTACATAGTGAATGCAAGTTTTCAATTGTTGGGGGGTGTAAAACTACTCTTGTCGTTGGGGCGTTTGGTGGGGATAGCCCCCCACAGGGAGGGTCCGGGGGGCCTCCCCCAGGCAATTTTTTAGAAAATGGGGTTGTTTTCCTGCATTCTGGTGCATTCTGAGGGCAAAATCTTCTGATCAGTTTACCTACAAAAATACACTAAAGTCAACAGTTCAAGCTTAACTATCTTTATTTCTATCCTACTTTATGCAGGTATAAATGTGAGATTCAACAATTGAAAACTTGCATGTGAAGATACAGTCATACAAAATATTACTCAATGTTTACTTGTAAGTTTTAACTTTGACTTAGACACTTTGATTTTAATAAATTTGACTCTTGATATTACACAATGTTTATTTGTAAGTTTTACTTGGACTAGAAGACATTTTAACTTTGACTTAGACAACACCATTGGTATGTCATAGTTTTTTAGTTTTGTTGGTTTTTTTAATTCGATAATATGATTTTTCATTTCAATTTAAAAAGGTATATAAAATAGCAAGCGAGGTGAATACACATTTACATGCATCACTGGTTATTCCTGCCGGTCATAGGGATCAAAAATCTAAGACTACAAAAAAGTATTGATAATATCTTTCATTTACCTTCTGATCGGTCTGTCACCACTCCTACCCCCTCTCAGCATTCACCATTTGTTGTTCAATTAGAATTTTAACACAAAATCTACTATAAAACACTCTATTCTCATTTTCTTTCGATCGATCGTCCTCGCCTTGTCGTACACCAATTCGCGGGTTTAGCTTTTAAAAATAGAATCCCTTTTTTTTATTGGACGAGAGGAGGTCATGACCCTAGTGCATATTTAATGATCGGGAGCGTTCGGGTCACTTTGGCTATTTCCATCGGCATGCGGAAATAGAAGGAGTTTTCTTTTATAAAGCTGGAGATTTGGTCATGATGTGCGGTGGTGACATACATGCATGTGAGTTTTAGAGGTTTTGTAAGAGTCATGTGAATCACCAATGCCACACACAGTGAGTGAGTTCATATGAAACCTCGTGGGTGTAGTCTGACACTGATGGGAGACCTTACTCCATCCCCAAAACACCTCCTGGGCTCACAACATAAGTCCAAAAACACAGCGTCACATAGCGATTTACTGTAAACTACAAAGATGTACCCTGAGGGGAAGTTGCAGAGCTTCAGCACTGATCACATGCAGTTGCACATTTATGATGGTGGAGCTAATCTTACAGTACCCTCTAGTGAAGGGGACGAGCACTGAGCCACCATCATGAGTGGAGATAAACATCAAGTGGATGGAGAGATATGTGTAAGTGAAAATAAGAGCTGCTGCATGTATGCACTGTTGACATACATTACTGTTAAAAGACAGCATCATTTATTCATGCACCTACTCTCATTTCTTTTCCCCTTCAGTAATAAATGGAAAGTCCTTCTAAAGCAGCTTCACACTGCTGTATGTAAATGAGACAAGGCTTGCAACTGCATGAGAGAGGTCTGGTCAGCATGACATCATGTGTTATTGACTAAGCAGACGCCCTGACTCCTGGGTTATCGCCGTATGTTTCCTGGCCTGTCAGCCTCTGTCGCTGAGCAGGAGGAGATGGAAAGATGGGACTAGTCTCAGGAAGGTTAGGGCTCACAACCACACCACTGCGACACACTGGTGCAACGATCTGTCAGGACAGGCTGTAATGGATCAGAGCGGTCCTGCCCCTGTGGTCTCTGTGCTCACAAGAGGGTCAAGGCTGTTGTGAACTACATAAATGTAATGAGAGATTTTGGACTTCATAAACTTCATAAATAAAACTGACGTGGCTTGACATACTTTACCTTGGTTTGAGAAATTCTAATAATTTAGAGAGCTAATGTTCAACAATTACAAACAAATTATAAATAATGTGAATTTAATATTTTTTAGAATCTTAAAACCCGGCCTGCCACTGACAACTCCATACAATTCAATCAACTCTTTTTTGGACGAAAGTCCATCCATTAGTAAACCTACATTAAGCTAAATTTACAAAATGCATGGATGAATGGCTAACTGAAGAAATATAGCAACAACTTACATTAACATTCTCTAAATGTTAATGTAAGTTAACAATTATCAAATAGAATTTGCTAAATAGAGTTCAACTTTTAAAATAAAAACATCCTTTGTTCACGTCTGTTAACTACTTCCTGCAGAAAATCAATCTCTCAATCAAACGTGAATTAACTAAAGAGAGTACAATAATAAAATTATGTCTACTGCTGAGGTTTAGTGTTACCAGGTATATGTGATGGAAAAAACTGTAAAACAGAGTATTGAGTATCCACTAACTATTTCTTTTATTCTAATGCACACGTGTGAAACTCAAGGCCCAAACATGGCACGCCACATCATTTCATGTGGCCTGCGAGACCATAAAAGATAAGAAATAAAAAGACAATAAATAGGTCAACAGTGTCAAGTGTGCTTTGACCAAAACTAAATTTCCCACAATGCAGTACTTAAGCCCATTTTAACATAAAAAAAACCGTTTTGGACAAAGTTAAATGTCCTAACTTGTGTTTGATGTTATTTTTCTTTATTCACTTGGATAGTTTGATCCTTGATTGATGGAGTTCTGTGGGTTTCATAACCTGTCAAATTAAAAGGATTTATGTTATAACAGAGAAGCAAACAAACATGGTTTTCTGTGCATCTGTAATGTTTGTCACTTGAATAAGTAATAAATTCAGAGTTATTTAACATGAAGGAGTAGTTACATTTATTTTGCATTACACTAAGTTACATTTATAAATTATATCTGGCCCTTTGAGGACAGACATTATGCTGATGTGGCCCTCACCCTGTACAATACTTTTTCCCCGATAGTTAGTTTGTGATGCTTTTATTTTGAAAGCCACGGGCCCTGGAATGGTTTACCTGCTGCGGGTGAGACCCGGAGGTCTACAGTATCACACCGGGTAATGAGGAGGAAAAAGGAGCATGACGGTGGGAGGAGGGTTTGGGGATGACATCATCCCCTCCAAAGCCCCCCCCCCCTCCATCAATCAGCTGGACGGCACCGGGACGCCCCCACCTCCAGCCCAGCTTGGGCCTTGTCCAACAGACGCACTTACGAAATTGTCGGTGCCGCCCGGACACAGCACGTAGAAGGAGACGCCGGGCTCTGCGTAGAAGTCCAGCCGCCTCTCGTCGTCCTCCTCGGCGAAGATGAGGTCGAACGGGTTCCCGGAGCACCACTTCTCCGCCGCCTCCACCAGATTCTTAAACTCCATCCTCTGTTCTCCGCGCTGCGGTGTCCCTACGTCTGGATCTCTCCGGCCGTCACGGCGACGATGCTCAAGACACAAAGATCAGCTGATCGGACAGCAGCATCAGCAGCCTCCATCCACTACCGCATCTCCTCTAGCGCGCCGTCTGCACGGCCCGACAACACAGATCCCACTGGTGGTGCAGAGCCTACCGGGCCTGGTGCTCGTACGTTCTCATTCCTCCCTTCCTCCCCACGTTATGAAATCAGCCCGTCGGTCGCACACATGCATACGCAGGAGGACGCTGGAAAAAACGCGATGACGAACAGAGAAGCCGGGCAGCCGTCCATATCTGCCTGAGTCGCTGCGCGGGCATGCTGAAGGCAAAATGAGGCTTGGACTGGATGCTGTTCGCTGCAAGGCGAAGGAAAACAGATTTTATAGCCTGTAAAAAAAAAAAAAAAAAAAAAAAAAAGTCTTATAGAAGGAAACTGTGGTTGGAGTGTTTTACTTGGCAGATGGCGCTCTGGTGTTATGTTGTTGTGAAAGTAGTCTTTAAAAGTCACGCTTAAGCTCAGACAATAAAAAAAAAAAAGATTAATTTATTTGTTATCAATATTACTTATTGATCATTATCAATATTATACTGTCCTTATTGCTCTCAGGAGTTCTCGCCACCAGAGGGAGCGTGAAACCAAATCAATCCCTCCCTGGAGTTGCGTAACGTTAACAACAATAATAACGCCAACATGAACGAATGTCCCGTCAATATAAAAGCATCATTCAGGATAACATTGGCACACAGAAATACATTCCACCGCACAATCACCCCTCATCTGCGTCCCGGCCAGTCTGCTGTGTCAGCAGTCGTCACAACAGATGTTTCACTGCCAGCGGTCCTTAGAACTGTTTATTTAATGCTTTTGTACAATTGTATTTGAACTTATTTTATTGTAAATGCTCGTATTTTTTTTACTTGTGAAATAAATGCAAACGTCTGTCATTACACAAATGACTAATCGCAAGATGTTAATGGTTACAGGCTTGTTTGCGTTTTGGTTTTTTTTACACCAAACAGAGGAACCATTATCACATATATTTTCAAAAATGTGTCAATCAACATTAAAAGATGTGAGCTCAATATGCTCAAGGGATGAACCAGTAAATAATGTTAGACTTTTATTTTGAAAGTCAAAACCAGAAGCAGTAGTCTTTATTATTATTGCGAGTTTAATCCTGTTTCCTAGACTTCGTGTCGATCCCTAAGGTCCGGGTCCTCTACAGTGACCTCCGTGCGTCTGGACGCGCTCCGCTACGGTGGGCGAACTCCTGCCTTTTCACACGGAATTCCTAAACAGCCTGAAGCATGAAATGCACTCAAAGAGGGGATCAGTGAGGGTGGAGTTCTGCCTGACACCCCGCTGTCCAGCTTTTGTTTTGCGGTGCGCACACACACACACACACACACACACACACATAAAAAAATTCCAAATAGCCTGAAAATGGATCTTTCAGAGAATAACGGCGAGGATGAGTCACAGTGTGATGAGAGAGAGGAAGAAGTGGATCCAAGAATCCAGGTGAGTTTTATTTATGAGAAAAAAATAATAAAACATTATGTTGTTCTCCATGTCAAAGTGACATTGACCCTTAAGAAAAAAAAAAATCTGTCATAATCTGAAAAATAATCTGTCGGATTATGATTCTGAAAATGACAAAAACCCTCATTATAATATATTTTATATGCAACCGTTAAAAACTAATGAATTCAACTTTTTTGGCATTATTATTAAATGTTAATAAATAGATTTGAGAACATTTTTAATCCCTCAGCATTTACACAACTGAGCTCTTCGTGCTCAGTAATGTGATAAACTGAAGTCACACAGTTCAGCCTCCAGACACATTCCTTGATTTAACCATAGTCCTCCTCTGTCTCTGTCCCCTCGATGCCATGTTTCCTGTAAACAGGGAGAGCTGGAGAAGTTAAACCAGTCCACAGATGACATCAACCGCTGTGAGAGTGAGCTGGAGGTAAGACCGTCCACCAACACTGACATCATCATGAGTGCCTCTCTCTGTTGGGGTAAACAGTTTCTGTCAAGGTTGAGCTGCTCTGTGAAAACATTTCAGGGAGTTTCATTTACAAAATTAAAGTGAATGTTTTGCTCCAGGAAGTGAGATTTTCTTTCCAGCTGCATGCATTTTAGGGATTCAGATTCAGACGCCAACAAGGCCGCTGCACAGAAAAAGCTTAGAGTTCGCAGCTGCTTCCGATGACAAAAGTGAGAAAACTACACTGTGAAGTATTCAATCTGCAAGAGGAATGATTTGAATGTTAGCTATAATATCTGGAAGGAACATTTGACTCAATCTAAATCCCACAAGTTCTTATTTCCTCACAACTCCCTCTGCCCGACTTTAAAAACAAACAAGGGGCTTTTAAAAAAATGAAGCGGCTGCAAAATGCAGTGAGGAACAACAGTATGATGGATGTTTCTGTAGCAGCGTTCACTCAGAATTATATGTGTGCTCCAAGAGGGATTGTTCAGCAAAAGCAAAAGCATTCCCAAGGCAAACCCAGACCACCATGTTTTCTTTTCCTTCAAGTGGGCCTCTTCTGTTCTGTTTCTCGTTAAACTTTTACTCATGTATGAACACAGCAGTGCAGGAAAACTATGTCAAAAGACAGAGAATCATAAGGCGAGAAAGTGCTGCACATTGAATTAATGTTTTCCAGCTAAATGCTCGTCGATAGAAACTGGATGTTTTTTAACGACTGGTGTGAAGGAATCAGTTGTTGCATTTTGGTTTTTTGGGAATTTTTTTTTTTTTTTTCCCACAGCAGCATTAGCTGCGTCAGTTGAATCATTGATACATAATTTGTAAACTGGGCATGAGATAACGAAAACAGAAAGTGTATTCATTGTGAGGCAGAATGAAAGTCAGGAAGAGAAGAATGTAAAAAGAGTCTGGAGCTGATTAAAGACGATTCGGCGTCGATTCAGAGGATTCAGGAAAGGCTGAGATAATGAAGTTAAATCTGTGCTGAGGATCATCCCATGGGCCCTGGCAACGATTAAAGATGTCACTAAGAAGAGAAAAAGAAAGAAAAATAATATTAATCATGTGACCAGATGCATGTGGAATTAACCTTCCAAACTTTATGCTGTGTCATATTTCTTATTGCAGGAACAGGAAGTCAGGAAACATAATGATGTCATAGCTTCCTGTACACTCTCTCCCCTGCCCTCTTGTACCCTCCACCCTCAGCCTTTTGGCCAGGATGCAGGTGCTGCTGATTCTCAAGGATTCAAACACACAACAAACACAGCCGAGAGGCCAGACACCAGCCCGACGACAGAAAGCACAAAATAAAATAAGACAGATGATAGAGTCATCCTGAATAGACCCGCAAAAACTGATTCTCAACTTTTGAACTCTGCGACATAAAATTACCATCCATAATAACTTTGTTCTATCATTGCATAGCTTCATCCAACCATTGCACGTACAGTTTGTTAACTGCGATTCATGGGTGTGTCTTTTAATTTGTTGTTTTTTCTCTTCCTTATTTTTGTTTTGTTGTGTTTTTGATTTTTAAATCGACTGAAAGGATTGGACTTTTTTTTCCAGGAGCTTATCTGTCAATATATATGTCGCATTCTATCTTTACATCTCATTTATTAAAATATTAGGTTTATGGTTGCAGAATGTTTTGCAGTGCCTGGGGAGGGGAATCGAGTCCAATCACAATTAGATCACGCCTTTAGAAGATGATCTATTAGTTATCATTTATATCTGGACTCTCATCTGAAATCCTCAGTTATAACCAATGCCTATGGACCCGCTAACTGTACCAGTTCAGTCCTTTGGCAGGAGTAGCTGAGAAGTCGATGGGTTTTAGATTGGTGGCATCAGCAACTTTGACTGGCCTTATCATACAAAATGCATTCCAGCTC